>CM051477.1:2432304-3032304 GCA_028015225.1 Carex myosuroides
TGACACCTGGCGCGCATCAGCTCGGTAAGAGCTCGAAACACAGGAATCGAGGCATTGCCATGATGAAACGCGACGCTTCGTGGCTTCTTTTCGAAATTCGCGCAAGTATTGAGCGGGAAAATATGGACCCTTATATATATACACTCCGGCCCGAGCCATCATTCGTTATCATTTATTTGGAGCAAATCAACCTCGGAGCCATATTTACGAGTAATCTTGATTATAGCAGAGGGAGTTCAGAGTTGTCAGATAACATCGAAAAATACGTCGGACGAAGACCGAGTTACGAAGGAATCTTACTACAAGGTAATCCTTCATCACCTCGGTAGTCGATTTTGTATTGATTAATTTTATAGTAAATTGCATAATCATTGCCGAGGTCAACAGTAATGTAATGACCACATAGGCATGGTAATGTTGCCAACCTAATGAGTAAAGACCTAACTAGTGCAATCGATTTGTATGTGATAAGTCGGTAAATATGATACCTTTAGAAATAACAAATAACGGTGACCTAAGCCAACCCTGTTTCTTCTTAAATTTAGACATGGCCGAAGAGCAGGAAGGATCTCGGGACCAATCTCCTGGTGCTTCAGCAGAGTTGTCCCCAATATCGCGTCAATCTTTCCGTCCAGGTAGGGTCAAGAATCTTTTTGGTATGTCTCCCCCTCACCCTGATGCCTTGCCAGAAGATTGTGAGGAGCAGTATGGCGAAGGGAATGAGGAAAATGTTGAAGGCTCACCTCGTGGCGAACTCATAGTGGCCCAAGCGGGGACATCGCACGGATCCTCGAAGCCTAGAAAGAAAAAGGCAAAGAAAGAGGTCGTGCCCCGAGATGGTCATGGGGATGACTTAATATTTCCGGTATCTGCCGGTATCTCTCCGAAACCGGTTGTCCGATGTAAAGCGTATGCTGACGCGTTTTATGAGGAGCTCGTAGACGAGGCTTACAGAGAAGAGTATCCGCGACATGCGCTCAAACTGAAAGCTCCAAATGTAAATGATCGAGCGCACGACTCGAGTCTGGGAATGTGCATATATTGGAAGATGCCGAAATGCGGTTTCAAAGTCAGGGTATCTAAGTTTGTACGCGAGATATTACGACATCTCGACGTTGCCCCTGCACAGTTAACCGCACCCGCATGGTGCTATATTATGAGTTTTAAGTACCTGTTTGATTATATGCCCGAGTTAAAGCTATATTTCCCGAGTGTAGGGTTGTTCTTTCATTATTTCTCTGTTTTATATAATAATGAAAGCCACCTCGCAATTCGGAAGAATCCTAATGGTACTGCGCTTTTTGACAAGCTGTCAAAGGTTGATGATTGGAATCATGGGTGGGTATATCTGGAGAATCCCGCCGAGTTGCAATGTTTCTGTGAGGTACGGAGGGAGTGGCGTCCTCTAGATAAGCAAAATTTGACCCCAAATTCATCCCCCTCCCTGACTTCACCCGAATTAAAAGTTGTCCAAATTATTGACCGTTATTTCTCAAGTTAGTCTCTCCCTCCCTTTTTTTATTTTGCACCGATATATCTGTGCATCGTATATGTTTGTTTATCTCGTATTATCATGAATGAATTGTTAACCATTGCCTACTTATGTCGCAGACCGTGGTTTTATGGCACTACCGTGGAAGGCTGCTCGTCCAATTCCTGTCTTGGCCAACCCCGAAGACGGTTTCGTTAAGGAGGTTGCGAAAATTCCAAAGTCGGGTCCTTCTAAGGTTCAGAAGGCATCGAAGTCGGCTCCTGTCAATCCTGCGGCAATTTCTTCGAGATCCACACCCAAATCCACATCCGCAACTGTCCCAAAAGGCGCGAAGGGCAGTGCTTCTGGTTCCTCTCAACTCGAGGTATCGCGGAAGAGGAAGGAGACTTCTGTTGACCCCCCCTCGCGTGTAGCTAGACAAGAGAAGGGGAAAGACGCTGCAGTAGAGGAACCAAAACCTGAGCCTAAGAAGCAAAAAACTCAGTCCGATATTGTATTGGTGACATCCCAAGTCATTCCAAAGGAGCCTTCGCAAGCCACGGTTGACGCTGCTGAAGTAAATTTAGGAAGAATTATCGACGAAGCAGCTGGTGACGTGTGGGATCCCGCAGAGGAACATAAGGCGTTCCTTGAGTCAAAGATTTCTGAGCGAGGGCAACATACCGGGTTTGTGTGGGGGACTAGGATTTCTCAGGGATTCCCAGATAGCTTTTTAGGCTATCTTCCTGGGTATACGCGGATGCAAGAAGAGGAAGATCATCCCGAGGTCCGGGCCGCGTATGCTCGGGAAACGTTTAGACTCACCACTACTCAATATCAAAAGAAGTGGGCTGAGGAGAATCCTGATCAAGTCGTGGGCCAGGTATTGAGGTCGTTGCATGACGCCGGGGTGTACTTTGGGTTCCTCAAGGATTTACTTGATAGTAAAAAGCGCAGTGCTCTTGTTGTCACAGCTGATCAAGAGGCGCTTAATAAGGCGATTTTAGAGAGGAACCATTTTTTACAACTAGCGCAGCAAAAAGATAAGGAAAAAAGGGTGGCCACCGGCCAAGCCGCCGTGAACTTGGCAAAATATGAACTTGCCTGCATCACGGGTAGGAAGGCCGATGTCGAGCGTAAGGATAACGAGAAGAAAGCAAAGCGTTATAAACGCAAAGCTGAAAAGTATAAAGAGGAGATCGAGGATCTGAAATCCAAGCTCGAGGTCCAAACCAAGGAATTAGAAGAAGCGAGATCGGAGAATGCCCATATACGAGATGAAGCGCGGGACTTGCCAAGAAAACATCTCAGCAAGTTCTTAGGCAGCCACGCCTTCGCACAAGCCGTTCCGTGTGCGGTGAAAGATATGATGACGCATACCGTATATGGTTATCTTAAAATGATGGGGGGTTTTTATCCGTTTAAACCCGAGCATGTCGGGTTTACGGCAGTGGAGCCGGAAAATCTCGTGATCAGGGATCTGTCTAGCTATGGTTGGGACGAGGAGAAGGATGTACTTTTGAACCCGGATGGCTCTCTATTCAAGGAGGAACTCCAACTCGAGAATCATCCTTCAGCGGGCATTGTTCACCCTTGGCCTAAAGACAAATGGCCTGAACATCTCGATCTTCCTGATGTTGCCCCTGAAGCGGAAATTGAAAACTTTCCTTCTGATGCTTCGTCCGAGGGGGGAGAGGATGATACCGAGATAAGGGATGTCGAAGGAGATTTCGAGGTGGAGGTTGCCGATGAGGAACAAGAAGATGAAGGAAATACCTCTCATCGTAATGAAGGAGATACCGCTCCCTCAGAGGCGAAGCTTCGTACTCCTTGTAAGTAAGGTCTATAATCGTAATCACCGAGATGTTGGATTTATGCCTATCCGTACTAATCGTTCTGTTTTGTTTGTAGGAATGACCATGTCGTGCTTTGGAAGCAACACCGGCCTATGTAATGTATTTGTACCCCCGAGATGTGGGGGATTTAAAGCTGTTGTACTGTGCACTGTTTTTATTTGCACCCCCGAGATGTGGGGGTTATAACAGAACTTTTTGTAACACAATATTTGATACCCCCGGGATGTGGGGGTTTAACAGAACAGTTAGATGTAACTTGTTTGTTTCTTTGCCCGAGGTTGATTTCTTTTCTTTCAACTTTATCTCGGTTGTATGCTTTGATTTTCAAGTAAAGCATACCTGATAGTATATCCTTGCCCCCCTTTTTTTTCTTTATTTTTGACAGAAATGGTCAATGTGTGGGGACGTGTACGTCGCGCAAACGTATGCGTTACCCCGAGGGGTTTTCGATAAATGTTCGCGACATAATAAAAGTCATGTTACTGGTTTTACAGTCGTCGTCCCTTAGGACTGCATTAATTTATGTCGCGTATCTCGGGATTTTAACCAAGACATCTTTCGTTGCCTTAGCTTTCGTTCATATATCTCGGACCCAATACACAAAACACAATTGTAAATAATATCATATATATTGATAAATGCTCAGCACCATACAAAAATTGTATCGTGGTCTAAGTGAATACATGAAAAGAAAACAAAGACTTATCTCGCCCTGAGTATCTCGCGGTAATAAAATAAAAACGACATACACTAAGTGTAAAATTTACGGAGATGGCAAGTGTTCCATGGACGAGTTAGTATGAAACCACTCGGGTCTTCCAATTCATAAGCGCCTTTACCTCGCGGGCGAATGATCTTAAAGGGACCTTCCCATTGAGGAGCAAGTTTGCTGACATGTTTGCCAGTCGCTTCCACAGTTTTGAGTACCAAATCGCCCGGCTGGAATTCCCGGGGTACCACGTGTTTGTCAAATGCACGTTTAACCCTACGTTGATACTCCATTGTGCGGATGCGGGCCTTCTCCCGACCTTCTGTGATGAGGTCGAGTTCCGCGGTGCGTGTGTCGTGGTTGTTGTTAGTGGAATATGTCAAAGTACGGAGAGATGGTTCCATCATTTCGATTGGAGTGACTGCTTCCATGCCGAACACCAGAGAGTACAGAGTTTGCTGTGTGGCTTCTCTAGGTGTGGTACGGTAGGCCCATAGAATTCCATCAAGTATGTCGGGCCAATTCTTTCTGTTTTCGGCAACTTTCTTCTTGAGGCCATCCAGAATAGTGCGGTTTGTGACCTCGGCTAAACCATTGCTAGCAGGGTGGCTGACCGAGGTAAAGTTGTTCTGAATGCCTAGGTTGGAGAGGAACGTCATGGTGCGTGCGGCGTTGAACTGCGTACCATTGTCCGAGATGAGAGCATGTGGTATGCCAAAACGGCAAATGATGTTCCGCCAAATAAACTTTTCTGCTGTTGCGGCAGTGATAGTGGATAACGCTTCGGCTTCGACCCACTTAGTAAAATACTCGACGGCTACAATAATCCAACGGCGCTGTCCAACAGCTTTGGGAAATGGCCCGACTATGTCTATTCCCCATAAGTCAAAAGGCCAAGCTCCCGAGATGGATATCTGATCGTAAGCCGGGATATTGCTCAACTTGCTGTGGTATTGGCATCGCTCGCATTTTCGGACTAGGTTTGCCGCATCATGTTGCATGGTTGGCCAGTAAAAGCCAGCTCTGAGGATTCGTTTGGCAAGAGTTTTCGCACCCTGATGGCTGCCGCAGATGCCTTCATGTACCTCAGATAGCATTTTGGAGGCCATCTCCTCATTGATGCATTTAAGCCAAGGTCGTACGTACCCCCGTTTGTAGAGTTGATTGTTGAATACAGAGTATATTGGTGCGATCCTTTTCAAACGTCGGGCTTCCAACTGATCGGTGGGGAGAACCCCGGTGTTAAGGAAATTCCACATCGGGGTGAACCAGGACTCACCGGGTTCACCGATGGCGAGTACGGTCACTGTATCAAGGTTGATGCTGGATTCAGGAACATCCATAACAATCACGGGCCGATCTTTGTCAAGGTTGCCCGCGGCGCCAAGTTTGGATAAAGCGTCGGCTTGGCAGTTCTTGTTGCGCGAGACATGTTGGATGTCAACCTCGTCGAAATGGCTTTTGAGCAAGTGAAACTGCTGTCGGTACTTGCGCAACTTCTCGTCCATAACTCGGCATTCATCGTTTATCTGTTTGACCGCTAACTCGGAGTCACTACGAAGATGAACCTCGCGGGCGCCCAATTCTTTAGCTAGTTTAAGGCCGGCTATCATGGCTTCATATTCCGCGGTGTTGTTTGTTACTGGGAATTGAAAATGGAGAGCATAATTCAAGGTTTCCCCGTGGGGACCTGTGAGGGATACCCCAGCTCCAGCCCCCTGTAATGAAGAGGCGCCTGGATAGTCCATCGTCCTTCAGACTCGGGAGGAACGCCGGAATATTCGGCGATAAAATCAGCGAAGATTTGCGATTTCAGAGCATTTTGCGGGTGGAACGAAACATCGAACTCAGATAACTCAAGCGCCCAAGCTAACAATCGGCCGGATGAGTCAAAATTCGAGAATGCCTTTTTGAGCGGGATTCCGGTGTATACTTTGATGGAGTGAGATTGAAAATAAGGCCGCAGTTTTCTAGCGGCGATGACGAGAGCATATGCTGCCTTCTCAATCTGGGAATACCTTGTCTCAGCATCCCGAAGTACATGGGAGACAAAATATATTGGCTTATGGTCTCGTCCTTCTTCCCGGACAAGGGCGGCACTGACTGCATGACCCGAGGTTGCCAGGTACATTACGAGAACATCGCCCGTGGCTGGTCTGCTGAGACATGGTGGATTAGCGAGATATGCTTTAATTTTCTCGAAGGCCGTTGCACACTCCTCCGTCCATTCAAACTTTGCGGATTTGCACATGGCTTTGAAGAAAGGGAAACATACGTCCCCAGATCTCGCAATAAACCTATTGAGGGCGGCCAACTTGCCTGTGAGAGATTGCAACTCTTTGAGGTTTCGTGGTGGCTTCATATCAAGGATGGCTTGTGATTTTGAGGGATGGATCTCAATGCCTCGCATGGAAACCATGAAGCCAAGGAACTTACCACCAGTCAAGCCGAAGAAACTCTTCTTTGGATTGAGTTTCATGCTGGCTGAGTTTAGTGTCGCAAAGGTTTCTCGAAGATCTCGGATATGGTCGAGATCGGACATACTCTTAACAAGTAAGTCATCCACGTATGCCTCTACATTCCGTCCAATTTGCTCATGAAACACAGTGTTGACAATGCGCTGGAAAGTGGCCCCGGCGTTGCGCAACCCGAAAGGCATGACCCGGTAGCAATATAGCCCCGAGCTGGTGGTGAAGGTGGTCTTTTCCTCGTCGTCTTGGTTCATCCGGATTTGATTGTACCCGGAGAACGCGTCCATGAAGCTGAGATATGCATGTCCTGAGGTGGAGTCGACCAGTTGGTCAATTTTGGGCAAAGGGAACGGATCCATGGGGCATGCCTTGTTGAGATCAGTGTAATCGATACACATACGCCAATCACCATTGGACTTCTTGACAAGCACGGGATTGGCTGTCCATTCAGGACACTCGACATTTCTGATAAAACCAGCATCCAGCAGTTTCTGTACTTCGCGTTTCACGGCTTGCTGCCTTTCATCCCCCATATTGCGTTTCCGTTGTCTAACTGGCTTTGAATCTGGCTTAATGTGCAATCGGTGCTCAGCTATGGACCTCGGAATTCCCGGCATGTCGGCTACAGTCCAAGCGAAAACGGATTGGTTTTCTCAGAGGAATTTGATTAGTTCTTCTTTGGCCTGCCCCTGGATTGCTTTTCCGATGTTGAGTGTTTTGCCACCACCTAAATCGAGTTGGTCGACTTCGTCTGCCGGTTCGAGGGAAGCTTTTTCTTTAGCTTTATCAACCGGATCTAATGTAAGGTTTGTGTTTGGAGGTAAAAAGTCGGTACTTGAACGCAACCACTGTTGGTTGGTTTTTGTGCTAGACTGATCTACCTGGTGGACAGAGCCTCCTTGACCCTGAACAGACGTCATGTAGCATTCACGCGCTACCTGCTGTTGGCCATTCTCTTCCCCTATCCCGTTATCAGTGTGAAACTTGATTTTGAGGTGGGAAGGGGAGATGATGGCGCCGATTTTGTTCAAGGTCCCCCTTCCCAGGATCGCATTATACGCAGAGGGAGCGTTGACGATGAGGAAATCTACCATGACTTCTACTGTTCGAGGAGATGTGCCGAATGTCACTTTGAGGGGCATCATTCCCCCGAGGTTGAAGGGTATCTCCCGTGAAGCCTATCAAGGGTGAGATATGATGTTGGAGGGAGCGAGTGTTGAGGCCCATTTGCGTGAAGGCGGATAAATACAGGATGTCTGCTGAACTTCTCGTATCGACTAATACCCTCTTAACTCGGTGTGTGTTAATCTTGAGATTCAACACCACGGGGTCATCGTGTGGGCTAGAAATCTCACCTAGGTCCTTCTCGGAGAAAGATATCACTTCCTCAGGTCGAGGTCGCTTTTTATCGGTCTCGACCTGGAGAATAGTGGGGTAGGGTTTTCGATTGTCGCGAGGTAAGATTTTTCGGATGGTCCCTCGATGGCCACCACTGATCACATTGATGACAGGACTGTTCTGCCGCTCCTGGCGCCTATTCTCGGGGCCATCCCGGGGTTGGGGGCCGGCTTCCCCAACTCGGGGTCCAGTATAGTCCTGTCTGTAAGGGATGGGTTTCTTAAAAATCTTACCTTTGCCATTATACTTCCTGGAGAATTTTCTGAAGAAGTCGGGATTGATGAACTCGACCAGCTTACCCTCCCTGGCTAGTCTCTCCAGGATGTCTTTGAGTTGAAGGCAATCCGCAGTGGAGTGTCCATTGAATCCGTGGTACTCACACGTCTTGGAGTTATCTTGTACCGTGAAGATGCCTTCAGGCAATGGTGGAGGGAGGTCGAACATGCCTTCTATGATGTTGTACATCTCATGTCGCTTCTTGGTGAGAGGTGCATATCTCACGAAGTGTTGGCGGTATCCCTCGGTGCCAGTTTTGTGTTCTTGTTCGGTCGGACGGTTGGGTTGGTTTCTCCGAGGTTCTCTTTGGTTGCGAAACCTGTCCTGAGCTGGTTGTTTGTTCGTCAAATGTCGCGGAGACCGAGACCTAGGTCTCGTGGGACTCCCGTTATCATCCTCGGCACGGATGTAACCCTCCGCGAAGGTGACAAACTCCCTTAGAGTGGTCATCTTTTTTATGTGGGCTTCATAACGCAAAGTGCCCGGACCTCCTTTGCGAAGTCCTTTCTTGATGGCAGCTAGGGCGAATTCAGAACCTCAAATTTGTTGGTGGGGGTTTGATAATCGTGTACCTTTCCAAGAATAGTTTAGCGAAGTCCTCAAATTTGTTGATGGACCTCCTGGGTAATGCCATGTACCAGTCCCACGCTTCTCCAGTCAAGCAAGTGGTGAAGACTCGGCACATGATGGCATCTGTGGCTCCAAGAAGGCGGAGTCGTTCGAGGAACCCGTACACAAAGTTGTGCGGATCCTGTGTATCTCCACTACCCCGGAAGCTGGGAAGGGTTGTCGGGTACTTGAAGTCTGTCATTGATTGTCGGTAGATGTCTCTGGACAGGGGGCCATCCTCGATTCCCATAGGCCGAGAGTAGGTGCCTGTCTTTTGGGATTCGAGTTCGGCCAGTTTGGCCGCAAGTCTGGTTTGGATCAGTTCTTCGACTTGAGCCATGTTAATGCCTCGGGGAGGGGTAGGTGATCGTCGATTCCTTCTTCGATCATCCCGGCGAGTCCTATCCCTACCTCGGGGTGGACTTCGTTCGCGTTCCCTGTGGGAGCGAGATTGTTCGCGGCGAGATGGTCTGGGTCCTCTGCCATGATTGGCTGATCCTTGTTCGTTATAGTGGTGGACTATAGGACTTCCAGCATTGGGCTCCCTCTCGGGATCAGGTCCCCTATTCTCGTCTTGCCCTTCCGGCCGTCGTCCTTCGTCGGGATGGACCATTGTTGGCAGAGCATTATGGTCCCTGCGTTCGGATTGGACCTGTTGTTCTGGTGGGATAGGTGTGTCTGTCTCCTCACCAGTTCGGACCTGCACGAATTCTCTGTCCAGATTTCGTGGTGAAACATGTGCCGGTCGGCTGAGGATACGGTTTGCGGATAGAGGTCGGGGTATAGGTGCAGTGGTTGGTACGGTTTGATGTACAGGTCGCAGTGGTGCTTGCTGAGAACACGGTATTGGACCTGTTATGGGATACATCCCGTGAGTGCCTCCTGGGCCCCATTGACCAGAGGGTGTGACGTAGGGATACTGGGGACCCGTTGGTGTGTAAGGGGTGTAAGCGGCCGCGCCGTAGTGATACAACGGCGTTTGCTGAGGGTAATATGGTATGTAGGGTATCTGGTATGTACCAGTTACCGGGTTGTGCTCGGTGTAGAGAGGTCTAGTTGTGTTTCCTTCGTTGAATGGAAGTCGATTAGCAATGTCGGGTCCCGTGTGATGAGACGGTGCAGGTTGGGGACCAGGGGGTCGTATCGTTGAGCTGCTTGGCCTCACCCCAAGAGGCTGACTGTGGGAGATGTTTCCCGTAGGCGGGGTTACCAAAGGAGGTGGTGTGATCGTTACTCCTGGCGGGGTTGTTACCCCGGGCGGGAGCGGGATTGATATGGTTGGATGCGCCATCTAATTCTCTGTGTTCAAGCTAGGCGTGGCCCCACGGTGGTTGATACGTCCTATCTCGGGAGATAAGGCCGTATGGGAGATTGGGCTGAATTGGGCTCGCCCTACCAGAGGATGGCAGGCCGAGGTATAGATCGAGTTGAAAACTCGGGGTGGATTGTGAGAGATTCGGACTCTGACCTGTATGATCTCTCTCTTAGTTCAAGGTTGCGTCCCATGTTTCCTGGGGCTTACTGCCTTATATAGTCCAGCCATAACCGCCATCTCGGGCGTTTATGGGGGAACGTGGGCAGTTATGTCGTCCGTTATTGGGACGTGGGCATTAAACCAGCCGTTTCTGGGACGTGGGCATTAAGCTAGCCGTTTCCACGGCTATCCCGTATATCGGTTGGCCTTAACCTTTATTCGGGCCATATACTTTTGAGGCCTCCGAGTTGGGCCCCGGTTTAGTGAATCTTTGGGCTTTTTCATATGACGTCGGGTTGGCCTTGTAAAGGTCCGAATCCCAGTCTTTCATGGCCCAGTTAGGAACAAGTAAAAGGGCCTGTGGAACATGGCCCTATCAACAGTACTACTGAATTATTGTCACAATATATCTTGAGTGGTAACTTAATATTATCCACAATACGCAGCCCAGTGACAAAATTCCTTAGTCATATTCCATGGTTTAATGCCTCGAAACACGTAATGAATTCGGCTGCCATGGTGGAAGAAGCAATCATGGTTTGCTTTGCACTCCTCTAAGAAATAGCTCCTCTAGCCAACATAAATATATAACCAGATGTTGACTTCATGCTATCCACACAGCCCGCAAAATCGAAATCAGTATATCTAATAACCTCAAGCTTATCTGATCTCCCATATGTTAGCATATGATTCTTCTTTCTTTGCAAGTACCTGAGTACCCTCTTGGCTGCTCTCCAGTGATCCATACCATGATTATTGAGATACCGACCTTGTCACACCCCGGACACAGGGGGTCGCGCAGTCCTCGCCGTGAATATACGGTAGCCCGTATACTCACTAGGCATGTACGATATAATTTACTCAATCAAACACATTTCAAATCACACGCATTTCACATAATTCGATTTAAAAAAAATCTTGGTTCAATATCAAGGTTATACAACAGAATAACCGATTACAGTTCAGATACATAACCAAAATGGCCAACTAGGGTTTGGCATAACCTATAACTTGGCTGCTACTCACGAGTCGATCCCGAGTCCCTCGTCACTCGCGTTTACCTGTACACATATAATTCAAGGAAAAGAATTCCCCGAGGGGTGGGGTGAGAAAACATATCACATGTTATCCCAGTGCGGAATTTAAAGGGCTACTGGATTCGTAAGAAATCCATCACCAGAACTAAATACACTAGCTGTAGTTTATCAATTCAGCTATTCAACAGTTGTAATAAATGCACAAGTATGGAAACAAATGTAAACGGATTTCAATTTATATCACAACAAAACGATCAACAAGCTTTCAGAATAATTTGGTTTCACAGATATACTGTTATAAGTCCGGTTAGAAGGTACAGACGTCAACTGTCTATCACCTCAGGCTTAACAATGCTATGTTCTGGTTTCAAGTCATACAATCTCACAATTTCAACAATTCACTTTCACAATAGCATATTCCGCGAATATACGAATAGAACATCATTTCTTTCCAAAAGAAATCACAACACTTTCACAGAAATCACAACACTGAACCCACAGTCTACCTAAAATTACACTGCACAACCCTCCCCAACCGGTACTGGGTTAAATAGGGCCATTCACCAGATGTACATAAGGGTCCTGGATGAAAGTTTGGTAGCGAACCAAACTTTCCACGATGAAGCTCACAATGATACTCACTATCATTCATTTTTAATTCAAGTCATACTGTGGTCCAACTCACTTTTCAATACGATAGATCAACAATCGATAAACCATACCAACATGAGAATCATAACAGTTATACAATTCAATTACCTAATATCATAAGTAATGCAATGCGACAACAATGCTTTCAATCAGAGATTCAACATGCAATGCACAGTTCATTCAAATCCAACGATCATTATAACTATAATAGTATGCATCGTTATTTAGTTCTACGAAATAAATCCCAAAACAAATCCCGTGAACCCCCGCACCTGTTTATGTAGGGCACGTAGAGGATTCGTGATCTCGAGACTTGTCAAGCTCGTCTATTCCACTACACGTGCTCGTACGAATCTATTTACAAGTCAATTGATTAAATTCCGGTACTTTTACCATTTAAACCCTACTATTGGTATATATTTCATTTTGTTAGGGTTTAGGTCACGTAGAGTCTCAGTTCGGTTTCGGTACCAAGAAATCAAGTCACAAGTACACCAAGGTACTCTAAGGTACAATTCGAGTCAGATTGAAGTCAATTCGAGAGAGCGGTACCAAAACCTAATTCAATTCCGAAAAATTTCCTAATCGGAAATTCGGTTACAAATTGGAACACGAAATCAACCAAGAAACACTTAAGAATCAACAAAGACATGGTACAATCAATTTGGTGCAATTCTACGGGTTTTCATCGAAAACCTAAAAACACGGAGATTCGGATCTCGAGAGAAATAGGGATGGGACTTACCAACGGACGGAAGCAATGGGCGAGGAATGAGTTCCTCTTCCGATATCTCACTTTTCGCGGGATTTCGTCTCCGGGGTTTCTCTCCCTTTCACTCTCTCTCTATCTCTCTCTCTCTCTTTCTTTGGCGTCTCAGGGAAGAAGGAGAAAGAAGGGGTCGCAGGGAAAGGAAAAGAAGAAGGAAAAGAGAGTATGACAGTGGGCCCCTTCTGATTAAATGGAATTTTTGCAAATTAACCCTCAGTATGCGAATGCGGATGGGTCCATCCGCACTGCGGGTGGTCACTGTAATCTCAGAAATTCATTAAGTATTCAGTGCGGGTGGGTCCACCCGCACCGTCTCTCAGTGCGGACGCACTAGGCTCGGGAAAAATCGACTGAAAACTGAAATAATCGGCTAAGTACCCAGTGCGGGTGGATGGAACCGCACTGCGGGTGGGTTCATCCGCACTGGGCTCTGTTTTCACCATTTTTCACCGTTTCCCGCGACGAAACGTAAAATAATCGTATAATTATTGTTCTCTATTCACAACATACATTTCATATACACGTATATCCATTTTATTCGATTTAACCAGATAATAATTTATAGAATTCAAATTCTGAAAATTCACGGTGTTACATTTCTCCCCCACTTAAAATGAAGTTCAATCCTTTGAACTTAAACACGTACCTGATTTTCGAATAATTCAGGATATTGCTCGCGAATCTTCGCTTCCAGCTCCCACGTTGCCTCTTTTTCCGAGTGTCGTCCCCATTGCACTAACACAACTGCAATCGTCCGGTTTCTCAACTTTTGCTCTTTCCGGTCTAGTATTCGCATTGGTCCTTCGTTATAATTCAAGTTCTCGTCGAGGTATAGGTCGGAATAATCGATGCAATGAGATGGGTCTCGCACATATTTCCGAAGCTGTGACACGTGAAACACCGGATGAACTCGGCTCAAAGCCGGCGGTAACCCAAGCTCATACGCCACTAATCCCACTCGATTCTGGATCTGAAACGGACCAATGTATCTCGGACTCAACTTGCCCGATACACCGAACCGATGTACTCCCCGAACTGGAGATACTCGGAGCCATACGTGATCACCCTCTTTGAATTCCAGATGTCGTCGGTGCACATCTGCATACCGCTTTTGCCTATCCCGAGCCGACTTTAATCGACTCAATATGACTTGTGTCTTCTCTGCCGCCTCTTGTATCATTTCTGGTCCCGTAGGCAGATAAGTACCCGCCGGACCCCACCACAATGGTGTACGGCAAGTCTCTCCCGTGAGTGCCTCTATCGGTGGCATTCCAATACTCGAATGATAACTGTTGTTATACGCGAATTCCACCAGCGGCAGATGATCCAACCACGATCCCTGGAAGCTTAAAGCACACGCCCGAAGCATGTCTTCCAAGGTCTGAATTGTCCTTTCCGACTGTCCATCCGTCTGCGGATGATGCGCGGTACTGAACCGCAATTTTGTACCCATAGACTCCTGGAAGCTCTTCCAGAAGTGAGATGTGAATCTCGTATCTCTATCGGAGATAATCTCGCGCGGACACCCATGATACCTGAAGAAAAATTTTATGAACACACCTGCGAGAGTCCGACCCGAGGTATCAGGTCCTAGTGGAATAAAATGCGCCACTTTGGTCAGTGTATCCACGATCACCCATATCGTATCACAACGTCCCGTCGTTCGCGGAAAACCACTCACGAAATCCATCGTGATCACTTCAAATTTTCCCCTCTTTTTATCCAACGGCTGGAGTAATCCGGCCGACCTTCGTCTATCAGCCTTTACCTGCTGACAGACCTGACATTTCTCGACGTACTTCCTCACGTCATTTTTCATACCCGGCCACCAGAAATATCTTCTTAGGTTCTGATACATCTTCACTTCACCCGGGTGTATCGTATACCCCGAATCGTGCGCTTCGGTCATGATTAGGGTTTTCAGGTCTGAACCTTCAGGAATGCAGATGCGGTTGCCAAACCGCAGAGTACCCTCATCATCGATCCTGAAAGGATTCTCTCTATCTGATTTCGCGTGATCTCGGAACTTTTGGCACTTCAGATCCTCGTGTTGCTCCTTCCGAATACGGTCATGTAATTCGGGTCTTACCTCAATAGCGGCTGAAATGATCGACATACTGGCTGATGTACTCGTACCCGCCTCTGCTCCAAGCAGTCGAGTTGCTGTTGCCACGGCTAATTCCTGGGACACTCCAACATGCAGACTCATCATTCTCATCTCCTCAACCAACCGTGCCTCACTCGTAATCATCGGTGCCAGGTTTATCTGACTCTTTCGGCTTAGCGCATCGGCTACTACATTGGCCTTTCCCGCGTGATACTGGATATCGAGGTCATAATCCTTCATCAACTCCAACCATCGTCGCTGTCTCAAATTCAACTCCTTCTGAGTGAAAATATATTTCAAACTCTTGTGATCGGTGAAAATCTGGCACTTTACACCGTATAGATAATGCCGCCAGATCTTAAGCGCGAAAATCACCGCTGCCAACTCCATGTCGTGGGTCGGATAGTTCTGTTCGTGTGGTCGCAGCTGTCGAGAAGCATAGGCAATCACATGCCCATCTTGCATCAGTACACACCCCAGTCCCGACCGGGATGCATCGGTATACACCGTATAATCTTTCCCCGTTACCGGCATTGAAAGAATCGGCGCGGTTACCAACCGCCTCTTCAACTCCTCGAAACTCTTTTCTTGCGATTCACCCCATTCGAACTTTACACCTTTGTGAAGCAGCTCCGTAAGAGGACGAGCTAATCCGGAGAATCCCAATACGAACCGTCTATAGTACCCGGCTAAACCGAGAAAGCTACGGATCTCGGTAACCGTAGTTGGTCTTTTCCATTCCGTTACTGCACGGATTTTCTCAGGG
Organism: Carex myosuroides; assembly: GCA_028015225.1. Lineage (NCBI taxonomy): Eukaryota > Viridiplantae > Streptophyta > Magnoliopsida > Poales > Cyperaceae > Carex > Carex myosuroides. The sequence goes on from CM051477.1 coordinate 2,447,899, forward strand.
TCTACTGCTAACCCTTCACCTGACACAATGTGACCCAAAAACGCCACTTGATCCATCCAGAACTCACACTTCGAATATTTCGCGTACAGCTGGTGATCTCGTAACCGTTGTAGTACGACTCGGAGATGATTCGCGTGCTCCTCATATGACCGAGAATAAACCAGGATGTCGTCAATAAAGACCACCACCGTAGTGTCCAATAAATCTCGGAACACTCGCTGCATAAGATCCATAAATGCCGCCGGGGCATTCGTCAGCCCAAATGGCATGACCATGTACTCATAATGCCCGTACCTAGTACGGAAAGCCGTCTTCTCCACATCTCCCGAACAAATGCGTAACTGATGGTACCCCGTCCGTAAATCGATCTTAGAATAGACTGATGATCCTTGTAGCTGATCAAACAGGTCATCTATCCGAGGCAACGGATACTTGTTCTTCACGGTCACTTTATTCAATTCCCGGTAATCTATGCACAACCGCAGAGTTCCGTCCTTCTTCCGTACGAATAACACTGGTGCGCCCCACGGTGACGTGCTCGGTCTCACTAAACCTTTATCCAACATTTCCTCTAACTGTACTTTCAATTCCTTCAACTCCGCAGGAGCCATACGGTATGGAGCTTTCGAGATTGGGGTTGTATCGGGTATCAGGTTTATGTTGAACTCTATTTCTCGCGCCGGGGGTAACCCTGGAATCTCTTCTGGAAACACATCCACGAATTCCGAGACAACCGGAATGGTAGCTATTTCCGGAACCTCAGCAGTCGCACTCATTACCATTACCAGATATGCAGTACACCCGGACTCTACCAGGTGTTTGGTTTCAATTGCCGAGATGAATGGTACCACCTCCTTTACTCCTCTACACCTTAAGGTACATGTCGAGCCGTTCGACAGGGTAAACTGGACTGTATGTCGGACGCAATCAATGGTCGCTACATGTCTGGTCAACCAGTCTATACCCAATAAAGCATCGTACTCTGATATATCCATCACTAACATGTCTGCTGGAAACTCTCTCCCATCGACTCGTATCTTCAGGTTTCGGCAGGTCATTGACATTTTGGTAGTCGAACCGAGAGGTGTACGAATATCTAGGGTTTTCCCACTCGACTCTGTTAACCACCCACTTTTCTTAACCAAGTCACTCGAGATGATCGATCGACTACAACCCGTATCAATCAACACATACGCTAGATGTCCGGAGATAGAAATAATACCTGCCAATAGATCAGTCTGAGCCGAATCAGATGCCAGCTCATCCTCCTTATCTGGCAACTCGTTCGCATGTACTGCATGAGCACCAACTCGGCCGCCTGCACGGCCTCCTCTCAACAGCGGTGGAGTGCCTCGGCCTCGCAGAAGAGGTACTCCTCCCTGTCCACGCCCCTGTGGACCTCCGTAACCACCACTCCCCGATGCGCCCGTCTGAGCCCTCGGGCACTCTCTAGCCCAGTGGCCCATGCCACCACATATTCGGCACGCACCCGATTGGGATTTCGGGCAGTCTTTCGCCCAGTGGCCCATATTGCCACACATTATGCATGCTCCTCTGAGTCGGCGACACTCCGACTGTGTGTGTGCCACCCTGCACATACTACACCATGGCTTAGCGGCTCCCGGAGCGAACCCGGATACCACCATCTGCCCCGTAGGCTGACCCGTAGGTTGGGGTCGAGATCCTGACCCGCTAGCTTGTCTCTTGGGATCGAACTTGGGTCTCACGTTGCGGGTGTTGCTCTGTTGTGCACTCCTCTTGAGATACACTTCCGTCTGCTCAGCCTGTTTCATTAGGGCCGGAACCCCTGTAGCTACCGAGTGATGAATCGCCAACGCAATACTCGGGTCCAACCCGTCTAGGTACTGTCTACGGTACCTCACTGGATCACCTTTCACGTCTGGTGCATACCGCGCCAGATCAAAGAACCTCCTATTGTACTCTTCAACCGATCGTTCCCGCTGACGGAGATTCAGGAACTGACTCCTCAGAGCCTCCTGATGCATATCACTAAGATATTGTTCCCCGAACCTTTGCTCGAACCAGGTCCAAGGAATCCCTTGCTCAACTCCCTCGAACTCCATTTTCACACCTTCCCACCAGTGCCTACCTGACTTCTCCAGTAATTGCACTGCCAGTTCAACTTTGTTTACCTCAGGCACCCGGCACAGGGTAAATTTTGCCTTCAGACTCACCATCCACTCCTCAGCCTCCGGGTATCCTCCCGACCCGTCAAACCGAGGAGGTGCAAGACGCATGAACGCCTCGTACAACTGCCTAAAATCTTCCCCCGGTACTACTGGAGGAACTTGCACAGCTGGCCCTGCTGGTCCTTGTGCTTGAGCCTCGGCCCTACGACCTCTCTCGTACGCCGCGATAAGCATCTCTTCCAGACTCCTTTCCATTACTGAAAACTCAATACACTTCATATTACACACAGGTCGTACAACTCTAAAATTATGCCCCTTTTTATGTCACCTGCGCAGATCATATCACGTCAATCGTCCCATTCTACATTTATCCCAATCACGTATCCTATCAGGTCCGGTTATGGTTCGGTCTGGTTAGGGTTTAAACCTTGAGCTTTTGAAACTTGAGCTCTGATACCAACTTAGAACTGTCACACCCCGGACACAGGGGGTCGCGCAGTCCTCGCCGTGAATATACGGTAGCCCGTATACTCACTAGGCATGTACGATATAATTTACTCAATCAAACACATTTCAAATCACACGCATTTCACATAATTCGATTTAAAAAAAATCTTGGTTCAATATCAAGGTTATACAACAGAATAACCGATTACAGTTCAGATACATAACCAAAATGGCCAACTAGGGTTTGGCATAACCTATAACTTGGCTGCTACTCACGAGTCGATCCCGAGTCCCTCGTCACTCGCGTTTACCTGTACACATATAATTCAAGGAAAAGAATTCCCCGAGGGGTGGGGTGAGAAAACATATCACATGTTATCCCAGTGCGGAATTTAAAGGGCTACTGGATTCGTAAGAAATCCATCACCAGAACTAAATACACTAGCTGTAGTTTATCAATTCAGCTATTCAACAGTTGTAATAAATGCACAAGTATGGAAACAAATGTAAACGGATTTCAATTTATATCACAACAAAACGATCAACAAGCTTTCAGAATAATTTGGTTTCACAGATATACTGTTATAAGTCCGGTTAGAAGGTACAGACGTCAACTGTCTATCACCTCAGGCTTAACAATGCTATGTTCTGGTTTCAAGTCATACAATCTCACAATTTCAACAATTCACTTTCACAATAGCATATTCCGCGAATATACGAATAGAACATCATTTCTTTCCAAAAGAAATCACAACACTTTCACAGAAATCACAACACTGAACCCACAGTCTACCTAAAATTACACTGCACAACCCTCCCCAACCGGTACTGGGTTAAATAGGGCCATTCACCAGATGTACATAAGGGTCCTGGATGAAAGTTTGGTAGCGAACCAAACTTTCCACGATGAAGCTCACAATGATACTCACTATCATTCATTTTTAATTCAAGTCATACTGTGGTCCAACTCACTTTTCAATACGATAGATCAACAATCGATAAACCATACCAACATGAGAATCATAACAGTTATACAATTCAATTACCTAATATCATAAGTAATGCAATGCGACAACAATGCTTTCAATCAGAGATTCAACATGCAATGCACAGTTCATTCAAATCCAACGATCATTATAACTATAATAGTATGCATCGTTATTTAGTTCTACGAAATAAATCCCAAAACAAATCCCGTGAACCCCCGCACCTGTTTATGTAGGGCACGTAGAGGATTCGTGATCTCGAGACTTGTCAAGCTCGTCTATTCCACTACACGTGCTCGTACGAATCTATTTACAAGTCAATTGATTAAATTCCGGTACTTTTACCATTTAAACCCTACTATTGGTATATATTTCATTTTGTTAGGGTTTAGGTCACGTAGAGTCTCAGTTCGGTTTCGGTACCAAGAAATCAAGTCACAAGTACACCAAGGTACTCTAAGGTACAATTCGAGTCAGATTGAAGTCAATTCGAGAGAGCGGTACCAAAACCTAATTCAATTCCGAAAAATTTCCTAATCGGAAATTCGGTTACAAATTGGAACACGAAATCAACCAAGAAACACTTAAGAATCAACAAAGACATGGTACAATCAATTTGGTGCAATTCTACGGGTTTTCATCGAAAACCTAAAAACACGGAGATTCGGATCTCGAGAGAAATAGGGATGGGACTTACCAACGGACGGAAGCAATGGGCGAGGAATGAGTTCCTCTTCCGATATCTCACTTTTCGCGGGATTTCGTCTCCGGGGTTTCTCTCCCTTTCACTCTCTCTCTATCTCTCTCTCTCTCTTTCTTTGGCGTCTCAGGGAAGAAGGAGAAAGAAGGGGTCGCAGGGAAAGGAAAAGAAGAAGGAAAAGAGAGTATGACAGTGGGCCCCTTCTGATTAAATGGAATTTTTGCAAATTAACCCTCAGTATGCGAATGCGGATGGGTCCATCCGCACTGCGGGTGGTCACTGTAATCTCAGAAATTCATTAAGTATTCAGTGCGGGTGGGTCCACCCGCACCGTCTCTCAGTGCGGACGCACTAGGCTCGGGAAAAATCGACTGAAAACTGAAATAATCGGCTAAGTACCCAGTGCGGGTGGATGGAACCGCACTGCGGGTGGGTTCATCCGCACTGGGCTCTGTTTTCACCATTTTTCACCGTTTCCCGCGACGAAACGTAAAATAATCGTATAATTATTGTTCTCTATTCACAACATACATTTCATATACACGTATATCCATTTTATTCGATTTAACCAGATAATAATTTATAGAATTCAAATTCTGAAAATTCACGGTGTTACAGACCTAACATTTCTATGATGTACGCAATATCCGGACGCGTACACACCTGAGCATACATCAGACTTCCTACTACCGAAGCATATGAAATCTGGTGTATTTTTTATTTCTCGAGTTCTGTCTTTGGACACTGATTGAGACTAAATTTGTCTCCTTTTGCAACAAGGGTATTTCTTGGTTTACAGTGTTCCATGCCATATCGCTTGAGAATTCTATCGATATATGCTTATTGTGAAAGCCCTAAAATACCCTTATTTTGATATCTATATAATTTAAGGCCTAACACATATGATGCTTCGCCAAGATCTTTCATATCAAAATGCCTGAAAAGAAATCTCTTAGTTTCACGCATCATGTTTATATCGTTACTGGCAAGCAATATGTCATCAACATATAAAATCAGAAACATAAACTTACTCCCACTGAACTTGTGAATATGCATTCATCCACCAAGTTGGGCTCAAATCCAAATGAGATAATTACTTGATGAAATTTAAAATACCACTGTCGAGATGCTTGCTTGAGTCCATAGATGGATTTTTTTAATTTGCAAACCATATGTTTTGAGTCATCGTCACCAGTCTCAAAGTTTGGTGGTTGCACCATATAAATGGATTCATTAATATCGCCATTGAGAAACGCAATCTTAACACATACAATACTTAATTATTATCTTTCCTTTGCGCCAGTCCAATAACCAAACATCATATGTATATTCACTGTGTATAAATTGGCAAATGATTAATGCCGGTATGAGAACTTACTTTGGCAAGATGATACCTTTATCAATAATTTTCCAAAATATATCTTAATCTAAAACCTTCATAATGACTTGATATTATCTTTAGCATAATAATTTATCAAAGTTTGGCTTAACCGAATTAGACTTAAATGTCTGTTGGCCTAACCAAATAATTTAATTAGTACATACTCTGTTGTGGTTCGAAGTTATTGCAGCGGAATACCAAAACAATGGCTTAACCGAATAATCCAAATTTTGATAACAAGATAAAAATAATGGATAGCGTCATTATTAAAACATTTGACCATAAATACTTGATAATGAAACATTGACACGATTGGTTAAATCAAAACTATAAAGAAACGTCAGACAAACCAATTGGTCGTACAAATCAATTTTGGTCATACCAAACAATCTTGGTCATACGAATCAATAATTCATCATTTGTATCATCCTCCAGAACTTACAGTTACACTAGACCAGGATTGATTTCAGAAATTAATTATTGGTAGTGTCATGCGGAAAGCAGAAAACAGAGTAACGCCTTGGTCCATAGCCATGATCTTTTAGAGAGACACAATCACTGTTAATCACCGGAAGCCTTAAGATTTTCAAGTAATCTCTCTCAAGTCCGATGGAGAGAGCGAGAGAGGCGGCAACGGCAACGGCAACGCTCTATTCTGCACAAGGAGAGATACCCGAATCGCAAGTTCTTTTCCGACAAACCCTTTCTCCAATCTCTCAATATCAGTTTTTGTTATTTTAGATAGAGAGACGGAGAGACACTAAAGAGAGAGAGGCAGAATAGAGAGAGAGTGTTAATTCATTTGAATAGGCGCCTCTGTATATACAGAGTTTATATGCAGTCTATTTTCCTTATTGAATTCTTAATGGGTTCAAATACAGAACTTACCTGTCTTTGAGTATTTCCTTGTTTACATAACATTGCCATATTTAATTGTGTTCCCTAGGGACTAATAGTATAATTGTATTATTTTCAAACTTCATATAATTTAGACCATCACTAAATCATAAAGTTATTAATACGTACGCATTTTACACATTAAAGGCCCCACATCTCAAGACACCTATTGAACCCGATAAATAATACTTAATTTGATCACTTCATAACGGTCTAATTAGATATTTGACAGTCTATTATTCAATATATATTTATATTACATATAAGCTCATATATGTTGTAATTAATTGAAATTAATTCCAACAAGTTTTGCATCCTCTCGGTCATTATATACATGTTCTGCATGATGAACATATCATATCTATAAAAAATAATGAAAATTACTTTACATTACTTTTATCATTCAACAAGTGATTCAAATGTCAACAACATAAATTTAATGGCTCTTGATGCTCATCAAATGATACTCAAATTGCATGATATTAAATTGTATGACTCGTAAACATATCAATTGAGTAGACTAGCAATTTATTTATCTTATTTTCTAAAAGGAAGAATTCCGTGAACTCTGACATTCATTACAGTGTCTTAAAAAGGAAAATATAGAAAAACAGAGAAACACGATTAGGTCATGTTTGGTTATGGAGTAAGACGTGGAATAAATCTCTTACTCCATATTTAAGTAGTCAAACGAAAAGCAAAAAAAAAGAGTAAGGTGGAGTAAGAAGTGAGTTAATCCGGAATAAGTTATTTTACCTCCTCAAATGGATTAACTTACTTTACACTTACTTTGCCTGTAAGTTCCACTATCATAGACAAATGCTCATTTTTCAACACCTTACTCCTCTAGACGGATTAATTTAAACCATGAGCTAAACTATCAAATGAGATATAAAATATGTGGATTAAGATGGAGTGACTCATTTAATCCTCACTAACTTAATTTACTTTACAATCAAACATGACCTTAAATAATGCCAAGTCGTAATTAATGCATAAGAGACGAATCTGAATAGTAGTGTTAAAGAGAGAGAGAACTTTTCATTAACATTAGTACTTACTAGCTTGAAGATAAAAATGACTAAACTAAAGAAAACTACATGATGAAAAATGGTCGTGAAATTAACAAAATATCAAAGATTATTTTAATCTCAACTATCCATTTTGTTTATCATTTAAATCAAGTGAATTCATCATCTGAATATAACTTCAAACGTAAAGTATTTTAAATTTAGAGTGAGATTATGGTACTTTGCAATGCGCATATAGGTTCGTGTTATGGTCATTTGCAAAGTTAAAGTAGTCGATCCGAACCGTTTAACATGATTTTCATATGAAAAAGAACTTGGAAATCAAATTTTAATACTTTTTAGAAAACTTTTACTTTTAAATAAGTAGAAAATCATTATTTTTGAATGGTCCAGAATCATTAGATCAGGTGGTTTCTACCTATCAAGAAAGAATAGTAAAAGTATTCTAAAAAAATATGAAATTGATCTCCAAGTATATTTTTATGAGACGTGATAACTGCCTCCCAGACTCAATCTCGGGTTAAATCTCCAACTAGCGACTTTTGACCAGGACCGCCTTCTATAAGGTCACTAGTGCATTTACAATTGGTGCTTATTGGCGCATGCAAGTCTTTAAACCTACGTGTGCAAATCTTTATACATAACATATAAAAGTATTTATACCAAATATACTAAGTCTTTGTAAATACTGAACATATCAACTCTTTATGAAGACTTGATTACTCTAATTGTGCTTTAATTTGAATTGAAATCTTCTATAAATGTTTTCTGTCAAAAGTATTGTAAAATATTAAAGATTTTAAACTTTAATTAATAACAATAAGACTTTATACCTAGCATATTAAGTTTGTATGCCCAACATATTTAGTCTCTAAACATAACATATCAAGTCTTTTAAAGTCAGTCATTAAAAAGTTAAAAGTGCATGCTTCATACATATCATATCAAGCCCTTAAACCTAGCATATGAAGTATTTATATCTAACATATGAAGTCTGTAAACCTAACATATGAAGTTTTTATACATAGTATATTAAGAAGAAGAAAAAAATGACGCGAATATAACTCAAAAGTATTTTATCATGAATCTTATTTGAAAGAGAAAATCGAGTAGAGGACGTTCAAAGTTTTAAATTAGCAAGAATTTTCACAGATTGTCAGAAAAATAAATGAGATTGATCAGAGAGAAAAAAAGTGAATGAAATGAATCATTAATCCTTTTTAGTTTGAGGGGCGAATCGGGTAATAAAAGCGTGGGGACCAGAATGTTTTTCAATTTTTATATAAAAATCATATTAAACAGTTCGAATTGACTATTTAAATTTTAAATAAAATTATAACTTTATAACAAGAATTCACATCACTCAGGTTACCGACTCGAGCAAATTACAATCAGACGGCCCATTTAACTTGGCACAAATCTCAAAACAGACCCTCTACGGTCTCAATAGACACCAGATTGAGTTTGGCCCAACTAGAAATAATCTGGCCGGCCGTTGCAATTTGCTTGAGTCAATTACCTGGGAGGATATCTGTCCTTTATAACACTGTACTACATAGGTATTGCAAAACACTGTAATCTCACTCTTAAATTTGATTTTGAAAATTTACACCAAACTATTTTTTCCGCTCGTTAACTGCTCTCACAATCACAGATCAGCTAACGGGCGGCAAATATTGCAACAAGCGAGAGCAGGTTGTGTCTGATGGGTTTCGGGACCATCCGATCTGCTTTAAGATTCATCCGCACGAATTTTAAAGCAGATGCGAAATTGCAGGAACGAATCTTAAAACAGATCGGACGACCGTCGAACCCATCAAAATAACTTTGAGTCCGATGGACATCGGACTCAAATTGACCTCTTCGCAGAGCGACGCAGGCAAAAGACAAATTACCGAAATATTTAAGTACTCTCCTCTGCGGTAAGTCCTTGTGCAAGTTTTACCTCACAACAGGACAAGATGAGATGCTCCCAAGATTTTGATTAGACTCGGTGCACCAAATTTTATCATATTGGTTTGGATAATTTATTAGTTAAAAACAAAATCAAGCAAGTAAAACTTATTAACTATATCTGTACTAAATGTTATTAAATAATAGACTAATAATAATTTTTTTAATAAATATTATGTACTTTTGAATCTTTTAGTGCATTTGTAAAAGAAAATAATATCCTCACAAAATAAAAATAAGTACTATTAATTACTTAAAGCATTAACTCTTCAAAGAAATATTATTCCAGTAATTAGTTTACAGAAATAATATCCTGAAAGTGTAGCTAATATTTTAGTAATTATTTTTTTAATATGAACTAATGAACATACCAATCTCTCATAAAACAATATTTTTTTTAAACATGCTTTGTCAATTTTTCTCTCTAATTAGGACCAAGACATGTCTTGTGGAGCCACAATTTTATAAAAAGAAAAGAAAATGATTTCCAACAAGACTCAAAGGAAATAGAATGATCAAAGTGAAGTAAATACATACATTATAAAATTTATATTGTTTTTATTCTAATTTTCAAAATTGTAGACATGATGTTGAAATATTTTATTATCCTATAATTATAGCTTTTGTATTCGGAAGATTGAAGGGAACATAAAAATGCCATCATTTAATATTTGACTATTTTTTTGGAGAGGAGGGTTCCATTGCACCATTATTTGGTGCACCTAACGTGCACCCAAAACTCATATGGTGTATTTTTAAAGTTCAAATAGTCGATTCGAACCTTTCAACGTGTTCTAAATATTAAAATGTGCTTGGAGACCAAATTTTACATTTTTTGGAAATTTTTTACTATTTTTTCAGAATTTTTGAAAATACTAAACAATAATTTGATGAATAGTAAAAAATTCATCAAATTTGGAAGTTTCAAAAATTCTGAAAAAATAGTAAAAAATTTCCAAAAAAATGTAAAATTTGGTCTCCAAGCACATTTTAATATTTAGAACACGTTGGAAGGTTCGGATCGACTATTTGAACTTTGAAAATGCACCATATGAGTTTTGGGTGCACGTTAGGTGCACCAAATAATGGTGCAGTGGAACCCTCCTCTTTTTTGGAACAGGACAAGAATAAAATATTTTCAAAAAATAGAAGGAATATATATGCTAATAGTATTATTTTAGTAGCACGCTTTGATATTAGTATTTTGTTCCATTCGCATTTAATTAATTTCAAATTGTGAAAAATGCATCGTAATAATGATGAGTTAATTTTGCAAAAAAAACAACCAAAAATAATTTTCATTCTGCCTTAAGGAGCGACCCTGGACTTAATTTGGTGGATGAAAGAAAAAAAAAACATAATTCCTCTTTTTTTGGATTCGACGAAAATAAAATCAACTAAGACAAAAATACAAGTCTATATTAAGAGTAGAACTAGTGTGCTCTCGAGTTCACCAAGCCCTTGGTGAATTCAAGTCCAAAACTCATTGGATCGGCTTCAAACGACGAATCCGACCGTTGAAACCCGTCTACTTTACGAGTGATGCGTCTACATGCGAAAATTTTAAATTTTGAAATTAATTTTGCATAGAGTCAAGTGGTCAAAAAACGTCAAAAAATGAATGCATTAAAATTAATTTATTAACCTTCTAATTTTGACCACTTGACTCTATGCAAAATTAATTTCAAAATTTAAATTTTTTGCATGTAGACGCATCACTCGTAAGGTAGACAGGTTTCAACGGTCGAATTCGTCGTTTGAAGCCGATCCGATGAGTTTTGGACTTGAGTTCACCAAGGGCTTGGTGAACTCGAGAGCACCCTAGTTCTACTCCTATATTAATCTACCCAAGAGATAATGCGCTTATTATCTCTAATTTCAGAATTTCAATTACATGGAAAAAAAGAAAAACGGACCACGACGTGTTACACCTAGAGCAGCCAATAAACATTCCTTTAACTCAATCAGTAAACCCTGAGGCGCGAAGGTTACCGACCTGGCGTCCTCTCTCCCTCTGATACCGAGAAAAAACGCCTGATCTTGGTGCATAAGTTGATCAAAGAGGGAAACATATAAAAAATTAGAAATTATAGGCGGGACCCGGAGATCAGTGTCTGTAAAGGTCTACTTTTGGAAATACTCGGAGAGTAGGAAAGAGGAATCTACAGTACATGGTCCCACCTGTCGTTACTGAATCGTGCCAGTTGTGGGGACCTCTGGTAAATAAAATTGAAGGCTTAAACCCTTCCTCCATTGTCTCTCTCTCCCTCTCTCGTTCCTCTCGCCTCAGACAAGTTATTGGATTGAATCAAAAAAAAAAAAAGTTATTGGATAAACTCCGGCGCTTGAGCGGTTAGAGGTTGTCAAGGTGCGTGCGTGTGTGAGTCGTTGTGTAATTATGCAATTGAGAGCGAGAGTTAGCGGTTTGTGATATTTTCGTTATTTTGTTTGGTTAAAGAGAGATGGATTTTACAATCTAAGACTAGATTGATATCCTCTTTTCTGTTATATTATTTATTTTGCAATGGAGTATGATAGGCCGTAGGATTTAATTTGTCTTGGCCTAGCAATTGTTGATATTATTTGTTTGTATATTTCTTTTACACATTGGGGAAATCAAGTAGTACAATACACTCTCAATTCTGAAGGACAGTTCTATAAATAGAACTTCCCCTATTATATTGGATCCTATTTATGTCTGATAGAAGTTGTGATATACTTATGTTTTTCCTTTTAGTTTGCCTATATTTCTGGCCATCTTTTGATAGTCATTCCTATATAAAGCATCACGCCAATTTATTCTCTTAGGTCATTAATTTTTTTTTTCTCACCATTGAACTCCCAATTTTTCAGCAGCTCCTTTTAATTTTCGCAGAAAATATACAAGGATGGAGATAACTAGTAGAGGAAACAGCCTGAAGCAGCAACTGGCTGAAGCTCTTGGCTTTACCGAGGTGATAATTACACAGTACTCCCCTTTTAAAATTTGTTCATTAAGAAGTAACCCCTCTTTCCAAAACAATTGCTGAAAGAATTCTCCTATAATCAGGTTCCTCTACCTGAGATGAAGAAGAGAGATTTCATCTCCAGCCATGACTCTGGCCAGAGTTTGAAATTAGCAGAGCATTTGTTGTCTGGGGCCTCGTTCAGTGAGTTTTTTCACCTGTGCCTAGGTACCATCACATAGCCCTTCTTGGTTTTAGCTGAAAAGTTTTAATTTGGCTCCCTTTTTCTTTTTCTGTCTGGCAGGAATCCCTTCACGGCCTCGATCAAAGCCATCATCAAATCCCGAGAGAATAATTAACAGAGATCAGATTCCACCAATTACACCAAGTAAAAATGAAAGCCAAGTTAACATAGATCAGATTCCACCCATTACACCTTGTAAAAACGAAAGCCAAGTTGCAAATTCCGAAAATAACGATCAAGAAACCAACTCAGCTCAGAAAAAACAAAAGAGAAAGAAATACAAACCAAAGGTGGTAGATGATGGGGCAAGCGGTAAAAAAACAACAAAATCAAAACCAGAAAATTTACAATCCCTCACTCCAGACTTTAAACACATAAATGCTAAAACTCCAACAACTCTTGACCCGAAACATCAGGGCCCAAGGGCCCCAATTACACCTGAGCAGAAACTGACAAATCATGAGCCCCCCATTGAATATGACACGAAGCCCGTAACCCCCGAAGCCCCAGTTTTATGTGAACCTAAATTGACAAATCAAGAGGCCTCGGTTGCATGTGAATTGGAGCCCGAGAGTAGAAGGTTTCCCAATGGAGATGACTCAAAGCCTGAAACGTTAGGAGGCCCAGATACACCTGACCCCAAATCAGGCCTAAAACCCTTAAATTCGCCTGGATTGACGCCATCTTTTGTGAGGAAAAAAAGATGCCCTCGTTTTAGTAAGGAGAAGAGCACCACTGCTGCAGAGCAAATATTAGAGAAATCTGTGAGAAGGCAACTACACTTTGGTGTTGAGGATAACACAGAGCTAGTCAGTTCTGAAGAGATCATCACTGGTACAAATCCAAACCTGAACAAATCTAGCAATTCTGATGATGCCATTGAGCAACTAAAACCACTACAAGAGGGATTAAACTCTGATCCAGAGGCTGAGAACGAACCAGTCATTCAAGAAGAGAACACCTCCGTGACAACTCAAAGCCCAGAGAATTCTATTGGCATTACTAGTTTGGATGGCCATAATGTGGTCAAGCCAGTACCATTAGTAGCAGATGGGTTGAACTTCATTCTAGGGGATAAGACTGAAGCAGTTATGCATGGAGAGATGCATGCTGGTATGTATTCAAGGCTAAATCAAGGTGAGACAGGAAAAGTCAATGACATGCTGGAGGAAATTGACCGGACAGGTTTGAAGGATTGCTTAATCCATCTAGCAAAACAGCATCTCAGAGGTAGAGGTGTTAAACGGGGAAGGGCAAAACAGTCACCCAAATTAAATTTCAATGACATGCTGGAGGAAATTGTGTCGAAAATGACACAAATGAAGTTGTATGAGAATGCTATTATACCTTATCAGGAAAAGAGGGAGAAGTATAGAGGAATAGTAGCACTAGATGAAGATTCTTTGATTGAGTGGAATCGTTTGATGGGTGAAGATAACAGTGGCTCCAACTCAGCTCCAGGGCTAAATCCAGAAAGAGAAGAGAAATGGAGGACGGAAAGGGATAATTTTAGAAATCTGGCGGAATGGTTCATTGCCAAAATGAAGCTCATTCAAGGTTCTTTTTTCTATTTAGAACCAATTGTTTTCTTTCTGTGCACATGATGAGTCAATACTGAAAAGCCAGGTTCATTTTTTTTTTCCCATTGCTTTTCATTGTTATTGCCTTTACTAGTTCAGTCTTTTTGTGTACAGCATAGTATCCTTCAGCTTTGGAAGAAAATAACAATATCGTTTTGGTACCTTTTTTTTAGGAGTTGAACTATTGAAAACAAGGCAACTTTTTAGGGATAAATGAGCAAATAGCCCCTGAAGGAGCCCATATATTAATCTAGTAAGCAGTAAATGTAGGTCCTGTGTGCTGAAAGATATTAGTGCCACTCGATAATTTTGGCCCTATCTCAGTTTTTCATATATCACCCCTGCATAAGAATTTACAGTCAGTGCTTGTGTTACAGGGAATAGATGTTTTTCAGAGTGGAAAGGATCGGTGGTGGACTCTGTTGTTGGAGCCTTTCTTACTCAAAATGTTAGCGATCAACTTTCAAGGTAAAATTATAACTATTTTGAACTATATGTAGTGCACCGAGCTCATGTGGTATCAACTTTGTCATAGATATTAATAGCTTTTATTATGGATTCTCATCCTAGAATAGATGTCATTTCTTTCCTACAAACCCAATTAAATGCCAAATACATGCATGGAAATGAGGTTGAAATATATTTATACCAGTTATGAGCTCGGGCACCACTTGGTCAATGTTTTTGCCTTTTATGTTAACTAATGGAGTTTAGCAAATTGTTCATTGTTTATTTTGATTTAAAGCTCTGCCTTCATTTCACTATGTGCGCGCTTTCCTCGACAGCAAGATGGGCATGTAACTTGGCCAGACAAGAAGTTTTCAGGTAAGTTGGATTAGGTGAATAGTGAACTATTAAACTACCACGAATTCCATAGGAGGTATCAACTACCAGGTTAGGTCCACTAGTGCTTAGTACTAAGAGGCATCAGATCAGAACCATTCAGGTTCAAACTGGATTCCAATTTTAATCATTTTAGTACAGATAATGACTTTCATTTTTTTTTCAGTATGTTTTTTTTTTTTCATTATCATTACCACAGTCATTGTCACTGTTATTAATTCATTATCATTATCATCATTGTCATTATAGTGATTTTATTGTTGTTGTTTATTATTTTTTTTCTTAGTGGGAAGGTAAGTATTTGGTATATTGTACTCTTAAGTGAGATGGTAATTGTACTGTCTTGCTTAGTATTTTTTTCATTCTTTCATCTCTCAACTTGGACTGCGCAGATTTTGAGGGGACAAAATCGCATCTCATCGATGAGTCAACCTCTGCTGCTGATATTGCTGATCCCCACATCAAGGGTACACCCCAAAAGGTACCAAAAGATAAAATACCCCAAGAATTTACAAAAGAAGGAAGTGGGTCCCCCAAAGTGAAGAAAGCTAATGTACCAAAGAAGAAGGGTCATAAGGTTGGGCAAGAGGACATTGACTGGGATGCCCTCAGAAAAAAGTTATCTTGCCACGGGCATACAAGAGAAGGGAGGAGTGTGAAAGTAGAACATGCGGCTGATTGGGATGCTGTCAGACATTCTGACAGAAGCGAGGTTGCCAAGGCCATCCATGGTCGTGGCCAGGGTAATGTTTTGGCAGAACGAATTCAGGTATATTCAGTTTTTTTTTTATCTTACCTTTGCATTTTTATTTTCCTTCAGTTGAATTTATGAGTTATTCTTCGGTTGGGTGTAATTTGTTTGCATGATAGGAACAAATTCTTTATTTGGGAATTCTTTGGCAATCACAAATATCTGGGTTTTGGTAAAAGTTTATAAATTTTTTTTACAAAAGTTGTAGTTATGCAGTTGTCCTAGCAATGCTCGATGATAACACGTGAGAATCACATTATTGCCATTTGATCTTATTAAGAGAATATTTTTTCAGCATAAGAAAGATGACAAAAGCAATAGTTTAATGAATATAACCAACTGAAAAGACTAGGATTATGAAGGCCTTAGCACGTGACTGGTACAAACATCTCATTGGAAAAGTAGGAGGATAGCCTTTTTGAATTTCAATTGTGGCTTTCAGCCATTCCTCATAACCATGTTTATATTTTCCTGTGAAATAAACATTGAATGTTGTGTGTTTGGACGAAAATCTTTGATTATATTGTTAATAAATCAAATGATGCTGAAATGGATGATTTATTTGCCGAGTTTGAAAAGGAGTAGATACTCAAAAACTGAACAAAATGTGAGTTTCTGCTGAACCTTGTTACTATGGTATACTTTGTGTACCATTGAGGGATATTATTATGCAAAACAATTATATGCTCTGGGGTTTTGAAGAATCTAAGGTTTATGTTCTCCAATCTGAGGTATCTGGTTTAGGCAATTTTAAGATTACAAGTTTTGGGGGATTCAGAATTTTTCTCTAGAAAAAAGCCTAGGAATTGTGACTGCCTGCATTAATTTATGGTGTTTCAAGTACGTGCACTGGTACATCCTACTTTGTACTGTACAGTTCAATGTATAAATGTTGGTATCTACTTTATTTTTTAGCATATTTTCTCTGTTTTCTTAGGATTTTCTGAATCGGGTAGTGAGAGACCATGGCAGCATGGATCTTGAGTGGTTGAGGGAAATTCCCGGGGACCAAGCCAAGTAAGTCCATCTATTTCTAAATTGTTTTTTCTATGTCAAGATTTTTTATTGCCCATACTATTTCTGTTAGTAATTTCCCAAACAAGCCATTTCATCCAATGTTATAATCAAGTATTTCACAGACTATTATAGTTTTAATTTTCTGTTAGAACCTCATTTAATTTGAATTCAAAAATGGAACCTGTCTAAGCTCATAGAAGAAGTAATTGTTTGTACGGCTTGGTACATACATTTAATGTTGGCAATTGATTTATGAGTTGCCAGGGAATATTTACTGAGCATATATGGATTGGGTTTGAAGAGCGTGGAGTGCATACGTCTTCTGGCTCTTCATCAAGTGGCTTTCCCTGTTAGTTCAAGACAATAATATAAATTATTCCACCCTTTTCTTTGGTTCTTCTTGGTACTTTGGGTTAATTGGGCTTTTGACTGAACTTAAATGGAAAAGGTGGATATCGCTTTAATTGTTATGTTTTGTGAATTGAACCTGAATATTCCTGTTCTCTGATTCCACTAGGTCGATACAAATGTTGGTCGAATATGCGTGAGACTTGGGTGGGTCCCGCTCCAACCTCTCCCCGAGTCTGTGCAGATACATCTTCTTGAAATGTAAGAGCCTTTTCCAATAGAATGTACCTGAAATAAAGCTCTGTACAAATTGGTTACCAACAATATAATTTTAATGTTTCTCATTATGCATGCGAAGGTATCCTGTAATGGATTCAATTCAGAAGTATCTGTGGCCTCGGCTGTGCAAGCTAGACCAAGAAACACTGTAAGCTTTTTTCCCTAGTCAAATTTGTGGAATAATTTCCTGTTTATATCCCTTTTAGTAGTGCAAATTTTCATTTAACTTTTCCGCCCCCTCCTCTTCCTATTAAAGAAAATTTCTTACACTAAATTTGTATAAAAGAGCTTGATTGGGGAATATGATTGAGGGGGACAACTTCTATGCTTTTGGGGGTTTCAATATTGTATGGTCGTGCAATGATATTGTTGAACTTTCTTGATGTTGTCTCTAACAAAAAATAATATTTGCAGGTATGAGCTTCACTATCAAATGATAACTTTTGGCAAGGTAAAGCTGATATCTTTAGTTATAGGTTGCAGATAGTTCTCAGTTTCTTGTTAATGTAAATATTAGAATTTTCCTCCAGTGCAACACATTCTAATAGAAAAAACATATATTAGAATTGATTTCAGCCATTCCATTAACCAAGGGCACTGAGAAGATAATTTATTCAGTTTTGGTTTTTTATGTAACAAGTCTAATAGATTGGATTGTGAGAATTGATAGCTGAGGATATGTGTGAGGTCCAAGGGTGCCAGCTTATATTCTCTCAGTTGATTCTGTGGATTTAATCTTGAAACATATATCTTGTAGATATTTTCCCTACAAAATGAGCTTAATACCCCAACAGTAAACTTACTAATGAAATTAACCATCCGATAAAACCAATATGTGGACTTTAGCACAACCCTCTGTTTTAAGAAAGTCATAAAGTTACATGTGGACTTTCATAATGTAGGTCTTTTGTACGAAAAGCAAGCCGAACTGCAATGCATGCCCATTGAGGAGTGATTGTAAGCACTTTGCAAGTGCTTTTGCTAGGTATTTTACTGCTATTTTGTTATATTGGATTGTTTTATTGCATGTGTGATTGCATAACAAATGAACTACATGCAGATAGGTGCTTAATTATCAATATATCCTTCAAAGTCTATAATTGGTTGAATAGCACTGATCCTACCTGTGCAAAAGCCTCAAAAGATGATCAATAAAAATAATATTTGAGAATCCAACAACTAAGTTGTATAGTCCGAGAAGCTAGTGTGGCAGACAGAAATCCATCTCTAGTACCATCTAAATCTATTTCTCGTGTCTAACTATTTAAGTTGCTTTGTTTAATATTCAATTTAGTGCTAGGCTGATGTTGCCTGGGCCTCAAGAAAAGCAAGGAAACGAGGTAGTAATTTGGAACAGATCCCCAGCTGCCTTTGAAAATGCAAGGAACTCATTTCCCAACCCCACTGATGTACCGACAGCTCAGTTTGCGGCCTTGCCCCGCAGTTCAAATTCTGAGCCTATAATTGAAGAACCAATGACTCCAGAAGAAGAGCAGAGAGTAGATGAAATACCTGATATAGAAGATCTCTGTTTTGATGACCCTGACGAGATCCCGACAATAAATTTAAACATGGAGAGTTTTGTCAGGAACATTGAAGAGCTTGTCAGGGAAAATGATTCAGAGCTCCAGATTGAAGATATCTCCAAGGCGTTGGTTCTATTGCCTCCTATTGCAGCCTCAATTCCACCACCACAGCTGAAGCACTCGCGCCACCTTCGCACTGTGCATGAGGCGTATGTTATTAATTTATGTCATTTAAAACTACTATTTGTTGGCTTTTTGTTTCATTTAAATATTGCAAATAGTTGTTTCTTTTAATGTTTGAAGGTGTTTGCTATTTATTTTTTAAAATTGTAAATTGGGGCCTTGCTAATTGTCTCTTCTGTAGTTATGAGCTCCCAGATGGACATCCTATTTTAAGCTGGGTGAGCATCTTATTCTTTTTCAGATCAGTTACCTTCTTTATCCCTGTTAAGTTTGCTAGAAAGTATTATCACGGTGTATTTGGTTTTGTTATATTCACTTTTTAATTATCGTGAACTCACAGTTGGAGTTCGAAGAAAGAGATCCAGATGATCCATCTCCGTACCTCTTGATACTATATTCACCAGGTGTGCACCTCAACTATCTTAATCTCAATGGATACCTTCAGATGCAGTTGTAGTGGATTTTACTGGAACTTCACTGAGAATTTTGGATAGTTAACATAAAAAATCTATATCAACCATATACAAGCAACAGAAAATAAAAAAGAGTGTACATGATTTATTGTGAGCTGAGATTGTTTGGTATCCTCTATATAACTAGCGGTGCTTTTATGTGTGTAAAATTTTGCAGAAAAAGAAGTTGCAGATTTCAAGCCTTGTCGCTGTAACTCATGCAAAGAGGCAAAAAGTTGCAATTTCCTTTCGTCGTCGGAGGAAACTAGTTATGTCAAGTGTTCATTAATGGTACTGCTAAGTTTTCTTTTACAGAAATGCCTATTTCTTCAAGCTTTTTTCTTTCAAAGAGTAAGGCAAAAATTAGTATGTGAATATACTAAATACTGTTTCTTCTTGCATAAGTAGATACCATGCCGAACTGCAATGAGGGGAAGCTTTCCACTGAATGGCACATATTTTCAAGTCAATGAGGTACATTTACATTGACTCTTGCATTAAGTTCTATGTAGAAAGGATATACTCTGGATGTACTTGATTATGGTCTGTTGTAATTTCTTTCAATGCATTGCTCTAGTGTTACATAATATGCCAAGAAATTGCTTTATCGGGTAGCAGCTGTAATCCTTTTACCCTGGAAAGCCAACAGAAATTGAATTTTCAACATATAACAGTATAAAATGAGAAGAAAACAAACCCTTGGCCCACGAATCAAATGCCAAAATAGGAAATACTGCTTACTGATGCACTACCAAATCATGATACTGCAATAAATTCATGAATTTCATTAGCATTAGATGAGGTTACACTGTGTTTGTTTAATTTAGTACACATATCCTAAATATTACAATATTCTTTGGGCAGTCATCTTAGCCTTTTTATGTCGTGAATTCATTTAATTGATTTCATAATTTATGGAAGAACTTTGAGCTTACTCTTCTCCATTTTATCAAATAATGACAATGACTTCCATAATATACTGTGCAATTGAGGGTTCTTGTGATTTGTGACCTAAAAGATAATCTGTTTACTTTTTAACCTTGAATGATGAATGGTGATTTAGTGATTCTAGTGCACATAACATGCAGGTCTTTGCTGATCATTGCACAACTCGAAACCCGGTAATGGTTCCTAGAGAAGAGATTTGGAGGTTGAGAAGGCGTCCTGTTTATTTTGGTAGCACGGTATCATCTATCCTGAAAGGTAAATTTTGTTCTCGAAAGTTACCTTACTCATAGGGTTGTAATAACTTACACTTGTACTGATATCACAGATTCAATTTGCAGGTCTACCAACAGATGAAATACAGTATTGCTTCTGGAGAGGTACGAGTATAAAACATGCATTTCTCCTTCTTTTTTTAAATATATTGAATGAAACACTTAGAACTTCACTTGACAGGTTCTCATTGTGCCCATTTTTTTACTTGCTGACCCACATTTTCTCTTTCTTAAATATGTAGAATGAAATTTTAAGATTTCACAAATTGATTGGTTCTGTTGTGCCCATTTTATATTTTTACCTACTGGGTTTTATAGATAACTTGATATCAATGGCCTTTTAACTAATTGGTTTTGATGTTGAGCAATAATTCTATGGATATGGCATTTTGTGGGTCAATTCCTCATTGATAGTATACCGAAAAACTCGGCCTTGTGTATTTGATCGATAAAATAAAAGATAAAAACATGATTTTTGCATGCAGGATTTGTTTGTGTGAGGGAGTTTGACCGAGTGACCAGATACCCGAAACCTTTGAGTTCATGGCTTCACATTGCACCAACCATGAAAAAGAAAATTCAGTCGACACAATGATACTGGAGAAAAGTTAGAAAGTTGAGAAAAGTTTGGAAGTTGAGAAAAGTTTGAAAGTTGAGTGTTTTATGCACAGTGGGGCGCATCTCCTTTATATGTAAATTATTTATGATTTTCTTTTTCTTTCATCCTTTCATCGTCTTATCATGATTTTATATCCTTCATGGCCTGTTTTTTGCTCTGTGCTACAAGAGTTGGGGGTCCATTTAGATTTGTTCGCTCACTGTTTACTTCTAGAAATTTGCATTTTTTTATCATAATTAGTTAAATATTAATAATATTTAATTAATTTTAAGAAAAAAATAGTTAATTGTTAAAGGGACGAATTTATTTATTATACCAATAATAAAACATTCAATATATACAATTTAAAAAAGTGTGCTACAATTTGACAGACCAACCATCTGAAAGTGCTTTCCACATGCTCCGGAGGAAAAATTGACCGAAATTTTTATTAATCGGAAAAAAATAAAAAAATATCGCGAAACAGTATATTTTGACGGAAATTTTATAGAACGAGATGTTTAATCCCGGGACGTGAAATTTTATCCATCCAGATTAGCAAATTCGCTAAGCAGCTCCGCTCCGCTAATCATTAATAAAAGCTCGGGACGTTACAGATTGTCTCGTCCGACCTCCAAAAAAAAAAAAAAGCTTCGGACGGTAGGGATTGTCCCGTCCAAGGAGCGGAAAAAAAAAAGAAAAATTCACGGACGGGTTGGATTGTCCCATCCAAGGAGCGAAAAAAAAGAAAAAAATTCACGGACGAGTTGGATTGTCCCGTCCTCAGAACTAAAAATGCTTGTGCCTTCTTTCAGTTCTTTATTTCTTGTCTAGCATAAACAAATTGAACTCCGTTTGATTATTTCGTTCTTTTAGTTCTTTCAGTTCTTTATGTTCTTTATGTGCTTATTTTGAGCTACTAGAACGTGTTTGAAGCGGTGAAGTACAGAAGCATCTCAAACAGGTAAATTTTTAATAACTATTGTATGATGATTAATTAATTAATATTAATAGTTCATTATTGTAATGATAAATTATATGTAATTTATTTATTATTGTGTAGGCTAGTTCATAAAAATAATTAATCATGCTAATGGTGATGATTCATTTCGGTGGTGAAATACGACACGGTCGTAAAGGAGTAGAGTATAGTATTAGTCCTCAATTCTCATTGAGTGTGACTGGTGAACAAGCTTGGTATGATGTGAAAGGTGAAATTTATCGCCAACTTGGATATTTCGCAAGTGAATACAACCTAAAAGCACATGCATGGGTTAATGTTGGTACAACAACCCGACATTATTATGAGAAAATAGAAATCGTGTGCGATCAGAGTTGGAGAGGTATTTATAACCAAAGTATGTTTGCCCAAATCCAGTATTGTTATATCAATTTATACATTGAGTTGGTTCCAATCATCGGTGAAATGCAACCGCAGTTATTCACTTATAGTATGGTACCGGAGACAACCAGAACCTCGACATACTCAATATAGTGTTAACTATGCAGGTCCCAGTCTCTTCCAACCCCATCAGACACAACAACACCGAGGTAAGACCTTTATTTGCATCTTTATCCCGATGTGAACGAGTTGTCACCGCCTGTTCAAACATAATACAATAATCAGTACAGTCCATGGGTTGATCCATCGGAGGTAGGTGATCCTTATCATGATGTTGATGACGTGCTGTCTGTTCAGACAAAATACAATAATCAGGAGGATCCATGGGTTGATCGGCCGGAGGTAGATGATTGTTATCCTGATGTTGATGATATGCCGGAAAGTGATGACGAAGATGACGCCGACTCATGTGAGAATGACACCGATTGGGATAATGAAGCTGATTCAGAAGGGGATGTCCCGCATGTTACCCCGACACAATCGCAACAGACACCATGTGTTCAGGCTCGGCGTTTTCTCATATCCGACTGTGGTGTAAGTCACGGCGTTTTCTCCTCCAACATCTCTTTGAGCTCCTGCAGTTCGTTGCGAAAGTAACTAACTCCACTCTGATGGTGACTTACACGATAATCATGGAGACAACACCACTTTGTTCCAAATGCAGGACACCTTTGTGCATCTGGTTCGACCCATTTTGGAGTCCAATCATGCAAGGGACGAGGATAGCCAGTCGGTAAACGGGACCAACACCAATGTTGTAGAAGCACAGTCGGTCCCGACATCATCTTTGTTTTACGCATAACCGCAACACAAAGGCACCTATAGAGATACGCTAGGACAGCCCCACCCCAATTGTATTGATCCGGTGAATCAAGATTTTGTAGAAATTGTAAATACATTGCTAGAATCGAATCTCCTGACGAATCAGCAAAAAGCATAGACCCGAACAAGTCGAGTACATACGCCCTTGTGTACTGGCGTACCTGCTCCTCTGTAGGCTCACCCGGCTGTGTGTTTGGCATGGCAGCAAATCGTTCACGCAATTTCTTCAAATTTATAGCATACCCAGAAGTCATGCGAACCTCTTCCTCATCGTTCGGCCCCGATCTCTTCTTCTTTTTAAGCAACGCACTTGCGGCCCCAGCTCCAAGAAGCTGATCCACTAAGACAGACCAAGTACCGTCGAAAGGGCCCGTCACCGGTGACCCCATGATCGTCAGCGCCCAAAGACAAGAAACATCCTGCAGAGTAATTGTCATCTCTCCAATGGGAAGATGGAAATTGTGGGCCTCTGGTCTCCATCGCTCCACGAGACCAGCGAGGAGTGATGGGTCAATATTTATGTTATCCATTTGAGAAACCTGATACAAACCGAGTCTAAGCAAGAATGGTTTGCAACGGGGTGCTACGCTTTGTAAGACTGAAGATCCTAATTCTTCATTGTTAGGAGATGATAGAGTAATTTGAATATGTAAATGGTCCTGATCTGATTTTAACGCTCATCTGATTGAAGTGACTTCCCAAATAAAGAAGATGTCAAGAAAACAATGCAAAATCAATTTCAAACTATTTTTACAAACGTTATTTCCATACCCGACAAGTTACAGTTTTTTTTTGGGTGAATATTTTAGTCTCTTTTTATTTTTTCTTTGTAATAATTTAGTTTCTTTTGTTTAAAATTTTTAAATGAGGGAGAAAACAAACTTTCTAATAAATTATATTTTGTAGGGTGGCAAACTGGACATGTTGCTACTGAACCTGTTGCTACGTACTGATATGAACAAGAATAATTTTATTATAAAATACATTTTGTAAGTTTTCTTCTCCTAGAATTATTAATCTCTTCCATATTTTTCAATATTTTTTTAAGTACATATGTTTTCTTGAGATATAATATTTGTCTTTATTAAACGTGATACAAATTTTGTAAAATAGATCTAACATTATATTTGATTTTTCTCTAATATTTTGTTGGTAGGAAATTATAGAACTTTTACTCATTTTATGTTTATTATATCAACATAAGAGCTTGCTATACATAATTATTATCTATTTAAAGTATAAGGGGGTCACACGACTTCTATTTTATTTTCATATGTAAGTTGTGCATTTTAGATTAATCATGCTAAATGTATTCAATTGAGTTAAAAAAGTATGAATAAGAAGCAAATTAATGAAACAATTTATAAATAAACCAGAAATAATAAATTGTAGTTCAAAAGTTCAACGTAACTTGCACTCTTAAGTAACAACATATTTTTTACTCAAAAATAGTTTAGTATATTATTCAGTGTTTTAAAATGCGATTGTGTTCATGCATCATATGCAGAAATACATATACGGTTTTACTATGCATTGCTGAAGGAATACAGAAAATATAAAACTAATTTATACGTAAGAATCATCTAACCTAGTGGTTTGTGCTCTTTACATATTTTAAAAGTCAATGAGTTCTAATCTCCTTCCATACAAAATAATTTTTGGGTTCTTTCAAATACGTATGAAAATGCATCACAATGGTAGATTTAAAGGATAAGTAACCATTTCTGGCAACCAAATTAAAAGATACAATCATACCATACTGATTTTTTCCGGTATCTTTTAGTTGGCCTTATAAATCTCATCTACATTGTAAAGATTAATATTGGATCAGGAAAGCATTTAAAAATTTAATTAATTAATCATACAATTATTTAGTATATGTATATGTTACACTAATTTTAAATGATACAGCTTATTTGCAATTGGGCATACACATGGACCTCTCACTAATTAATGAATATTTACGTTCATATAATTTCAGAAAACAATATTTAATAAGCAAATTTGATGTTATACGGTTAATTTGTTTAAAAAAGACAGGATATCCTAATTAATGTTAGCAGTTTTTTTGGGTGAATATTTTAGTCTCCTTTTTTTTTTTCTTTGTAATAATTAATTTCTTTTGTTTAAAATTTTTAAATGAGAGAGGCTAGTACGTAGCAATTTGAAACACAACTACGTACCAAGCTTCTGTGGAATCGGATGGACCTCGACTCCTCTCGAGACTTGCCAGTTTAATTCTGATGATCAACTTGGAAAATTCATATCAGCTGTTGTGCTGTTTTTAAACAGAAATGAGATTGAGAATGTCGGGGAGGAACACCCGCGAGTGAGCAGAGCTCAAGCTTCTGTGGCATCGGATTTGAGTTTAGTGTTGTATGCAATCATGCACAATTGAATTACATAATCTGAGTAGACTAAAGAAGCTATTGCTGTGCTGTGTGTACACTATATATATCACGAATGTCATATACAACACTTAATCAAGAACCAAGTCCATAGAGAATTCCTCTCCAAAAAAAAAAAGTCGATAGAGAAAGAAGCTATTGTTGTGTTGTACACTAAAGAATAAAAAAAAAAGAGATTTTTTTTGAGGAAAAATAGAGATCTATGTCCTTATTTGTTTTATTATTCCAACCAGTTCAATAACAAAGTTCAGGTCTTGAACTAAAACCTGTTTACAAAAATCAACTTTGTTCAAAACATTTGAGCCCTAAAAAAGAAACAGAAAAGATCAAATAGCAAAAACGAAACGAAAAAAAAAACTGAAACTGAAACAGTAAGTACCAGTAAAACTAAGAAAACTAAAGAGAAAAACAAATACTCAGTAAAAGTCAAACTGAACTGAACTACTCAGTGGTATTTGGAAGCATAAGAAAAAAAATAAAAAAATAAAGACAAATTGAAGCGTTGACAAAAATAATAGAACGATTTCAACGGTTTTGATGCATTGTTTGAAGCCAATTCAATAGATTTTTTAATTAAGTTCACAAAGGGGCTTCGTGAGCTTAAGAACACCCTAGTTCTACTCAAAATAATATAAAGTTCATGGTTCATCCAAAGGTGATGTTTTAATTTGCTTTGACAAAACTCTTTGATTCTATTTCTCTTAATCAGGGCTTCACACCCTGACTTATTTATATAGGAAAAAAAATAAAGAAATAATATGAAAATAATATTTACATTTTTTGAACCGAGTAATTTGTATGAGTAATTGGTGGTGACCAAATTAGTTATTTATTCTGTTTTTCTGCATTTATTTGTTATATATGCTATATTTTATCCTGTTTTATATGAGTTTTTCTAAAAATAATTAATCCGGCATTTCTTTTGTGAAGTTTGAGGAACCAAATAATAGTTAATTCTCATCCCTCTGGCACTTTCTTTAAGTTTAGAAAAATAAAATTTGGAACATCCTTGTTTTCTTGGAGAGGAGAAATCATGTGGCACGAATCCGTTGGCTGTTTTTTTGAACCCCAAGAGATGAGATTTGGGCCAAGGTAAACACAATAGCCCGAGGTAGACTTGCGGTCATCCGGCGAACCGGCCCAATCCGCATCGCAGTATGCGTGAAGAGTGAAAGAGGAGGCCGAATGGAGAGTCAAGCCATGATCTATAGAGCCTTTGAGATATCGTAAGATTCTTTTCACCGCTGCCCAATGAGTGGTAGAAGGTGAGTGCATGAATTGAGAGACCTTATTCACCGCATATGAAAGATCGGGGCGAGTGATAGTCACATATTGTAAGGCTCCCACAATCGATCGACATAAGTGAGGATCCTCAAATGGATCACCATCATGAAGAGAAAGAGAGGATTTGGTGATCATAGGTGAAGGACATGGGTTGAATTGATCCATTTTAGCTCGAATCAACAAGTCTTGAATGTAACGGGTTTGAGAAAGATAGAGGCCATTAGAATGAGAAGATACCTCAATTCTAAGGAAGAAGTGAAGAGGGCCAAGGTCCTTTAAAGCAAATTTCATTTGAATACTCGTAATGAGAGAAGAAACTTCTCGAGTATTGTTGCCCGTAACGATGATGTCATCGACATAAACGGGCACAAAAATCAAGGTTTGAGGAGAAGAGAGAATAAAGAGGGACGGATCATAATGAGAAGAAATAAAACCATGAGCAAGAAGAGCGGCGCTCAAGGTGTGAAACCAAGCTCTTGGAGATTGTTTGAGACCGTAGAGAGCCTTGTTCAATCGACACACATGAAGAGGTTGAGATGGATCAATAAAACCAGGCGGTTGTTGCATGAACACCGTTTCGTGCAAATCGCCATGTAAAAAGGTGTTTTGAACATCCAATTGCCTAATCGACCAACCATGAGAGATAGCAATTGTAAGCACGATGCGAATGGTTGTAGGTCGAACCACCGGGCTATAGGTTTCGAAGAAATCAACCCCTTCCTCTTGATGAAAATCTTTGGCTACTAAGCGGGCTTTATAACGCTCAATGGACCCGTTAGCATACCGTTTGATTTTAAAAACCCATTTGCACCCAATAACATGTTGAGTTGGATAGGAAGGCACAAGTTCCCAAGTATTATTGGCAAGAAGGGCATGATACTCCTTAGTCATGGCATCGACCCAATGGGGATGATTTTTGGCTTGGTTATATGTAGAGGGTTCGGTGTGAAGATAAGAATGGGTGAGTAAAGCCACATGATCTGGAAAAATACGAACTTTCGAGTATTGTCAGGAGTTCTGGTTGTCATGGGATGAATTGATTGATGAAAAACAGAAGAACCAGCAGGTGTAACAAGTATAGGGCTCTATGTTGAGGAAATGGCGTCAGGAAAGGTTTGAATTGCAACCGGATCCGCTCCATATGCTGTAGGATGCGCCGGATTGCAAAGTGGTGTGAGGGAAGTGTGGAGATCCGGTTCAAGGGCTGAAGGACCCGCACTGGAGGACCGAATGGCAGAAACTTGCCACATGGGATTCTCTACAGCGGGAGTGGTACCCGCAGGGTTGGAAGAAAATGACCCCATGGGATCCTCTCCAGAGGGAGTTGTACCCACCGAGTTGGAGGAGAATGGCGCAGTGGGATCATCTCCAGAGAGAGTTGGACCCGCTGTGTTGGAAGAACTAGGCGCAGAGAGCAGAGGTAACCAGCAAGTGTGATCAAGTTCTGAGTCAACAAAAGCACCTGGAAAAGAAAAACTCCTAAGGAAATGTTAATTTGTCAAAAATGACATGTCACGAGATAAAAATCCAATTCGAATCCAGGTGGAGGCATTTATATCCTTTTTGTGAAAGAGAATAGCCAAGGAAAATGCACGGCAATAAGCGTGGTTGAAGCTTATGATCATTATAAGGCCGAATGTACGGAAAGCACAAACAACCCAAAACCCGCAAGAACTTATAATCGGGTAATTTGTGAAACAAGGAGAAGAATGGGGAGGGAGCATTATTAGCCGAGGGAAGCCGATTAATTAGATAGACGACACTAGAAAAAATGTCACCCAATATTTTGTTGGAAAGGAAGCATGAGTCATAACGGCTAATGAAAGTTCAACAATGTGACGGTGTTTTCGCTTGGCCACCCCGTTTTGTTGGGGTGTGTATGGGCAAGTCTTTTGGTGAGTGATAGAGGGAAAGAGGCGGGATATCTTAAAGAATTCCGTACCACCATCCGTACGAAAAATCTTTATAGAATGAGAGAATAAGGTTTTCAACATGAGACTTGAAAATAGGAAAAAATTTTGCCACCTCATCTTTGGAATGCAAGAAATAAATCCACGAATAACGGGTAAAGTCATCCACAAAGAGCACATAAAATCGAAAACCATTATTCGAGACAATAGGAGCGGGACCCCAAACATCGGAGTGTACAATTTCAAGAGGATGAGAAGAAGTAGAAGATGAGGGTAAAAAAGGTAAACGATGAGCCTTAGCCTCACAACAATGAGGATATAAGGACATTTTATTAGAAGTACAAGGTAAATCATGTTCATGTAAAATTTTGGATGTTGTTGAAGAAGAGGGATGTCCAAGGCGGGAGTGCCAAAGATGAGCCTAAACTCGTTCGCCAAGATGCGCTTGAGGAGACAAAGAAGAAGAGCTAGGAAAGATGTAAAGGCCATTAAGAAGTTGAGCTTGAAGGATTGTTCTCAAAGTGCGGCGCTCCTTAACAACACAAAAATGAGAACAAAACTCGATTAGTATATCATTGTCCCTTAAAAGTTTAGAAAGGCTCAAAAGATTTTTTGTGAAAGATGGAACATGTAACACATCTTTAAGCAAAATGTGTAGTCCAAAGAATTGAGAGTAGAAGAGCCTATGTGACAAATCACCATACCCGTGCCATTGCCAATGTGAAGCACATCTAACCCCTCATAAGGCATGTAAGAAGAGAGAGAATTAATATCATTTGTGACATGGTGTGTGACCCCCCGAGTCAAGGTACCACTCGGGACCCGAATAGGGATGAGCATGATGGGCAGTAAGGGCCTGGACTGGTGGCTGAGTAGTATGCACAAGGTGAGACTAAAATTGGTTCTGGTTCTGTTTGGCAACAAAATCAGCTATGTACCAGCAATTTTTTGCTATATGCCCACGTTTTGCACAGAGTTGGCAAATTTCAGCCCGATCTGGATTGAAAGGCCGAGTCTGGAAGTTACCAGGCTGCTGGACATTAGGAGGCGTGGGAAGAATTAGAGCATTGGGCTTTGAGTAAGTCGGGGCTGGGAATAATGCGGCCTGGGCTGCATAGTGTTGGGCTTTGGCTGTTGATACTGCGGCCTGCTATGATAGTTCGGGTTGAACCTGAGTTTTTGGGAACCTGGTTTAGATCTGGTATTGGCGTAATAGGCAGAGGGGTTCTGTGGAGAAGGGAGAGAAGGGAGAGAAGAGGAGGCGACACTAGTTTGGACTTCAATCAATTTCTCATGAGAAAGAAAGAAGCCGTGTAAATCAGAAACCGAAATCGGTCTCCCTTGTAGTTATAGCAACAACGAATGAATTAAAATCAGAACCCAAACCATTAAGGATGTACCGTACCAGATCCGAGTCGGGAACTGGATCGCCGGCCGACGCTAACCGATCAGCCAAACTGCGCATCTTTTCAAAGTATTCGGTACACGACTGGCCCCCTCGTGTGGTTATTTGAAGCAATCACCTGAGCTCCATAGCCCGAGCAGAAGAGATAGCCGAGTATACCTTTTGTAAGGAACTCCAGAGGGAAGAGGCGGTCTTACAAGCAACATACTGTGACAGTATAGTGCCAGAAATGGTTGAACGAAGCCAGCCTAGCAGTAGCCGATCTTGTTTGCGCCAGTGATGAAAAGCCAGATTAGCAACCGATTGGTCGCCGACTTGAACAAAGCGCTCTGAAACAGTGAAATGCTCATCAAGATGATTCGTGAGATCAAATCCATCAACAATTGGCTCTATCTGCGACTTCCAGGTTAGGTAATTGTTACGATCAAGCTTAATAGAAACAGGGATTGTGATATGAATCACAGGATCGGAGCTCATGATAGGTGGAGTAACAGTAGATACAGGTGAATCAGTAGTAGACATGGTGTCATACTACGATTGAAGAAGGAGAAAGAAGAGAGATTAGAAGTGCTCTGATACCATAATAATAGTATAGAATAGAGAGAAGAGAGAAATGGAATCTTGGTAATTTGTATTTCATTAATTCTTGAGTGTTACACTGATGTCGTTTATATAGGCAATCACCACTGTTTATTACATCTAACAGTAATCATCTAACTGTCTAACAATATCACTAACAGCCTAATTACAATTAGGTAGTAACTAACTAACTAATTACTGTTAATGACTTTCGGATTCTCTGTGGCTGGAGCTGCAGTAGTTATAGTCGTATTAATTTGTGCGCACAAAAATTGAAACAGACACGTACGAATTTTAAAGCGTTCCACACGAATCTTAAAGCAAATCGACGGTGATTAAACCCATCGAACCAGAGTAGGTCCGATGGACATCGAACCTACTCTCAAGTGTTTTTGCAGCTCCCCTGACTTATTGAGTACATACCAGTCTCATGCATTCTATCTCGGACTAAATTGATTCTGATGGACAGTCCGAATCTAATATGTTGCCTCATAGGATTGGAATCCAAGTTTACAATGACAAGAACATGGGGCCCTACCGGAGGATCCGTATCCTCTCAGGTACCTTAGACAATTTCTCTCACTTTACGTGTTGAGATTAAATTTCAACCGATTTGAGATTCGGGCTAGAGCAGGGGCAGTATTATTGGGCTTTGAGATTCGTGCCAGGTTAAAAAGAACGGCTCGGATGCACTAATTGTAAGAGATTCGCTTGTCAGTAAGGGAGAGGATGTGAATTCTCTACCGAACAGCTTGAGATTAAGTAGGCAAGCCGCAAGCGGATAATTTCAAATGATGGCATAATAAAGGTTCTTCGTATAAAATGTGGAATAATTTTTTTTTGGACTATGGGGCTAGCTTAAACTAGTCAAAAAATATTCATCGAGCAAAGTGTGTGTCACTTAAATATATATGTATAGAGTAATTCCAAATTTACTGCTGTATCTTATGTAACTTTTATGATATATATATGAGTAGAACTAGGGTGATACAATCCCAAGGGGCTGTAAAATTTAGAAGACAATTTGATCTCATTACATTGTAAGAATGGACTAGTATCTTACATACCATTAGTTTCTTGCCCTTTACACATAGTCAAGATAAGATAGCTTGGAAATGGGAGACATCTGGTAATTTTTCTGTTAAATCTCTATATAGGTTTCTTAATTTCAGAGGGATCTGTTTTCCTCAACATATGCTCTGGTGACACCTTCCTTTATCTCACAAAATCAAAATCTTTATGTGGTTGGTGGCCACGAACAGAATTCTTACCAAAAAGAACCTGAGTAAGAAGGGATGGCATGGGGATATCACTTGTCAATTCTGCAAAGAAACTGAAACTGAAACTACTAATCACTTATTTCTTTATTGTAAGCTAGCTCAACACCTGTGGTTTTGGATGGGCAAGAATCAAGAACATTTTACCAAATGGACCTATATTCAGGATATAATACAATTTGCACTTGATTTACCTAAACAATCCCAAACTGCTTTCCTAATAGTGTTTAGTGCGTTATGTTGGACACTTTGGAAACTTCGAAATGAATCCTGTTTTCAAAACACAGCTAAGAAATCCTTTAGAACTATTGTATTACTGATCATTTCTCTTATTACTTACTGGACATGAATAATCAAGAGACAAACAAGGGAGATAGTGCAAGCTGCCTGGCTGCCGCAGGACCTTGATGATATTCCATTGCACTTATGGGACCCTGCTGAAGATTGTGCTACTGCTGGTATGCAAATGGTGGTTTATCGGCCACCAGATGGGATTCAGATCTGCTGAAATCTGAGTCCGGTAACAGTAATTCTGAAATCCTTGCAATTCGAATCCAGCCGTCGAACTGTTCTGAGATGCATGCAAGAAAAAACCAACTGTTTCAAGATGCGTTCTCGGAAAAAATTCGATGGCTGAATTCGGATTGCAGGGATTTCAGAATTACTATTTATTGGTTTCGAAATTTCAACTGATCTGAACCCCACCAGATGATGGAGATGATCCCAGTGCAACGTTTGTGGCTTAATGCTGAGAGTACCGCATTTTAGTTATTGGGTGTAATATATTATTGTTGGTGTTTTTGAGCCGAAATTTTTTTTTATACCATTTTAACAAAATAAATTAATAAAATAACCATCGTTTCTGGTCAATTCTAAATCTAACACGGCCGCAGAATACCGGAGCGGACCCATATGAGGGAGGCCGCAGAATGCCGGAGCGGACCCCCGTATGGGGCCGCAGTATGCCGGAGCGGACCCGGGTCCGCACTATGCCAGAGCGGCCCCTGTTTTTTTTTTTTTAATCTGATTCTGAAGTTGATTATGATTTTGTTTTGGAAATTTTTATCAAAAATGTAAAGTTTGTACTGGAAGTTGTGTGTAATTACTTATGTTTGAAATGTCGTTTAATCTGAAATTGTTGTTCGTCGTTTGTTTGATCAAAAGAAACATTACAATAGAAAGCCATATAAAGAAGCATACAATAGAACAATGCTAATGTTATCGGAAATTACAAATACGTCTAATTAATCGAAAATAAACAACATTTCTACGAGTACAATTAAAAAAGTAACATTAACTCTCAATCTCGTGCAGCTCGAGCAGCTCTGTTTTGTCTTTCTTGTGTATCTCGGCCGGCTTGGTGTCCTCTTCTCCTATTATGTAGAACGTCCATCCACATCGGAATTCTGTCGTGCTGTCTTCTGCCCACAGCAATATTTTTATTCTCTGGAACAAGGACCTGGCCATCGTGTTGAGGCCATTCCGACTGATTTCCATAGACATGCCATTGTGCGCTCCATGTGTTGATCAGTGTATGGATGTGATAGTAGTGACTTACAAATACGCCAGGGTCGATGCCTCGGAGACGACACACGGACAGAACATGAGAGCACGGTATTCTCTCCAATTGAGGCTTCTGGCACGTGCAAGTTACCGTGTGATCATCCCCGATTATCACCGTGTATTTGTAATTGGCCTTGGTAAACCGACCAGAATCGTCAGGTATGAAAGCGTGAACTCTCTCCTGTGTGGAGGTTACCTCGAACTCGTTGTTGTTTACAAAGCCCCACAGCGTCTTCATTTTATCGGACCTCTCGAACCGTTTGTTGATCAGCTACGAAAAATTAAAAAATAATGAAGAAGTCAGATTTTTTTAACAAAGTTCATTAAATTAAAAATTATGAAGAAAGAACTACAAATAAAAGTACCTGATGCACACGACACGAGAATTGTTGACCTTGACTGACTTCCCATTCTGCTTTGGCCCTCCTTTGCGCAAACCATGTCATACATTTGTAAAATGTGTCTTCAATTATTGCTGCAACCGGTAGCCTACGAGAGGACTTGAAGACCTTATTAAGCGACTCGGACCCGTTTGTAGTCATGATGCTCCAACGGTAACCACCGTCCAGTGCTTGGAATATCTTCCATGGTTTGGGGCACTCGTTCTCATCTTGATCCAAATATTTACCCACCCCGTCCAGCCAATTGAGGGCAATGTCACATGCCTGCCCCATTGCTTGCATTCCTTGCTCGTACCCTGATCCAACCCCAAATTCTGACATATACTTGATTTAAGTCCCAAATAATCAGTACCCGGCAATACCGGGATCACAGTAACAGGTCCAATACTATCGTAAACCCCGTTAGGACCTATTAAAACATCCCCACCAGTGTAGATGGATACCATAAGAGCCATTTTTCCAATTCAATACAGAAGAAACTGATAAGCCAAAATTATATCTAGTGAAACCTAGGGTTTGTTATGTGAATTAAGCCAAGTTTTGTTGAGATTAGATTTGATTAGGTCAGAAATGTCCGAAAGTTCAAGTTACTGCCCTAGTTATGTTTATTTTACAGGTAATCAAGTGTTTGGAGCTTAACGGAGCAAAACAGGTGATTTGTAGCAAGTCAGCACGAAGATTGGAGCAACTGTCAATGTTGTTGCGGCCCGAAATAAAACCCATTGCGGACCGAAACAAAACAAGTCAGAGCCTCATTCCTGCACATTCATTGCTGCCCGTAATGACTTCTACAGTTTTCTGCACGACAAATTAACTGTCTCAACTCATTGCGGCCCGCAATGAATCCATTGCGGCCCGTAATGACTTCTACAGTTTTTCTGCACGTCAAATTAACTGCCTCCACTCATTGCGGCCCGCAAGAGATGTTATTGCGGCCCGCAATAAGTTGGTTCAGCGCCCGAATTTGCTATTTTTAGTGATTTATTTTTTAGGTTTTGTGGGGGGTATAAAAAGGAAACTTGTAAAACAGATGAGGGACGTTTTTTAGACAGAATTTCTGGTTTTAACAAGGAGAAGAAAGGAAGAGAGAAGAAGGAAGAAGAAGAACATCATCGATCAACCGGTTTTATTATTTTCTTTCCTTTGGAACTCTTTTAACTCTTTTAATTTCATTTGTGCTTTAGCCATGACTGGCTAAAGGCTTTTCTAGGGTTAATTAGGGATGTACTTGAAACTTTTGTTATGATTTAGTTGGTTTTATTTTATATGTTCTTGTTCTTTGTTATGATCTATTATTTATTTTAATTGATTGTGAAGACTTAATCGAAATCATATGAAATCTTAGGATTTGGTATTTGCAATTGAGAAATTGAATATTAAGTCCTGACCATAAAGAATAGGGTATTTGATAGGCTAAGTACCGAGAGGTGACGCTTGTCTTATACGGGCTCTGCCTAATAGTTTAGACAAATTGTGCCAAGTACCGAGAGGTGAAAGACGGTTTTCTAGATTAATTGGGACAGTAAGAACTTAATGACTTTAGATTAGCATAGCCAAGTACCGAGAGGTGACGTTTATTCTAATTTGAAGATGGCATTAATATAGAAATATCACTTTGTACCTACAACCTCCAACTGTGCCTTCATAATTAAAAGAACAAATTTAATAAACCAATTAGTCATAACACTAGTGGATAGGAACCCTAAGAAACCCTAATTTCTCATATTTGTTAAAAATCAGATTTTGCTTTAAGACCTTAGTTTAATTCAGTTTAATCAAAACCAAATCAACCTTTTGAACAAACAAAAACCTTTTTTTATTTTCTTTTACTAAATTAAATTGTTAGGTTAGAAAAGATATTCCAACTTGTCCCTGTGGAGACGATCCCTAAGTACTACTTGACAAGGTTGTACACTTGCAACCGAATTGAGTATAAACTAGGATTTATTACTTGTATTGCAAAACATACATCAAGTTTTTGGCGCCGTTGCCGGGGACAACGGTGAATATTATTTCAGACCTAATTAATTTAGTTAGTAATTGTTCTTAATTTTCTTTTGCTTTCTTTCTCTCTCATTTTTCAGGTTGAAATCTGGCAGAAGAACCTCCAACCCCGGAAGCCACAGATTTGGTTGAGTGGTTCTCTAGGAAAGGATCAACTCATCTTTTCTACGAGAGACGGAACAAACACCCAACAAGGGGACCTTTCTTGAGTATAAATCCACGCCGGTTAGACATGTCGGCCGGAAATGAAAATGTTCGTTTGGAAAACCTTCAAAGAGAACGGGATCAGATGGCCAATGAACTTCAACTTTTGCGAGCAGCCGCCCTTGATAGACAAAACATTGAAGCAGCTGATACCAATCGCCCCTTGAGAGACTTTACAGCACCTAGGGCTGAGGAAATCCACCTTGGTTATACGGCACCTACTATCAATGCTGAAGAATACCAAATTCCGCCAGCATGGGTTAGCATGGTGCAGCGTCATCTGTTCCATGGTCTACCTCACGAAGACGCAACACAGCATTTAGCCAATTTTGAAGAAATCTGCAGCACAATTAAGGTACAAACTGTTTCTCCAGAAAATCTTAAAGTTATGGCCTTCACTTTTTCTCTTGCAGATAAGGCTAAAAGTTGGATAAGGAGCCAACAACCCGAGAACATGAATACTTGGCCTAAGGTGGCAGATGTTTTTCTCAACAAATTTTTCCCGCCATCCAAAACAAACTCCTTGCGCCATCAAATCCACAATTTCCGACAGAAAGGAGAAGAAACTATGAGCGAGGCGTGGGAGAGGTTTCAAGAACTGCAAAGGTGCTGTCCCCACCATGGTATCGAGGGGTGGAATTTATTGTAGATCTTCTACAACAGCCTTCTGCCACAGGACAAGGGTATGTTAGACGCAGCTGCTGGAGGTAGTCTCATGAATAAAGGAGCTATTGATGGATACAAGTTGGTTGATGACATGGCTCTCAACCAAAGCCAATGGCACAACCCTAGGGAGACACCGATCATCATGCAGCGGGGAATGAAGGAGGTGAATTCGAATCCAAATTTGGCTGCAGAAATTGCCGCTTTGAATCGCAAAATTGATCAAATGAGCGTAAACTTGGTAAACAATTTCTCTCCTCTTCCTTGTTCAATTTGTGGTGGTACCGATCATCTAGCAATTAATTGTGGTGTAAGTAATGAGGTTAGTTTTGAGGAAGTGAATGCAATTAACCAAGACAATTTCAAACCAAATAACAATCCTTATTCCAATACTTACAACCCCGGTTGGAGAAATCACCCAAACTTTTCGTGGAGACAAAATGACCAACCAACCCAAGGAAATCAAAACAACCAAGGTAACTCAAACTTTAATAGACCAAATCAAGGTTATGGTAACCAAGGGTATGGTTCTAATGCACAACCAAAGTCCAATCTCGAATTGATGATGGAGACTTTCATGACAAGTCAAAACCAAAAGTTTGATGAATTGACCAAAAAGGTAAACATGTTGGCAACCCAAAACAAATTACTTGAAAACCAAGTTGCACAACAAGCTACACAATTCTCTCGCCAACCGGGCACCCTTCCGCCAAAACCCGAGAACAATCCCAAGGATGTCAAGGCGGTTAGGCACGTGCTTCGCAGCGGTACGCAATATGAGGATCCACTTATGCCGAAGGGAAACTATGTTCAACTGCAAGGTGAAGAGACACGAGGCAATGATGAGCTCATCTCCACACATGAGGATTCCGCCTCAAAGGAAACTACACCAATTGCACCAAGCGACCATGCGGAACAAGCAAAGCCATCTCAAGATGAGATGCCAAAGGTAAATGCACAGGTACCTCTTTACATCCCTCCTCACAAATACACACCTTTTCCTGGTAGAATTAAGAATGAGAAAACCGACAAACAATTTGCCAAATTCCTTGAACTGTTGAAACAATTGCATGTGAACCTACCATTGACTGAGGTAATAACCCAAATGCCGGTTTACACCAAATTTTTTAAGGACATTCTTTCAAATAGGCGTAAACTTGAAGAAGTACAAATGGTATCCTTAGACACCAACGGTAGTGCCATGGTAATGAATGAATTGCCCAAAAAGTTGGATGATCCGGGTAAATTTTTCATACCATGTTCAATAGGAAATGTCCAATTTAAACGTGCACTCTGTGATCTAGGAGCAAGCGTAAGTCTTATGCCAAAGTCGGTGTGGGATAGGCTAGGTGTTGGAGAACTTAAGCCAACTAGAATATCTCTTCAATTGGCAGATCAATCGGTTAAGTTACCTTTAGGAGTGGTAGAGGACCTGCCAATTCAAATTGGAAAGTTCTTTGTACCAATAGATTTTGTTGTGGTTGACATGGATGAGGACCCTCATACACCACTCTTGTTAGGTAGACCATTTCTCAATACAGCAAAAGCTGTAATTTATGTCCATGATGGAATTATAACAATGAATATTGGTGAAGAAAAATTGACATTCGATATCAAAAGATCTATGAGATATCCATCTAACGATCAAAGCGTTTTTAGTGTTGAGATTCTTGACAGGTTGATAGATGAAGAGCTCATGAACAACTTGGAGAAGGGTTTCTTTGAGTATTGGATGGATCAGGAGTGCAAAAAGGTCAACATAACGAGTTCTGTGGATGTCTTTGCGACCCGAAACGACAGTTATTGCGGTCCGCAGCACTTTCAGACAGGGGAGGATGAAAATCGCATAACCATTGCGGCCCGCAATGAACCCTATTGCGGCCCGCAACATCTTCAGACAGAACACTTTACTCACACAGAGTTCATTGCGGCCCGCAATGAATCCATTGCGGCCCGCAATAATCCCTTCCAGAATGACAAGGAACCTATTCTAAGCCCGATTTTTCAA
Organism: Carex myosuroides; assembly: GCA_028015225.1. Taxonomy (NCBI): domain Eukaryota; kingdom Viridiplantae; phylum Streptophyta; class Magnoliopsida; order Poales; family Cyperaceae; genus Carex; species Carex myosuroides. Next base: position 2,487,360 of record CM051477.1, read on the forward strand.
GTTTCAACCGCTGAGATCCTTCCTAACAAAAGTTTCATCTACTCTATCTCTGATAGCAAATGGGTGAGCCCAATCCATGTGGTGCCAAAGAAGGGAGGAACAACGGTGATAGAAGGGAAGAATGGCGAATCCTCTCTTTCTCAACAAATGGCGGGCTTAAATCCAGAACTAAGCATGCCGCCATACGAGGAGGAAGACTTATCAGAAGGCATTCTCAATCAAGGCTTTCACGATCTCAACAACAATCCTCTCTATGGTGGACAGCGGCTTAAACATTTCATTCAAAATGAACCGATCATCGATAAGGAGGCAATTGCCCTCGATGATCCACCACCTTCAAACTGAGCCTCAACAAGTCGAGCTCCCGACGTTAAACCGAGCAATGTCTTGTGAGTTTCTATTTTTCTTTTTTAATTTTCTCTTTTAGTATGGATTGACACATTGAGGACAATATTTTGTGTAAGCTGGGGGGAGGGTTAAATGAAAAACTGAAATTCACAATTGTATCTTGCATTTAGTTTAGGCATGCATGTTTAAATTTTTTGTTTAAAACTAGGGTTTTACCTAACCTTGAAAAGGGTCCAGTCCGACTGGTTAGGATGTTTACCTAGTTTTGTGTCATGCATTTTTGTTGATAAATTTGGGTGATTGACAATAATTAGGAGTAGTCATGCATAGTTTTTTATCAATGTTTTTTTTTTGTAAAACCCTTGGAATAATTTGAAATGACCACATAATTTGGCGAAAAACTTTGTGAAAATAAAGGTGTATGAAATTAGGACATTTGGAATTTAAATTGATTAGAGAAGCTATTTAGATTTGGGAATTTTAAGTTTGGAAAAATTGGGATATCCACAAGTATGAAAGAATACTTAGGGATGTGTGTATTCATGATATATGCATAAATGTTGAGAAATTGGGTAAAATTGAAAATTTTGGAAAATAAAAGGTGACTCCAATGACCTATGTTACGGCTTCATGACGTACTTTTGGTTATGAGTCCTTAGCACTCCTGCTCCACTAGTCTCTCGATAAAATTGACATTCGTGTTAATGGAAGGGTGGATTATGAGCATTCAAAGCACCCTTGAATTAGAACGGTTGGGTACGGTTAACTACTTGTAACCAACCGATGCTTAAATGAGGATGGGGAAAATAGTGCTAAATCATAAAAGAAAAAAATCAAAATGAGAAAATCAAAAGCAACAACAAAAAGGAGAATATGCATGTATCAACACACGTAGTCCGCAAAATTTCTAACCTAAGTTTGATTCAAGCTTGGGGGAATTTGAAAATTCCACGTTTAAGATAGCATTTCTTTTAATCAATTTGGGTAGACAAAGTTCATAAACTCTAGGCCTTTAAGGAAATAAAAGTTAGAGTAATCGAATTGTAGGTTGAGTCATAATTATCCGAGGGTTTAAATTTGAAAATTGGGAAATTTGCATGAGGATTTTTAATTTTTGGCAAGATCATACAAATTTTTCATTTGAGAAATTTACTTGATATATGGTGTATTAAAGAGACCGAATATTAGTCAAGTTAGGTTTTGCTTGCGGACAAGCAAAGTTCAAGCTCGGGGGAATTTGATAAGCCAAAATTATATCTAGTGAAACCTAGGGTTTGTTATGTGAATTAAGCCAAGTTTTGTTGAGATTAGATTTGATTAGGTTAGAAATGTCCGAAAGTTCAAGTTACTGCCCTAGTTATGTTTATTTTACAGGTAATCAAGTGTTTGGAGCTTAACGGAGCAAAACAGGTGATTTGTAGCAAGTCAGCGCGAAGATTGGAGCAACTGTCAATGTTGTTGCGGCCCGAAATAAAACTCATTGCGGACCGAAACAAAACAAGTCAGAGCCTCATTCCTGCACATTCATTGCGGCCCGTAATGACTTCTACAGTTTTCTGCACGACAAATTAACTGTCTCCACTCATTGCGGCCCGCAATAAATCCATTGCGGCCCGTAATGACTTCTACAGTTTTTCTGCACGTCAAATTAACTGCCTCCACTCATTGCGGCCCGCAAGAGATGTTATTGCGGCCCGCAATAAGTTGGTTCAGCGCCCGAATTTGCTATTTTTAGTGATTTATTTTTTAGGTTTTGTGGGGGGTATAAAAAGGAAACTTGTAAAACAGATGAGGGACGTTTTTTAGACAGAATTTCTGGTTTTAACAAGGAGAAGAAAGGAAGAGAGAAGAAGGAAGAAGAAGAACATCATCGATCAACCGGTTTTATTATTTTCTTTCCTTTGGAACTCTTTTAACTCTTTTAATTTCATTTGTGCTTTAGCCATGACTGGCTAAAGGCTTTTCTAGGGTTAATTAGGGATGTACTTGAAACTTTTGTTATGATTTAGTTGGTTTTATTTTATATGTTCTTTTTCTTTGTTATGATCTATTATTTATTTTAATTGATTGTGAAGACTTAATCGAAATCATATGAAATCTTAGGATTTGGTATTTGCAATTGAGAAATTGAATATTAAGTCCTGACCATAAAGAATAGGGTATTTGATAGGCTAAGTACCGAGAGGTGACGCTTGTCTTATACGGGCTCTGCCTAATAGTTTAGACAAATTGTGCCAAGTACCGAGAGGTGAAAGACGGTTTTCTAGATTAATTGGGACAGTAAGAACTTAATGACTTTAGATTAGCATAGCCAAGTACCGAGAGGTGACGTTTATTCTAATTTGAAGATGGTATTAATATAGAAATATCACTTTGTACCTACAACCTCCAACTGTGCCTTCATAATTAAAAGAACAAATTTAATAAACCAATTAGTCATAACACTAGTGGATAGTAGTGTTTTGACAACGGTCTGGGACGGTCCGGGACGGTCCAAACCCGTCCGGTTCACGGGTCTCCCGGTCCACGGGTCCGACGGTTTGGACGGGTCCACGGTCCCGGTCCGGACGGGTCCGGTTTTCAGAGGCCAACCCCAGCCCTTGGTTGAACCACGGCTCCGGCGGTCCCACGATCCGGGATGGTCCGGTCCACGGGTCCCGGGGGTAACGGTCCGGTCCGGCGGTTTTTTTTCAGTTTTTTTTTTGCTGTTTTTTTTTTCTGTTTTTTTTTCTGTTTTATTTGCTGTTTTTTTTTCTGTTTTTTTTCTGTTTTTTTTTGCTGTTTTTTTGTTCCAATTCAATAGTTTGTTTTGAACCGAACAATTTATATTAATGAAGTAATAAAATTATTTTACTTAAAAAAAGTATTTAACACTCCTTATTTTTTAAAGATAAGTTTGAAGGTAACAAATTCATGCACTTTGACCCTATGAATAGAAATATATTCTTAATGAAGAATATAATATATGCTTCAAAAAATTCAAATTTGATTTATTACAGTAATTCGAATTAAATATAAAAATATGATTTATTCAAATTACATACATTATTTATTACAGAATTAATAAATAATTCGAATTACATACATTATTCAAATGTCATACATTTGTAAAAATGTGTCTTCAATTATTGCTGCAACCGGTAGCCTACGAGAGGACTTGAAGACCTTATTAAGCGACTCGGACCCGTTTGTAGTCATGATGCCCCAACGGTAACCACCGTCCAGTGCTTGGAATATCTTCCATGGTTTGGGGCACTCGTTCTCATCTTGATCCAAATATTTACCCACCCCGTCCAGCCAATTGAGGGCAATGTCACATGCCTGCCCCATTGCTTGCATTCCTTGCTCGTACCCTGATCCAACCCCAAATTCTGACATATACTTGATTTAAGTCCCAAATAATCAGTACCCGGCAATACCGGGATCACAGTAACAGGTCCAATACTATAGTAAACCCCGTTAGGACCTGTTAAAACATCCCCACCAGTGTAGATGGATACCATAAGAGCCATTTTTCCAATTCAATAGAGAAGAAACCTACAATTAAAAATTAAATAAATTAATTATTCTAATTAATTATTCTAATTTAATTATTCTAATTAATTATTGTAATTTAATTATTGCTAAATTAATTATTCTAATTAAATTATTAATCTACTGAAATAAAAATAAAAAATTTAAAAAAGAGAGAAAAAACTTACAGATCAGAGAGCTAACTCAGGAGAGAGAAGGTGTGAGAGTGTGGAATGAAATTTCTCTGTCATTTTCGGGATATAAAGAACAGGGTCCGCTCCGGCATAGTGCGGACCCGGGTCCGCTCCGGCATTCTGCGGACCCATATGGGGGTCCGCTCCGGCATTCTGCGGCCGTGTTAGATTTAGAATTGACCAGAAACGATGGTTATTTTATTAATTTATTTTGTTAAAGTGTTATAAATAAAAATTTCGGATATATATATACATGGTTTTTCCATGTACATAATACAGATGTGATATCTCGGTAAAGGAGAAAGTTATTTCGTTCGTCAATGTGTTTTTGGTATGTAACTGGATCAGATCAAATTGATGTAGAGAATCATTTTTTGGTCTAGTGACAAAGACAATGTTTTCCGTATGAAAGCTCGCAGGTTTAAAATCCGAAAGGAGACAATCTTTTATGAATATTAAATAGTTAGATGGCTTGATTCGCAACCTTTACTCAAAAAAGAACACATCGATGTAACAGAATTTCTAGCTGCTGTTTGTTTTCTTTCTTGACAAGTTTTTTTAAGATTATTATGTAAATTTGTTGTTGTTTTTTTTCAAAAAAGGAATAATTTTATAAAAAATAAGTTGCTATTAGCACATTCTCCAGTCAAATTTGAAATAATTAATTTCTACCTTTTAGTTATTTCACTCAATTAATTAAAATTTTATTAGCAGAATTTCTTATTTATTGTAAGTTATATAATTTTTTTAAAGTACTCGGGCGACGTATCTTTAAATAGCATCATTATTTAATTTATTATTTTTCTATTTTTAATCTGCTAATTACTGTATTTCATATTTTCATTATTATAAAAAAAAAATTCTTCATTAGTGATCTTATTGCACACGAATAGACTGTTGATGTTGTTTGAAAATAATGCATAAATATTTAACTACCTAATTTCACTATTATTATATAATTAAATTTATTTTCTTTATTAGTGATTTTTTATCACGCAAGTATATTATTGTTGTTTATTAAAATAGCGTTAATTCAGGCTAACTTTAAAAAAATCTATAATATTTTATTTGGATAGTTTAGTTTAATACAGCTATGTTATGTTAAAATGCTATACTTAGTGCATACATTTGTTTTGTTTTTATGATAATATTTAGTGTATTAATCTGAAGTCGTATGTTAGTGAAACTTGTAATTAAAAGCATGTAGCAATGACATAAAATAAGCATGTACCACCCACAGTAACTGTCCTTGCACTTGAACCTCATTCTTGTGCGGTCACTGTGCGTAGGTTTTACCTCTTTGTTGCAATGGATGTGAAACATGGCAATTGCGCTCTTCATTTCCTCTTTTGAGTCATATGTTTGTCCCTCGGACAATTCATTCTCATACTCTGCCCTACTTCCAAACAAACCCGAATTGGCTTCCATAAACCCTGATGTGTCGTTGAAAGCATGAATCGGGTGCTGAAACCCGCGATCCATTATCCGAAACCCGCGATCCATCTTGAAAGTCCTTGGTTTGCCGAGCACAGGCCCGGTATCTTCCTGGTCAGAATAATCGCTCATACCCTCAGGATCAACAGGACCCCAATTTTCCTCTGCCTCTAGTATTTCCGGATCCACTTCTTCATCGAATTCATCCGGATCACAAGTTTGACCCCAATGAGTGGTCCGACTAGATGAAGGCTGGCCCCTCTGAACTGGGGCCCGACTACTGGACGGTTGGTCAATTTGGACAGGGGACGGACTAGAGCCGGATGAGTTACCCCGACTACGACCCTGGATTAACCTCATAGCTGGGTTCGAACGCCGGGCTCTGGTAACCTCCACATATAGGTCAATTATCTTGTATGCACCCCCAGAAAAACTCATGGTTTGGTTGTACAATACCTGCCAGACTCCCTCATTTTGAATTGGAAATAGTTGGAACCAGGTTTGTGCCGAACTAGTCGGCATGCTAATTTTGGCATCAATTTTAAGGTCATACTGACCCTGATCCAACCCCAAATTCTGACATATACTTGATTTAAGTCCCAAATAATCAGTACCCGGCAATACCGGGATCACAGTAACAGGTCCAATACTATAGTAAACCCCGTTAGGACCTGTTAAAACATCCCACCAGTGTAGATGGATACCATTGTTCGCTTCCCAAAAGTGGTGAACAAAGTTTCACTACAACAAGCTGTAGAGTTTAAACCTTGTAAACCCTCGACTCAGATCGCAAGTGCACAATCTTGTCGTGAAGTTTAGTCGGGTATCGATCCACAGGGACGATTCACTTTCTTAATCTCTACTTTTCCTAATTAGGTACTAGAAGTGTGAAAATTGGGTGTTTGTCTATTCCTAAGTTTTTGTGACGAATGTATGAACAGGTAAACGAATGTATGAACAATTGTATGAACAATGTATGAACAGAAATGAAATCAATTAAATGTTTGTGTTTTGTACTATTGTATAAAAGGGCGTTTCAAGGGTTTCAGATTTCATCTTCAACTTTGCTGCTCTGGACCTGCCACGCGACCCGCATACTCTCGTATGCGACTCTTGTGACGCGACCCGCATGCTTTCGCATGCGACCCGCGTGGCCCTAAGCACTCTGGACCTTTCACGCGACTCGCAAGCTGTGGCTTGCGACCCTTGTGATGCGACCCGCGTGCTAACTCACGCGACCCGCATGGCCCCTTGAGATGAGTCTGCACATGTCAGAAACTGGTTGTTTAAGTCGTGTAAGGCTAGATTGACCGTACCTAGTGTCACTAAACCTCAACTCTCGTGTGTTGGCTTAGCAGACCTGGTTTGAAAATGCAATTTCACCTTCTTAGGTTTAATCAAGCTGTTTGATCTAAACCTAAGTTCTCAGTTCTGTTTACTAAAGGTATCCACAAGCTGAGCAAGTGCAAGTGGAAATTTCACCTCTCGGCTACTATTGACCTCACCTTTCGGTTCTCAGACCTACCTCAAGTACTTAACCTAATTTGCAAGAAACATCAAGTCTTGTTACAAGAAGAAATGCCAAAGGCATTCAACAATAGACAATCAAGAATCAAACAATTCAAATCAAGCAATCACAAATAATACAAGAATCAAAGAAACACGAAATATCAATCAGAATCAATCCATGTGCATAATCAAACAAAGTATCAGACTAAATCCAAACCCTCGAAACTACAAGTCTACTCAGACATAAGCAAAATCAGAATAAAAGAGAGAGAAAGGATGCAAATCATGGTGAGAGGTGAGAGATTGAAGAGGATCGAAGCTTCAGAATTCTTCTTCTCCAAATTGACTCCTTCTTAGCTCCAGATCGGCTCCTCTCCTCTTCAGATCGCCTCAGGCGCCAAGCCCTCTCTTCAAAATCGGATCGGATCTGTTTTTTTTGATAAAATCGTGGATCCCCTTTCCTGTGCCAGGCCCTCTGTATATATAGCTTCCTTAACGGGCCTCAACTGGGCCTGGCGCAGTTAAGTCGACGCGACCCGCATGAGTTCGCATGCGACCCGCGTCAGGCAGCACTGATGCGAGCGATGAGGGTCGCGTCCGAGGTCGCGTCTGGGCTGCGATGCGACCCGCGTCAGATGGGACGCGACTCGCGTGGGAGAAGTCAGAACTCTGCCTGTTTTCGCCTATTTCCTGCAAATCAACCACAAACTGCAGCAGTACCATATTCTACTGATATTCAATGTAAACTATGCAATTTAGTGGTCAAAAACATAAGGTCTGGTCTGAAAATAGGTCGAAACAATAGATCAAATATGGACATATCAACCATAAGAGCCATTTTTCCAATTCAATACAGAAGAAACCTACAATTAAAAATTAACTAAATTAATTATTCTAATTTAATTATTGCTAAATTAATTATTCTAATTAAATTATTAATCTACTGAAATAAAAATAAAAAATTTAAAAGAAGAGAGAAAAAACTTACAGATCAGAGAGCTAACTCAGGAGAGAGAAGGTGTGAGAGTGTGGAATGAAATTTCCCTGTCATTTTCGGGATATAAAGAACAGGGTCCGCTCCGGCATAGTGCGGACCCGGGTCCGCTCCGGCATTCTGCAACCTCCCTCATATGGGTCCGCTCCGGCATTCTGCGGCCGTGTTAGATTTAGAATTGACCAGAAACGATGGTTATTTTATTAATTTATTTTGTTAAAGTGTTATAAATAAAAATTTCGGGTTTTTGAGACCATCCTTTATGTGTTTTAGTTCTATCTTGGACCTGCTTTTTGAACATGGATGAGAGGCTTTATTTTGTTTGACTCTATGCATGTATGGTTCTATGTTTCTTTAATGAAACGGGCTAACAAGCCTTTTATCAAAAAAAAAAAAAAAGTAGAACTAGGGTGTTCCTAAGTTTACTAAGTTTTTTTGTGAACTCAAGTCTAAAATCTATCATATTGATTTCAAATGACGAATTCAAACCGTTGAAATCTTTCTACCTTACGAATGATTCGTTTACATGTAAAAGATTTTAAATTTTAAATTAATTTTGTATAGAGTCAAGTGGTCAAAAGACGCCAAAAAATGAATGCATTAAAATTAATTTATAAACCTTTTAATTTTGACCATTTGACTTTATACTAAATTAATTCGAAACTTTAAAATTTTCACATGTAGATGCATCACTTGTAAGGTAGAAAGATTTCAACGGTTTGAATTCGTCGTTTAAAGCCAATTCCATAAATTTTAGAGTTGAGTTCACAAATGACTTAATGAACTTAGGAACACCCTAGTTCTACTCTATATATATACCGAAATTTTTATTTATACCATTTTAACAAAATAAATTAATAAAATAACCATCGTTTCTGGTCAATTCTAAATCTAACACGGCCGCAGAATGTCGGAGCGGACCCATATGAGGGAGGCCGCAGAATGCCGGAGCGGACCCCCATATGGGGCCGCAGTATGCCGGAGCGGACCCGGGTCCGCAGTATGCCGGAGCGGACCCGGGTCCGCACTATGCCAGAGCGGCCCCTGTTTTTTTTTTTTTAATCTGATTCTGAAGTTGATTATGATTTTGTTTTGGAAATTTTTATCAAAAATGTAAAGTTTGTACTGGAAGTTGTGTGTAATTACTTATGTTTGAAATGTCGTTTAATCTGAAATTGTTGTTCGTCGTTTGTTTGATCAAAAGAAACATTACAATAGAAAGCCATATAAAGAAGCATACAATAGAACAATGCTAATGTTATCGGAAATTACAAATACGTCTAATTAATCGAAAATAAACAACATTTCTACGAGTACAATTAAAAAAGTAACATTAACTCTCAATCTCGTGCAGCTCGAGCAGCTCTGTTTTGTCTTTCTTGTGTATCTCGGCCGGCTTGGTGTCCTCTTCTCCTATTATGTAGAACGTCCATCCACATCGGAATTCTGTCGTGCTGTCTTCTGCCCACAGCAATATTTTTTTTCTCTGAAACAAGGACCGGGCCATCGTGTTGAGGCCATTCCGACTGATTTCCATAGACATGCCATTGTGCGCTCCATGTGTTGATCAGTGTATGGATGTGATAGTAGTGACTTACAAATACGCCAGGGTCGATGCCTCGGAGACGACACACGGACAGAACATGAGAGCACGGTATTCTCTCCAATTGAGGCTTCTGGCACGTGCAAGTTACCGTGTGATCATCCCCGATTATCACCGTGTATTTGTAATTGGCCTTGGTAAACCGACCAGAATCGTCAGGTATGAAAGCGTGACCTCTCTCCTGTGTGGAGGTTACCTCGAACTCGTTGTTGTTTCCAAAGCCCCCCAGCGTCTTCATTTTATCGGACCTCTCGAACCGTTTGTTGATCAGCTACGAAAAATTAAAAAATAATGAAGAAGTCAGATTTTTTTAACAAAGTTCATTAAATTAAAAATTATGAAGAAAGAACTACAAATAAAAGTACCTGATGCACACGACACGAGAATTGTTGACCTTGACTGACTTTCCATTCTGCTTTGGCCCTCCTTTGCGCAAACCATGTCATACATTTGTAAAATGTGTCTTCAATTATTGCTGCAACCGGTAGCCTACGAGAGGACTTGAAGACCTTATTAAGCGACTCGGACCCGTTTGTAGTCATGATGCTCCAACAGTAACCACCGTCCAGTGCTTGGAATATCTTCCATGGTTTGGGGCACTCGTTCTCATCTTGATCCAAATATTTACCCACCCCGTCCAGCCAATTGAGGGCAATGTCACATGCCTGCCCCATTGCTTGCATTCCTTGCTCGTACCCTGATCCAACCCCAAATTCTGACATATACTTGATTTAAGTCCCAAATAATCAGTACCCGGCAATACCGGGATCACAGTAACAGGTCCAATACTATAGTAAACCCCGTTAGGACCTGTTAAAACATCCCCACCATTGTAGATGGATACCATAAGAGCCATTTTTCCAATTCAATAGAGAAGAAACCTACAATTAAAAATTAACTAAATTAATTATTCTAATTAATTATTCTAATTTAATTATTCTAATTAATTATTCTAATTTAATTATTGCTAAATTAATTATTCTAATTTAATTATTGCTAAATTAATTATTCTAATTAAATTATTAATCTACTGAAATAAAAATAAAAAATTTAAAAAAGAGAGAAAAAACTTACAGATCAGAGAGCTAACTCAGGAGAGAGAAGGTGTGAGAGTGTGGAATGAAATTTCTCTGTCATTTTCGGGATATAAAGAACAGGGTCCGCTCCGGCATAGTGCGGACCCGGGTCCGCTCCGGTATTCTGCGGACCCATATGGGGGTCCGCTCCGGCATTCTGCGGCCGTGTTAGATTTAGAATTGACCAGAAACGATGGTTATTTTATTAATTTATTTTGTTAAAGTGTTATAAATAAAAATTTCGGATATATATATACATGGTTTTTCCATGTACATAATACAGATGTGATATCTCGGTAAAGGAGAAAGTTATTTCGTTCGTCAATGTGTTTTTGGTATGTAACTGGATCAGATCAAATTGATGTAGAGAATCATTTTTTGGTCTAGTGACAAAGACAATGTTTTCCGTATGAGAGCTCGCAGGTTTAAAATCCGAAAGGAGACAATCTTTTATGAATATTAAATAGTTAGATGGCTTGATTCGCAACCTTTACTCAAAAAAGAACACATCGATGTAACAGAATTTCTAGCTGCTGTTTGTTTTCTTTCTTGACAAGTTTTTTTAAGATTATTATGTAAATTTGTTGTTGTTTTTTTTCAAAAAAGGAATAATTTTATAAAAAATAAGTTGCTATTAGCACATTCTCCAGTCAAATTTGAAATAATTAATTTCTACCTTTTAGTTATTTCACTCAATTAATTAAAATTTTATTAGCAGAATTTCTTATTTATTGTAAGTTATATAATTTTTTTAGTACTCGGGCGACGTATCTTTAAATAGCATCATTATTTAATTTATTATTTTTCTATTTTTAATCTGCTAATTACTGTATTTCATATTTTCATTATTATAAAAAAAAAATTCTTCATTAGTGATCTTATTGCACACGAATAGACTGTTGATGTTGTTTGAAAATAATGCATAAATATTTAACTACCTAATTTCACTATTATTATATAATTAAATTTATTTTCTTTATTAGTGATTTTTTATCACGCAAGTATATTATTGTTGTTTATTAAAATAGCGTTAATTCAGGCTAACTTTAAAAAAATCTATAATATTTTATTTGGATAGTTTAGTTTAATACAGCTATGTTATGTTAAAATGCTATACTTAGTGCATACATTTGTTTTGTTTTTATGATAATATTTAGTGTATTAATCTGAAGTCGTATGTTAGTGAAACTTGTAATTAAAAGCATGTAGCAATGACATAAAATAAGTAGAGTTTTTTTTATTATTGTATATGTTTTTTTAGTTGTATTGAATATAATCTTAGACTCTTTAGGAGAACAGCTTGGGTCCGATGGATTTTGGGACCGTCCAATCCACTTTAAGATTTGTGCTCACGAATTTTAAAGCAGACGCGAAAGTTGCGGGCGCGAATCTTAAAGCAGATCGGACGGTCATCGCACCCATCGAACTCACTTTGAGTCCGATGGGCATCGGACCCAAATTGACCTCGACTCTTTAGACATACTTTTGACTTTTAAAACATATAAAAAAAATCATGTATACAACAACAACGACGAAGTCTTTAGTCACAAACAAATTGAAGTAGGTTGGAAATGGAACTCAACCGGCCAAAATTTTTATTAATATCATTTCCAACAAAAAAATAAATAAAAAACTACAAATTTTGGAGAATTTGATATTTATCAGGACCGCAACGACAAATGGCGGCTCATGTCCCCATTTATCGTTGTGGCCCCTCAAAAACAAAAACAATGCATCGTAATATGCTGAGTTTTTTTGGTTTTGAGGGGCCGGAATGACAAATGGTGGTCTTCAAAAATAGAGCCGCCATTTGTCATTGCGATTATGGTAAATATGAAATTCTCCAACCGGAGTCACAAAACCAAAGTTGTCTCGGCCAGAAAGTTGTTACCAATACGAGCAATAACAAATTAATGCAAAATGATATGGAAATAAATTCTATAAATCACATATTTTTTGGACACCTCTTCCTCGCAGGACTTGTGATGATTAGAAAAAAAAAAAAAAATAGATGCTACCAACTATGATAACAAATGCAGAAAATGCTAAAAAAGAACACGGGGTGATTTTTCTTACCATATGGTATAGAAAGTACAAAATTATTAATATTTAGCAAAATATTTATTAATGGGCCCAATAGGTAATAGATGAACCCTATAAAAAAAATTAATTAATACAATAATTAGTAACATTTCTGTACTCTGCAATATCTACCATACAATAACACAGTTGATTTTTTCGGTCAAGGAGAGAAAGGTTGAAGATGATGAATTTTGATTCTGTATCGAAATTTCTGATTGCTACATGTGAGATTACAAGGTGTATTTAAACAAACATTAACGGATTCTTCAATGAGTAGGGTTAAAATGCTCCAATCATGCTCCACGTATTTTTTTCCGTTTTCAAAATCCAAATAGTCAATCTGAACCGCTCAACATGATCTTCATATTAAAATGTGCTTGGAAACAAAATTTTATATTTTTGAAATTCTTTTACTGTTTTTTTAGATAGGTACAAAATCTCTGTTTTGAATGGTCCAGAATCTTCTGAAAAAAGTGATTTTGTACCTATCTAAAAAAATAGTAAAAATATTTCAAAAAATATAAAATTTGGTCTCCAAACACATTTTAATACAAAGATCATGGTGAATGGTTCGGATTGACTGTTTGATCTTTGAAAATGAAAATATAAATGTGGAGCATGATTGGAGCACAAAACCAATGATGAATTTTAACCCTACTCTTCTTTAATTTTTCTAATTAGGACGGTAAAATTCCAATTTAGATAAAAGGATAAGTTTTCTTTTAACTCCCTCTTATCTAATATTAGTCAATGATGAAAATGTCAACCTCTGCCAAACATTTAAAAATAAATAATGAAAATGTCATATGATTTCGAGCCAGTCAACCCTATTTACATTTATTTTATATTTTATTTTTCAATATTTTCTTATTTGTAAATATCAATTAATTCCGACTTATCTATATTATCTTTAAATTGTCTTTCATCTAATTCTTTTGTAAATATTAGAGAATTTCATTTTTTTGCATTATATCTTCTCTCTAATAAAATAGCAATTGTTGGTGCCTTTTTCTTCTTCTTTCTCTCTCGGAGAAATATTATGATCCTTTCTTTGGGAATCTTTTAGAGAAAAAAGAAAGAGGTTTCTAGATTCACTCCGTGTGAGGGTTTTTATTGATTGTGGGGACTTTCAATCTTCCAGCATACGTAAGCTCCTGCTATTAATTAAATCGAGACATTTGTGCCTTGAGAATCTCAAAATTCCAAAGTTTAGGACCAATGAATTAAATAAAAAGGGTTGTGAATTTGTAATTATTTCTCTCTTTTATTCAAACATGTTATGCCGTAATGCATATGCAAATTAAGAATATTTTATTCTAATTATTCAAGGTGTTGGCGTTCTAAAGACTTAGCATTTAATATCTTCGTCTCTAAAGATTTCATTTTCAGAGCTGAGAATTCTAAATTTATATCACTTCATTTTCTTATAATTAAAATTTTAATTATCACATTAATATTTACAATTTTTGCTTATATTGAGGTGAAAAATGTTATTTTCTGCGAATATCCGATTTTCATCTCTGTCCATCCATTTTTGAATAGACAGCTCGATCTCATTAAAACTCTCCCATAAAATTCAATCGTAACTCGTAAGAGGGGGCCGAACCTGGGATTTTTTTTAAAAACCGTAAATAAAATAATTAAATTTACCAAACCAACATGATGACTCTTAGATTTACAAAAACCATCAGAACCGAGATGCCAATTCGGTCCCAACGAATTTTTTTTCTCCGGACCGAATTGGCATCTCGGTCCCCATCTTTTTCATAGCAAAACAGAGTAGAACTCTGTGGCCGATCGTGTGGCTACCTCTGGACCGAAATGCCATTTCGGTCCAGAGAATTTTTTGGCCAGACCGAGTAGCCATCTCGGTCCAGAGAATTTTTTGGCATTATTTTATTGTGTGGCTGCCTCTGGACCGAAATGGCATTTCGGTCCAGAGAATTTTTCGGTCAGACCGAGTAGCCATCTCGGTCCAGAACATGTTCTGTCCAATAAATGTATTCTGCTCTCTCCTCCCTGCATTATTTTTTTGCGAGACAGAGACAGAGAGCTTCTTCTTTCTTTCTGAGACATTCTTCCTGAGACCTTCATGCCTCTCTATTGTGCATAGTTTCAGTTTTCCAAATTACAGATCCGCTCCTGCATTGTGCCTCTAGCGTTCGTCTAAATACTGTTGTAAGTTTTTTTTTTCAATTATGATCATATTTTTTGCTGTAAAATTAAAAATTATCAAAGGTTAATCGTGAAATTTTTTGTTCAGGAAATGTCTCAAGTATTAATAAATGTGTATCACAGACGCGAAATTACAGACGCACCGACCTGTACATTTCCTGTTACTAACTCAACTAGTCTTGATGAGCTAAGAAGACAGATATATGTTGGCATTCGTTTGCTCCCTAGCCGGTTCGATCTGACAATCAGCGCACGTTTGAACACGGCACGACCTGGCTCAGCAGAAAAATACCAGTTGTTCAACATAGACCACGAAGCGACTTGGTATATGATGCTTGCGAATGCCACTCCGGTATTAAATTTTAAACTTCTTGAATTAGTGGTTGAGTCAGTACCAGTTGTTAGTCAGATTAATTATGACCCATACCCGGGTAGTGTACCCGGAACTAGCAGAGACATACCGGTGACTGATTCACCGGCACATTGTGATGAAACCCCCGAAATACCCCCGGTTGATTTGCAGAATTATTTTGACCACCTGAATAATGATACTGACTCAGAAACAAGCTCTGACCCTGATGACACGGTTGTCGGGGAAGAGGAAATGGCCGAAATTGAGGATCAGATTAGGATGGAAGAAGTAAGAAATGAGTGGCAATCGTCCATTCCTTTTATTAATCGGGGATTGCAGCATCCTTGTTCGGCATTTCATGACGATGTGCCGATGCCGTACAAGGATGAAGCATTTTTTGGTCATCCACCCAGAATCGACGGTCCATTTTCGGTGGGACAGATATTTGAATCCAAAGATGATCTTAAATCGAAGTTGAATGGATATGCCATGGATAATAACTTAGAAATACAACAAACCCAGACGAATCGTAACAGATATGTGGTTGTATGTACAGTGGAGGGGTGTCCGTGGAGGGTATACGCAAAAACCACTGCGACGGGCAATTGGACAATTGCAACAAACCCATACGAGCACAATTGTTACAGTACTGCATGTACAGCAGACAGTCGTTAGATGACTGCCAGGATGATTGCAGATATAATCAAACCGGGTCTGAAGGAGGACCTGGAGATGTCAATAAAAGCATGTCGAATTGCAGTTAGACAGGAGTACAAAACGGTTGAGCCTTCATACAGCAAGATTTGGAGAGGGAGGGAGCTGGCTATTGCCGATTTATTTGGTTCTTGGGAGAAAGCTTACGAACTGCTACCTTCTATGCTCGGTGCAATCCAGAGGTCTAACCCAGGTACAAGATACAGAATTGATCACAAACCATCTAGCACGTTGGGCGAACATATTTTCATCCGTGTGGCATGGGCTTTCGGTCCATGCATTCAATCCTGGCCATATCTCCGACCAGTTATAAGTGTAGATGCAGGACACCTATCCGGCAGGTACAAAGGAAAACTATTCATGGCATGCGCTTATGATGCAGAACAACAATTACTGCCAATAGCATTCGGAATTGCGGAAGAGGAGACTTCAGATAATTGGGGCTGGTTTATGCAATTTGTACGCGAAGATGTTGTCGGCCCCGGTCGGATATGTGTTATATCAGACCAGCATGCTGCAATCCGTTCAGTGTTTGATCGTACTGATTTAGGGTGGTGTGAGGAGAGGGGTGAAGCAGTTCATCGATTGTGTGCTCACCATATTGCGGCGAATGTGTACAAGTTGTGCAAGGACAAAGTAATTGAACAAATTTTCACTGTGTTTGTGGGTAAGATGAAACCTTGGAGGTTTGATGAGGGTATGGAAATGATAGAAGGTAGGAGCATTACTACTCACCAGTACATCATGTGGTGTGGTAAAAGGTTGCAAAATCTCGAAGAAGAGCCTCTGCAACTCCATAAATGGGCACAATGTCATGACGGAGGCCCAAATAGGTGGGGTATTATGACTACGAACGGATCAGAATCATTGAACAATGTTTTCCGAGTGGCTCGCCAACTGCCTGTAACGGCACTAGTTGAACGCACATTCTATAAAGTTGTGGATTGGTATGTCAGAAGAGGTGCGGTTGCTCGAAATTGGCATCAAAATGGAATGAGATTATCAGGAAAAGTCATGACAGCGTTAGAACGTCGGATTGCCAAAGCAAAGGAGCACCGAGTGATACCAATGGGTGGTGAATTTCCCGTCTACGAGGTCGTCGATCATGATGGAATCCAAAGAACGGTATGTCCGCTATTTTCTTAAATTTAGTATAACTTTCTCAATTTGTAATATTTAAATAACATGATTTATTGATTGTAGGGGGTGAAGGGAGACATGAAGTACGAAGTTAGATTTTCAGAAGGGGAGCAGGGAATGGCTGTTTGTGACTGCCAGAAACCGCAATTTACTGGCATTCCCTGCAACCACGTCTTGGCGGTGTGCTGTAAGAGACATCTAGATCTGATGAGATATGTAAGTCACTATTATAGCGTTGAAAATTATGTCAACACATGGAGAGGTGAGTTTCACAGCTACGGCAGCCACCGCAATTGGATATATGAGTTGGGAGCAGGGAAAATCAAGCCGGACCCAAATAAAATTAACAAGGGTAGGAGGAAGCACAAGCGAATTCCTAATGCTATGGATGTTATGGAAGCTCAATGTAGGCCACGCAGTGGAGTACAACGTCCAGAGGGATCCGGTAGAAGAAGACCGTCAGGTTAGAAATCGTAATTGTGAATTAGTACATATTTTTAATTAAATTAAGATTTTACACACTCAATTATATTTATATCCTCATTGTGCAGGGGCAACTGTTGAAAGACGGAGAAGCGTATCTGGCACCCGGCCAGAAGCATCTGCATCTGCTAGGTATACAGAGGCATCTGCTCCACAAGAAAGATGGAGAAGCGTATCTGGCACCCGGCCAGAGGCATCTGCATCTGCTAGGTATACAGAGGCATCTGCTCCACAAGAAAGACGGAGAAGCGTATCTGGCACCCGGCCAGAGGCATCTGCATCTGCTCCACATGTACAAACAACTGGTAGTCAAGCAGGACCATCTGGTAGCCGACCATCTATTGGTCGGACGGCTAGTCGTTTGGTGAACAAATTATTGAGACGTAAGGAACGGTGAATATTGTGTAATGCAAGACCATGTTTTATATAAGACTATGTTTGTTTTAAATGGAAGACCATTTCTGAATTTTCTGTACTTCTGTTTTTCTGTTTTTCTGAATTTCTGACCTCCGTCGACAAATTGTTAGAACTGTAGCAAACCGTAATATTTTTGTATGTACAAGTTATATTATCTGAAAACTAGACTTCGATGCCTTTCTTTCCATATAAAGAACCCAAAATTCCATGTAGTCATTTAATCATAATTGAATTTCCAATCTAGTCGAATTTCTGAGCTGTAAATGTTCTGTACTTCTGTTTTTCTGTTTTTCTGAATTTCTGACCTCCGTCGACAAATCGTCAGAACTGTAGCAAACCGTAATATTTTTGTATGTACAAGTTATATTATCTGAAAACTAGACTTCGACGCTTTTCTTTCCATATAAAGAACTCAAAATTCCATGTAGCCATTTAATCATAATTGAATTTCCAATCTAGTCGAATTTCTGAGCTGTAAATTTTCTGTACTTCTGTTTTTCTGTTTTTCTGAATTTCTGACCTCCGTCGACAAATCGTCAGAACTGTAGCAAACCGTAATATTTTTGTATGTACAAGTTATATTATCTGAAAACTAGACTTCGACGCCTTTCTTTCCATATAAAGAACCCAAAATTCCATGTAGCCATTTAATCATAATTGAATTTCCAATCTAGTCGAATTTCTGAGCTGTAAATTTTCTGAATTTCTGTTTTTCTGTTTTTCTGAATTTCTGACCTTGGCCGAATTAGATGGAATATGGACGAATTTCTGCATTTTTGTTGTTATTAATTTTTAATGTTATCGGAATTTTGGAATTTCAAATGCGAAGAAGATTTGGTATGTCAGAGATGTAGAAGGAAGCACGGATTAGACGTCGAAGAAGAGGAACCACTAAATTAATTCATGTTTACACTAAACAATCCATACACTAAACAAAAACTACACTAAATCAATCCATGTCTTCCCTGCCCCTAGGATTAGTGTATCTCGAGTGGCTAAATCTGCGAGTTGGCCTTGTCTGGCGTCTTGTAGGAGCCGCTGCTGATGGCCCCGCATCATCTGCTAGAGGGCGCCCGTCTATTACTATGGATTGAAGCGAGCTGTAAACTCCCTGCATAATATCTTCATGAGTCGTTGGAGGAACTTGGACATCTACATGCCTCGCTCTCATGTCTGGAATATCACCGCTGATATCGATGTGGTTTAGGTCAAATGGAAGTCCGGCTTGCTCGACCATGGCTCTGAACATTGCGATATGCCCAATATCCCGTAAAAAATCACGACTATGCTCTAGCAATTGGAGTCCAAAAGCCCTTTGCCCAGGTGTCTTCACCATCGCAATTCCTTCTGCGGTCATATTCATGAGGTGAAATCTCTGAAAAAAATAGAATAGTTAAATAAAATGAAAGATAGTTCGTAAATAAAATGAGCAGATATATTAAAAATTAAAATTAAAATACTTACGGTACGTGCTTGCACCTCGGCATCCGAGACATACCCGAGACGGTCTACTTCTACTTCTGGTTCTGGCAATGGCTGGCTCAGAACTTCTGGTTCTGGCATTTGATAAATCGATACCATGCCGTTCTGGAGGAACCAATCCATATACTCGGGATACCTGTAACGACAAATTAGAATAAATTAACTCATCACTAGATCTGAATTCAAAATTTAAAAAAAAAACGTACCTATCCACATCGTAAGGTCCCGGCTCTACATTTGCCCAGGGTGGTTGAGCGATATATTCCGCCCAGTGAGTGTTCCAGTCTGCACTTAATCCGTCGTCTCTGTCTAAATCCTGCGCACGGTTCATACTGCGGAGGCCTTCCACATAATCAAAGGGCAGTGGAGCCTGCGGAGGAACTAGCTGAAATAATCCGAACTGTCGGTAAACCCTCTCAGGAAGATGAATCTCACACTCCCAGAAATGGACCAACCACACGCGATATCTAAATATATCTCGGTCTCTAATCCCGCGCCAAGGTTGTTGGTGGTAGTAAGTCGTATACGGCATCCAGTTGACAACATTTACATTCAGACGCTCAAACTGGGCTCGATATTGCGATATACCTAAGTTGTGAACACATTACAAATAAATATTGAATTAACACTAAATTATATTGAGAAATATAAGTTAAATACATGTTTAAATAAATGTACCTCTAATAGGGTTGCCATCCCATTGATGCAGAATAGTCCATCTTGCGCCAAAAGCCAACCTCTCCAATTGGTTTTCACCGCCAAATGGTAAATCGTGCCTGCCTCTGGGCCGGCCTATAGGAAACCGAGTCCAACACCGCATCTGCAGCAGTAGTAATGGACCATTAATCGAAACTGTTTTCTTTCGGCCAGCCCGAGACAACTCACGATACAGGCAGGCAAGTACAGCACCTCCCCAATTGTAGTCCTCTTCCAGGGGTCCCAAATTCTCTAAGAACTGCAAGTACATGATCGGGACAGAACTTGAGTTCGCATCGGGAAACATCACCGATCCAAACAAGTCCATGCAGTATGCCCGTGTGTGTCGGTCGACGATCTCCTGGGGAGTGTCATGTGCCAAGTTTCCGTTAAAGCGGTCCTTCAACCATTTTAGTCGCATATGGTATTTGGATCTCTTAACTTCGCCATTGTCGCCTACCTTTGAATAAAAAAATTCATCATCACTGTCTTCATTGCCGTCATAGACCTCATGCCCTAGGCAATCTTCGATCAGTAGTGACCAATTATCATCTGTATGTCCAGCAATTGCCTTTCCTGTAAACATAGATGTTAGAGATAAAGATATACTCGATATTTACAATACAATTTAATACACTACAATACGCTAAAAAAAGATAAATTACTCTAAATATTTATACAATTTATTTACACTAAATATTAATAGGATTTATTTACACTAAATTACTCTAAATATTTACACTAAATTACTCTAAATATTAATATGATTTATTTACTCTAAATTAATTTATTCATAAATTAATTTATTCCTAAATTTATTTACACTAAATTAATTTATTCCTAAATTTATTTACACTAAATTACCTGCACTAAATATAAATTACTCACAAAAGTATAAATTAGTAAGAAAAA
Source organism: Carex myosuroides (assembly GCA_028015225.1). NCBI lineage: Eukaryota > Viridiplantae > Streptophyta > Magnoliopsida > Poales > Cyperaceae > Carex > Carex myosuroides. The sequence continues at coordinate 2,508,484 of CM051477.1, forward strand.
ATATTTTACCTTGAACAGGTAAGCCCCACAGACAGCTGACATCTTGCAGTGTCACTGTGCACTCCCCCACCGGAAGATGAAAACTATTCGTCTCGAGCCTCCACCTCTCGACGAGCGCAGTGATCAACGCTTTATCAATCTGACAATGCGTCACATCCTTCATCTGGTACAGGCCTAAGCACACCAAACCTTCTTTCATCCGAGGCTGGTAATGAATGCCCATTTGCCGAGGACCAGGACGCAGTGAACGAATCGGCTGGAACGATAATTTCATGCAAAATAATGTAAAGAACAAAAATTAATTTAAACTTCCAAGTTTATTTTGAAATTTAAATCCAACACGATATTAAACAAATACCGTTGTATTCACCAACGATATCTTGTGTTGCTCAGGAGGCAATTGCAACAAGCGTTGTTCAGCAGCCATTTTGCACTACAATATAAATAAAATTACAACATAAAAAAACTCCAGTTAGTTAACAAATCAAAAATTTCTTTAGCTAATTTACTCTACATACAAAATTAAAAAAACCTACAATTAGTTAAATTATACTAAAAAAAGCCTAAATTACACTAAAAAAAGCCTAAATTATTCTACATTTATTTTTAAAAAAAACTATGACCAAGATTACTCTACATGCAAACCAAATCATTATACATTTACTAAACACTATATACAATAAATTTATACACTAAATTACTCTAAATATTTATAAAATTTATTTACACTAAATATTTATACAATTTTTATACAACTTACTTACACTAAATATTTATTCACACTAAATTTATTTGCACTAAAAAATTATACAATTTATTTACACTAAATATTTATTCACATTTAAATTTATTTACACTAAATATTTATTCACACTTAAATTTATTTACACTAAATTTATTTACAATTTATTTACACTAAATTACTCTAAATTACTCTAATTACTTTAACTATTTATACAATTTATTTATACTACAATACATTAAAATACACTACAATCACTAAATAAATAACACTAAAATAAACTAATTTACACTACAATACACTAAAATAAACTAAAATAAACTAATTTACACTACATACAAACTAAACTAAATAATTTTTCCAAAAAAATTAAAATTCGGATTTTTTTCCTAAATTAAAAATTCACACTACAATACATGAAATTACACTACAATACACTACAAAAAACTAATTTATTCTATAACTAAACTAAATAATTCTAGAAAAAAATTATAAAATTCGGATATTTTTTTCAAATAAAAAAATTAATCACGTACCCAATGAAACTTGTAGATCTGAAGCTTTTCTTGTTCTTCTCTCAAAACTATATTCAAATATGTGATTAGAATAAAAAATGATGAAGATTTGAGGAGGTTAAAATTAATTTTTTTTGGTTTGGTTTCGGGTAGAAGAAGAGGAAGAAGCCTCGGGCTCGGGTGAGAAGGAAATTGGAAGAAAGAAGAAGGGAGAAAGGAACCGAGTAAAGAAAAACAATGGGACCGAGTTGGTATCTCGGTCCGGAGGAAAATTTGGCCGGACCGAAATACCAATTCGGTCCGGAAATATTTGCGGATTTTCTGTGGCGTGGGCTGCACAATATTAAAAATAAAGGGGGAACGAGATGCCAATTCGGTCCGGATAAAAAAAATTCGTTGGGACCGAATTGGCATCTCGGTTCTGATGGTTTTTGTAAATCTTGCAGTCATCATGTTGGTTTCGTAGATTTAATTATTTTATTTACGGTTTTTAAAAAAAATCCCCGAACCTGAGATGAATGCTCTTCCCTACGGCCTCGGCTCCCAGTCAAATTTGAGAGCAGCTTGGGTCCAATGCCCATTGGACTCAAATTTGGTTCAGATGGGTTTCAGGACCGTCCGATATATTTTAAGATTCGTGCGCACGAATTTCAAAGCAGATGCGAATTTTAAAACAGATTGGACGGTCATCGAACCCATCGAACTCACTTTGAGTCGATGGGCATTGGACCCAAATTGACCTCGTCAAATTTACATCACCTAAGGTAACAGAATGTCTCTGTTTAGATCCGGACTGATTCTGATCGGACGGTCCGTATCTAAAAAGAAATATTATTTTACCTCAGAGGAATGGTTTCCTCGCGCGGTCGGGAGTCGGGACCGTGCCCCCTCGGGTTTCCCGCGCAAGAGTTCCGACTTCTGAGTCCACTTCTCTTTACTTTATAACCAGGATTTCCTGGGGCATGCATGATGCATCCCATTTTGTCCCGCATTACTGACAAGTGGACCCCAAATTTAAGACTAATATATTATAATTTTGGGTCGGGCGTCGGGATGTCGGACACACCCGACTGTACGCCTCAGATGATTTGTTTTTGTACAGTGTCACACTCTCACTCAAAAAAGGAAAATAGTAAAACCCCCGCTAAAACCCTAGTCTCTCTTCCCCTTCGTCCCTCTCTCTCTCTCTCTCTGCGCGGCTACCCACAGCCAAACAAGAGAGTGAGCGAAAGTGATTAAGCGAGCCTCGACCTTGATTCCTTAGAAATCACCCGGCTTTTGGTTCTCTTTTCCTCTTTCGAGGCGATCTTTTGTATTTTTTAGTTTATTCTTTTAGTCTTAGAAAGAAACCATGGCGAGGTTTCTCAGAAGCGGCCTACCCAATAGAGCTCTCTTCTCTATAGAGGTTATATTTCACCTTATTTTCCTAGCTTCTTTTGCCTTCCGTTTTCCTATTTTGGATATGGTTTTTAAGTCATTTTGCAATCTCTTGAAGGTAAGAAACGAGTAATTGTGATTACTACAAAAAAAACTAAAAAAAATTTAGCTGGCATGCCTCTAATAAACGGTCCCATCACTAGCACTTCAATGAATTAAAATATATTAATTTGTTTTGATTTACCAGGGGTATCGGCAAGGAATGAATCGTTCATCTTTCTTCGCGCGCAACTTTGCTGCTAAAGGAGGTAATTATTTTTTACTTATATAGTCTAGGGTCAAAATTACCACCTAATAAGCGAGTATTTGAAACTAATATGCAGCTTATCAAGTTATTTGTGATGAAAAAATACGTTCTTTGAGATATTTAAATTTTTTCTATTACCTTAGAGAGCTATTGCCTCCCATCAAAGTCTGTGATGAAAAAAACTTGGCCAATAGCACTTATGAATGTTGAGCACTGAACTTGGTCAAATGAGAAGTGAACAACTAGGGGGGCATTGATCTTTGAACAGAGCGGGTGCAATTATAAGTTCCCCAATAATAGGCAAATGCAGGCAAAAATGAGACATGTTGGTGATCCAATCTCATGCATTACTGGGTTTGCCATTACATTTCGATGCATTTTCATCAAATGTCATGTATAATCCCGCAGACGACACATAAGTGCATAATGCATACTCTTCTAAGTCTCGAGGACATTTCTAATTTCTGCTCCTTTGTTTCATAAAGTATGTGCAGAGTACTACTCATATTTTAGTGTTTGTTCACACTGATTTTTCTTTTGTTTCATGCTTAAACAAGAATGTGAGGTTTTAAAGGAGTATATATGCAACCTCAGTATGTATATCCTGCTTAATGTTAGCCGGTTTTCCCCCTCTCATAATTGCTTCTTTCTACTGTCCGAAATAATAAAAAAGAAATTGGTTATCCACAGGAAAGAAGAAGGCAAAGTCTGATGGAGTTGAATCTGGGGATGAGACTCTTTCTAGGAAAGACACAGCACTTCACGAAGCCATTGATCAGATCCAAGCCTCATTCGGTAAAGGCGCAATTATGTGGCTTGGCCGTTCTCAAGGTCCCAGAGAAGTACCTGTCATCTCTACTGGTTCTTTTTCTTTGGATATGGCTCTTGGCGTAGGTGGTCTTCCAAAGGTAATACCAAGCTAAGTAATAGCATATGTTGGTTTTTTCTAATTAAGCATGCCATGTTTCTCTTGTTGTGATATAGAAATGACTAGACTGCTGCTGATGGAAACACAGTAGGTTCTGTTATTCAATTGATGACAAACAAAAAAAGCCAACAAATAGATGAGAGAATTTTGCACATGACATAATTCCTTAAATATTGTCAATTTTGCCCCCACCGGTAGTGAGCCTGCCAGACTGTAATGTTGGCAACTTTGTCACAAGTCCAACATGAGCTGAAATTAAGTCTAACGGACTTTAATGTTGGATAATTAGCTTGTTTTAACTGGTACTAAGCCATTTAATATAAGAAGAAATCAGCTGCAAGTTATTTATTTTTATAATAACTAAACCTTGCTTTTAGCTACTAGTGCTCATTGAAATATGATAAAATGGGTCTAATTTTCAAATACAAAATAAGTCTATATTTACTGAAATAGGGTTTTGCTCCAGTGTGTACCTCTGGATATATGTCAGTACCATGACTGTTGGGGATTTATTTCAGCGAGCAATTCAAGTTTGGTGACAGAAAACCATGGCTGCTACATGCATCTTCTTTGTTGCGTCATATAGTGATTGGAATAATTAAAAATGTAACCAGTTTTGTTTCTTGGCCCCATTCCTTTCTGGTTGTCACAAACTCTTTTGTATAATGCTTTCGCAGGGACGTGTTGTGGAGATTTATGGACCTGAGGCATCAGGCAAGACAACTCTTGCACTTCATGTTATTGCTGAGTCACAAAAAAGTGGAGGTAATCTTTTGTTTAATGTCTTTCAAATGTCGGCATGATTCTGAAGTTATTCCCATGGAAAGCAAAACTTATTTCCAGCACCAGTTTTGCTCCTGTGCTGCAAATTTGTTCAGTACAACTATTTTATATCAAATTTATTTTTGATGTAGTGGTTTTCATTTGCATTTTTTATTGCAAAACATTGGTGTCTAATCAAGGGCCTTTTGTTTTGTCACTTGAAGTGCCTCTTCTCTGGGTGCTTGATGCCTTTTTTTGGGTCTTTTACTAGTTTGTTGCTCTCTGTAGGGTACTGTGCCTTTATTGATGCAGAACATGCTTTAGATCCTTCTCTGGCAGAGATTATTGGGGTTAAAACTGAGAATTTGCTACTATCTCAACCTGACACTGGAGAGCAGGCTCTTAGTCTTGTTGACACTCTTATTCGAAGTGGTTCTGTTGATGTAGTGGTGGTAGATAGTGTAAGCCCATATTGTTTAATTGTTAACTCTATTCAAATTATGGAATCTATCCTCCAGAATTTTGTCATTGTCTCATACACATAGCATTGATATTAATGTACCAGATCTTTATAATGATACTTGTTTTGATGATCACGTTGTTCCAATTTGATATCTATTTGGTTAAATTGGAAAGAACATTTCTGTGCTAAAAGACCATTGTATGATTCAAATTAGATGTCACTCTATTCACTCACATTTAAGTTTGTGTGTTAATATTTGAATTTTTGTGACAGGTTGCAGCACTTGTGCCTAAAGCTGAGCTTGATGGCGAGATGGGGGATGCACATATGGCTCTTCAAGCAAGGCTGATGAGCCAAGCCCTTCGCAAATTGAGCCACTCACTCTCTATGTCACAGACTCTCTTAGTATTCATTAATCAGGTAATAGAAGTTACTTTGCAATGAATGGAATTTAATAAGGGGAGGTTTCACTGGACAAACAATCTTTACAATCCTAAAAATAAATTTGAAATGTGAATTCAATTATATATGCATGATATATATGGTGCACATACTATGCCCTTATAAAAATGATGAAATTTGGTGCAAGTTTTATAATTACTGCACATCAAACGGTTTGAATTTCTAACAGTTGGAAATGTATCATCAAATGATACTCAAAAACTGCATGAAATTATGTTGGTAGGCTATTTGTATGTTCAACAATATACTTATAACTTATTTTTTTTTAACTTGCTACATTATTTGAATCAATTTGAAAATTATTGTCAAGATTGTCAAGATAAATTGTTATCTAGTGATTGCTCCCCATTAAATTATACTGAAGTTCTATTCATTTGAACTTTTAATACGTAACTTCACATGTTCAATTTGTGGTTCTGCAATGGTTCTGACTGAGTGTTCTTACTTTGGTATTGAAAAGCAATGGTAATACAAATTACTTTGGTTTGTTGTGCAATTTTAGGTCAGGTCAAAGCTAAGCACTTTTGGAGGTTTTGGTGGGCCAACGGAAGTAACATCAGGAGGCAATGCGTTGAAATTCTATGCCTCTGTACGCCTGAATATCAAAAGAATTGGCTTTGTTAAAAAAAACGAAGAGGTATATGCAATCGGTCCATTTATACTCGTTATACTCTCATTCCATTAGGGAACTGTATCTAAATGTGCAGTATGTTTGTTTTAAGCCCCAATCATGATTTATCCTTCTGGTCAGCTAAACACCATGACAAAGGGACAGGAATCCTTGTAGCTTGACTTGCTGTGGGGCCCCTATCTGTTGCTACTGGGGCCTAAAAATGGGGTCCTGCTATATTTGTTATAATTTTAGATTACACAGAAATGTGTACGAGTATCGTATTTGATACGATCATTTCCTATTAACCTCTGATAAGATATGCCTATGTAAATTATTATTTTTATTGTGTTTCTAAATAATAAAAACCCTGTCAAATAAAAATATTGGCATAAAGTTTTCTAACTTTAAAGTGTGGGTTTACTTCAAATTAATGTACAATAGTATATATGTGTCAATTGCTCGACTAGTTAAAGAGAATATTATTAGACAAATAAATTTAGAAACAAACTGATGAAATTTGCAATTTAAATATTGTACAATATTATGAAAAGGAATAATTAAAGTACAAAGATCCATTGGGTACATTTTTGAGATCCTTAGTGTCATGTAGAACAATACATAATGAAATCCTTTTTTTTTCAACTGCTTTATTTCTGACAATAACAATTGGGGTTTTATCTTCTGCTATTCAGCCAATAGGAAACCAAGTTCAAGTAAAGGTGGTGAAGAACAAGCTCGCTCCTCCATTCAAAACAGCTCTCTTCGAGCTGGAGTTTGGCAAAGGAATATGCCGGGAGTCAGAGGTGATTGAACTGGGGGTGAAGCACAAGTACATAAAAAAAGCTGGCGCCTATTACTACATGGATGAACAGAGCTTTAGAGGGAAGGATTCCCTAAAACGGTATTTTGCAGAGAACAAAGCCGTGATGGACGAACTCATTGGAAAACTTAGAGAAAAGTTGTTGCAAACTGCACCCGAGAGAAAATCTGATGATGATGATGACCATGATGATGGTCTTGAGGAGGCTGTGGTAACATCGATTGATTCTTCTGACGAGGAGATAGTTGCTGCCGGTGAGGCATGATTAATCATTACTGCTGGTTTTTTTTTTATCTTTGTTTAATTTTCTAGTATAGGGGATGTTGAGTTTGGGGAGGTTTTGAAGGGAGGGTTGGAAGTGGCAATATTGCGAGTGCTGATTTTTGCTGTGTTTTGCCACATAATACATACAATCCATGTTAGTCAATGAGAGGTAACTTGTAAAATGATTAAATTGGCAATTAGGTTATTTTTTATATGCATGCTGAAAAATTGAAGCTCTCTGTATGGGCAATTTGTGATGAAATTTGTATGGTACTTTGTAATAGCTAGGCCTAACAAGGGACTGAGGTGATTGAGCTGACAATGAAAGCACTTTCACCATCTCGTGTAAGAGTTCTATCGCTGCTATGCCGTGATCAGTTAAGGATTTTGTGTAAAGTATGACATATGTTGCTTTCTTTCTGTGTAAACTGTAGAAGAATATGCGTCAAGGTTTCTGTAGAATGCACAGCTTTAATTCGCTGAATGTATTTTGATATAAATTTTAAAGAGAGGTATGCACTTTTCCCTCAACACATGGGGGGCTGTCCATTAGACGTGGACTAAATTCTAAATTCTGGCCAGCTGTTCAGTTTGCATCAAGATGCGTGTTGATAGTTTTAGGTTCATGCAAACCAAATTCACACGAATCTTGATACAATTTGTAAAGCTATGAGCAGACATCAGTCACATCATACCTCACTCCTTGGTACTTAAGACACACAACATGCTTCTTGCCTTCTTCCAAGGTCTTTCACTAACGAAAAAGAAAAAGGCCACATAAAAAGTAAAAAAAAAATGGAGTGCGCTACACTCATGGGTGAAAACGCAGCAGATAGTGGTAAAATTATATGTATATATTTTTTAATTTTTTAAATACGAATTGAATCAGATATTTATTAAAAAATTATAAATATATTAAAATAGTAAAGTTCATAATATTTATTTAATTATAATAATAAATAATGTAATTTTTTAATAATATATTAATCTATATGGTATATGTCTACACGGATAATTAAATGTAAAATTATATTTGTATTTATGTTTACACGAATATTTGAATATCGTATGTCCGCATCTAATTTTATAAATACGACATCTAATTTTACAAATACGGATCAAATACGGATTAGATATTATGCATACTGTTTTCACCCCTAGCTACACACCTATCATGATCACGAGGTTATTGGTGCTTAAAAATGCTCAAAAGTTACAAATCAAATTTAGATGTAATTTATTCTTAACAAATTAATTGTACATAATTATATTTAACAAATATCAATTATGCTTAAATCTGTCTTGTTAAATATTACCTTAATTTTTTATAAATTTAAATCTAATATGTTCCAAACTTAACAAATTAAAAAGGTAATATGTTTATGTAAATTTTCACGCTTATCAAGTTTTCAAGCATAGACGTGTTCATTTATCACCCTTTTCTCTGGGCGCTGGCGTCGCCACCTCCTCCCGCCTCCAGCTCTCCACGACAACCCCACACTCTTCTATTCAATGCGCACTTAAACTAAAAAGCTGCGTGGCAAAGCAAAACCCTCTAACAATGCGGTCTATGGCGATCGCGTCCCGCCTAAAAAGAGGCGATCTCTTCTTCTCACGCTTACGGAGACAACTGGCCGTGGCCGTCTACCCCTTCTCCTCTAGAGCCTCAGATGACGCCAGCACTACCATAACTGGGCCCCACTTGCCAGTGCTGATCGTCGGTGCTGGGCCCGTCGGCCTCGTCCTCTCCATGCTCCTCACAAAATTTGGTACATCATTTCCACAATTCCAATTGTTTGCATCTCTGCTACGGTTGGCATTTGTTATTTAATCTAAATGGGCTGGGTGCTGCAGTAGTTGCCACTGTTCCACAAAGACACACCAGTAACTGACTGATTGAAATATTGTCAAATTTAGTTGATTTTTGGATTCGAGTTGCATACATAATAGTGAAAAAAAGTTGGTTAATGGGAACTTATATAATAGACTTTTTAGTTTAACAATAAGAAAAAATGGAATCAGAAGCAATCGGGTGAGGTCATATCCACTGTACTATATCCATTAAGCCAGTAGTTGGCCTTGTCCTGGTTGGGTGACAATTTTCTGGCCTTGTTTTTGGTATGTCTTCTATATAATTGTTGCTTTCTTCTTTTAGTATTAGTCATTAAGTGATATATTATTTGGAAGGGGTCAAATGTGCGGTTATGGAGAAAAGCTTGATTTTTTCTCAGCATCCTCAAGCTCACTTCATCAACAATCGTTCAATGGAGGTTACTTGTCTCTCTTTTTGTTTGCTAATTGTAGATGTGTGTGTGTGTGTGTGTGTAACCTAAATATATACCGGTTTAAAAACATTTGTAGGGTCACTCAATTGTTAATCCTCGACATGCTTCACACACCCATTGTTCGTTACAAAGACAAAAGAACAAAACTAATTACCATCACCTCGGTACCAGTAGAAGCAGGATCCATAGCACCAGCAAATAATCCAACAAATTTAAGTATAACTACAAAGAAGGAAGCATCTGAATCTAATTGCTGTATGTCCAGTACTCCAATTGTGTTGTATAACCTGTAACAGTATGGTACTCAAATCAGATATGGTCATCATTTTTCTTAGTACTGTAATAGGATTCCTTGTATTACTACTACTAAATACAAGTATTGACAGATTTTTAGGAAATTAGATGGCTTAGCAGAGGAAATAGAGAGGTTGCAACCACCTGTTGACTTATGGAGGAAGTTCATTTATTGCACTTCTCTTTCTGGCTCAATTCTTGGTTCAATCGATCACATGCAACCCCAAGGTATGTTTGTGTTCTCATAAAAAAATATAAAAATAGCCTCTGTTCTCTCTGTTATCACTCGCTCCATCATCAGGGAAGGAGGTTTTATTTGGCCATGTTGTAGTAGGAAAGACAGGGCTTACGTGGGGGTATTTATCTTTTTTACCAAAGGTATAAGGACTGCAATGTTATTAATAGGGTTATATTGGAATTTTTTTGTTTTTGTTTTGCTAGGATGTGAGAGTTATTAGATTTCTTGCTCTTTTGCATCAGAGAGAGCAGGCTCTTTCTGCAAAAAAAATATAAGAAGGGTTCTCTGGAATTCTTTGATAAGAAGGTGCCTTTTGCAATGCATCTTTTTTTTTTTTGACAAAAAGACCAAAAGCCCATTTCATTAACGAAATAGTTAACTTACAGCCATATCAGTTCACTTCCTAATAAAAGCAACATAACAGTCCCTAACAGCATTGATCATTTGCAATGCATCTTAATTAAAGCTTCTTGTAGATCTGAAAAGTTTCTTTTGGCTACAGATTTTGAGAAGGTCAACAGCCCTGTATGTGTGGCACACTTGTCACAGTATAAACTAGTAAACTTACTCCTTAAAAAACTGGAGAAACTTGGTGTCCATGTTAAATCTCGTCCAGGCCTATCTGACGAGTGGGACCCAGGCTCAGTGTTGGAAAAAAAAATTTTGCTGGGTCACGAATGCACCTCAATTCAACCCTCAAAAGATGGTGTTATAGTCACAGCCCAAGTTCACAATGGCTCTAAATTGGAAGAGAGGAGGTTTCATTGCAGCATTCTTATTGGATCTGATGGTGCCAGAAGCACCGTAAGGCAACTTGTTGGTGTTAAAATGAAAGGAGAGAGGAATTTGCAAGAACTTATCAGTGTGCATTTTATGAGCATGGATCTGGGGAAATTTTTATTAAAGAATAGACCAGGGATGCTGTTTTTTGTTTTCAACAAGGAGGCGATTGGTGTGCTTGTTGCACATCATTTGGAGCAAGGAGAGTTTGTCCTTCAGGTTATATAGATAAAAAAATTTGGAGTTTTTATGCAAAAGACACTCAAAAGTCTAGACTAATCTAAGGTTTTGTCTTATCTGCAAACATATCAAATTTGTAGTCATTTGCACATAAGATAAGACTTTGTGTCTGGTGTTAAAAAAAAGTTTCCTTTATATAGCTAACTGTACGTCTTTCTGAAATTTCAGATACCGTACTACCCTCCACAACAGAACTACCAAGATTTCAGCCCTCAGGTACTCCATGTTATCTGTATGTTCTCATCTACTTGGGTTACAGAAGACCATTCAAATTTTAGTTTCCCCAATTCTTAAGCCTCGTTTAACAAGGTGCTGACAATTGCACATGACCATTCAAATTATTAAGTCTTTGCAGTTAGGAATACATCTAGTTAATTAAGACTCATCATTAACCCTCACAAAATTCACAGCGAGTTTGAATACTCTTAATCTATATGACATTGACCTATTCTAGTTTGTAGGCGTGTGAGAAAATAATTTCCAAGTTGGTTGGATGGGCCCCGCAAGATGTGCAAGTTCTTGACATTAAGCCATGGGTGATGCATGCTGAGGTGGCTGAGAAGTATTTAACTTGTAATAATAGAGTTATTCTGGTTGGTGATGCAGCTCACAGGTTCCCGCCTGCTGGGGGCTTCGGTAAAAACATACCTTTACTCTTAACCTAATTTTGTTGCTGAACTATTGAATGTAAGAAATAGACTTTATGCTTTGAGGCCGACAGAACTGAAAGCTAATCTGAGAGAAGTCACAGTAATAAAGCAAAAATGAGCAATAAAAATTAGGAAAATGGGTCCAAAAATAACACCAGGCCTTAGCGATATGGCATTATTACCTGCTACGTTTTCTTTCAGGGATGCACTGGTTTGTTGCAACCAGTACTAGACTTCTGCCTGTTGGGTAGTAGAAATGAATTTTTTTTTAAGGGAAAATGTTTTTAGTACACTGTCAGTTGGGTCTGCTATACCACTCAAATATCTTTTTGGAATATTGCATTTGAATCTTTAATAAATATATTTATATTGCAGGGATGAATACTGGGATTCAAGACGTGCATAATATAGCATGGAAGTTGTTCTATTTTGTCAATGAAATTGCTTCTTCATCAATTCTACAAACTTATGAATCTGAGCGCCAGCCTGTATGACTCCTATAAATCCACTCGTAAACTTGTAGGCACAGCCATTTACCAGAATAATTCCATGTGTGCCTCTACAAAACCTTAAAATGACATACAGAAGAGCTCTTTATGAACAAAAGAGGATTTGTTTAGGTATTTTTGAAAAGGGTGTATACGAGAACTTCATGCCTGTACAGGCCCTATATACCAAATAATTTGGACTTTTTTGAGGTTTTTTCAGAGGTCCATATGAACAATTTGAATTTACCTTTTCTATAGATAGAGATATGCCATGACAAGTTGACTTGCAATTGCAGATTGCCATTTCTAACACCAATTTGAGTATGGAAAATTTCAAGGCAGCCATGTCTATTCCTTCTGCACTTGGTCTTGACCCGACAATTGCAAATTCAGGTATCTGTGCACTGTATTTGTACTGGTATTTGCTAGGAGGTATGGTCTTTTGTGTTCGATTGAAATCTTACGCTGGGAGTATGGCTTATTTAAAGCTTGAACATTAATTGTACTGGACAATTTAAAACAAAAGGAAATGGAAATATGATCAATATTATTACCATGTCCGTTAAATGTGGTATCATTATGTACAGCATCAAGTCAAGAAGCATTTCTGTGACATGTTTCATTATTTTATCAGTACATCGAGCAATAAATAGTGGCTTAGGATCCATTATCCCAAAGAGCATTCAGAAGGCTGTGTTGGAAGGGGTTTTTTCCCTCGGGATGGCACAGCTTTCAGAATATGTTTTAAATGAGAAGAACCCGGTTGGGGCAATGAGGCTAGAGAAGCTCAAGAGAATATTTGAAGAAGGGAAAAGCCTGCAGCTACAGTTCCCTGCTCACGATCTTGGTTTCTGGTCAGATTTTGACATTTATTTCTTAGTTGCACTGTTATGAATTTATTTTACCCTTTTCTGACTTTGTTGGCTTGTTTTGTGCTTTATATTAAACTGAGGGTAGTATTGGGATATCTTATAATTTTAATTTTAATTTTGTCAGCTATAAGGAAGGAGCACTTGTTGCTGGTACCAGTGACAGCACTCAGAGGTGTGACAGAGCTGGATCTGATACGGTCTCAAGGGACTATATACCTACTGGAAAACAAGGCTCCCGGCTGCCCCATATGCATGTAAAACCATTAACTGCAGTATCCACTGAGGTTTGACTTTTTCTCGTGAAATCATTTTTTTTATTAAACAATTTGCATTTTGCTGGAGGGTAAAGAAATCCTGACTAAACGTAGTGGACCTCTTTGGTCAGTGTTAGAATCAAAGCTGCAAAAGATCACAATAAAATGTTGAATTTAGCATTATCTGGGCTTTATTCCTTTTCTTAATTATGTTTTGTACAAGAAAAATTGGGCCAGTTGGAGTCTTTGGAAAGCCTTTCAATCATATTAAAAAGGCCGTAATTCAATTAGGCTGGATCAGATGTGGTCATGAACAGTTAACCAAAGCCAGGCTCATCACTGAGTCAAAAATGCCCATATGTACTTGAAAAAGTTAACCTGACAAGTCATTCTAAACCATGTCATGTTGACATTACCACCTCTATGCTAAACGGTAGATTGTGCTGTTACCCAAAACCTGTACTGGTGACCTTCTTTTTGGTGTTTTATTGGCTGAAAGTAATGTCATATTGTTATAGATAGATGGGGTGGATCGAGTTGTTTATTGCTGCTACCCGCACTCAAATTACATATTGTAAGCTTGTCTAAAACCCCATTTTTGTGTTAAGCAGGAGGCATTCTCTACTTTGGATCTTGTTTCTGGGGACAAACCTGAATTTATTCTCATAATAGCACCTCTTAAAGCATCATACAAGATAGCTCGTACCATTCTTACCAAAGCTAAAGAACGTCACGTATTGCTCAAAGTTTGTATAATTTGGCCTCAAGATTCGTACCAGAGTAGATCGACCGGCAGCCGAACCGAGTTAGAGTCTTGGGATAACTATATAGATGTTGAGGAAGTCAAAAGGGATTGCTCTTGGTGGGACGTGTGTTGTTCAACGAATAAAGGAGTACTCTTGGTTAGACCTGACGAGCACATTGCATGGAGAACAGAGTCTGACAGGGTTGCTGATGCAGGTTCAGAAGCTGAAAATATTCTTTCTCAGATCTTGGGTTCATCAAATTTGGCATGAAACTAGGTTTTTTGATTGAGATTAATTTAATTGTGAATTGTGCTCTATTTTTTTCTGAATTAAGGAGCCCTATTTTATTTTATTTTTTCTGTTGGCCACTGTAGGGCGTAAACTTTAGGGTTATTTTTAGATTGTTGACATTGGCACACATTGCATAAAGTTTTGTGCATGAATATAGTGTACAGGCTATGTTTTGAATAATGCTTTTATGAATGCTCAAATCAACTTTATTAGATTCTGTTTGTTTTACTGTTTCAGAATTGAGGTTGATTCAAAATTTTATCAAATGTTCATGGGCAAGGTGGAAAAAGGAACCCATATAGAACCAGAAAAAGTAAAAAACCAGAATGCAATGGGTACCAACTGAAATTTACATACTTCAGTGCCAGAAAGCATTGTTACTGTCGAAAGGGGAAGAGAATTGGTAAATACCATATGACAATATATTTGACAATCTCACTGTATGTCAAGCCAAGCTTTTCAGTTCCTAGATGACAACAAGATACTTTTGGTATATAGTTTATCTTTCTTGAAATGTTGGGGAGCGGAAAGAAAAAAAAAGGTCGGAACCCTAGAGAGTCGTTGAGCGATTTCCACTGCCCGCCCGCCCCCATCCACCAATTGAGCAGACGAGGTTTTTCTCTTTTTGTCTCTCTTCAGTCGGCATTTCCGTTTTGAATTTGGTTGCCGTTCTCCACCATCTCACCTCACCTCCATTCAGTTGGCACTTCCGTCTCAGATCTGATCGCCAATCACCACCGTCTCGCCTTCGTCGAGCTGACGCTTCCACCTCGGATCTAGTCATCGCTGCTCTGTCGTCTCGTCTCAGGTTGTGCTTCTGTCTCGGGTAGCCTTGGGGTTTGGTCCGCTCTCTCGTTAAGAGGGTTTGAGAGTCCACCACCCTATCTCGGCTACTCCGCCCGTCACTGCTCGTCGCTTTGCTTTGCCGCTCTTCGCCACATCTCGTTTTAACGGGTTCGGATAGGGGTGTTGTAAATTCACCCCACCTCTGCTGTAGTATCTATTATATCTATGTTTAAATAAGGTATGTTTATGGTTAGTGATGATGATGCGTTGGCGGTGACCCCTCTCCTCCCTCTCTTCTTCTCTTTCCTTCTTCTTATCTCCTTTTTTGTGTGTTAAAGACAAAAAATTATGCAGGCTGAGCACAGAAAATCCTGCATGCTCACTGTCTGCTAATTAGAGTGCAGTAACCCTTAGTTCTGTTTTTTTCTGAATTTTCTTGTCTACTTTTAAAAAGGAGTTTCAGTTGTAATAGTGTAAGTACTGGTACAGATTTTGTATGTACTGGTACGAAACGATATGTTGTATGTACTGGTACGAAATGATATTGTATGTACTGGTACAGATGTTGTATCGCCTACGGGCTTTCAACAAAAAAAAAAAATACTTTTGGTATTCCTATACTAAAAAATTTCAACCAAAGAAATGTATATACTTCGCTTGAACAGGGAAACAGGAAAGTTCATGATTTTTTCTCTTCGTACCTTTTTTTTTTTCCTATTTTAATACATCAATTTCTTTTGTTTGATATATATATGGGGCGGTCTTTTTTTAATAGAGTAAGACAATGGATTAAAAAAAAAGTATTCATTTATTCTCTAATAATGTAATCTTTCCATTGCGTATTAGTATTTATCGGATATAGAATATATCAGTTTCGCTTTGTTCTTATGAACATGTTTGTTTCCTTATTTTTATTTTCAATGAGATGATGAAAAAATATAAAAAGTTTAGGTACACAGTATAGTCTTTTTAACTTAATACGATAAATAAAGTGATATAGTTTCTCATTCCCTGTATTTCTGGGTTTATCTCGATATCGTGTCAATACATATATACAGAGGTGGATTTAGAATTTGAGTTGACACAAAATATTAATAAGAGTATAATTTTTTTCTTTTGACGAATCGGAATGGAGTAGCGGATAGAAATCTAAAAAAGTCACAGTACGATATGGCACATGTGCCGGTTACGTACCGTGACTCTCGTGTCCCGTGATGTGACCATATTTCAAAAATTTGGCACGACACGACACATGGTCACGTGAGTCACGTGTAATTAGAACCTTGAGATCTTAATCGAATGGTGAATCTTGAATAAACTAATATAATTTATGAAAAAAAATATTTAAACATGACCGGTCACGTCACGTGTGGTCACGGTGTGGCTAACGTGTTGTAACCATTCACGTGCTATGACCATCCTTTCAAATTTGGTCACGACACGGTACGTATAAATTTGACTTGGTCACGACACGGTACATATTTAGATCTCTAGTAGCAGACCTCTTTTTTCTCATGACTAATCAACAATTCTTCTGAGTGGAGTAGCGAATCGAACTGCGTTTTTTTCTTTCTTTCTTTCTTTCTTTTACGCGAATCAGTCTGGGCTGACTTTCTTTTCCGCACAATTTTCTTCTATTGGACCGTGAATTAAATCCAAGAGTAGGCATTATTTCCATCCAGAGATAGGCACAAGAACAAGTATAGAATCAAACTAAGTCTAAAAAATTCTGAATCCAGAGGTACTTGCCTATCCCTGACTCTCTTTGTGTCCACCCTTGGTTATATATCATTTGCCATTTTTTTTAATATATATATATATATAGAGAGAGAGAGAGAGAGAGAGAGGTTGGCTAATCTCAAAATGTTTGTTCCGGAGCTGTGGTGCAACCAATTGGTTTTCTAATTTTCAAAGTTCAAACGGTCGATCCAAACTGATAGATGTGCTCTCTATATTAAAATATGAGACCAAATTTTACATTCTTTTTTAATTTGTTTACTATTTATTAAGCTAGTTTTAAAATCGCTGATTTTAATAACAGTGAAAAAATTGGATCATTGAAAACAGCGATTTTAAAATAGACTTCATAAATAATAAAAAAAATTCCAAAAAATGTAAAATTTGGTCTCCAAGCACATTTTATTATAGATTCAATGTTTAACGGTTTGGATCGACTGTTTGGACTTTAAAAATGTAAAAACCGAAGCGTTTGTTCCATGGCCTAGGAACAAACGTTTTGATATTAGCTAACATCTATATGTGAGGAGGGATCCACTTACAACATTTGTAAGTTACAACATCTTACAACAATTAGGTTTTGTAATTTTCAAAGTCCAATATGTCGATCTAAACTGTTCAACATGATCTCTATATTAAAAGTGCTTGAAGATCAAATTTTAAATTTTTTTATTTTTTTTACTATTTATTAAGTATTTTACAAAACAACTATTTTTCAGTGGTCCAGAATTATCTAAAACATTAGTTTGGTAAAATATTTAATAAATAGTAAAAAAATTCAAAAAAAATATAAATTTCTTTTTCTCCAAGCACATTTTAATATAGAGATCATGTTGAACTGTTTGGATCGACTATTTGAACTTTTAAAATCGCAAAACCGAATTGTTGTAAGATGTTGTAACTTAAAAATATTGTAAGTGGATCCCTCCTCTCTCTCTCTCTCTCTCTCTCTCTCTCTCTCTCTCTATATATATATATATATATATAGTACGGCTAACACGCTTCCTCTAGTATATCAACAATATACTTCCGGTCTCCAAAAATCTATCGAATCGGCTTCAAACGACAAATTCAAACCGTTCAAACCAATCTTCTTAATGAGAGCCTCGTTTCTATATATTTTTTTATTTTCGAATTTATTATCTATCAAGTCAAGTGGTCAAAATATGAAGAATTTTGTGTGCATTTTAATACACTATTTTGTTCATTTTTTTTTACCACTTGACTTGATAGTAAATAAATTCGAAAAAAAAATGAAAATGAAGCTCTCGTTAAGGAGATTGGTTTGAATGGTTTGAATTTATCGTTTGAAGCAGATTCAATAGATTTTGAAAACCAGAAACATATTATTAAAATACTAGAGGAAGCGTGTTAGCCGTACTCTTTGTATATATATAGTTTCATGTTTCTTTCAGATGAAGTTATGTTTATGTTTTTTTTTTTTTTTGGAACAAGCGAGGGACCAGCTCATGCTCGCTTGTGCTGTAAGTATGAGAGAATCCCTATATATGCTCCCATGCATTGTAGTGTTCATGAAGTAGTCAAGTGTTTGTATAATATAATTATCAGTAATTTGGTACTACTAGCTGTTGATGTCTCCTCCGATCCGGACGGAGGCGGGAAACCTTAATCAAAGTTAAAACATATTTTATTACACACTCTTTTCAAATTTCAACACAAGTTAGATACCCTGACAAGTGCCCATATCTGCATTAAACAGTTTCTGATCACACAGTTTTAGTACATGGTTGCATGCATGCACTGTGCTTCCCACCAGGCCACCACCACACCATGCCTTGATGTGGTACCACATTTTTCCACATGAATACATGATACACTGTACCTAGAAGCAAACCCTTTTATTTTTATTTTTTTCTTTAAATATGAAAATGCTCAATATCCTATTCCTAGGGAACATTGCCACATGGCCACACATGCCACTATTTGAGCAGTTCGAACATAATCAAATCTTTTAGCTTAAACAAATAATTAATTAACTCATCAAGTTTAATTTACAATGATTTATTATTCAATCAGCCAATCCGAGATCTTTTTGAATTGGGTTATGCATTAGAAATTAATATGGGTTAAGTATATATTAGAGCGATCATTATTTTTTTAATGGTTTTTCCTGTCACTTGCCTAGCTATTTTGTTATTTTGCTATTGAATAACAAAGGCTCTAATTGGTTATTCAAAATTTCAAACCATATCTCTCGCCGTTTTTCTTGCAGATATTTAAGTCATAACTATATATGATATATATATATATATATATATATATATATATATATATATCGTAATGCTTAGTAAAAGAAATCTTGAAACCATGGCAAAATCTATAACTTAAGCTGAGAGTAAAAGAAAATGCATGCATACAGCACATAAATATATTAAAATGGTATTGAGATTTGATCATTTGAGAGTAAAAGAACTCTAAAATTAATAACCAAAAATAATTAGCAACAGTTCGACTTAATTTGTTTTATTTATTTGTAGATAAAATAATTTACATATTTTTTTAAAAGAAATTCAGTGCAACAATCAATCTTTGAACCATTTAATTTGTACATATCTGCGAATCTTCATTGAATTTAATTTACTTTCAACTAAACCACCGTTATGTTGTTTACCAGCAAACAAGCTCTAACATATATATATATATATATATATATATATATAATCGCATTATTGCGAGCACTTATTTATTAGATTTATATGATAAAAAAGAAATATCATGCAGCCACTTGCAGATTTATTTAATCAGAGATTTGAATCCAGAGAGATCTCTAGTTAAGCAGTTTTAATTCAGAGAGGGATCTTCATCATTTGATAGCATGTTATTGGTAGAACCTATCAAATAATTTATAGCATTTTGCTGTACTATATCAGCACACCATCCAACATAACAGAGACAAGATTTCTCTTCAGGAAACAACTCTCTATTTTTGTATATATATATATTCTTCTACTCGTATCAAACTATATATAATGCAATTCTGTCATTGCTGTCCTTGTCTGTACGTAGCCCCAAAAATGAATTCAAACCTAAACTTGTTTTATGTAATATTTTACTGTTATATATCTACCTGTTTATGCTGATACTCAAAAAGGAATTTGTAGGATTTGAACGAAATTGATAAAATGGAACAGCAGAAATGAGGTAAATATATTGACAGAGTTGTTTTGGCTACATGCAGTGTACAAATAATAGAGTCAAAATAAAAATGTATATGACTCGTGTGTGCTGCATGAAGTCAAAATAATTTTGTCAAAATCTTTGCTCCATAAATGATGTCATTTCTTTATTGTTGGGGGAATTTCATGTATATCTCTCAAAAATTTCAATATTACATATTTATCCCTCCAAAATCAATAATTACATATTTATCCTTGAAAATTATACAAACTCACATATTTGTCCAATCTAACTCTATAACATATAAAATATCTCTAAAAATAATTAAATAATATTTTTTATAACTTCGAAATTTATTTTACAATATTAATTAAGAATAGGTTGACCATTATGCCCTTCGTTTATATCACTTTAGTCTGCCTGAGTTCTCTTCTCTTTAAGGCACCGAACCTCCCGCTTCTCTCTCCAAATGTGCCAAATCAAAGATTTCTCCCCGCCTTCTCTTATCGCCTCTCCTCTCATAGATTTCTGCCACCCCTCGCTGCTTTAATTTTTCCATCTTCGTTTGGAGAGAGAGGCGGAAATTTTGACATATTAGAGAGAAGAGAACTCAGACGGACTAAAAAGATAGAAACGAAGGGCATAATGGTCAATATATTATTAATTAATATTGTTTAAATTAATTTTAAAATTTTTAAAAATATTTTTTAGTTATTTTTGGAGGTATTTGATATGTTATAGAGTTATATTAGACAAATATGTCCGTTTCTACAATTTTCAAGGATCAATATGTAATTACTGGTTTTGGAGAGATAAATATGTAATATTAAAACTTTTGAGGGATATACATGAAATTCCCCCTTGTTGAAAAAGGAAAAAAGAAATGTCTGATTAATTCATGAGACAAAGGCAAACCGGTTATTGACTTGAAATACTAATCACATGGCTTGGGTCCCACTACTACTACATCATTATTATGTTGTTTCAAATCATACTTAATTTCTTCCGAGAATTGATTTAAGGCAACTAACATGAAGCAAACGGTAAGCAATTCATTTAATTTCTCAACATGCGCCTCCACGTGCTTTTAATTATAATATATTATTGCCAGGTATGATTGGTATTTCGTACCGCATACTATTGACAAATAAAAGTTCGTTTGACTTAATTTGGATTGAAGAAAAACGAGCATAGAATTGTGTAACTTACATAAAGCAAAAAATGTTGGTATATATATTGGTTTCCTTACCGACATTAATGGAAATTTTTGATCGGTAGTAATTAATAGAAAAGAAGAGAGACATAAAGAGTACAGTAATATTTATATTGGTAGTAAGATCGGTAGCAATTTTACCGATTTTAATTTTTTTTTTAATCTGATGTATAGATGGAGAGAATTCTTATATTTGATTTCTAGTAAAATATAAAAAGTTTTTCAAAAAATAGATGGAATGTTTTGATATATCTAAATTTTAAGGTACTTTATCTATTTTTGTAAAAAAAAATATTTTACTAGAAAAAATTAAAAGGAAAAGAAACAAACTGGTTTGGATCGGTAAAATTCCTACCGATCCAAACTTTTTTATTTTTAAAATCGGTAGAAATGCTACCGATCTTACTAGTTACTACCAACATAAATAATACTATACTCTTTTTGTTTCTCTCTCTTATTTTCTATTAATTATTACCGATAAAAAATTTCCGACATTAATCACAGGACACAGGAATGCACATTTTTATTCATTTATTCAACCAAAGTTCCCAAATTTTAATCAATGGATTGAAGAATGCAAGTCACCAGCACAGCCAAGGAGGTAAAAAAAAAGGATAACTAGAAATGAAACCGCCAATTTTTAGAATTTAAATTAATGCAACCCTTAAAAAACTGCACTTAAATTCAAATTATATGACTCGGATTGGATTGGATTGGATTTGGCGATTTGGCCACCAAATTAGGATATATTCTGTCAATATGTGCAAGTTAGCTGCCACATTTGAATCAAAACATCTCGATTTCCGTACCAAATTGCATAAAAATATTGCGATGGGCATAAAGATTGCATTAACCTTTTTTTTCTTTATGACTAATTTGCCCTTATGCTATAGTTTTCAATTAATCTTGTCTTATCCATGTGCCGCTTTACTTTTGCTTTTTGATTAAATTAAGTTATTTGATCAATAGTTCTCTTTTATGATTTATCAAATGTTCAATTACTTTTATCATATAGCTATCATATTATATGATAAATAATTGAGGTAACAATTAAAATTGGTCATTCGGTTTGTAAGACTAGAAAATAAATTAGATCCAAATTAATAAAGCAACAAACAAACAAACAAAACAAAGCAAATAGGATTTTAGTTTAATTTATATATGTAACGAAATGATCAGTTTCAAAATCTTTTTTGTACTCATAATATTTTTGTTAGAATTTTACAGATTGTATGATGCAAACTAATAAATTTAATTTGCTGGTATACCCAACAAAAGTTCATTTTCATGCTTGTGTGACGCATAGAAGCATCAAATTATTCAAATAAGAACAATAAAAAAATTTAATTATATGTCTTTTTTTTTGGTAAAATTCCAGCATGATTTGTTAAAGTATAGAAATGAGCAAAAATAAATTACTTTATAGAAATATATTTCTCGTCACAGAGTTTTAGTGTTGAAGTTCAACTTTCAAAACAACGTTACAAAAGGGTAGATCAGTCAATAAGCAACAAAAATAATTAACAGAGTTGTTCCTAGAGAAAATTAAGCTGCTCAAAGCAGCCCCTTTGTTTCATAGTGGCAAAAGGGACACAATCATTAGGGATATTTAAACCCCTCAACAACTATCTAAATTCTGAACCACACAAACTAGGATGAAATGAATTATATGAGAGAATCTTATGCCGACTGGGTTCGGTGCAAATCTTCTATGGCGCTGCCTTGTGTGGTGCTCCGTGTTGCTCCTTTTGCTAAAAAGTGTGAAAAATCAAAACAATTAACTTCTAGTTGTTTTCATATATAAGGATTTGTTTTGTTTAAGCTCTTTTTTCGGTGCTTGTTTCTATGCCTAATACAACAGGACTTGTTAAGAACTAAAGTAAAATTGTTTTTAGGTTGAAGTAATTATGGGCATAGTCGGAATTTTTATGATAGGTAGACAAAAAATTTACCGATATGACTAACGAGTTACATACTACTTTGAATTAACCAACTCAGCCTGTTAGCTGTCTAGAGGCAGGCAAAATTTTCTTCAGAATTAGACAATAACTTGATTAAACATAGACATTAATTCGATTTTTAAAATTCAGAAATAGCTATGAATTATGCAAATAATATGTTTCGGTTGAAGTAGTTATGCAGATAATGAAATGAGAAGTAATTATGAAAGAATATGATTAGGTTGAAGTAACATAGAAAAAATATTTAAATTTACCAACATCTTGTTATAAATCTATCATATTTTCTGACCCACACTTGTTACCATGCTCTGGTAACAAAGAAAAAAACAAGGAAATTGAGCTTAAGGACATGAGCCAAATTAGTTGGGTTATGTTCCCTAGTTACTAGCTGATAATGACTAATGACTGTCGGTGGAGGAGCCAAGAGGGACCACGCGCCACTTGTCATCGCCTCAACTTGTGATGTCATTCTGGAAAGGAAACAGCATTGCACGCCCCCATTCCGGCGTTTAGTTAATACCAGTGCTCTTTTTAGAAATCGTCCGGTCCTTGTCACTAACAACTTTTCTTTACTTGGGGGTAGAGTGGGAAAAATGGCACGGCGGAGCCGGTTCCGTTACAGAACGGTACGGCATGCGTGTCAGTTACGTGCCGTGACCATTTGCGTGCCGTGTTCATCTTTGAAACTTTGGCACGGCACGGCACGGCACGTGAAAGATTTAGTCACGGCACGGCACGTCACGTAGTCACACGAGTCATGTGTAATTAGGACCATTAAATATTGATTTAATGGTGAATCTTGAATAAACTAACATAAATTACACGTATGGTCATGGCACGTTTATGCACAGCGTGACTCATGTGACGTGACCATTCGCGTGTCGTGATCATCCCTTGACATTTTAGTCACGGCACGACACGTGAAAAATTAACTTGATCACGGCATAGCATGAGACCAAAGTCACGATGTGTTAATCACGGCACGCACGACACGTTTTTTCCACTCTAGTTGGAGACGCATTGTGCAATTTTTTAATGTTTTAGTGGTTTAATTAGGTCACATTTTTAATTGTGACAAAAAGGAAGTGCCAAAATAGCGTCAACATCGTAAAGAAGTCAGAAAAAAGACATATCGGATAGGAACATATATGAATATGATAATATATGATATAAGAAATAAGAGTAGATATTGGATGTCAAAATTATCAACTTTTTTTATTTTATAATTTTTCGGAAGACTTCCAAAGTTGACCACAAAAGTAAAAGTTGCAAACTCGCATTACAGGTGTGAATTTAAATGATTTATTTGTTAATTAACTTTTAAAATATACAAATTCAAATGTGAATAAATGTTAATCATATAAAATTTCATGGTGTGGATGAAAGTCAACTTCATAGAATCCATAGCTTTTTACTCTAAATTATATAATATTTTTTATAAATATACAAATTAAAAACAAAAAAAGTCAATTCACCCCATTCAATGATACTTCACAGCATTCCTACTAGGTCAGTTACAAACAAACACCGACAGATCCCTAGAGCAGATAATTAACGCAAAAAAAAAAAAGATAATTAACGAAAAAAAAAAAAATACAAAGAGAAAGTCTAAATATTTTTAGGAACTTGAAATCTTGAATAGCGATGGTGGTCGGTAGGACGGCAAGCTTGAAGTGATTATCCTCCGTGGCGATACAGACTGCGGTAACATGTGGCGAGTCATATAACCTCATAATTGTAAGCCATTAGTCTGAGATATTTCCTAGTCAGTGATCCACAACATAGTATGACACCTCTGTCCCTCATTCAGAGAATCTGTATTGAAAATTAATTGTGAATGATGGGGAGTAGAGATGAATGCGCCGTCCCATAACTCCTGATTCCAATTCCAACTAACACAGGACACAACGCAACACAACGCGCTTCAACTTTTTATATATGAAACTGTCGCCATAAAAAAAAAATTATGTGGAGTGCAATGGATTCCTACACCTTATAAACTATCTGCTTTTGTTAGTTGTTAGTTGTTACAGGTGATTGTTATGTTATGCCCCAGAAAAATTAATGGATGGACCCCATCCGTCAGTGATATGGGATAGGATGTGTTCCTGGTACATTGCAACAGAGAATCTTTCTCCGAAATGGATGAATGAATCAATCTATTTTTTTAGCTTAGTAAAGAAAAACGACAATTAATACCGCATGCAATTAATTGTTATTTTTTTTTTTTTTTGAAAATAAGGCTACGAAACCTGTTTCATATAGAAACTGTTTGTAAGTTACAAAAGGAACATTTCAAGTCAGACCAACGCTTACCTGAGGAGCAATTAATTGTTATTTTATCTGTAGACAGTATTATATAATTGCTTGTTAAAATTTTAGACACAAATTTTATGTCTAAAATTTGAACTTGGAAATAAGGTGAAGTATCTGATTTTTCTGAGAAAAAGTAGGAATCTATATTGGCTTGAATTCAAACGAGTCAGTGATGTCTTGCTTCAGTTCAGACTTCAGACTTTGGATCTGTTTGCGCTCCTCAATTCGCGCTAGAAATCACTCAGCTTTTACCAGTACTTTAGACCGCCTGATTGGATGATGAAGACACGTCACAATTTACTTTTTGTTTAAAACAAATGAGTAGTCAAAGGTCAAAACATTTCTGAAACTGCAAATTAAGGAAGGGTGTGGCGTCAGCATTTTTGGTGAATTTTTTTGTGTCAAATTATTTAATTAATTTATTTTCCTAACAAAGAATTTGAGGCTAGAAAAATAAAGAGGTACGCCTTCCGTACCAATTATCACCCCTGCATGTATACCTCTAGTACGGAGATAATGTATAGTTTATACTGATATGGAATTGGATTCTAATTTCTTGACTCTTAATTCCCACCAATGCCGTTAGGTGTTGACTATTAAGTTCTTGCAAGAATGAAAAATATTATTCTACTTTCTCTTTTTATTACAAATATTATTCAAGTATAAGTTGGTGTACACATATTATTCAATTTGTACAATTTTTCTAATTCATTTGGATTCCATAAAAGCTCAAAATATAGAAGTTGTAGAACTTTTCGTGAGCTTTCTTCAAAATTTTGATTCAGCTTAATTCAAGTAAATATGACAAATTTAAGATCAAAATATTAACGACTATCATGACGTGCATTAGAAAGAAGCAGTGATTGACATAACGTGTGATACTGCAAGACAACAGTCGACATGACATGTAGTACAACACGACAACGAACGATGCGATATGGGCAATGCGGGAGAGCCGCCAACATGATAGAGTGTGTCCCCTCAGATGTCCGAGGGGTGTAATAAGAAAACAGATGACCCAGATTAATTCTAGTCGGGCCAAACTCAATCTAGTCGTGCCAGTTTAAAAGAACTGTCTAGATTTCATTATTACACCTCAAGTATCTCGGAGATCTCAACTCCAACATGATGTGTGCTAGAACGGAGCGGCTCACATGATGTATGTCATTAGATGGCTCTTGTATATGAAGTGCCTTAGTAGCATAGGTGGATTTAAAAAAAGGTACGGGTCAATTGATTTTCATTTTTTCTATAATTTTCTATATAATTTAGTGTAAGATGTAACTGTATTGTAAAATTAAACCTTATTCAATATATGAAATTTTTATATAATTAATCTCTATATGTGTTTGTTTTCTGTAATTTGAAAATCTCGCTGCGCCTTTGCTTAGCAATGTGGGTGTGCATCATGAACAACTATTTATGTTGAATTAATTTACATTTCCATTGGCTTATACCTCCGATTTTTAATCCATTAGTCAGCATCGGACGATTAATTTGAACATCTTTTTTAAATATTCAAACAATAATACATGTATACTACACAAATTATTCATAAAATTCGGAAATAATATGCGAATCATTTGTAAAATTTGTAAAACTCGTTTAATTTATGTATTCATTATTCATTGAAGTTGTGATAAAGAAACATTATACGAACTATTAACGAATCTAAATAATATAGTTAGTCCATGTAAAATTAATAGAAATTGCCAATTTATTGTCTCAAATACCCTCTTGCCTCCGAAATTTTTATTTCTAACATAGTTAAAAAAAAATAAACCAAATAACCATCGTTTTTAAGAATTTTGATTTTCACCACGGCCGCACCGGCATTCTGCAGACTCATTTTTTTTTGTTTTACCGAGGCACCAGCGAGATATCTCAAAATTTTTTTTTTAATATGTTTTGGTTTTCTAGGAATGTGTGCCACACATATATCTCAAAGTTTGAAAACGGGATGAAAAAAAAAAATGGGTCGGCATCGGCATTCTGTGGCTCCGCTAAAATGGGTCCGCAAAATACCGGTGCGGCCATGGTGAAAATCTAAATCTCACCAAACGATGGTTATTTGGTTTTTTTTTTTTTAGAATGTTATAAATAAAAATTTCGGCTCTTGCCCTTCTATGATGAGAGGACGAATGTAGTTAGCTTCCTACTAATTTGTAGGCTTAAATGCTGTCATCATACTTACGGGAGAAACAACTAGACATTTTATTCCATGCAATTTCTAATTTGATGATTCCAAACCAAAGGACTGAAATCGTACTGTATGCAAATCAAATCACTCTGCCCCATTGATTTCTGTAATGAATTTGGTACGAATAAGACTTGATTGCAATATTGCATCGAAAATATTGTACCAATCTCTCCATTTCGTAACGCAGCTGTGAGCCTACAGGCTACCGCTACAGTAATTGCAAATCATTTGTTTATATCATTTACCATTTTTGACCTCGGAGTAGCTCAGTAACAACAGTTCAGATCTTCAGTTATCCGGAGCAAAAGGACCTCAATTTTTATCTTTAGGTCATTGGATCCTCTGCGGCGCTTTGATGTATTCATAATGACGCGATCCACTGAGAGACAGACAAAACACCATCATAATAGTTTTAATTTATTAATCAGCACACTGTGTGTATTAATTATCCACTCCATAAAAGATCCAGTCCAGATCTCAATTTTTTAATTGTTTTCCCAAAATAAAATCCGCTATCACTTTCCTTCTTTTTGGCTTCTGCCACACACTCTCTCTCTCCTCCGCTCTTCATCCTCCTCTTTCAAAGCTCCTGGAAGAACAATAATGAAGTTTTAAAGAGTAATAAAACTTAAACAGAAGCAACAACTGCTTGAAACCGTGTGGGGATCCAGAAACCCTATTAGAAGTTGCCGTGAAAACTGTCCGATCTCATCTTGATTGGATTCGCGCTGTTCATCCTTCTCCCTTTTCTCGGTGAGTTCGAGAGGATGATCTGTTCTTGTAAAATGCTAATTTTATCGGAGCCCTTTTTTATTACTTGTTGGTTTTCTGTTTTCTTAGCTGCATTTTCCTTCTGTGAGGTGTTGGAATCTTAAATTATTTTAGTTCATTAAAGGAAAAACAAATAAATAGCCAGACTTACTGATTAAATGTTTTGAGATTTGATTTAATGAAGCTAATTTATGTGTCTTACTTCCAAATCTGCTTTCACAACTCTTTTTGTATTGATCGATTCATTTTTCACCACTAATTTTGCGTTCCCTTTTTCCCTTCCAGTGTAGTTCTAATCACTAGTTAGCGAGCTTAAAAGGGATCCATGGGTGCAATTGACGTTGACGAGAGTTCCTTTATAATGGGTGAACCCAAGGTAAAATTAATTGGCACTTTGTCTTCCATATCTTTCTCTTTTCTAAAATTTCTGTTAGGTAGAAACGTTTATTACAATACTGATGAAAATATATTGTTTTACACATCTAGTTACATGGTGGCATGTACAATGCATTTCATCCAATAGTATGCAAGGTGATGGGAATATTTCCTTGTATAGAGGCATCACGGCCGAGAAGCAAATCTGGCATTCAAGCTCTGTGCTCTTTACACGTGGCTCTAGATCGATCCAAGACCCTTCTTCAGCATTGCTCGGATTGTAGCAAACTCTACCTAGTGAGTATAAGGCATTCTGTGTTCATTTGTGTATGTATTAAGTACGAGTTATTTTTCTAACCGGGAATTAATTTATGTATGTTTATTGTAGGCAATTACTTCAGATTCTATTCTGGTGAAATTTGAGAAGGCGAGGCTCTCACTTCAAGAAAGCCTAAGGCGGGTTGTAGAAATTTGTACAGAACATATTTGCAATCAGGTACCCAAGTAACTGTGTTTTATGCTGGATTTTGCACAAATTGCACAAAAAATTGTCTTATTTGCAAAACCTTTAGTTTCATCTGCAAATTGAGAGTAACCTACTTGAAGATTGAACTTGTATAATTTTTTATTTTGCTATTAAACTAACTACTGATTGTAACTTCTGACAGATTATGGAGATTGTCAGTGAATTGGAAGAAGTTTCCTTCTCTATGGATCAATCTGAGAAAGAAGCAGGTGATGAGATCATAAGACTCCTTCAAAAGAACGGGAAATCAAACAATACAAACTCCACCGACAGCGCAGAGCTAGAGATATTTCATCAAGCTGCATTAAAGCTCGGCATAACCTCTTCTAGGGCTGTACTAACTGAGAGACGATCCCTCAAAAAACTAATCGAGAGAGCTCGATCAGAGGGAGATAAAAGAAAGGAATCAGTCTTGTCCTATCTATACCACCTCATCAGAAAATATTCAAAACTTTTTCGCAGTGAATTCGGTGATGATACTGACTCCCAGGGGTCAGCCCCTTGCTCCCCTACTGTTTTGGGATTTGAAGATTCATACGGATCATGTGGTGGTATGAGCCGTGCTTTTGATAGAAACTTATCTAAAATAAGATCATTCAACTTTCGGCCTTCTGGGTTCAGATCGGGAAATTTATCAGTCCCACCTGAGGAGCTAAGGTGTCCGATATCTTTGCAATTGATGTACGATCCAGTGATTGTTTCATCGGGTCAGACATATGAGCGAGTATGCATTGAGAAATGGCTTAATGATGGTCATAAAACATGCCCCAAGACTCAGCAAGAGTTGGTTCACCTATGTTTAACCCCCAACTATTGTGTGAAGGGGCTTATTGGTAGTTGGTGTGAGCATAACGGGTTTCCTATCCCCGAAAGTCCGCCCGACAACTTTGACATGAACTGGTCTGTCGAAAGTGGGGACTCCAACAACCGGAAGAGTATGGAGGTTGTACCGTTAGAAGAAGAAAGCTGCATCACCCAAGTGGCTGAAAACAGTGATTATGGGAGCCCAAGCCCGAGTCCTTCCCGTGCTTTGGATGGAAATAACGAAGGTTATAACCGTCTTTTGGCCATGTTGGAAGATGGAAAGAGTACAGGTAAAACATACAAGTTGGTTGAGCAGATTCGGTATGTTTTGAAGGATGATGCTGAGGCCCGAACCCAAATGGGTGCTAACGGGTTTGCAGAGGCACTGGTACGGTTTCTGAGGCTTGCGGTCTATGATGGAGATGAGAAGGCTCAAGAAATGGGTGCCATGGCACTGTTTAACCTCACTGTTAGCAATAACAGGTACACTTTTTTTTATCTGTGGCGTATTACTTTTCAGTTTTAGCCAAGAATGCTTTTCTTTGCAAGCTCAACAAGCCAAGAACAGAAAAGAAAAGAATATAAATTAGAATCTGAAAAAGAAAGGAGATGTCTTGTGACCTATATCTGGTTTCATAATCAGGGATAACTAATACTAATATATAAAAGAGGGATTTGACAATGATTATTTTGACAATCTTGGTTTTTTAAATAAATTTAAATAATATTAAATAGTAAATTTATATGTATGTTATTTGACATAAATATAGCCTAAGAATCAGAATTCATGCAATTTTAGTATTGTTTGATGATGCATCAAGGACTGTTAATTTCAGATTATTGAAATTTAAAATCACAGCAGTGACTTGAAATACAAAACCATTGGCATAGATCATGTACATAACTGTCTTTTATTACCAAATCTCATTATTAATGGACATTATATAATATAAATGATGCCTGTCATGTCGGATTTAAAATTGAAGTTCTATTTTTGAAGATTGTTAAGCTTGTCAGAACAAAGAGTTGTCAAGTGATCCCCCCCTCGATATAAAATAGCTATTCATTTACTTGAGGTGAAATCCAATTGAGGAAGTCCACAAATTTACTCACAGTAAGAATTTCTTATTTTCAGAAGCAAGGCATTGGTAATATCAGCTGGAGTTATAGACCTTCTAGAGCAAATGATCAAAAAACAACAGACTGCTGAACCGGCCACAGCACTCTACCTCAACCTCTCATCCCTGGATGAAGCCAAGCAGGTAATCGGTTCGAGCCCGGCAGTCCCTCGGCTAGTTCAACTCCTACACACAAATTCCAGCAACCAATGCAAGCATGATTCTCTCTATACACTCTACAACCTCTCCACACACCAACCCAACATCCCTTGCCTACTCTCCTCAGGCATACTCGATGGGCTTTATTCCATTCTCATGGCACCACCTTCTCCCGAAGGAGATCTTTATCGGTCCGAAAAGGCACTTGCTGTTCTAATCAATCTGGCATCTACACCAGCTGGCAGGAAAGAGATCCTTTCCTATCCAGGATTAATAACATATCTCGCAACTCTATTGGACACGGGCGAGTCAACTGAGCAGGAGCAGGCGGTGGCGTGCTTGTTGGTCATGTGTAATGGAGACGAACAGTGCATCCCAGTAGTTTTGCAAGAGGGGATCATTCCTTCTCTTGTGTCAGTCTCAGTTAATGGCACAGCTCGTGGGCAGGAAAAAGCGCAGAAATTGTTGAAACTTTTTAGGGAGCAACGGCAAAGAGAGCCGTCATTTTCTTCTCCCTCCCCTGAGGAGCAGGAGGTGGAGCAGCAGCAGAAGCCTATGCAGCAGATGGTTGTCAAGAAGTCGATGTGTAAATCGAGATCGAAAAAATTCGGTCGTACGCTCAGTGCAATTCTCAAGTACAGGAGTTGCTCAGTGTATCAATGCTAGGGGTTCTTTGCAATAATCAAAATGTACATTTCATTTGTTTGTTTTTAGTTAGGTTTTTTTTTTTTTTTTCTTTGGTCCTTGTCTTCTTTTGTTAGATCTCATCCCCTTTGCTCGGATTCAAAGGGTGATGTTAGCTTGAATCATGTATAGGGTGGATTTCTCTATCGAGAAAAAATTTCTTGCTTGTCTGCTACGGTGTGCAATGGGGCTTTTGGTGTTGTGAAATCAACTATGTTCAAGTATGGGTTGCATTTGGGTACATCTGTAAAATTAAAATAAGTGCTTCATAGAGTTTTGTTGATAATATGTACCTTCTCTTATATAATTAGATCAGCATTTCATATAACTTGTGAAATTCATAAAAGTCGAGTCCTAGACTCCTAGGAAATATATTGGTCGAGTTATATAGATATGGTACTGACTTATTTGTTGGATTCTAGCAGGAATTCAAATTCGAATCAGATCTGAATCAGGACATGGGTTTGGCTGTTGAAAATATTTGTATGGATGTTAGTCAGAGTGATGTAATCCTTTTCAGATCTCGTGTCAGAAAGTGGATCTGAACCGTACTCATGTCCGTTGAGATTGCATGATATTTTGGAAATATGTATATAATACCAAAGGTCAATGCGACAAAAGTGAAATTAAAAATATGTTCCTTAAATTCAAATCTACGTTGGATGGATATGAGTACGGGTATCGTATCGGATACGATACGAATACGGCGATATGGTAATTTTAAAAAATCTAGAATACGATACGTCTATTATATATATTATTTTTATTATTTAATTAATATTTAGATTAATCATAATCATAACTTGAATAAATTTGTACAAAAAAAACTAAGGCTTTAAGATACTAGTATTTATTACAGAAGATCAGGTAGTACAGTGGCAAGGGTAAATATCCTCCCCGGTATCATAAAAGATTCCCTTCACTTTACGGTTTGAGATTAACTCCCAGCTACTTTGGGATTCGGGCTGACGGAGGGGGCAGAATTATTGGGCTTTGAGATCCGTGCCAAGTTAAAAAGAACGGTCCAGATCAAGTAATTGTAAAAAATTCCCTATTACGGTACCGGAGGTGATGTGAATTCCAGTGGCAAAGGTTTTTTGGCAAACTTAATTCAATTATTTGGGATCGAATCACGCTGAAACAAAACTTAATTCAATTATTTGAAAGGAAATCTTTGGGCCAAAGATAATTGAATATGCTACATAAAATATCTGGGCCGCCTCCTAAATAGAAGGGAATCTCATGGGCCGCGCCTCTTAAATAATTAAACATGAAGACCGTGTCGGACAGGGAGCAAAACGCACGTATCGCTGCCGTATCCCACACTGACAGACCCTATCCCACAGTATGACCACGCCACGTAAGTAGATACGCCAGCTGGCGTATCGGATACGTATGGCCGTATCGGACACGTGTCAGTAGGGCTGCTAAAAAACTCGTAGTTCGTGATTCGCAATTAACTTGTTCGATTGAAAAGTTCGTTTTGAAACAAATCAAACCAGTTTGGTTTGAATCTTATTCAAACTCAAATTGGTTCGCGAACTATTTATGTTAAAATCTCAAATTAACCGTTCAAATTAAAGCAAAAAAAAATAGAAAATTCAAAACCTACCATTACTTTTGGAAGAAATAAAAAAATACCCACCCGATAGTCCGGATAATTCAGCAGCCTATTTTGCAAACTATTTTGCAAGAGAACTGAACATGTAAATAACCCTCTGAATAATCTAGCGGGTCAAGTTAGATCCACTTGAGAGTAGGTCCGATGGGTATCGGACCTACTTTGGTTCGTTAGGTTTAATCACTGTCGATTTGCTTTAAGATTCGTGCAGAACGCTTTAAACTTTGTGCGCGTATGTTTCAATTTTCGTGCCCACAAATCTTAAATTAGATTGGACGGCCATCATGATCGTTGAACCTAAAAGTAGGTCCGATGCTCATCGGACCTACTCCGTTCTCAGTTAGATCTGATCCGCTGGCCTAGTATTTTTGGATTTCTTCCAAAAGTGATATTAGATTTGAATTTCCAATTTTATTTATATTATAGATAATAAATTTCGCCAATGGTACTGTATGATTTCTTGGTAGAGGCATCTCAATTTTTGTTCAAATAATATTTTTAAATATCAAGTTTCTAGATTCCCATAATCACAGAGGATTTATATTTTTTTTATTCTTTATGATTTTATTATGCTCTACTTTTTTTCATTTTTAAATAAAATTGAAGTAAGAAAATAGAATTGTCAAATATAATTTATATTGTTTTATCTGGAAATACACTAAAAATTGTGAAGATTCACATTTTTGTTCCTTGAATTTATTTACTAAAATTAAACCGGTCCTTAAGACTTTTAATTGCACTATATTGACTTTTAAAATTTCATCAAAAATTAAATTGCTGCTTAAACTTTCAAATCTGATCTTGGAAATTTTTTATTGGTAGTAATTAATAGAAAAGAAGAGAGACAAATGGTAAGATTACAGTAATATTTATATTAGTAGTAAAAGATCAGTAGAATTTCTACTGATTTTAACTTTTTTTTAATCTGATATATAGATGGAGAAAATTCTTATATTTGATTTCTAGAAAAATATAAAAAGTTTTTCAAAAATAGATGAAATGTTTTTATATATCTAAATTTTAAGATACTTTATCTATTTTTGTAATATTTTACTAGAAAAAATTTTAAAAAAAAAACAAACTAGTTTAGATCGGTAAAAATTCTACCAATTTTACTATCAATATAAATATTACTGTAATCTTACCATTTGTGTCTCTTTTTTTCTGTTAATTACTACCAATAAAAAATTTCCCTGATCTCGGTAAGTGTTGAGAAATGGATAGGGTTTAGTTTCTATTCAAATTATGATATATGTGTAGATTAGATCGAAGATAGAATTTATCACTACAAGTACAGAGAAACAACATAGCGAAAGAACATCTCACGTCTAATGAAAATTTGCACGTGACCTTCCTCTCTATTTTTCTCGCTTGCGGGTCGGGAAGATCATTTAAATTGCACAATAATAACAATCACGCTTCTATGAGTATCCATACGAACAGATAAACTCCGCGAATCGATGTGCTAGCATTGCGAACTAGGGTTGGGCAAAATTGCTCAAACTCGTAACTCGCTCATTTACAGCTCGCTTTAACTCGCTCATTTACAACTCGAGTTGGCTGACTCATTTAATAAATGAGTTGAGTTTGATCTTACCCCAACTTGCTCATTTATAACTCGAGTTACATAGCATTGGTCACAATAAATTTCAAAAAATATTTTTGTTAAGGTGCTGTATGAAAAATTGCTGGTGCTTATGTACTAAGTTGCTGTATGAAAAATTGTTGGTGCTTATGTACTATTGCTGTATGAAAAATTGCTGGAGACTGATAAATTCTTTTACTAGTAGTATATAATTAACTAGTTAAACGAGTTATAAACGAGTTGTAAGCCAACTCGAGTTGATAACGAGCTGAGTTCGAGTTGTCTCTACAACTCGTTATTACCATCCCAACTCAAGTTGACTCGCTCATTTATTTAATAAGCTGAGTTCGAGTTGGAGGTAACTCGCTCAAACTCAGCTCATTTACAGCCCTACTGCGAACTGGCGGCCTCCTTTTAGGCTTCAGAAATGCTCTTCTTTCTCTGTATATGGAAGTGTGGAGTGTGATTAGAATTTTTGATGGAAGAGGTAACTAGAATTTTTTTGACTTATGACATGGGTAAAAGCACTTGTGAAATTATCAACCGTATACAAACCAGACCAACTCTTAAACTATATATTAGGCATCAATCTTTAGATTATTTAAGCTGTGTACGTATCAACTATTAACAAACAAACGACAATCTTTACCTTATAAATTGTCAGTTAGGTGTAAAGAAGATAACGACTATAAAAGATGAGATTCTATAAAAGATAATAACTACAGTGTTGAAACTTGCAACCTCTCAAGATTCTCTACGCAAGTCTCGCTACCATTTTTGTGAAAGAGAGAGCAACAACTACAGAGGTAGGCTACAGCAGTACAGCATCAGCACCTAGAATTCTATTCCATTCCATCTCTCACCGTCTTATCTCTACTTTTTCTCTCTTTCTCCTTTTTCCCTATTATCTCTCATGGCCAAGAGAACACACAACATTTCATGTCAGGCTTGGGGCGCACGCTTAGTCAAGTTCGTATGTGTTACTCTTTTGATCTCTTTTGTGCTTTTCTTGTTACTAACTGTTGCTTGTGTAAACTGGCTTATACTTTATTCTATACCTTATGTGATGGGTTTTGAGCAATGGATTATTTTGTTCTTTTTAGATATATTTTTATTTTCTTCACGTGGTAATGGGAAGCAGCTTGGGTTTGTTCTATTAAATTCTTTTCTTTTTAATTTTTGAACTTAGATTCTTAACATTTGATTTTGGTTTAGGTTAGGGATAGGAGATAGTCCAAGTTGTTTGTTCAAGTTATCAAATTGCTCAATTGAACTTCAATTAGAGGCCCATATTAATTCTATCTTAAGTAGATGCAATTAATGAGAGACTATGTGCCGATTCACTTCTTTCATGAATGAAATCTAAGATTCTGATAAAATTCTTTTGCTTCTCCAATGCTTTCGAAAATAAGCAACAAACAAGTACCAGTATAGTTGCCACCTTTCCCTTTAAATTTTTTTTTTAAGACCATTGGGGTACTGTAATCTTGAAGTACTGTGGTTCATGCTTTGCAAATGATTTATTAAACTATAAAACATGCTTTTATGCTTGTTCTATTTCCAGGAATAACTGGAGATGGGAGGTGCCTATTCCGATCAGTTGCATATGGAGCTTCGATAAGGTCGGGACAGCCATCTCCTAGTGAGAAACTTCAAAAAGATCTCGCTGATGAGCTTAGATCAAAAGTCTGTATATTGTTTTATATTGCCTAAATCATATTATGATTCATATTTTTTTTTCTTTTATGTATCAAAAGCCATCTCCTGTGTTGAATGATATTGGTATTTCAGGTCGCTGATGAATTTGTCAAGAGGAGAGATCATACAGAGTGGTTTGCTTTTATTTCTTGCTTTCTATTTAATTAATTAAGAACATTATGTCAAGGTTGACATATGTACCAGTACCAGCAGTCTTGTTGACCAATTAAGCCTTTGTCCCTGAAATTATTAATTTTAGCAATGAATAAACCATGAATAAGGAAATAAAAATGCAGCAGTAGCTATTTGTGTGGAACTAGCTATTTGTGTGGAACTGGTACCTACCTGTAATGGCTACTATACGCAACTTGTATTTTACTCCAGGGTTACTGTTGTATATTTGAAGTTAAAACATTAAAATTAAGAGGTCAGTAATTACTAAACGCTCGTAACATGATTTTTATTATGTTATGGATTCAGGTTTCTGGAAGGAGATTTTGAATCATATGTAACCCAGATAAGGAAGCCTCATATTTGGGGGGGTGAACCTGAATTGCTCATGTGCTGTCACGTTCTTCGGTCAGCATCACATTGCCTTAACCAATTTCAAATGAAGCATATGAATTTTTTTCTTATAAATTGTTGTTTTCCAAGTTTTATTGGGAATATGATCCTTTTCCTTTTGGGGTGGGCTGTAAAGGCATCAAGTTCTAGAAAGCTAAAAAATAAATTCTAGTTTATAGTTCTGATAGGAAAATTTTCCTAAGCACTGAGCAGGTTTAATGCAATATCAGAAGAGTGAGGCTACGGTAATATGCATATTACACAATGGGCCGCTTTATGGACCATATCTCCTTTTTTAAAGTCCAAAACAATCGATCTGAAACATTCAACATTCTCTTCATATAACAATGTACTTGCAGACCAAATTTTACATTTTTTAGAACTTTTTTAGATAGGTAGAAAATCATTTGATTGAAAATTCCGGATCATTGAAAATCAGTGGTTTTCTACCTATCTAAAAAAATTGTAAACAAAAATCTGCAAAATGTAAAATTTGGTCTACAAGTACCTTTGCATACAGTGATTCAGATCGACTATCTAAACTTCGAAAATAGAGATATGAATCCATAGCACGAGTAGATCCTTAATATGCATATTACCATAGACTCATATCAGAATATATCTGTTGGTTAATGTGGTACCAAGTGTTCATAATGGAACTTGTCTGAAGAATCTTTTCTTTCCATTTTTATTTTTGTTTTGTCCTTTTTACTAGGCTCTGATAAGTTGGAGTTTGCCCCTGATGAAAAATGAAACAGCAACAACTTTTTTTTTTTTTGCAGGATGCCTATATCAGTTTATATGTATACCAAAGGCTCTGGCCATGAAGGCCCCAAAATTATAGCTGAATATGGACAAGAATATGGAAAGGAAGACCCAATTCGGGTCCTTTATGATGGCTATGGCCATTATGATGCATTACAGGATCCAATTAGAAGGACAACATCAAGATCATGAATTATGCTCAAATAAATATTACAGGTATAGTAAACAATTTTTGTCTCTTTCTTCTTCTCTGTAATAAAAAAAAAATATTCCAGATGCTGAGGCCATGCTGGTAAAGTCTCACCGCTTGTTACAGGAATCATGTTTTTTAAGGGAGGTTTATAATGAGGGACTTTTAGCATTTTTAGTTAAATATTAAGGAAATTTTCATTTATCATTATTACTCTTTTATTATATCAGGAATAAAATATAGATGTCT
Source organism: Carex myosuroides (assembly GCA_028015225.1). Classification (NCBI taxonomy): domain Eukaryota; kingdom Viridiplantae; phylum Streptophyta; class Magnoliopsida; order Poales; family Cyperaceae; genus Carex; species Carex myosuroides. Next base: position 2,547,335 of record CM051477.1, read on the forward strand.
ACATGGAGCTGGACATGTTTGATTTCAGCCAATTACTTTGGTTATATTGAATTTGGTCCCTGGAAAATCTATCAGTTTGTCTGTAATAAGTATAACGAGTGACAATAATTATTATGCTTTGATTATTCTCAATACTATGTTGTAAATTTTACTTAATAAAAGCTCAACAACCACTTTTATTACAACATTTCTGCAGGATTGTCTATTTGTTTGTGAAAAGGTACCATTGACAGAGGGGAAAATAATGAGAGAATTAAATGTCAATAAAATGTGATGTCTCAGGCCCAATTGCTAAACAGATTAAAACAATTTGGGCTTCTTTACAGTGTGTATCCGGCCCAAATTCTTTACAGTGTGTATTAGGCCCTTTATATTTTTCATCTCCTCTTACAAAACTAAAAGGCGGTAAATTTTCATGGGAAATTATTTTGCTTGTGGGTAGAATTTCGTTCAGGAATTGTCAGTATTATGGGTGGCAAAAAAACTCGTAGCTCGTGGATCGATCGTGACTCGCACTGACTCGCTTGCTAACGGCTCGTTTGTTAGTGGACCGAGCTGTTAACGAGCCAGCTCGCCACTAATTCGGTTCAAAATTAATGAGTTTGAGCTGCGAGCTAGTCAGTCTAGGTTTGAATTTGTGAATTTGTATGAATTTGTGTGAATTTGGTATGCATGAATTTATTTTGTGAACTATGCTTATATGAATTTGAGAATTTGATATTTTGGTATGTATGAATTTAGTTGCAAACTTAATTTTTGGTAGTTGACTTTATAATACATTATCTAATGCTTTCACGAGCTGACTCAGCTCTAGGGGTGTCAATGGTACCTTTTTAGCCGTTTAACCGACCCGTATCGTATTCGATAAGGCGGGTATGGGTAAGGTTTTTTTTTCGTTAGCTTATTGGATATGGGTATTGATAAGAATTTTTTTTCGTTAACCAAATAAGTAAGGGTATGGGTAATGACTATTTCATACCTATTAATTATAAAATCTAAATATATATTCAATTCAATTTCCAACCCACCTAAATATGTATTAGTGTTTTTGAATTTTCTTCCTTTATAAAAAAAAATTTAGTTGGAATTGATTGCACATTTATTTTTATTTTTTATTAGAAATGTAATTACATATGTGTGAAATGAATGAGTTTTTTATATTTAATTTGTAAAATATAATAAAACTAATTATTATATTAGTAATATCCGTTATTCATCCGCTACCGTTTCGTTACCCGATAATATTACCGGGTAAGGGTAGGGTAGGGTAAGGTCAATTTTTAATGAGTATGGGTAGGGTATGGGTAAAGTCAATTTTAATGGGTATGGGTATGAAAATGCCTCCACCCGACCCGTACCATACCCATTGACACCCCTACTCGGCTCGCTCATTGCCAAAATGAGCGAGCCACAAGCCACTTTTTCAGTTTGGACTCTAATATTAGCTCGCACATGGCTCGCTCGTTGCCAAAACGAACGAACCACGAGCTTGATCTAGCTCGGACCGAGCTGGCTCGTTGCCAACCCTACTCAGCATCAACTTTTAATAGTGTTAGTATTGTTATCTATTTTTTACAAGTATGAACTATATTTTGTATAAAATGTGAACTACATACAAAAATAAAAATATTTAACCAAAAAAAATACTAAATGTAGTCAGATCTACATCGAGATATCAGGTACGAACCGTTAGATCTACATTGAGATTCGTGCAGAAAATTAAAAGAAACTGCCTTTGCAAATATTAACAGACGTACGTGCGAATCTCAACATGGATCGAACGGTCCATATATACCGAACATTGAACCCCTTGGTTCCCATATATTGGACATTATTAGTAGAGCTAGCTAGGTATATATATTTTGTTTGAGGAGGGAAAATGCAGAGGACAAGCCGACCGGATCTATGAGATGAGATAGCACTACATGCATGCAGCTGATTTAATGGGGATATGGTTAGTTAGTTATATCCTGATTTTTATACTGTGTTTGTTCAAACATAACTTGTATCTCACATTAACTGAACACATCGATCTGACTTCCATGTCAAGCTAGTCTTGTATAAGGATATGGAGATCTATAACAAGTCAAGAAGTAGTAAGCTATTTGAATTCTGTTTCATGATTTCTGGACGAAGTTTCGTCCAGGTTCCATTTCTACAAGTAATTAATTATACTTGGTTGTCTTTCATTTCAACAAGAAAATTTAAATTTGGTACCTTAGCGAATTTGAGTTGTCTCTGTATTCTGTAACCCCTTTTTTTAATTCCGATGGATTTTGAGAGAAGAAATGCAAAGCTCTGAATGCATATAGGAAATGAAATTAATTTCTCATCATAGCATATATATATATATATATATATATATATATATATATATACGTACCTTTATGATCTTGCGTTGGCAATAGTACATGCATGTAACAAGTTGATTAAAATTGATAATAATTAGGTGTAACCAAAATTAACCACGTAACATTAACATTTGCAACTAATAATAATCAACTAACTTTATGATGAATTCCAACACTACTTTAATTTCTTCTTTGAAAGATCTTGTCTAATTATTACATTCTAATAAGAAAATTAAACAAGCTAATAGAATAAGGGTTACTTTTCTTACACAACATGTAAGCTTCAAAAACGACTAGTCTCATTCAGTAAACTTAGATAGTGATAGCATGACATGTTATGTAAGATTGGAATCGCACTTTTGTGTTAGTCTTGCCTACAATTTGTGGAATTTATTTTTTACATAAGCTTGCGGTCTCTAACAAAAAAAAAAAAAAACTTGGACTTTAGTTTTATTTACTACTATTTTTATTTTTACCCCAAAAGGTCCTGTATCAGGGTACAGTTTAGTTCAGAAAAATAAGGAAAATAATTATAATATTAATTCTAATTCGTATTATAACGACACTTATATAGAGGCTTATAGCTAGAGCTGCAAACGAACCGAACCGAATCGAACTTACCTCCTGTTTGAGTTTGATTTGAATTAATTTTGAACTAAGTTTGGTTTGAATTAATTTCGAACGAACTCAATTTCGAATCGAACTTTTTACGAACTCAATTTCGAACTTTTACGAACTTTGTTACGACTTACGAGTTATGACTTATGGCTGGGCCATAGTTCGAAATTACAGCACTTCAATAAAAATTCAGGCATTCTTAATTCTAATTACACAGTACACTAAAGTTTATATCAAAGTTCATTACAAATACCAAAATTTATATCAAACACCAAAGTTCAGTACAATCAATCAAAGTTCAGTACAATCACATAATCCAAAGTTTTCCAAATAGCCAAAAGGAGCCACATCACCAAAGTTTTTAAATATCCAAAGTATTCAAAGTACAATTTAAATATTAATAGAAGTACAGAACAATCATCAAAGTCTTAGAATTATTTCAAACTCAAATATTATCCTAAATAAAACATTAAAGTTCATTATCAGCGGAAATTAACGGTTCACATTTGAGTTAATTTTGAACTAAGTTTGGTTTGCGAACTTATTTCGAACGAACTAGGTCCAGTTTGAGTTTGGTTTGAATTAATTTCGAATGAACTCAATTTCGAATCGATTTTTTTACGAACTTTTTCGAATCAAACTTGAATCGAATTATGAACTACGAATTTTTTGTGCAGCCCTACTTATAGCTAGTATAATTATCTATCCTTTCATTAAGTGCATATACAAATACAAAGATATTGGCAGTGTTGTTTTCATTTTATGCAGCGCACAAATAATAAAATCAAAATGAAGAGAATCAGACTTTGGTCCAATGAAAAAGACAATGTTCTCTGTGTGAGAGGTCACATGTTTGAAATCTGAAAGAGACAATCATTTGTGTATATTAAATAGTTGAGTGGTTTGACATCCAATCTTTACTAACAACTACGTAAATCGCTTCTCGACTGTGGTGAAACCATTTGTTCCTGCCTTTTCTTCTTTACTTCCTTTAACGATCAATTGAGAGTAGGTCTGATGGGCATCGAACCTACTCTGGTTCGATGAGTTTAATCACCGTCGATTTGGCTTTAAGATTCGTGCGGAATGCTTTAAAATTTGTGCGTGTTTGTTTCAATTTTCGTGCACACAAATCTTAAATTAGATCGGACGGTCATCATGCTCGTTGAACCTAAAAGTAGGTCCGATGGGCATCGGACCTACTCCGTTCTCTTTAACGATGGTCAGAAAGGTGGCTATAATTATGAGACAATCAGTAATTAATATTATTAATTAGTCTAATAATCAACAAAGAGAATCCTTTTATTGCACGCTCATTCAATCAACCAAGAACACTTTCAGTTTATCACCCACTACATTAAAGACCGTAATTAAAAAAATTAAGAAAAATAATTGAAAGCACTCTAGCCTTTTATCACCTACGCTCCTAGCTAACATAGCTTGTTTCGTAGAAGCAGCACAAGAGAGAGAGCAAGGACTCGGAAACCTAATTGAAATTTGACGAATTTTCTTTGTCAATTCCAAATTAAGTTGCTAGGCACCAATTGGAATAGTTTTGCCTCAGGTGCCAAACTTTTTGGGTAATTAACAAAGAAGTTTTTGCTACATGCAGCGTACGAGTCAAATGTAGCCCTATTTGGTTCTATTGTCAGTGCACTGTATGAAGTGAAGACTACTCTGTCAATATTTTTACCAAAACTATTTCAAAGATACGGTTGTCCATTTCTTGGTAGGTAATAGGTATGAGAGAGTCTAGCTATCCCCCGTGAACCATCTCCGTTTCATCCCCGTCAGTTGTATTAATTAACTGGGGGACCGCATAACTGTCAGTGCATTTTAGGAATTTGCAAAAGTATTCATATGTAACACAACTAGTATTCATCCATCTATATGAAGGTATTCACATTTGCAATAGAAACATATTTGGATATATTACAACATTCAGCATATAAAAAAGTAGGGGACCACAAACAACATGTGTGGGGAACCGCATAACTGTCAGAGCATTAATTAAGTGGGAGACCGCATAACCGTCAGCGCATTAATTAAGTGGGGGGACCACATAACCTTCAGCTCATTTTAGAAATTTGCAAAAAAGTATTCATCTGTAACACAACTAGCATTCATCTATCTATATAAATGTATTCCTCTTTGCAATAGAAGCATATTTGGACACATCAATCACTCATCTTTTACACGTTTTTAGAGATGGGTTTTTTTTTCTCCGTTCAATCTAACCAATATTTCTGACGATCTGTGAGGAATTTTGCAAATCTAAAACCACGAATGTCTTCTACACAATTTTCTCTTTCAAATGAGATCCATGATGACATACTTTCGAGTTGTCCGTTGCACAAGTATTCATACCTCGTCACAAGTATTCATCATCGTCGTGTAAGTGTAAATAGTTAATGTACCAAGAGTATTACAAATACAAGTATTTATACCTAAGATATTAAGTATTCATCCATAAACGTTGAAGTATTCATCTTTAAAACATCAAGTATTCATTCATATACCTCTAATTTTTTTCAAAATTTGTTTTTCTGTCATTTCTTAGTACTTAGTACGCACTTCACTAATTCACCATTAATGAAGCTTTGTTCTTTGCAAATAACTTGCTACTGCATGAGCAGAACATAGAGACGATAGATCTGATCCGGCGGTCGACAGTGATGGATCTAACCCGGTGGAGGCGGAGGTGGGAGGTGGGAGGCGGAGGTGGGAGAGGGAGGCGGAGGCGGAGAGGGAGAGGTGGGAGAGACAGGTGGGGTGGAGGTGGGAGAGAGAGAGAGGAAAGAAATAAGGGAGAAAATTGGGTAATTAATTTGTAGGTCCCACTAGGTAGTTAGAATTTGAATTATAATTAGAAAAAGAAGTTAGTTAGTTGGGGGATGAAATGGGGGATGGATAGATGAGAGAAAGTATAATTACCCAATAGGTATACCTTTCTCAGCTGGAACTGGAAGTATTTTAATTTGATGTATTGTTGGATTATGTATTTTATAATCAAGTGGGAGATGTAATTAATGTAATAAGCTTATCTACAATTAGATAATTGCTAAAATAGGTCAGGTCAGTAAATTAGATAATTGCTATAAAGAGTAAACCTTGCTGAAAAAAAGGTATATAGTAAATTAACAAGGTTTGCAATATTATTTGTATTTTTTCCATATTATTATTTTTCGTCACATTTCAGAAATATTTTGAATTTGATGAATTAATAATTAACTCATTATAAATTTCCATCTCCTAATTAAATTTCTATAAATGTTAGTATTTTGATATGTAATTTGCATTAAAAACAACGAATTATTTCTTAATTGTAGTCATATTATATCCTAATCATAAAATTTAGACCTCATTGAATTATTTTAATTACCAATTCTCAACTTGACTACAAGTAATCTAGAATAAATCTATTTATTTTTAACTGCAAAACCTTTATAATTTAAATTATTCTCGAAGCATTTAAGGAAAAACCTAGCTAGATCGTCTTTGCCTATTTTTAAATAATAGTATTTTAATCAATTTTAGAAATTTAAGATATTTATTTTTGAAAAATAAGCCGCATTGAAAGCAATTGTATATCCCTATTTAATTTCATGTAAAGGAAAAACAAATTAGACGCCGAGACACATGGAGAAAATAATATAAATCACATTTAACGGTTTTATTTTTATTATATTAGTTTTATAATTTTTATTATTAAGAAATTGAAAAGTAAAAGCATGATAGAACAGAGGCTCCTGATCATGTTATTATTATAATATTTACAACATCAATAAATTATAAAAAGCAGAGAGAGAAAATGACAGATTGAATAGGCACCCATGCATGGAGAGCAGCTTGGGTCCGATGCCCATCGGATCCACAGTGAGTTCGATGGGCTCCATGACCGTCTGATTTGTTTTAAGATTCACGCCAGAATTTTCGAGTCCGCTTTCATATGCGTGCACACGAATTTTAAAGCATATCGGACGGTCATGGAGCCCATCGAACTCACTTTGAGTCCGATGGGCATCGGACCCAAGCTGCTCTACCATGCATGATGCATGGCTCCTGGATATATATATATATATATATATATATATATATATCATGCTCATTATTATAATTAATTTGGATTGTGTAAAGCACAGAACAGATCATCTAGGAATAAGAATAAATATGATTCAATTTTTGGAAGTACCTATTACTAAATTAATTGGCTTAAATGTTACTTGCTCTTTTGTTAAATATTGTGCGAATCGCTATCCAAAGGAATTTTGGGTCATGTTTACTTGACAATATACAAATTCTTATTCTTATTCGGGTATACTATGATAAGTTTCAAGTTTGGATTATGCTCATCTAAACTTTACCAATCTCTTATATATTTTTATCGTGTTTTTTATTTTTTTATTTTTCAATAATAAAAATTCTAAAATTATTATTTTTAATAAAAATGTTATATGTGATCTATATTATTTTTGCAAATAAAATATTATCATTTTCATTTTTTTTGTTTTTATAAGAATTAATAATTTTAGAAATCAACATTTATAATTATTTACATTAATATATTTTTGTAACCTCTTGATACCAATCAAAATAAAGTCGAAATGTCGTAATATTTTATATATATATGGAGAAAGTGACATAGACCATATTGGTTTTATTTTAACATTTAAGTTTTAAAATTTTAATTATTAAAGTTGAAAATAAAGATATAATGGAGATACTTAAAGTAAGGCATTTAAACTCCCCTTAAGATAATTTCACCTATAGATATGGATTTAGTTATAAAGTGACAATTATTCTCTCTAGCAAATTAAAATCATCTTATTCTTGAACGTAATTAGAAAAATATTTTAAAGACTTAGATCATGACTTAATTAGAAGTATTAAATTATGATTAAGAATCAAACATAATACTTGTCTTATAAAATTAGTTGGCTTTTACAGAAAGACATTCTTTTCTCTTTTTAGGCTTGCTAACGCAGAAAATATATTCATCCAAATAAAATGAGGGTCCGGATTAATTCCTAAAGTAACTAAAACTTTGAGTTTTGATCCGAACCGTCTGATCAGAATCCAGACAAATTTGATCCAAGATAGAATTTACGTGACACATTTCATATTCATGCAGATTCTGATTGAACGGTTTGGATTTAAACTCAAACTTTGAGTTACTTTAGAGATCCGAATTCATAAAATGAAGGTACATGTGGCATTATGTTAGGAGAAAAGCTAGGGTCAGATGTGCTCATCAAGAGAGTTGGTGAGCACAAGTCCAAAAATCTATCTAATTGGTTTCAAATGACAAATCTGAACTGCTGAAATACATCTACTTCATGAGTAGTGCATGTACATGCAAAATTTTGAAAGTTTCGAATTCATTTAGTACAAAGTCAAGTGGTAAAAAAATGATAAAAAATGAATACATAAAACAACTTGTAAAATAACTTGTAAAATGTTAATTTTTTTTACCACTTAACTTTGAACTAAATGAATTCGAAACTTTCAAAAATTTCATATACATGCATCACTTATGAAGTAGATAGATTTCAACGGTTTGAATTCGTCGTTTGAAATCAATCCGATAGATTTTTGAAGTTGTGTTCACCAACCTCTCTTGAAGAGCACATCACACTCTAACTTTGCTCGAATGTTAGAGAGAAACTAATGTACAACAAAAAAAAAATGGTAAAAAAAATAACTGTTTTGTTAGTCATAAGTTCAAAATACAACAGCAGTTGAAATTTATATAAAAAAAGGGAGGCATCAATCATTTTTTACTGAAAAAATAACATGAAAAATGAGGGGTGCTTTTTATCAGAAAAAAAAAGAAAAAGAAAAGAAAAATTAGAGGTGCATTTAATGGGAGTTAGATGATGTTATTTAATTCTCCAGCATGAAAATTATTTTGATGTATTCAATTACAACTTTCTTTATTATAACTGAGAAGATCGAATTCTTTACTACATTATTTCTTAGTTGACAGCTAGCTAGTGCATATGACTGATATTCCTAAAGTTGCATAGTTGCATTGCAGCTTAATTATTTAAAGAGTAGGGTTAAAATGAATCATTGATTTTGTGCTCTAATCATGCTTCACATTCTTATTTTCATTTTCAAAGTCCGAACAGTCGATCCGAACCGTTCACTATGATTTTTGTATTAAAATGTGCTTGGAGACCAAATTTTTATTTTTTGAAATTTTTTTACTATTTTTTAGATAGGTACAGAATCACTGTTTTCAGAAGATTCTGGACCATCCAAAACAGTGATTTTGTACCTATCTAAAAATATATAAAAAATTTTCAAAAAATATAAAATTTTGTCTCCAAGCACATTTTAATATGAAGATCATATTGAGCGGTTCGGATCGATTGTTCGAACTTTGAAAACGGAGAAAAAAAACGTGGAGCATGATTGGAGTACAAAACCAATGATGCATTTTAACCCTACTCTTATTTAAATAAAGGGAAAAAATAATTGAAATTATAAAAGGAATTGTAGTACTAGAGAGGTATTCATAAATCATGCTTATGTGACTTAATTAGGAAATTTAAATACAAGTAGTATCATTTCTTGGTCCATGCCTTAATCCAGGTTAACTGATTTAAATATTGTCTTTCCAGTTATTTCCTTTTTAATTTTTGCTTTAGACGCAGGAATAAAATTAATCTCCACCGTGTAGTCTACGGTGAGGCAAGTCCATATCCTCTGAGGTAACATAATATTTTTGTTTAGACGGACCGTCTTATCAGAATCCAGGCCAATTTGATCCGAGGTTGAATGCACGGGTTCTTAAATATTTGTCCGGATTCTAGTCGGACGGTCTGGATCTTAACAAAAATATTATGTTATATTTTCATTTTCAAAATCCTAACCGTCTACTTGCGGGCTAAATTTTTTATTCTTTAGAATTTTTTTACTATTTTTTTAGATAGGTAGAAAATCACTGTTTTTGGATGGTCCATAATTTTCAGATCAAGTGATTTTCTACCTATCTTAAAATATAGTAAAAAAAATTGAAAAAAATATAAAATTTAGTTTGCAAGTACATATTCATGTGGAGATCACGTTGAACGGTTCGGATCGACCATTAGAATTTTCAAAATAAAAATATGGCTCCGTAGTATGGACTAATCCATGATATGCATAGTACCATAGACTCACTCTTTGGTCAGAACCGGAGTCACAAAACATAATAATAAGACATAATTGTATAATTAATATAAACAAGAATATTTTTGTAATTTTCTGAAAAATTACAAAAAAAATATATTTTGAGAAAAAATAAGTTGGATTAGAAATAGACTAGTGTCCTCTCCTAAAAATTTGTGACTTCGCTACAGGATTCGGCATTTGCATTTGTCGCATAGGATCCCTGCATGAATCATGATCATATAAGATTGTAGTTCAAATCCTTGAAATCATTTATATATTTTCACACGTCAAGGTCGTTTTTTGGATTGCACTGTTGAAAAAGAATCAGATTCTTCTATTTAACAAGAAATGAAGGAATTAATATAGAGCTGATCTCATCTGTACAATCTGGATAGCTGTGTAGGCCTGTTTGTCACTATTATTAAAAGAAACGCAATCTAATTTGATTGATTTTAGGTCGAATATTAATCTCAATTTGGGCTGTTGAATTTCCGATTTCCTATTTTTTTTCATGATTCTCTAGAATTTGGTCCTATATAATTAATGTTTTGTTAATCCATCAAATGAATTTAATTAGAGTGGTAAGAAAATATTTAGAGCTCATTTAAGCGCCATTTAAAATAGCTCGATATGTAGTTATATTATTTAAATTTGAAGTATGATGTCATTAATATAACATTATATGTTTTGTCTTTAGATATCAATGCAAAACTTCTTTAAATTGTATTATAAAATAAACAATGTATTTGCAACTAATAAATATTATAGAGGAGGGTTCATATATCTCCTTTTTGTGTCTTTATTGTGCTTTTATTTTTAGAACTTTCATAAGTTAAAATTTAAAATTTTAATGTCAAAATAATACCGTTAAATATGATCTATATTATTTTCTTTCTGCACATGTAAAATATTATGACATTTCAACTTTGTTTTAATTGTTATAAAAAATTTGTATAAATACATTGTCTCAACGTTAATTATTCAACTTATTGATCATATAAAAATAAAATTGGAGAGTGATAATTCTTTATTTACATGTAGAGAAAATTTTAAAATTTTTGTTATTAGAAAATTCAAAAGTGGAGGTATGATAGAGGTATAAAAAATGAAGACACTTACACCCTCCTCAATAAATAAGAGTGGCCTATACATGGTACTATGCATAGTGCGGATTGGTCCATACTATGGATTAATTGATAGACTTAATAAAATCGTAACGTGTTTTATAATTAGAACACAAACAATTCAGAATCCGTAAATCCAAAATAAAATAACAAACGTAATTTAAAACTTACAGTTTTGGAGTGACGACATTGTTAAGCGGAAGCGTAAATACTGATCATCAATGATTTTTCTCAGACGTGATGAGACCTTAGGCGTTTTTCTTTTACTTCTCTATTTAATTTTTATGGACAAAGTTTTCAGAATGGGATGCGTCCAAATAAGAGAAGAAGTCTTTTTAATAACTCTGAGGCAACCTCAATCTGAATTTTTCCATAAAAAATTACTCATATCTTTTCATTAATTTCTGTAAATGAAATTGGTGTACAATAATAACATAGGCCACATAATTAAATAAAACTAACATTCTCCCACTTGGCCGTAATGTTATAACATAAACATGCAAAAAATTGGCCAATATAATTTTCATTAACGTGAACCCTGTTCAGTTAGAAATATCAAACCAATAATGTAATCAGAATAACAAATGTCGTTATTTGATCCCATTAATTATAGCATTGGTACTCTTTCCAACAATGGTTGATAATATCCATTCGGTCCTCATAAGTAATTTGCTTAGATTAAATAAATTATGCGCAACATAATAAATAAGCAAACTTTTTAAATTCAAAGTCAATACATAATTAAAAGTTCAGTACATAACAATATATATATATATATATATATATATATAATCTGGCTAATATGCTATGCGTAGCATAGAGGACCTCCGTGCTAAGGCTCAATATTTGAGTTTTCAAAATTCTAACGGTCGATCCGAACCATTCAACATGATCTCCATATGAATATGTACTTGCAAACCAAATTTTACATTTTGTAGAATTTTTTTATTATTTTTTTAGATAGGTAGAAAATCACTTGATCTGAAAATTATGTACCATTCAGATCAAGTGTTTTTCTACCTATCTAAAAAAATAGTAAAAAAATTCTAAAATATGTAAAATTTGGTTTGCAAGTACATATTCATATGGAGATCATGTTGAACGGTTCGGATCGACCGTTAGGATTTTGAAAACTCAAATATTGAGCCGTAGCACGGAGGCCCTCTATGCTATGCATAGCACCGTAGCCAACTCCTATATATATATAATTTACAACAACAAAATTATAATACAGTAACCAAACATATGTCGGCAACATGCTCTTTGTAAAGAGTGGGTGGTAGCGCCTTTGTTAGAGAATCAGCTAACATCGCTCTTGTATTAATATGTTGTATCACAATAGTACCATCTTTGACTTTGTCTCTAACAATAAGATATTTGATGTCGATCCACTTAGACGCACCACTTGATTTGTTATTCTTAGAGAAGAAAACAACAGCCTCATTATCACAAAATAAGGTTAGTGGCCTCGAAATACTGTCTATTACTTGAAGTCCTGGTATAAAATTATTTAACCAAACCGCTTAACCATTAGCCTGATAACATGCCACAAATTCTCCAAAAATAATACATTGATCAACATCCAAAATTATAAGAAAATATTTATACATAAAAATAAGTTGAATCTGTATGGCTTTTATACGAATCACTGAGAATCAATTTTGTTAAAATTATTGCATCTTATATGAATTTACGATGGCTCTGATACCAAATAATAGACTTAATAAAATCGTAACGTGTTTATAATTAGAACACAGACAATTTAGAATCCGTAAATCCAAAATAAAATAACAAACGTAATTTAAAACTTACAATTTTGGAGTGACGACATCATTAAGCGGAAGCATAAATACTGATCATCAATGGTTTTCCTCAGACGTGATTATGGAGACCTTAGGCGTTTTTCTTTTACTTCTCTATTTAATTTTTATGGACGAAGTTTTCAGAATGAGATGCGTCCAAATAAGAGAAGAAGTCTTTTTAATAACTCTGAGGCAACCTTTGGGACCAGTATATTTTATAAACAACAATCTGAATTTTTCCATCAAAAATTACTCATGCCTTTTCATTAATTTATGTAAATGAAATTGGTGCACAATAATAACATATGCCACATAATTAAATAAAACTAACATTAATATCTTCCTTTTCAAAGTCCAAACAGTCTATCTGAACCGTTCAATCTGATCTTCATATGAAAATGTACTTATTGTTCAAATTTTACATTTTTTATTATTTTTTTCCTATTTGTTAGATAATTAGAAAATCACTCGATCTAAAAATTCAAGACCATTCAAAAGTACATAGTAAATTTTCTACATATTTAAAAAAATAGTAAAAGTATTAAAGAATATAAATATTAGTTTCAAATATATTTCTATACGAAGATCATGTTGAACTGTATGTTGAACTATTCAGATCAACTATTTAAATTTTGAAAATGAAAATATTGATCTATAATAGAGACTAATATGTACTAAGAATAAAATCTCATTTTTATCTGATATATTTCAGATGTCAATCTAGATAGGAACAAATATCAGTATCAGTTTATATTATTCAAATTGGCAACTTAACTAATGAAATGAACTTAAGCTAGCTGTGAGAAAAATAATTGAGCTAGCCAAATCTACTTCTCCTCTATGATATGGGGGAATTGTTTACTCCATTTTATTATCTATCTAGATACACAATACTTCTGTTCCATTGATTATGTTAATTAAACATTTGGATTTTGTACTGTTGTTAGATATTTAAAGAGATATTGTCAGAATAAATATTGAACTAATTATCTTTAAATGTACTTTGTTATCTTTTATTCTCTTTCTACATATTAATGTTGACAAAGGACCCAAGATATTGGGGGTGAAGTGAGAATGAACTTATTTGTATTGGTTCGTACTATGAATTAATATCTTCGTTTTTAAAATTCAAATAGTCAATTTAAATCATTCAACATGATATTCTTATGAAAATGTACTTACAGAATAAATATTACATTTTTTGGAGTTTTTTGAATATTTTTTAAATAAGTATAAAATCACTATTTTTAAATCAATATAATGTTGTAATGTCATACCACGCCATCGTTTTTTATTTTAAAAGTTCAAACAGTCGATCCGAATTGTTCAATATGATCTCGTATGTAAATGTACTTGAAGACCAAATATCACATTTTTAAGAGTTTTTTTCAATTTTATTAGATAGGTCATAAATGGTCTAGAACCCTGATCATCATCATCATCATCATCATCATCATCATAATAACAATAACTATATTAATAAGAGGGATCAAGTTACAACAAATTTGAGTTACAACAAAGTTACAACAACCATTTTTTTCATTTTCAAAGTCCAAATCGTCGATCCAAACCATTCAACATGATCTCCACAATAAAATGTGCTTGCAGATCAAATTTTTCATTTTTTTTTCATTTTTTTACTATTTATTAAGTATTTTACAAAAAATAGTCATATTCAGACCATTAAATTTTGTACCCATCTTAATAAATAGTAAAAAATTCAAAAAAATATAAAATTTGATCTGCAAGCACATTTTATTTAGATAATCATGTTGAACGGTTTGGATCGACGATTTGGACTTTGAAAATGAAAAAAATGTTTGTTGTAATTTGTTGTAACTCAAATTTGTTGTAACTTGATCCCTCCTCTATTAATAATAATAATAATAATAATAATAATAATAATACATGAAGCTCGAGTTATTTTCTTACAAAGGCCGTACATGTTTAAAGTTGGGGATATGTACTCAAAGAAAGAAAGAAATAATGAGTTGGTGGTCGAACATTTACTAAAAAAATAAAAATGTTGGTGCTTCAACACAATCTCCACAAAAACAGGTTAGGTTTCGTTGCACATGCATCGATCAATAATTCATTATTCAAACAACATGTAGACAGCCTGAGCCCTGAGGAGATATATTTCCCATAATAAAAAAAAAAATACCAAGTGTGAAGGAAAATACAAAAGATTGCTTTTTTGCGAGGAAAAGGAAAAACCAATAGCATAAAATCTGTCATAGTTGAACAATCACATCAATGAAGTATTTTAGATTATTGTTGATCTTTAAGGATTTTTTTTTTTTGCCATGAATCCCGACATTTTTATTAATATCCAAAGTTAATTACAAATTAATAAATATACTCATAATTTTTTGGTTTTCGAAAAATATCTAAACCGGTCAGATTCTGGCCGGTTTCTTCCTTTTTTTTTTTAAGACACTATGAAGAGCAAGATAATGAAATCTAATACTGAAAATTCAAATTTTTTGTTTAAATTTTTTGTTAGATTATTTCTTTTGATGTATAATTAGCATATTTATACTAAAATACGCTAAATTACTTGAAATTATGTTGAATTACACTATATTACACTAAAATACGCTATATTACGCTAAATATAGTGTAATTCAACATAATTTCAAGTAATTTAGCATATTTTAGTATAAATATGCTAATTATACATAAAAAAAAGTAATCTAACAAATAATTTAAACAAAAAATTCGAATTTTCAGTGTTAGATATTGATGAAATGGACTCTCCAGTGTGTAAAAAAAAAATTTTTTTGAGGAAATCGGCCAGAATCTGGCCGGTTTGGACATTTTTTGAAAAACCAAGAAATTCTGGGTATATTTATTAAGTTGTAATTAACTTTGGATATTAATAAAAATGTGGGCCATGAATCTATCAAATATTATTTAGTCATTAGACGACTAGCAAGGTTGTTTTAGTTTGCATAAATTATTCGCGTGAAATTAATGTATCTGCTCTGCGGCGTCGAGTCAGAATTCCACAGTATATATTTGACTCTAATTTTATTGACTATGATTTTCATATATAGACATTTTTCCCATGGACCAGCAACAGTAGTCAACAAGTTTATCACAAAAATTTAGGTATCATTCAATTTTGTTATTATAAATTAATTTTCCTAAATATAAATATTCTAAATATTATAAAACATAATAAAAAAATTTAATGTTCATTGATTTTAAACTGAGTATTTTTTTTTCATGGATGTATACATCATCTAAATTAGTATGCTATTAATTTATTAAAATATTATTTATATATGTCAATTATTGTTAATCTTAACGATTAACGAGTTAGATGACATACGATAAAATTAATACTTAACGAATAATATTCGGATAAAAACACTTCAACCTAATTCATAATATATCCATGAAAACTCTTAGTTTTTATACTTTTTTTTTAATGAGGAATGTGTCTTAGTTTAGAATTATAAAATCAAAAGCTTGGTTCATGTGGGAACAGAAAGCTAAGGATTTGAAAAAGAAAAAAAAAAGATGGGGCTGCATGTCATAAGCCACAATAGAGTTGGAAAAATGGCACGGCGGAGTCGACTCCATCATGGAACGGCACGGTTACGGCACAGAACGGTACGGTACGCGTGTCAGTTACGTGTCGTGACTTGCATGTTTCGTGCAGTGATCATTCACGTGCCGTGCTTATTTTTTGAAACTTTGGCACAGCACGGCACGGCACATTACATAGTCACGCGAGTCACGTGTAATTAGGACCATTAAATATTAATTTAATGGTGAATCTTGAATAAACTAACATAAATTATGATTAAATGGCCACGTGAGTCACGTATGGTCACGGTACGTTTAGGCACGGCGTGACTCACGTGGCGTGACCATTTGCGTGCCGTGATCAGCACTTGACATTTTAGTCACGGCACGGCACGGCACGTGAAAAATTAACTTGATCACGGTACAACATGAGACCAAAGTCACAACAGCATGGCACGGCACGGCACGTTTTTTCCACTGTGATTTTGCCACAATCCGTGTGCGCAAATTGTAATTTTTTTTTTTAAAACAAAATGATATCAAAGCTCTTGCAATGTTAGTGGGGAGAAAGTGACATGCGTACGTGAGACTCGGTCAACTCACCGAAACCTCAATCCGACGGTCAATATGTAAATACGGGAATAGTCGGATTTTAGAAAAAAAAAATATTTATTGATATAACTAGCAGAACACTATAGGTTGTTCAAAGGATAGATAAATAATAGTCCGATTATATATGAATTTATATTTAATTGTGTGTCTTTAGTTTAATGTAGCTCTGTCACTGTTCATAAAGCAAACTCTATTTAACGGTCTATTAGAAGACTGGTGGATTAGGAGGTCGATGTCATAAGTGGGGAGGCAATATGGTGGACATTGTGCTGTGTCGGTGTCGTAATGAGTGGGAGGCGGTTTGATGGACATCGATTGGATCATATTCAGTTTTATTCTATCCGCATCAAGATTCATACACACTTGATCCACACAAATCTTAATACCAATCAAATGACTCTAATGCCTGCGTTAGTCACAAAAAATTCAATTTTGTGCATCAATGAATTCTCATTTTCCTTGACAAACATTGATATTTTTTTTCAAAGCTTCGTAAAAACTACGAAATCGTGAGCGGGACTCGAACTCTCAGGAAAAATAAATATTTAAAATTTGTGTATTTTTGAAAGTGAGTTACGTGATACAGGTTCAATTTTAAAATGGAAAATTTGTTGGAAATAACACTCTACATTTTTTTTTTTGACAAAAACAATGTTTTCTAAATAATAAGAAAGGAAATCATATTTAAACTTAATTTTACAAATAAATAATAAGAAAAATAAAGTACCATAAAATCGTATGTACAATATGTATTCCGTTATTTATCTTATCTTTATGTAATTTTCTTTTTATAAAGCTGTATATAAATTATTAATTACTCGTGCCTTAGAACTAGAAAATCGGTTTAGATGTCTCGTGTAAAATTAAAAATTATAGCACAAAAATTTTTTGACATGGAGACAATAGAAATATGGACAGTTCGATTCCTACCCATTTTCTAGTATGTGCGTAATTTTATTATTTTGCTTCTTTGCATTTTTTAAAGAAAAAAAATACATGTATAAGAAATAAAATTAAGGTGTCCTTAAACTCATCAAGTTCTTTGTAAACTTAATTTCATAACTTATCAGATTGATTTCATAAGATGAATCTAAAACGTTAAAACTGATCTACTTTATAAATACTGATGCATTTACATTCAAATTTATAAATCTTTGAATTAATTTAGTATAAAGTCAAGTGGTAAAGAAAATGATAATAAATTATCACATTGAGATTAAATAATAAATCAGTCAAAAAATTAACACTCTACCATTGAAATTTTTGTAAAAAAAATACTAGTATATAGTCAATCTTTTAAAACAAAAAGATTTGTAAGTTAATTTTAATACGTATTATTTCATTTTTTTTATCTCTTTGACTTAATTTATACTAAATTATATCAAAAATTTATAAATTTAATATGTAAATACATAACACACTCGGACTATATTGGTTAACACTTTGAATTCGTAATTAAAATCATTTTAATAAATTTTGAAATTAAATTTATTTAAAAATTAGTGAGACTTCAAGTCAGATGGTATCAGAATGCATGTGGAACTACATCTTTGAGTGTCAGCATCCTTTTTTAATTGGAAGTTGATAAGAGTACCTGCGCTACAATATCCGTACTGTACTCATACTATAACTACCATAATTATCATAATTATCTGGGGGGCCGCAAAAACTCCAGCACAAAATTTGTTTTCTAAAGTATTAATACATATGCAATGAAGTATTTATACCTATGTTACACGGATATGGCCACAAAGGATCCGTACCCGTATCGGATACCGATACTCACCCGATACGTATCCGATACGCCAGCTGGAGTACCGGAGTATGTGGCGTATCCTTACTTGACCGATACGGTTGCCGATACTCCGTTGAAACTCACGGATACGGCGGGATACGTGAGCCGCGCCAGTGACCCGCGCCCGTGAGCCGCGACCGTGAACCGAACCCGCACCCGTGAGCCGCGCATACACCGGCGCAAAATTGGTTTTTTTTTGTTGTCAGTGGGATTCAAACTTGGGACCTCTCTCTCAACAACCAATACCTTTAACCACTCCGCTACAGTTTAACTTGTAATATGTTCCAATAACTTTAGTATTTAATCTAAGAATAGATTAAGCCTTTAATCTATTCTTAGATTAAGCCTTTAATTTTTTATAGTTTAAACTTTTAATTAGAATTTTTATGATTATCTAAATACAATATATAAATAATAAAAAATAATATATATATATATATATATATATATAGAGCTTGGCTACTATGCTTATATAAGCAAAAGCCCCCATATGCTTAAATGAGCATTTTTGCGTTTCCAATGTTCAAATGGTCGATCCGACCGTTCATCTTGTTCTCCATATTAATATGTGCTTGGAGACTAAATTTTACATTTTTCTGAATTTTTTTACTATTTATTAAGCCACTTTGAAAGTTTCTGATCTGGTGGTCCAGAATTTTGGAAACACTGTTTTTACTGTTCACCCAGATCAGCAATTTTCAAAGTGGCTTAATAAATAGTAAAAAAATTCAGAAAAATGTAAAATTTAGTCTCCAAGCACATATTAATATGGAGAACAAGATGAACGGTCGGATCGACCATTTGAACATTGGAAACGCAAAAATGCTCATTTAAGCATATGGGGGCTTTTGCTTATATAAGCATAGTAGCCAAGCTCTATATATATATATATATATATATATATATATATATATATATATATATATATATATATATATATATATAATAGCCGTATCGTATCCTTCGTTTTTGAAAATTGCCTTATCACCGTATCCGTATCGTATCGAATACGATACCCGTACCCATATCCATGTAACATAGATTTATACCTATACACGGAAGTATTTATACCTATGCAAATAAGTATTTATACTTATGAGGTGAATAATTTTTATGTAAATAATTGTCTCCCAACCACATCTCTCAAATGTACCCGCACCATAAATACTTGTGGGGACCACTCAAACTACATTTCAATCTCGTCCATATTTCTGACGATCTATGAGGAATTTTGCGAATCTAAAATCACGAACGTCTTCTACGTAATTTTCTCTTTCAAATGAGATTCATGATGACGTACTTTCGAGCTCGTCACCACACAAGTATTTATACCTCGGCGTGCAAGTATTTATTCCTATACTTGCAAATATTTTTTACATATGACACTAGATGACGTCATAAAATATTAATATCAAGTATTGCAAGTATTTATACATCTGCACTGAAGTATTTATACCTATGTGGTCAACTATTTTTGTTAGAGGAAGGTTGACGCGGGGACGATTGGATAAGGTTGATGCGGTGATACGGGGTCCCCACTACTTCATTAATTAGAGGAAGGTTGATGCGGGGACGATTGGGGGACTGAAAAATGGATGAGCATAACAAGTTATGCATCAAAGTATTAATATCTTATTTTTCAAGTGTTAATATCTTATCTTCCAAATATATATATCTATGAAAGTTGACGCGAGGACGAGTGCGGGGACTGAGAAAGTGGACTATATAATTAGTGGAGATCATAGAGGAAGAGTGTTGCAGGAATGTTAGAATAATAATTAGTGGGACCATATAATATTTTTTAGAATAATAATTGTAGAGGCTATATAATTAGTGGGGACTATAATACATAATTTTTTTAAATGAGGTGCGGAAATTTTAAAAATACAAGAGATAGGATACTCAAATAATTATTTTTTTAATTATCTCCGAATGATGCATCATCGTGGCATTTATGGGTGTTAGTCTTTTTTTTTTAACAAGCTGCCAAATTAATTACATGTCTGATATATATAGGTCGCATTTCCTCTTTTAAAATGAAAAACAGCCACTGTGCTGATATTGTGCTGCTTCCGTAGCTATGAAGCATATTCCGCCGTATATGCTCTGTACGGAACTCGACAATCGAGCAAGTGCCAACACCATGAGCCCGACATTTTTATTAATATCCAAAGTTTAATGCAAATTAATAAATATACCCAGAATCCGGCCCAATATCGATATATACCCAAGCCGGCCATTTTCTGGCCGGCTATGTACCCTCCCTAAGCCGGCCAGAAAATGGCCGGCTATGTACCTTTTTTTTTTTTTCCCGCATTAACCCCTATATATACCCTTTTTTCTCTCTCTCCTCTCACAATTCTCTCATCCCAACCGAATTCCGAATTCTCTCTTCTTCTTCGAGGTAAATTTTTTTTTTTATCTAATTTAATTTTTAATTTATTTATTTTAGAGTTTAGGATTTAAGTTTTAGGTGTTATAATTTAGATTATGTTGTTGTAATTTAGTGTAATTAGCTAAGTTAACCAATATTTAGTTTAATTAGCACAATTGACCAATATTTAGGGTATTTTGGCCTTTTTTACCATAATTATGCTGATTAAGCGTAATTTTACCGAAATTAGCACGTTTGGCCAATATTTAGGATATTTTGGTCTTTTTTACCATAATTAGGCTAATTAAGCGCAATTAGTGTAATTAGCACCGATAACCAATAATTAGGGTATTTTGGTCTTTTTTACCATAGTCATGCTTATTAAGCGTAATTTTACCGAAATTAGCACGTTTGACCAATATTTAGGGTATTTTGGTCTTTTTTACCATAGTTATGCTGATTAAGCGTAATTTTACCGAAATTAGCACGTTTGACCAATTTTTAGGGTATTTTGGTCTTTTTACCCTAATTAGACTGATTAAGCGTAATTTAGTGTAATTAGCACAGATAACCAATTTTTAGGGTATTTTGGCCTTTTTTACCATAATTATGCTGATCAAGCGTAATTTCACCGAATTTAGGTTATTTTAGATATCAGGATGCCTAGAGCACGGCCTACCCAGCGTCCAGTAGTGGACGAGCCGATCAGTACTAGCAGCACGGAGCACATCAGTCCTCTCCTGTGGATTCCCCACAGCGAGCACCGAGTCTCACTGGCTTGTCGTGAGGTACGTTCCTTTTCTTATATTTTCATTAAATTTTGTTGGATTTAAACTTTATTATGTTGTCACCATGCGGATTACATTTTTCAACGCAGGACACGGATCTTCTAGATGTGAAGTTGAGGTGCGTTCACATGAGGTACTACGAGGTGATGGAGCCATACCTCGTCAACCTGGGTCTCTACCAGGTTGTGGACATCGTACGGACAGAGAAGAGCATCATCAATGCATCTCTCATCGCTGGACTGGTGGAGCGATGGCGTCCCGAGACGCACACGTTTCACATGCCATTCGGAGAGATGACAGTGACTCTCCAGGATGTGAGTGCTCTCTGGGGTTTGTCTATCCGTGGCACACCCGTCGGCGGCGTCTCTGACAGCACCAGATTCGCAGGTTATGTCGATGAGTTATTGGGAGTTGATCCTTCCTATATCATTGGGGAACATGGGAGGTCGAAGTTCCATTTGCGGATGACGAGGTTACGGCAGCACTTCATCGCGGGTCTCTCGGCAAATTCCACCGAGCTGGAGATTCAGAGGTAAATTTTTATTAATATCTACTAATTAATTTATAATACGATGATTCTATTAGAATTTTTATATGTTTTGTATTGCAGATATACACGGGGCTACGTGATGGACCTTTTTGGTTCTGTCATGTTTCCTGATTCCAGCGGTGATCAGATGCCGATGATGTATCTCCCGTTGCTGATGGACATTGAGCGGCCGTCGTCGTACAACTGGGGTGGAGCTGTCCTGGCGCATCTGTACTACCACCTGTGTCGTAGTAGTGAGGTAAGTCACCAACTCTTATGTTATAATAAATTATTTAATCAATCAATCCATCAAAATACACTGACGTGTAATGTTCTTGAAAATGAAGCCGACGGCGAAGCAGATGTACGGGCCGGTACTCCTGCTTCAGCACTCGTCGTGGTCACGGCTACCGGTGGGCCGTCCTATCCCAATGAGGCGCCAGATTGGGGAGAGCCAGATGTGTTTCACTGCCCAGCATACGCCAAGAAGTGGTACGGTTTCCACAACTACCAGGATCGGACCCACGGTGCTACCGTTGGGATCAGGCCAGTCCGGTCAGAGCTTCAGAGTTTGCCTGAGCCTCTTGTTGAGTGGACGCCGTACGATCAGTTGTACGAGGAGTTCCTCTTGCCGGGCAGTGTGACTGACGAGCACGAGCGGGAGATGTGGTTCTATCGAGGTCCACTCATACATTTCTGGATAGTGGAGCACCACTACCCAGATCGGGTGCTCCGCCAGTTTGGACGAGCGGCGTTGATTCCCATAGACCCATCTTTGCCGAGTTACACGCACAGAGACCTGCACCGGTAAGTCGTAGTCTATTGTATTTATTAAATAAATCATACTACTTGATAGTTTTTTATTGCAACTAACGTCTTCTTTACAGCGTTACCCACCGAGGGCGACTGGATAAGGACTGGAGCACCCATTACGATGCATACTACGGGACGGCCCAGGATCCTCAGTATATAGACTTCTATCACGAGCCAGAGGCGATTCAGCAGACCCAGGGGGATCCCCAGTTGAGGTACGATGTATGGTACATGCAGGTCTGCATGGCGAGTGTCTATCTGCAGGGTGATTACGGTGCCCATCTCCGCGACAGGATCAAAACGGATGATGGTTACCATCCCAACGGTCGTGCATGGGCTCGCCAGGTAAGCACCTAAAACCACTTAGTTTTGGTCTAATTTAGTAGTAAATCAAGGTTTGATCTGACATGCTAAATTTTTTTCAGCTTTTGGCCGCGATCAAGGAGTGCGGGCATGGGATCCGCATGCTGGGAAAGAAGAACTGGAGACGGCTTGGGTACCGCACCCTCAAGAAGAATGCGAATGTGGTTGAGGATGCCGGGCACGGTGGAAAGATCATCGGTATGCTGCGAGACGCCAGAGAGAACATCAACTGGCGTGAGATAGATCCGCAGGAGCCCGATTCGAGCCCGGTTCTGTTAGATGATATGCCATCTTCCCCCGATTCACATCCAGAGTGGGACTACCATCGTTGGGTATTGTCCGACATTGGGTGGACGGCATGGTACGACGAGCTTGGACGTCCGGTGCAGCCATATGTATGTCATACTTCAGTATCTGTCAGGTTTTAATAAATTTCTTCATTCAGATCAAATTTAATAATTTATGTGTATGATTGCAGGGTCCAGCAGAGATGCCACCACAGCCACCACCTGCGGAGACCGATACTTCTGAGTACGAGTCCCTCTCGTGCAGTCTCCATGAGTTCGATGAGAGTTTCATGTCGGCACCGGCATGGCCCCGATATGGCACAGAGATGCCGCATGATGGAGAGGCTAGTGGTAGCGGGTCTCATACTCAGCCTGCCTTTGGGACTGGGTTTGCCGCATCTATCTTCGCTACACCTCCGCCAGTACCGACAGTCTCCACGGGCGATGCCAGATGGGATACTGCCGAGCAGATACTGAGGTCTGCCGATGCCCCAGATGAGCCCGAGAGAGACGGAGGCTGGCCGCGCTGGCGCCGGGCGAACGCCGGAGTACCGCCTCAGCGATATTCCCCCTCTCCGTTTTAGTTGTATTTTTACTAGTTTTGTACTATTTATATTTGATATACTATTTATGTTTGGTATATTTGGATTATCCTATATTTCGGTTCTTGTGTTTGAGCTTAGTCAGAAAACCATCATATGGGGTTTCAAAAGTTCGAATATGAAAATGTGATCACGCCTTGGTTGTAATTAACCAAAAAAAAGGCTGAAATTTTGTAAAAATAAATAAAATATGAAAATAATGCAATTAAGTCAAAATTCACCCTTTATCTATCATTTTATTTTCGAAACGTATCATGTTATAAATTATTTATCATTTTATTTTCGAAACGTATCATGTTACAAAAATTTCAAATTTTCAGAGTTAGATTTCAATATTTTGATCTTCATAGTGTCTCTCTCTAAAAAAAAAAAAAAAAGTACATAGCCGGCCATTTTCTGGCCGGCTTAGGGAAGGAACATAGCCGGCCAGAAAATGGCCGGCTTGGGTATATTTCGATATTGAGTTGAGTTCTGGGTATAATTAATAATTTGTATTAAACTTTGGATATTAATAAAAATGTCGGACCATGAGCCAGCGAGATTTGTGTGCCCAAATTTGTATTCCGTCCTCTCCGTACGGAATCAATTTCACACTGTCAATAGTATTTTACTTTAAATTATATATAAAATAGATACAAGTACATAAAAAAAAATAGAGATCAATTGACCCTCATTCATTAAGGACGGCTCTGTCTTTGTTCGCTATCATCCCACGAAATAAATGGGCGAAAGAATGACCAAACGAAAATAGGGAAGAGGATCAGAGGTGGTGGCGGGAGAGGCTGGTGGCAGCAACGTAACCTCACCCAACAAGAAGATCAAGCGCTCTTTTGTAACCATAGATCTATAAGTATAGTACGTCGTGTTGCAGGGGCAGAACTAGAAAATTTTGATAGAGGTGGCTAAAAATTAAAATGTTTAATATGTAGTGTGTGAAATTTGAACTCAAGTCCCTCTCAACTACAAAATATAGCTCTAACCACTAAGCTACAACTAAACATTTGTAATTCATGGAGGAGGTCTGAAGCATATAAAAAGTTCCAAAAAAAAATTCCATTAAATTTCAATATACATAACTAAAATTTTAAAATAATAAGAATATATAGCTTAACCACGTTTGGCTAAGTCTTAAATCTGCTCCTGTCGTGTAAAGTTAATTTTTATTCAAAAGTAAATTTGGGCTTTCTTTTAATGAAAAAACACTTAGCGATTGTTTGGAATCGATGCGGTTGTGGGGAAGGGGAAGTTATCCTCTGCGGAGTTCATTAAAACTCCGCAGGTGCGGAGCAAATGAACGGACCAGATTAACTCTCAGCCGCTTTGTGATCGGATTAACGGAGGGGGCAGTATTATTGTGCTTTTAGATCCGTGCAAAATTAAAACTAACGGACCACTAACGGACCAGATTAAAAGAACCGCAGTCTGCGGAGCTTTTAAGCTCCGCAGAGGATAACATTCCTGTGGGGAAGAGCTCGGGAACAAAGAAAAAAATGAAGAGGGCTGCTGTGAAACCCTCCGTTAGTTGAATTCGTATCGTCTGTATTAACGGAACGTGCGTTAATTGATCCGGACCGTCTGATTGAGATCCACACTAATATTGAAGAATTTTGTGTATCATAAGTATGGACCGAATTGGCTCCGATTCTGATCAGAAGGCCCCCGTATAATTACCTTAACTTTTTTACAGTGGTAGTTATCTTCAAAACATGTATCCGAATATTTCTGTATTCATTTGAATTTCAGTTTAAAAATTATTAGATGTCCAAAATATGTCCATATAACGGCTATAAAATTTACCTGGATATTTCGATCAATATATATTTATGAAGTAAAAGATGAAAAAAAATAAAAAAAATCTTCACTTTAAATTTTTTTATAATTTTTTCACAATTTTGGGATTTTTTTAATCAATATTTCAAAATTCGGACAAAAAAAATAAATATTGTTCTAACATGAAAAAAGTTTCTCAACATTTTTCATCCTTCATTTTGCATTTTTCCCATTTTGTCCACAAATTTTGACATTTTTTTCTTTTTTTTTTAATGAACAGTTTAAGTTCTAAAACAAATAAATATGACTGTCATGTGATGGCATAACTAATTCGACATATATTTTCTTCATTATTTTAACATGTCATGTGGGGGTGGCAAAAAAGCTTGTAGCTCGTGGCTCGATCGTGACTCGCACCTGACTCGCTCGCTAACAGCTCGTTCATTACTGGATCGAGCTGTTAACGAGCCAGTTCGCCACTAGCTCGGTTCAGAATTAACGAGTTCAAGTTAGGGCCTAGCTTGCTTGGCTAGGCATCAATTTGTGAATTTGTATGATTTTGTGTGTATTTTGTACTGTCTAGCTCAGTTCAGCTCGGTCCAGCTCGATCCAAAAAGTGTGTAGATCGAATTTATTTTCTTCTTAAAATAAGATCGAGTCAAACCTAGCGAGCCAGCTCGTCAGCTCGAGAGCTAGCTCAGGCTGACTTGTCATGATTTCAAGCTGAGGTTTTAGCTCGGATGCCCTAGGTCCAGCTCGCTCGGTTGTAGCTCGGTCCAAAATTAAGAAGCTGAGCTAGAACCTAGCTCAGACCGAGCCAACTCGTTGCCACCTCTAATGTCATGCCACATTGCCACGTAAAAGAATCTGAAAAGAATCTGAAAATAACAATTGTCAAGAGATCTCAAAATATAATCTGAAAACATCTACTTTTGGAATACATTCATGTTGTAAGTAGGTAAAATGTCGATACAAATTAAGACTCAGCGAAAATGTAGGAGTCAGAGAGTATCATCATTGACATTGCTCTAATTAAAAATAATATTATATCAAATGTAACTTTCAAAATGCATGCAGTGTGTTGTTTACATATTGTTGATCTTGCCAATTTGTCTCATTTAAGGGAGAAAATTTTCCAAGTATATACACATCATGCAAGATTATATTGTGTGAATCCTCTGCTCTGTGTATCGCCGTTTTTTTTTTTCTTTCTTTCTTGCTGTTCATTTGACTTGATGCTGTCGTTATCACCTTGATGCTCTAGTTAGGATGGCGGTGGCCGTTATACGTTTATAGTCCACCAAATTATTTTCAGGTTCCTATAAGCTACAATTAATATTGTATGAACAAATATAAAAGTAACATAGTGTGGTACATACCTTTTTAAATAAAGGTAAAGATCTTTTCAAATTTCAATATTTATAAAAAAATTATATCCGAATTTATGTTTTGTCATTAAATCGTAAACTGGTTCTCAAATTGTGATATGTGTGTGTGTGTATTTAATATTAGGGCAATAGTTAATAAAATGGAGTGAAATAAATTTTGTAATTTTCTTTCTATTTTGCTTTGGTACAACTGATCAGTGGCAGCTAATTGATGTCAATGAATGCTGCAAAACTTTAATTAAATAATATTGGAATTTGTTAATAGTAAATTTCAACCTTAAATAATCTTAACATTAATAATTAAATTATTTTTAATTTTGAACTCTGAATTTGAAATGCTATTAATACTATGTTTATATGAGTGAGGTTATGATGCTTTGCAAAGTACAACTACCTAGTGTGCTTCGACATATATATATATATATATATATATATATATATATATATAGAGAGAGAGAGAGAGAGAGAGAGAGAGAGAGAGCTGGGCTATGGTGAATTGTGAAGTAAGAGGTCATTTTTACTTCACGCTCATAATTTCATTTTGAAAATTCAAACAACCGATCTGAACCGCTCAACATGTTCTAAATATTGAAATGTGCTTGGAGACTAAATTTTACAATTTTTGGAATTTTTTTACTATTTATTAAGCCACTTTGAAAATCGCTTATCCGGGGGTCCAGAAAATTTTACTGTTTATTACTGTTGGTGGATCAGTGATTTCAAAGTGGCTTAATAAATAGTAAAAAAATTCAAAAAAATGTAAAATTTAGTCTCCAAGCACATTTTAATATTTAGAAAATGTTGAGCGGTTCAAATCGATTGTTTGGATTTTCAAAATGAAAATATGACGTGAAGTTGTTTTACTTCACAACTCACCATAGCCTATCTCTCTCTCTCTATATATATATATATAGCAATTGTTGGATCGATGTGCTTCGATTTTCATCTGACACAAATCCGACGCTTGTATTTTGAAGCACACTAGATAGGTGTACATTTCACAGCACCATAGCCTCACTGACGTTCATATAATGAAAAAATAATTAAATTTTTTTTATATAAGTTCATCATTAATTAGCAATTCGAAATTTTCCAACTATATATATAAAATGACCATCAATTTTATGACTTTGATATACAATAAAATTAATATGTTTTTAATTTAGTTTTTCTATTTGTCTAAAATGTTGTTAATTAATTAATTTGTATATATCTTTTCATTAATTATTATCAAATGAATTCTTTATTAATTAATTAATGAATCTCAACTCTTAAACAAATAAGAAAATATAAGTACATCCAAGAGGGTCACACTCACCCCATCATGCATGTGAGATACATAGAATATTGGTTAGTTGCACTCTCAAGTTGCTCAAACGCTGACATACAAAATTAACTTCCAAAAAAGAGAATTTAGACTCACATCATTCTCAATTAGTTATCAATGAAAAAATGATTGCAGGAAATTATGTTGTCTTAAATTGAAGTTGGCAAAAAACTTTACTACAAATAGTGAAAAATTGACAAAGTTCAACTTCATTTCACAAGCATTATTCAAAAATTAAAATAATTAAACCACCACTAGTCCGATCTTACAATTGATTACAGGATATCAAATCTCAAAGTATATATATATTTATATATATAAAAGAATTATTGCTTGGATGTCTGTGTATAAGTTATCTACAAAATAATTAATTAGATTTTGTCAGTCTAGCTAGCTAGCTATACCCAAAAGAATAACTAACTAATTAATGAATAAATCAACAAGGATTGTACTTCAAAATCCTAGAGACTGCACCAGGTCACCAACTTGCCTTGCTGCATCTTGCCATGGCCTTACATGAACTGTCTTATAAGTTCTTGCTACCATCTCCTTAGCTTTCTGAATAAATCCAGGCTCCTCATTCTTCTTCTTCACACTCTCTGCCATTGAGCAGCACTTCAACAACCCTAAATAAGTCTCCAAATTGTGCACACATCTAGGGTTTTCCAGTTTAAAGAAATCCAAGGAAAGTTCAACCCCTACATGTGTATAACACGAGTCGCTCCATGGAAGCTCATACCTTCCTCCTATCACGCGCATGCCGTCATTCATTATCATTCCCGGTAGCTTTGTTATGAAATCACATGTATTCACCACTCGCAGAACCTTTAATCCAAGATCGTCACATCGTTGCTTGAATCTTGAATTTCCAACCCTTGGTCCGCCGAAAGAATATACCGTGACTGGGATTTCACGGCTAGGGTTAACCCGGTTTAGGCCGAGTTCAGTTAAATCATATCCAAATAGAATTGCAAGCGAACTGCCCATGCTGTGCCCGGCCAAAGTCACACTCAACTCTTCTCCTTTGTACTGGTTAATTAACCGGGTGACTTCTTTGAGTAGTTGCTCTCGACAGCTTCCTTGGCCGAACCTGCATGTGCTATCGTTTGACGTGTACAAGCTCAGAAAACCTGACTCCACCTTCACCTCAGGCTGTTGATTCGTCGGATCAAATCGGGCTGGAGTCAGTGAGCTCATTAAATTTGCAAGCCATTCAGTGCTAGTGACCGTCCCTCGAAATGAAACTAATATGTCTCTTCGGCCAATTCGCTTTGTTTCATCATCAGCTGAGACCGCCACGTAGCCAATCCACCTGCTCTGACCGGCATCATCCTGTTGTGCCGGCATGCTGATGCCTGGAGCAGCATAAATATACTTGGTGATTTCATAACCTGATGAAGCCATACCAACTTCTCGGAACATGCTAGCCTTGCCGTGCTTACAGTTTAGAAATCGCTTTGAGGAGGAATCAAGATCAAAAGCTTTATAACATGCATCCACAAGCTCAACATATCGAATGATCTCTTCTCTCAGAAGAGGGTTCAGGGGTTCTACAAGACCATACCAGTCGTTTGATCCCTGAATCTCTCTCCACATGCTGGCCAGTGAGGCAATATTTCTCTGCAAAGTAGACCTCGTAGAAGGTACCATACTTGTTATAGGCTGAGAAGAAGCAACCAACTGTCTTTCTACCGCAACACATCTTACGTTGTGTTTGATCATTACCCTATGGTTCGAATAATAAGGCCTCGGCCTCGGCCGAAGCTGATGCCTCTGTCTTTGGAAATTCTGTGACAGTAGTACAGGTTGGCATGAAATGAAGCAAGCCATTATGGGGAGGGGTGGGGGATGAGAAATAATAGAGAGTTGGAAAGAAGAAATTGTGTTTTGTACTATATAGACAGGCTTAAGGAAGGAGGGGGTTAAAGGAGACAACAATTTTTATATATTAGTTATTTCTTTATAACTATAGCTACCTTTGAATTCCCTTTCTTAATTTTATATTCGTTCCATATCCTGGACTGGAAAACCTTTTGGCTTAGATATATATAGTGTGTTATTCGATCGTCTTTTACTATTCATCATTTAAAAAAATATATATACCTCGCTACTTGCATTTTTTTCTCTTTTTCGATTTGTTCCTTCCAAAGATGGGCACGTAGGTGAGATTTAGGTGGGGTCCAGAGCATGTTTGGCGAGGTTTTGACCAAGAAAGACGTAGCTTACTTGGCAAAAAAAAAAAAAAAAAAAGTAGACGTTGCTTTGTGAAAACCAGGAAATCTCGACTCCATTATTACACCACTGGATATCTCCTGTGCATGAGGTCAAGCATGAATGGCAGATTTCTATGGTTTAGGTGAGAATGGAGAAAGAGATCAACCATGAGATCCACTCCGTTGTACTTGTACAGCGCTTTTTCGTTAGATTGCAAAGTGCGGCTAGCTTTAGATCAATTCACATATTAAAGTGATTTTATGGACATATGCTGCCATTAAACTATTAAAGTGATTTTATGGAAAATCATCCAATTAGATTTTGAATGACCAGTACATTCCAGCAGGAGATTCGAAGTTCCAAAAGAGCTTCTTTATGTAGTATTTTAATTAAATATGTAACGTGACGTGATAAATGATGCGTGACAATTGAACTATATATTTTCAAATTATGTCAGTTTAAAAAAAAATAGAAAATAATTGTGCACATGTTATTGGCATTACAGATTTGCGCTTTATCAAATTTCAAGCAATTTAAATGTTAATTGATGTTCTTTAAAGGCTGTTTGTAACACCTTGTAATTATAATTATTTACTAAAATTTATTTTTTGACTTATTTATAAAATCAGAAACTTAAAGCTTAATTATATTTATAAAAATGCAAAACTTTAAAAAGCTAAACCAACGTGGCACTAAGGCCACGTGGCTACCATGCATTAAACCCCCTAAATCTTTTGATCCGTAACTAAGTTTTCTTCTCTCTATCCTGATTCGATCAGTTCATGGAGAGAATAATTGGAAACCGAAAATGAAAAGAAAAGAAAGGAAAAATGAGAGGGAAATAAGAAAAATAATAGAAAGAAATATTTCGATAGTAGATTTTGATATTGATTATTATTTGGTTGTATGTTCGATTGAAATTTCGACTACGTCGCGTTGATTCTAAATAGCTATTGCAATTCGATTTGGATTTTTTAAATTGATCCGGACTTCTCTATAATCTGTGTTTATAATTTGTATGGTTGAATTGGATATTTGAATTGAGTATTGGATTATGAGGCATATTTTAACAGAATAACAGGTCTGAGGTTCAAATTTGATTATCAACTGATGAAATTGTGTGTACTGTGAATGTGGGAATTGTCTGTGGCAGACATTCCAAATGTGTGAACATTGTGTGACTTATTTTACTGATAACCTAGACCCATGTGCTATCATCATTAAATATGCAAGCATAATTTGATGTTAATTTGTGTGGATTAATCCAGTATGTTTAAAATGGTTATTGTTTAATTTAGCCAATTATAGAGAAGCGCATCGTTAAATAACCGGTTACTGAGCTTTGTAACTTATTTCGTATTGTTTCTTTGTGTTTTTGTTTGCGACATAGGTGGACGGGATGAAGGATGGATGCGAGGGTGCCTCTTTTGTCGGGTGTCCCGGTCTCATGACGGGGTCGTGACACTGTTAAATATAAATTATTATTGGTCAATCATTTGATGAATGGTAAAAATTTGCATCAAATTCAACTATATATATTCATATACGTGTGATATTGACATAGCATAACTCATATTCAAAGTCGAATTTCAAAAGTACAATTTATTTGTGACAAATCTAAATATTATTAAGTTAATATATTTACATAAATTCCAGATTTTTTTTTTTCAAACTCCCTACAACATATATCACACGTTCAATAACCTAATTTCTAAAGGATGATAGAAAAACAAATGTTTATTATCCAGGGGTGGAACTGAAAAATTGAGATGAAAGAATTAAATAAATGGGACTGGTATAAGGCATGCTTCTACCTAAATTGATGTATGGGCTTAGCCCTCTTTCATTGAACTATGTTCTGCCACTGTTTTTACCTAAATTGATATATGGGCTTTAACTTGGCATTGCTCCCAATTTGAGGTTAAGCTTGGAATTTTGTTTGGGGCTAATACAGACTAAATCAACCAAACCCATTTTGAAATGCCATGTTTGAATTGATATGTTTAAGGGAATGTTTCTATGGGCCAACATGAAAGAATCATTAATATATACCGGATTATACATGATTTTTATAACCGGAACCCAGTAAAGTTTTCAGTGCATGATCACGATTTATTCGGTTCAGGAAATAACAAGATTTTGTATCATCTACGGTACCTCATTGTATAATGTATAATCTATAATAAGAGTTCATTATGAATTTGAGAATTTGAAAACTGTCTGTCCTACAAATATATTCGTGCATGTAATCGGATAGCACAAATTTGCGCAAGTTGACCAATAGGTATCCATCACACAAGTTAGAAGATACAAACTAATAATTCCTGAGTCTGACAAAATTTAGTTGACCATGCATTTGCTTCTGTAGAGATGATGCACCTATATTTGAAGAGGTCAATTTGGGTCCGATGTCCATCGGACTCAAAGTGAGTTCGATGGGTTCGATGACCGTCCGATTTGCTTTAAAATTTGCTCCTGCAACTTTCACGTTTGCTTTAAAATTCATGCACACGAATCTTAAAGCAGATCGGACAATTCTGGAACCTATCGGACCTAACCTGCTCTCATATTTGAATGCTCAATACGTGCGGATACAATATGACACAGACATTACACACTAAGGGCATGTTCGGCTGCTCCCCAAAAATTACTGTTCACGTGGGAAAAAAAAACTCACTCAGGGCCTGTTAGGATGTCACGGGATGGGATTTGACGGGGACGGGAACTCACTTTTGAAAAAGCAGGAACCCATGGGCGCGGGTACGCATAGGATTAACTATGAGAATATGTTGAAATGAGTGTTCGGTTGTACTGTGGGATTAGTTGTGGGAAATCGTATTTTTCTTTCTAAATGCTTGATATTATGCAATTTTTTATTAATAAATTGATTAATAAAGTAAATTAAATAATAGCATAATGTTGCTTATCAATTACTATTTTATAAAATATAAAGATTACTTATTACTTATTTATTATTATTTTATAAATATATATTTTATAAACATTTATAAAAAATAAAACAGAAGTGGCAACTAACTTTGAAAATATATTTTAGATGAATTTTGAAATGAATGTACGAGTATGTACGAGAATGTGTTGAAATGAATATTCGGTTGTACTGTGAGATTACATGCGGAAAAATTTATTTTATTTCTAAAATGCTTGATATTATATAATTATTCTTATTAATAAAATAAATATTATAATTTAATAACATTGATTAAAAGCAATATACAATAAAAATATTTATTTTCTTAAATACATACATAATTCAAAAATACTTCATCATTTTATATTTTTAATAAAAAAAATAGAGATTATTGGACAAAATTATTTTTGATATATATGCTCTAATAGCATTATAGCAATCATGTTTTTCCAAAAATAAAATAAAAATCAACGTGCTATTACATAATTAATTAGCTGGTAGTTTATTTTTTTGAGTTAATTGCATTAATATTGAGAGAAGAAAGAGGAGAGAGTAGATTTGGGAAGAAAAAAATCGAGTCTGAGATGATAATTTTTTTCCCACAAAATTGCACTTATACAGGAACAATTGGGAAATATACTCGGGAACCCATCGGGAAGAAATAAGCCAACCGAACGGTCTTCAAATCAAAATAGGAAATTAACCCCATTCCTATTCAATTCCCTGTGGGAACGGGGCTGCCGAACAGGGCCTCAGAGTGAATTTTTTTTTTCCCACGTAAACAGTAATTTTCAGTTCAAATTTTTTTTAGTCCCGTACCCATACTCATTCCCTAGGAGGCGCCGAACAGACCCCTGAAAAAACAATCTAGAAGCAAGAGTATCAAATGGCGTTCTGTAGATGTCACGGGCTGGTCCCACTCCAGCACGCAACCATGAACTCTGTTCTAACGATGAAAATTTATTTGTTTTCCTGTGGCATAATATATATTACATTCATATGTATTTACATGATGTGTACCTTTGAGAAAATGTGATGCATATAAACTTTTCTGTCCACAACAATAAGACTCTTCTACAAAAATTAAACATCAAATAAATACATGAACATTTATATTATTTCTCAGTTATCACCAATATGATAATATATTTACAAGAGCACACGAAGGTGACTGATGATTGAGCACAGAAGATTTCCATCTTCCCTTTTTTGGTCGTTCTCCAAATTCCACCCACCATTTTTATATCCAACAGCAACCATCGAGACCCGTAGGAGTCCTCTGTGGCATCTTCAGAACCAAACGATGTGGAAAGAAATCAGCATTGGGACCTACAGGATAATCTCCATGGGCTGGAACATGTTAGTGTGATGCTACACCCTCTAATGTATATGGAACTCCACATAATATCGTGTTCCCTCAGAACCAATTCAAGCATTTGTTCCCTCAAAGTATCCTCCTCCCCAGTCTTTGTAGACCTCACTTGCCCAAAGGAAAAAAAAGGGCTTCGTCGACCTTTCTCTCGTTACCCATACCGCCATAAAAACATGCTCACAGCGGGCCCCATCCTCCAGACTCTCCGTCTCTCAACGTTGATCTCGTTCTCGCTCAACGCAGCTGTGGCCGTCTTGGGTGGGACCCTTCTAGGCTCAATGCCTGACGAATGCCGCCGTGGCGAGGTGGTTTCTCTGGCAGGAGCTGCTGCGGCTGCCGTTGCCAAGATAGTGTGCGTGATTGGAGCAGGGGTGACTCAGGGAGTGGTCGCCTCCACAATTGCCAGCCGTTCAATTGGCGCTCCGGTTGATCCTGACAGTGATTTCCACCTTGTTGCTCGGGTAATTTCTGAATGCTTCTAGACTATTGGTCTTTTCTACTGGGAATTCGTAATGCTAATGTGGGATTAATTTTTCGGGCACTTTCCTATTGGTCTCTGCTTCTTTCCAGCTGTAATGGCAGCAGCAAAGTTTTTTTGTAATTTTTGGCGCTTTTGTCATAATTGGTATTTTGAAATGGGATTGCCTCAGCTCAAAAGTACAATAGCCGTTACAAATATAGAACATGAGCATGAAAACTCTCCTCCATCTGATTCAATTTTGGACCACGAGATACGGGTACCGGATTATGATTTTGTTGCCTTTTTGTTATGTAGATGATTTATTTATAAATGATTCAGTAGGCTGAAAATATTAAGTGAAGGTATAAAGCTCTATAATAGTTTTAAAATCTGTAATTAATAATTAGAACTAAATCAATGTTTATTAGTAACAGACTAGATATAAGAGATGGCTTTGGTGGACGAGACTTGGACTAGTTATTACTATTGTACAGTTTGCAATGGCTGTTTTTTTATTGTTGGTTGTGGCAAATGATCTTTCTTCAGCAGCTGACAAATCATGCTTTTCTGGTAAGCTAGTCCATTATATTATGAAGTGAATATTGATCTACTCATTTGGAATATAATTTTTAGGGTTAATTTCTTATATATCCTTCATAACTTTTTAGTTTCTTATTTATCTCTAAAGACTTTGATTTATCTTATTTACCTCTCACCTCTTACAATCTCTTCTTATTTATTCATCATTTAATTAGTCTCAAATTAATTCTAATTAAATTATTAAAAAAACCTTTGTTTACCCATGATAAAAAAAATATAAAAAAGACAAAATTACCCTTTTCTCTCATTTGATCTTCCAGTACAGAACAACACCTCCCTTAAACCCTTACTTTTCCCACATCTTTTCTTCTCTCGCCATTGGTCTTCTCTAAGCCCAAATAATAGGGTACAAACTTGTTAAGCTAATGAACCAATTAGCACGAAAGAATGCAAACAATAATTTTAACTTTGAAAAAACCTTAAATCCCTAAATGGACATGCTCGAAAAGTTAGGCAGGTTAATACAAATTGAAAGCTGGACTTTGCTAGATTTGTGTAAAATCACCTGTGAACCAAAAACTGGTACAAGGTCACAGACTCATAGTAGCTGAGCAGCCCAAAGAAGATTACACACTGTTTAAGGAGTGAAATTAATGGTTGAAACACCTCCACTATGCCACCCCATGTAAAAGGAGTGAAATTTCTGTGACCAATCATGACATAAGTCAAAGTTTAGTGACCTCAGAAGAAATATCCTTTGATACCATTCTTATATATTTTCAGTGGTTAATTGTTGACTTTAGTAAACTTCCAAAATGAAAAAAATAAAAAATTTCCCATTATGGCTAAATGTGGACAAAATGAGTTAAAAAATGGTTTGATTGAAGCTTTGAGGAAAAACCAATACTAATTATGTTGCAGTTGACAGTACACTAGAAGAGTGTTTATCTGATGTGAAATTTACCAGGTAAAAGTTGGAGATACAATTCAATCATTGCATTTTTGGTCATCACATGGGTAGTTATAGTTATGCAATGCATCAGCGGATCTGATGTTCTGAGATGGAGGTCATTCTATGCCTCTCATGATGCTGCATGGCGGGCCCATTACCGTGAAGTATTTGACCGCAACATTCGAGAGCTCCTCTGCTGCTTGGGTCGTGTCAAATACATGTATGTTTCATATCTAATGTCTATACCATCTCCAAAGGCATTTGAGTGAGGCTAT
This sequence comes from Carex myosuroides, assembly GCA_028015225.1. Classification (NCBI taxonomy): domain Eukaryota; kingdom Viridiplantae; phylum Streptophyta; class Magnoliopsida; order Poales; family Cyperaceae; genus Carex; species Carex myosuroides. Next base: position 2,585,315 of record CM051477.1, read on the forward strand.
GGTACTATGCATAGCGTGGCTTGGTCTGTACTATGGATCAATATTTTCAAAGTCCAAACAGTTGATCTGAACCGTTCAACATGATCTTCGTATGAAAATGTACTTGCAGACTAAATTGCATTTCTTAGAATTTTTTTACTATTTTTTAAATAGGTAGATATCACTACTTTTGGATGGTCTAGAATTTTTAGATCAGGTGATTTTCTACCTATCTAAATAAATAGTAAAAAAATTCTAAAAAATATAAAATTTGATCTACAAGTGCATTTTCATATAGAGATCATATTTAATGGTTCAGATTGTCTGTTTGGACTCTGAAAACGAAAATATTGATCCATAGTAAGGACCAATCCGCGCTATGCATAGTACCATAGCCTCACTAAGGCATTTTATTGCAGGACCTTGACTCCTATTTTTTTTTTGTATTGATAGGAGTGTATTGGAAGATGATGAGGTTTATATGGTGGCTAGGTTGTTAGGTGATCTGATGGCATATCGTGCATCAGGAACCGGCCATCTAGAACTCCTAGCAGGTGCCTTTAGTTTTCTCTATTCATATTTATTTTGTATTGTACCAGTCATCTGATGCCGCTCTTGATATATCTTTTTGAGTTTTGGCCAAGACTGTAATCAACAGGGCCAATTTTCCACTAGTATTATTATGAATATTAGATACTGGTATGAGCTGGCTGGTGCTTTTTTGGTGCATTTGAATCAAAAGGCGAACTATAATTGCCATTAGGCCTTGCATTGTTGCAGAAAAATAAGCCAACTCCTGTCTCTTATGATGATCATTTTGAAGCACCTTATATGCGCATGAAAGAGGCTTCCTTCTTTCATCAATTTGCCGAAGCTGCTTATACAGTAAGTTACAATTTCTCTCTGTTTAATTTTGTCTTGAAAAATGTTCTGATCCTTTTTTAAAAGAATAATTTCAACTTCAGGGCCCCTTGCTAGATCTTGGAAGGCACCCGTTTTTGTTTCCCTGTGTATGGATTTACAGACAAGGCACATTCAGTCCCTGGGCCCGCAACAGGTGACACTCTTGCAGAATTATATTATTAATTTTAGTTACTATAATCTTGTAATATAGAATCGGTTTATCTATGTGTTGATAGTGGTTCCTTGCTTCTAGGCGACCTTCTCTTGAAGGCGATAATTGCTGGAGAGGTCATGCAGCTGCTTTTCTCAAGTATGTCAATTTACCTCCTGATGCACTTCGTAAAGGACGTGTTCGTCAGGTAAAGAAATTCTTTTTTGCTTGTGGGTAAGTATTACTCCTTAAAGAGGGATATCACATATCACAGTTGATTGAGAAAGGGATGGTGTGATGTCTTTTAGGATTTATAGAGAGATGGTAGGGAAAAGAAAGAAGCGTTGTACAGGAAAATTAGTATCTGTACCTAATAAGAGATAAATATCTGTACTTTATCGCTCTGGCAAAACTGGAGTTGAATAACTGGAGGGCTGTGATGACTGGAATAATATTGTGATGAGAATTTAGGCTCCAACCAACTATTTTGGCAAGAGATGAATATTGGAGGAGTGTTTCATCAAGTGCTGACTGCTTTACTTATATTTACAAAATAGCTTTCAACTTTCAAGTACTTCTTTTAGCATTGTAGACTTACAGGGCTGTTCGGCAACAAGGGATTAAGTCTCCTTAAGGCTTAATCCGCTTCTTTTAGCTTCCTTAGTCGCTTATCCTGCCGAACACCAGTTCCTTAGTGTGGATTAAGATCACCTCCTTTAGCCTCCTTTTTTCTAGTTCTTAATCCTCTGCCCGGACCTTAAGACAACCGAATATTAGTTCCTTAGCGCTCCTTGAGCTCTTAATCCTTCACTCTTAATCTCTTGTATCTCAACCCACAGATTAAGACAACCAAACTGATGCATATCAATGTGTTAGAGCACAGACTAAACTAATGACAGTCTATTTAAAACATTGATAATTATATATGTGGTGTGAATTTCAAGCATTTTGATTTACAATTTGAATTGTAATTTTTCTAACTTTTTTATGAAACATGATCAGCTAATTTTGCTATCACTAAATGCCCGTGTATCTTAAATTCTTATATTAAAATGGTAAAGAGAAAATTTTATAATTACTGTTGTCCATCATGTGCTAATAAGAACAGTGTTAGGGCCAATTTGATTTCATATGCGCCAACATTGCAACTCTCATACAAGTTATAATATTGCAACTTCCATCCAACTTCAAACGTAGTATATAACAAAACAGCAAGTTATATGACTATTTAAGCTGGGACATGCAAAAATGTTGTCAGTAAGATTTTGGGGATGCTTCAAGAGAACATTTGTCCTGAAAACTTATCCACACTTGCAAGGACAACTCTTTATCTGTTAAATTGGATAATTAGGTTGATCTTTTTAACAATTGTTATACATTCCTTTCAAAAAAATTATGATGCATTCAAGATGTTCCCAATCATCTGCAGATTGTTGAAGAAATTGATGGTTTTTTAAGTTTGTTTCTTTTACATGTAAATATTAAATATCTATATATCTATCATCCAGACAAAGCGTGAGGCTGCCTATTTTGTGGTGGTTTTGCATGACCTGAAAACAGTAGTCATTGCTGTTCGTGGAACTGAGACACCTGAAGACTTGATCACCGATGGCTTATGCAAGGAATGCTCCCTTACCATAGATGACTTGGATGGATTAATAAAGTATTGTTTCTCCCTCTTTCTCTCGCTTCCTCCTTTCCTCTCTGAATGTGTTATTTTAAAATAAAAGGTTTTTATGTCGTATAAGGGCACCTAAAATACATAGAGCGTATTGATAATAAATAAATAAATATAAGTGCAGTTTGCACTTGCCCCCCCCCCAAAAAAAATATATATATATATATGCCTTTTTTTTTTTTTACTTTTTACAATACTTATATCAGAAAAAATTGCAAAAATATGCTTGTAGTTCAAAAGAACTGTAAGATCATGCATATCCTGGCTTTGCTGCTGCATATACATATAACAAAAAGGTTATTTTAACCTTTTGCCTTCTTTTCTTTTGTTGAATAATTGGTGATATATCTCTTTGCAGTAGCAACAAAATGGACCCTTCTATCAAAGAAAAGCTTCTGTCCTCTTTTCCTCGTTTTGGGCATTCAGGAATTATTGAATCAGCTAGGGAGCTTTACAGCCAGATTGATGGAAAGCCGTCAGATGGAGGTTGACATATCTTGAAACAAAATCTTTCTTTTGACTACTGTGGTAATGGAAGTTGATATTCATCACATACGAATATAAAATCGGAGATCATTTGGAAAATTGTATGGTCATTCGATCAAAAGCCGATAGATTGAACGATTCAATAGTTAATTTCGATGGATGACTAACCGGTCTTCAAATTGGACCATGTTTGTTACATAACGTATCCAAATGATGGAGAACATATCTACAAATTCATTTTTTTTTTTGGGCAAGAATTTTGCAGGTTGTCAAATAATATAACTTATCCTTCCTATAACATACTTCCATTGCCCATTAATGTTATCTTGGTTCTCATATATTAGTAGATAAATCCGAACTGAAGATTGGAGGATGCCTTTCTTCTTTGCTCGATGAGGGATGTGAATGCCATGGATATAGAATTCGGATTGTGGGTCACTCTTTGGGTGGTTCTGTTGCAGCAGTTCTTGGAATAATGGTAGGTTAATACTTTACTCTTATGCTTCATATGCTTATGAATGTAACATTATACTAAAACAAATTACTATAATGGCAGCTTTATGGGCGCTACCCAAATCTACATGTGTACTCTTATGGACCTCTTCCTTGTTTAGATCCAATTTTAGCTGAAGCATGCTCGCAATTTGTTACCAGGTTGCACAAATTTTAAATCCTCACCTATTTTTACCTCCTATGTATACTTCAAGGAAGTTACTAAACATTTCTTTTGTACCACTAATATGAAATATCCTTCTATAATCTGTAGCATTGTGTGCAATGATGAGTTCTCTTCACGCCTTTCAATGAACTCAATCATGAGGCTCCGTGTAGCTGCTATGAGGGCCCTCTCAAGCGACAGCTCTGCAAACATATCTCTGTTACCAAATCTGGTTAGAAAAATAGTACACATCAGAAAAGACGGCCCAAATAACCAAAACCATCTAGGCATGACTCCAGTTGCACCTGCTAACTCAATCACAGTATCAGAAAACAGCAATGGCCAAATACACAACAGGCATCTGGCACACACAATCAGAGGTGGGGTGTTTCTCTGTGGCCATGCCATGTCTTGCGTGGTGCACAGCAACAGTTTTACTGAGAGCAGCAATGCACAAAGGCTCGAGCATTCCATGAATCCTTTGGAGGAAGTTCAGGCTTCTATTGCGAACCCGTCTGGGGTGCAATCTGAGGAGGTGTATCTGCCTGGCCTTGTTGTGCATTTGGTCCGGATCCAGAGGGGTGGTCATACGAATCCAATCCTTAGAAGTTTGATGCTCTTTAATGATAAACACACAGAGTATAAGGCTTTTGAGGTTAATAGAGAGAGATTCATGGATATAGTGGTGTCACCTTATATGTTCCTTGATCATCTACCTTGGAGGTATGATTTCTAAAGAAAATGAAGTTCATAGATAAAGCTAATATATGCAAGTGAATCCTATTGTTTCTTTAAAAAGAAAATAACTTTTTGTAAATTGTACTTCTATGTTGCTTTGTATACTGCAGGTGTCACTATGCAATGCAGAAAGTGTTGGAATCCCAGGAGCAGAGACATGAGCATCCTGATTTTCTCTCTGAAGGGACCAACGTCTAAAGTCGTTTTAATGGCATCTTTTCTGGTGAGCATCTGAGCAATCTACATAATGTACATAATTGCTATACGGGAGTAGACATTTTAAAACAAATTAGTTGGTATATAAAGTGCAGTTGTGGGAGTTTTCCATGTAAATTTGTAATTTTTAATTCACCCCTTCTATTTTGTAATTTGTAAAGTATGGGTGAATAACTCTGTAAGATTTGGGGGGTTCGATTATTTAATGGAGATGTATATTTATTTATGGAGTAGATGTGTGTGAATAACTCTGTAAGATATGTTCAATTATTTATTGGAAATATATATATATAGAGAGAGAGAGTGTGTGGTTAATATCAAAATGTTTGTTCCTAGCCTCTCGGTGCTACCAAGTGGTTTTCCGATTTTCAAAGTTCAAACAGTCGATTCAAACTGTTAGATGTTCAATTTATATTAAAATGTGTTTGGAGACCAAATTTTACATTTTTTTTGAATTTTTTTACTATTTATTAAGATAGTTTGAAAATCGCTGTTTTGAAATATGTATATATAGATATAGGGTTCAAATGCTCCACCATTTTATGCTCCAAAAATAATCTAAAATCGGAACCGCACGTCTCATTTCAGATTAAAGGTTCAGATGCGATCTGCCTGCGACGTTTCATTTCCAAAATGATACGCCTTACCTTGTTTCAGTCATCTCCAGTGTCTGATATTAGCCTTCTCTCCAGTAATCCAGAAAATTGTTGCCATGGCTGATCGTGTGTTCCTCTCTCTTTCCCGCTTGGCCTTTCTTCTTCCGGAATCTCCTAAAATATTGATTTTGTACCAATGTAAAAAAATAATAAAAATATTTAAAAAATTATAAAATTTGGTCTCCAAGCATATTTTATTATGAAGATTATATTGTGCGGTTTGAATCGACTGTTCGGACTTTGAAAACGAAGATAAAGAATGTGGAGCATATTAGAGCACAAAATCACGGTGCATTTGAACCCTCCTCATATATATATGTTTTTACTGTTTTTGGTTGCACTGTTTTTACTGTTCACCCGGATCAGTAATTTTCAAAGTGGCTTAATAAATAGTAAAAAAATTTCAAAAAATATAAAGGTCTCCAAGCAGATTTTAATATAGATTGAACATCTAACGGTTTGAATCTACTGTTTGGACTTTGAAAATCCGAAAACGACTTAATTGCACGAGAACCTTGGTGCAAACATTTTGGAGTGAGCCTATGGTGCTATGCATAGCACGGATGGGGTCCGTGCTACGGCCAAAAATTTGACTTTTTAAAATCCTAACGGTCGATCCAACCGTTCAATGTGATAATCATATGAATATGTACTTGCAAACTAAATTTTATATTTTTTCGAATTTTTTTACTATTTTTTTAGATAGGTAGAAAAATCAGTGTTTTCTGAAAATTCTGGACCATCAAAATTCTACCTATCTAAAAAAATAGTAAAAAAATTCAAAAAAATATAAAATTTAGTTTGCAAGTACATATTCATATGGTTATCACATTGAACGGTTAGATCGACCATTAGAATTTTAAAAAGTCAAATTTTTGGCCGTAGCACGGACTCCATCCGTGCTATGCATAGCACCATAGCCTCACTCAACATTTTGATATTAGCCACTCTATATATATATATATATGGTGTAGATTCTAAACACGACTGTTGTACTACAATTGAGATCCTTAATACCTTTGTACATACTCTACTGTAAACAGATCACTCCAGCTAGTCAACAATATTATCTTATTAATTAATCATTTAATGGATTGAAGAAAACTATAAAGAAAGACAGCATTAATAGGTAGCCTCTAGAATTAAAAGAAATAGAAAATAACAGGGGGCTTGTCGGCTTTTTTACTTTCCAAAAAAAAAAAGTCCACAATACCACAAATTATGTGCACTGAATATTAATTAAAAAGATTGTTTTTATATTCATTAATGTGAGATCTCCGCATAGTAAATATTAGGTAAATATTAGGTAAGCTAGATGACATGTCATGTGATTTGAGAATTTACGCTCTTTAAGTTTGGAAGTTCTCGAAAGCATAAAAAAAAAAGATATACCAGAAAGGAGAAAATAACATTAAGCTATCCATATTTTAAAATTATTTGTTCTGGAAAATTTCTAAAATAAGTACGTGTAAAGTCTGCTTAAAATGATTTTATTAACTATTCAAAAGAATTGAGTGAGACTGTGGTAATATGCATATTACAGATCGACCCGTGCTATGGATTCATTTCTCTATTTTTAAAGTTCAAACAATCGTCCGAACCGTTAAATATAATATTTTTATCAAAATGTAGTTGTAGACCAAATTTTAGATTTTTAGAATTTTTTCGATAGGTAGAAAATTGTTGTTTTTTAATGGTCTAAAATTTTCATGATTCTCTTCCAATCTAAAAAAAGTAAATAAATTCTAAAAAAAATATAAAAATTTGGTCTGCAAATATATTTCATATGAAGATTATACTTAATGGTTCAGATGAACTGTTTAAATTTTAAAAATATAAATATGAGTTCATAGTACGGATCATTGTATAATATACATATTACCATAGCCTCATTCAAAAGAGTTTACAAGGAAATGCACGTAATGAAGGAAAGACTAACATGAAAAATAAAGAAGAAATTTTTTTTAAAAAAATATGCTAGACTACATATCATTCTATTGATCGCTGTAGTCGAATTTATTTTATAAACCATAATTAAAAAAAAAAATTACGAAACCAACATGATTACTTATTTTTTACAAAAACTATAAGAATCGAAATGTCATTTCGGTCAATTACTTTTTTTTTATTCCAGACCGAAATGGCATTTCGGTCCGGTTTCCTTTTTGGATTTTCTGTGACGGCTCATATAAAAACTTGTGAAATCAGTACCACAGAAAATCCAAAAAGGGGACCGGACTGAAATGGTATTTCGGTCCGGAATAAAAAAAATAACGGACCGAAATGACATTTCGGTTCTTATGGATTTTGTAAAAAAAAAAAAAAATAATCACGTTGGTTTCATAAAAAAAAAAATTATTATGGTTTATAAAAAATTCCGCTGTAGTCTGTTCTGTGTGTAGAGGTTTAAGGAGCAATGAGTCGACAACACGAATATAAGAGTACAATGCAATTGATATAACTTGGTGGGAAGCAAAAAGTACATGAAAGAAATAAGGACAAAAAAATGATATAGAATTATCAAAACCAAAATATGCTTTGCAAGAGTACACCAACTATTAAGAATAAGAAGAAAAAAAAAATCAATATTAAATATCTTGTGTTACTTTTTTGTAAAAAGAATTATGACCCATCATAGCTCACATTAGGTATTCCAACAAGGATAATTTATACTCCTTAAAAAAGTGTTAAGATTTTAGTATGTCTGATTCAGATTCTTTCTTTCATCTGTTCCGACATTTTTATTAATATCCAAAGTTAATTACAAATTAATAATTATATCCAGAATACCGGGGTTTTTTCAAAAATATCCAAACTGGCTATTTTGTGGCCAGTTTTTTTTTTTTTAGAAACTATGAAGAGCAAGATAATGAAATCTAACACTGAAAATTCAAATTTTTTGTTTAAATTATTTGTTAGATTATTTATAATTAACTTTGGATATTAATAAAAATGTCGTGGCATCTGTTGGACTTGTATCATATTATTTTTTTTCTTATGTATTTATGTGTTTGATGTGACTAAGGTGTAATATTAACTCTTAAAATAACATAATTTTTTTTAATATTCCTCTGTTGAATTACTGTACAGTTAATTGTGTTACTTATTATGGTATTCTATTAAATATTTTGAAAAAAAATAATTTATGTACAAAAATTTTAGAATGCAAAATAATTTTCTATAAAGAATGAGACTATGTTATTATACATAGCACATATTGGTCTGTACTATGGATCAACATCTTTATATTTAAAGTTCAAATAGTCAAACCATTCAACATAATCTCCATATAATTTATTTTTTTTACTATTTTTCTAGATAGATAGATAATCACTACTTTGAATGGTCTAGAATTTTAGATAAGTAATTTTCTACTTATTTAAAAAGTTTGTAAAAAAATTGTATAAAGATTGTAAAAAAATATAAAATTTGATCTACAAATACTTTTCATATAGAGATCATGTTGAACAGTTCAGATCGACTGTTTAGACTTTAAAAACGGAGATATTGATCCACAGTATGGACCAAGCCATACTATGCATAGACAATGACAATATGAATCAAGGCAAGGTTCATCCATATCCAACTATTTACAAATGTTATTCTGTTTTATAATTTTTATTGTTTTAATTCCTAGTTTGATGCAATTTGAATATGTTTCAGCTGCCTAAATTTATTTTAAATTTTACTAATAATTTCCAAATAATCCTCATTCAGAAGATGATGTTTTTCGAGTTCTTAACTTCAAAAGTGTGGCAAATTTGTGTTGTGAGTTTTCAAAACTTTATTAAACAAGTGCATGTCTCAATTTCATACGATTGTCGCCACAGAAAATCTATCTAACGATCAGTCGTGACTTCGTGTATGTCCCACAAGCCACAACTTATTTTCGGTACAGCCATCTCCGCGTGCCACAGACGCCAAATGCGAACAGAGCTTTTGAACGACAACCGTTGATCATTGCACGGACGATTGTTGATCTCGAAACGAACCAGCTGACCTTTCCTCTTTTTTCATATAATATATATATGTAAGACCTTCTCCTGCCTTAACAAATGCAATAAAGCAAAAACAAACTCTGAGAGCAGCGGCGGATTCAAACAAACTCTGAGAGCAGCGGCGGATTCAGAATTTTCGCAGGGAGGCAAATAAATATTGAATCGGGTTTAAATATCTAATCAGGTTTAAATTCATTAATTAATAAGAAATTAATAAAAAAAATAATGTTATAATTGATGATATTCTAACTTATAATTCTAAATACCAATCAAAATTCAACAAATTTATTTCAATTTAACTCTAAATTTAACCCGAATTACAAATCAAAACGTTCAGAGGAGGGCAAAAAAATTTCAAGAGGGGACAAAGTCGGTCAGGACCGATAAATCTCCACTAAAACTCAAAATCCAGGAGAGCAGCTACCCCTCCTGGAACCACCTGGGTCCGCCCCTGTCTGAGAGGGGATAGAAATACGGCCTTTGAAGGGAGAAATTGGTCGAAGGACAGCAGAGTTGCATAATATTGATCAGTTTTTAGATGATAGATTCTTTAGATTTACCTTTCAATAAATTGTTAGTCTCCTGTAATACTTGTGCTTTTTCAAATGCAATAGAGGGTACTGGTAAATGTGTAAGGCACTGGCAACATAGGGTTAATGGTGCAGCAATACAGTGCTGGGTAGATTTCGAGTGTAGCAGAATTGAATGTAACTGGGGATTTGAAATTTAATGAAATTGCCTAAGAGCTTTTAATAAAAAAAACAAAAAACAAAAAAAAACAAACTCTGAGATAGTACAGAGTAGCCAAACCAATACCCATACAAAACAGGATTTTTTTTAAAAACCGTAAATCAAAAAATTAATTCTACCAAACCAGCATGATGGCCTCTGTTTTTACAAAAACCATCAGAACCGAGATGCCAATTCGGTCCCAACGATTTTTTTTTCTCCGGACCGAATTGGCAATTCGGTCTTGCTGTTTTTCACCGATTGTAGAAAAAGCGTCACAGAAAATCAAAAAACAAGCCAGACCGAACTGCCAATTCGGTCCAGAGGTTTTTTTTAGCCTGGACCGAATTGGCAATTCGGTCCAGTTTTTTTTTTTTTTTTTTTTTTTTTTTTAGAGATGAGCAAAATTTGACATATATTAGCATATTCATACTAAAGTTACAACAACAATTTTTTTCATTTTCAAAGTCCAAATTGTCGATCCAAACCGTTCAACATGATCTCCACAATAAAATGTGCTTGCAGATCAAATTTTACAATTTTTGGAATTTGTTTACTATTTATTAAGTATTTTACAAAAAATAGTCATATTCAGACCATTGAATTTTGTACCCATCTTAATAAATAGTAAAAAAATTCAAAAAAATGTAAAATTTGATTTGCAATCACATTTTATTTAGATAATCATGTTGAACGGTTTGGATCGACGATTTGTCTCTTAAAAATTTAATTTTCAGTGTTAGATTTGTCTCTTAAAAAAAAAAAAAAAAAAAAAAAAAAAAAAAAAAAAAAAAAAAAACTGGACCGAATTGCCAATTCGGTCCGGAGAAAAAAAAATCCTTCGGACCGAATTGGCAATTCGGTCCAGGCCTGTTCGGAGCCACACGATCTAATATTGATTTGTTGTGAAAAAGAGGGGGACCGAATTGCCAATTCGGTCCGGAGAAAAAAAAATCGTTGGGACCGAATTGGCATCTCGGTTCTGATGGTTTTTGTAAAAACAGAAGCCATCATGCTGGTTTGGTAGAATTAATTTTTTGATTTACGGTTTTTAAAAAAAATCCTACAAAACATACTTTAAAACCTTTTCGGTTTTTTCTCCAGTATAACTGGACTATGTACCTCCAGTTTTGATTGAAAATTCAGATTGTTGTATTTTTTTTTTTTTCAACCTGTAAGTAGTTGAAGATAAATAATATCATCTTTTAAACAACACTAAAATATTAGAGCTTGTTTTTTTTTAAGGTTGGAGGCAATATTAGAGCTTATTGTATCACAATTATCCAATCTGAATCTTTGGTACTAATGGTAAGAAATTTTTACACTGCTTAGCAAGAAGAGAGATCCAATATTGTTATTTATTTGTCTCACCAAATATAATTATTTGACAGTGTAAATTTTGTGACTCATCAATAAAATAAAAATTATACATGTTATATGTCTGTTGCTTGTATGAAATTACAAAGTAAAAAATATTTTGCTTATCTTTATTTGACAAATAATCTAATTTGGAAAAATATTTATTGTTACCAATAATATTACGATAATGTTCATATAGCAATTATATAAATTGTAATTACATTAATAGAAAATAATAATTTGTTGGAAATTTTATTTAAAGGATTTTTGACAGAGTCTAATCCAAAGCCTGTTCTAATTATTTGACCAGTGTCAAAAATTTACACTAACAGTTTAGATTAGGGCCGTTTAAATTTACTAAATTCTAAATAGTTTGCACGAATCTCAATGCATACCAAACGGTTTCAATCTGATTTTAGATAAAATATTTCTCAAGCCCTTTGGAATTTGGGCAAAACCCAATTCTTAATAAATTTTCTACACAAGTCGAACAAAACAAGTATTGTTTCCCTGAGAGCATCTACGTCCCTAAAACTCTTAGAGTTTCTAAATAACTGTTAACTGCTTTTAAGAAATTATAGACTCTGGAGTTTCTAAATGTTCACATTTCTGAAACTAATTTTAGAATTTCTAATAAGCCACATCATCAGTAAATTAAAATTGATAAGCCACATTAGCAATAAATTAAACTAATTTTAGCGAATACAGGCCAATCGTTTTGCCACGTTAGAGTTTATAAACGATTTCTTAATAAGAAATTATTGAGCAAAGTTGTTCAATAAAAAATCCATCTACATCTTAAAACTGATTTAGCAACTGCCACACCAGATTAGAAACTCTAATAATTTCAGAGATGCAAATGCTCTGAGTTCTCCATTTGGTCAGAACTGGAGATAACGGCCAATAGAAAGCATTACTCTATTGTCCTCTTGTCTGCCGACTTGAAAACAGGAATTGTAGACCGTCTGATCGTATGATCACAAGGCAAATAGTTGGCTACTGCTTTCCTTCCACCCGCAATATTTTATAATTGTGTCACTGTTTTATGCCAGAAGACAGATGAGCAAGCAGCAGCCGTGAAATTCAGGGTTTTATTGGTCGAGTGCTTCATTAGAGCCATCACCTGTGTTATGTCTCTCCGACATTTACACATGCATGATGGTACCAAATTGCCTTGGCTGAAAATCTACAAATATTTTAGTACCCTAAAACATCTTGCATTGCATGAACAAAAAAAATAAAAAAAATAATGAACTTAATCCTTGCAGAATTTGACATTTAAAATAAAAAAAAAGGAAAATAAAAACAGAAGGAATATGACCTTACATAAAAACAGCTATCACTGGTATTTGAGAATTAAAAGCATCAACAAGGGTGGCAATATTCACATGGCTCATGCTTAACAATCGTATTCTGACAATAAATAACCTTGTTAGGAAAGGATGGATACTGCCAAACAGATGCTCACTTTGTAAGAGGGTAGAGGAAACAATTGATCATATGTATATGCACTGTACATGCGCAATAGGCCAATAGCAGTGAGGCAATGCATGGCTGGTACATCAGTGATGCTGGAGCATAATCACAAATTTACAGATGGACTTTACTGGGACATACTGTTACAACATGGGGAAAGGTACTCAAGCAAGTGCAGTTGGCTATTTGCTTTGCCATATGGAGAGAAAGGTGCAGAAGGGTCTTTACTAAGGAGGAAAAAATGGTGGCCTTACTGGTTCTAGAAATCAAACATGAACTGTTGATGTGGTTTAACATTAGATAGGAACATGATAGCAATGTGTATCTTTATTTTCTTTCCTATCTTTTCTATTTTTTCTTGTAATTTTTTTTTTAACAAACTGACACTTTTGTGTCTTTATCAATGGAATCTAAAGACTTGACCTCCACATTTCTTTTATAAAAAAAACCCGAAGGAATATATGATTAAAGTTAATAGTATGAGCTCTTTGATGTAATATAATGTGAGGTAAATAAAAGAAATGAATTTTATAAAATAAACAAACTAGTACAAGTATTTTGGAGACAAATTAGTAAAAAAAATTATATTGTCTATAATAAAAAAAAATAATCTACTATTGTTCTAGGTTTAAAACTATAAATATTAATATGTTTAAAAATAGTTTTTAATATATCTATCATTATAGCGATGTCTTTAACCTACTGAAACTAATGATTTTTCTTCTAATTAAGGAAGTGGAACCTCTTCTAAGTTGCTTTCTAATAAATTCTCTCTCTGTGTTTTTTTTTTGGCTTTCATTCCCCAATTCATTTTAATTTTTCACTTCCATCTAAATTAGAAGGTAGAGTATCTTCCTTTTTTACTTAAGCAAGTTTAAATTTCATTACATTTAAGTATGGAATATATATATGAAGCAAGTAGAAGATGAGATAAAATACATCAATTTTTGTTCTCTTTTAGATGAGTTAGAAATATGTGATAAACTTGACTAAATGTAACGTACTTTTGTAAATTTATCGGTAATAATGTTGTACTAATGATATAAAAAACCTATTTTCATTTTCTTATTTCGAAAGGTGTGGACTTCATCCACCAATTCCTATTATTTTTAATGTATAATATAAGAAAACAAAGGTCAGTTTTTGATATCATAACATTAATTTTAATCTTTATTTTTCTCAAATAACTATATATTTAGCTATATATATCATCTAAGCACAATATCTTCCTTGGTATGATAAAATTTTATTTCATAGAGTTGATAAACTCTATGTACATCACATATTGTTTGCTAGAAAGATATATATTTCAACAAATTTATTTTATAATTGTAAAGTCCGCTTGAAATTTCTTAAAATAAAAGTCATTAAATACCGATGAATCTAAACCCTTTTTAATTTGATAGAATATCTATTAATTTTGGTACAATTCTAGATTTTATTAGTCATCAATCAATATCAATAAAACCAACTCTTTGATTTTTTTTTTTCAAATTGTATGATGAATGGTCAATTGATACTTAAAACCACACCAAATTGGATACAAGTCCTATCTAAATCATTAAGAAGCCATCTTAGGTTTATTTCTGTATTTTTTTATAAGCAACACCATATTAGTTAATTAAATAAGTTTATTGTCAAGATTACCTAATCATCATTTTTATGAAATGACTCTGAAATTATGTTAGTTTTTATGTTATTAACTTTAATGCAAGTCTCTGTATTTATGAAATAATTGTGAATTTATTAATATAATCTAAACACTATATCATCCTTGGTACAATGAAAATTTATTTCATAGAATTGATGAATTATATAGTACATATATTACAACAAATGTATTTTATAATGGGAGGGGATCCACTATTGAAATTTATTGAAAGAAATCTACTTATACATTGATAAAACTAAACCCTTTTTTTTTATAAGGTAAAATATTTATCGATTTTGATATAATCTGATATTTTATTGGTCATCAAACAAAAGTCAATAAAACAAATCTTTGAATCTTCCAAATTGTTTAATGGATGCTCAATTGATTTTTAAAAATTGCACAAATTTTAAAATATGTCTATAGTTCTGTTTCATAATTTTTATGAATATTACACTAGTAATCAAATAAATTTGTTGTAAAGCAATAGGTAGGTTGCAGTTTGGGAGCGCAATATCATTTCAACACAAAATTGGTTTGTTTACAGCATTCTTTTACTCCCGTAACACAAAAGACTGAAATTCTTTATTGGCTATCTGATAATATTAATTTATTGAGCTTATTTATTAATCTTCCAATTTTCGTATTCTTCTCTCTCCATCGGCTTTTTCCAAAGCCTTCCACGATTCCACCTTTCCCTTCTCTCCTTCTCCTCTCTCTCTCTCTCTCTCTCTCTCTCCCATTTCCCCCAAATCGTCTCGCTCTTTACCCCCAATTCTCAGATCGAGTATTTGCAGATCGATCAGCTTGGCTGGAAATTGCAATCTGAGCTTTAATCGGTCGATTTCTTCATGAATTGTTGCTCAGAAAATTCAAAATAGCCAGGTGATATACAGCGCCCCCTCTTGACTTGTTTACCAATTCAAGTTCGATTCTCCTTTTAAATTCGCTCAGAATCCTCGTTGGATTTCCAATCTGTCCTCATTTGGCTGAGAAAAAGTCTTTGCTCGAGCTTAAATTAGCCTTTTCCTATTTCATTTAATTTGCTCAACTAAGAACCAGCTCATATTCACAAATTCTGCCCCGTCTCCTTTAAATCCATACATTTGTCAACCTTGGGTCTTATTTTCTTCATTTGAGTTCTGAATCCACAAATCTAAAGAGAAGGGAAACCCAAAAAAGAAAAAAAAATGGCAGGAGAAAGGTGCAATCTTGGCGAAGATGAAGCAGAGCTTCTCAAACCCTCATCTCCTTCCTCTACATCACCACCAAATCCAGCTCAAGCACCTCCTACAAATCCACCTTCTCTTTTCCTCAGCCCCCCACAAGAAATTCTCTCTCAATTAACTGAGAAAGCTGAGGTCAACAACTCTGTGTCCGTTCCTGTTGCAGCGACCAAACTTACCAAATCAGACTCAACCGAAGAAATTGATCCACCAAAACCCTTATTGGGGTCAATAAAGTCAATACTTCGATGCACGATATGCCGCAAGAGAGTTGGCCTGACAGGTTTCAGGTGCCGGTGTGACAATCTCTTTTGTGGCACGCACCGATACAGTGATTCGCATGATTGTTCCTTCGATTATAAGGCCGCTGGTAGAGCTGAGATTATGAAGAATAATCCGGTGGTACGAGCAGCCAAGATAATTAAGATTTGAGTTTTATGGTGTTATTGTTATGGAATTATTATGCAATGATTGTTTTGCATTAGCTGTTATGTCTTGTACTAGGAATTAGGAGTTGACAGAGAGCAAGGTGAGAATTGGAAATGTTCACAAACTAATTTGAAGATTAAGTTCAACTTAAATCTCTATTATTTGAGTTATAATTGGTGCTTGTTTATGATCTTCCAATTTGATTCGTGCTGCCAACATTAGGAAAAAAATAGCCCTTGTAATTCATGTGAATGATATGCTTTCTTAATGGTTTACGGAGCAATTAAATACTGTTACACATGATACCTGACACAACTAGTACGATATCAACCGCTTAATAAAAACCAGTTTGCGAGGCTTGTTTGTTTTTAGGCTCTTTTCTGAGCAAATATGACTTTAACCTTTATGGCCTCTAAAGAGCACTTCAATTTGATGAAATTCTTTTTCTATTTTTGATGAAAAATTTGATGCAATTCTTGATTTCATTTTGCTGGCTTAGCCTCAATTAATGAAGAGATGGACCTTGCATTGTAATGACAAAATTTGTAACATTATGCATTACTTAAACATACTTCCTGACTCTTGTGACTAAGATCAAATTCGTTAAGCATTATACTTTTGCCTTACTATTTCAGTTCAGTTAATTATACTGTATTGATATGCTATGTCGACATTTCGCTATGCCAAACTATACTGAATTGACTAAGATCAAGTTCGTTAGGTATGGAATGGTACATCTTTTGCTGGTAATCTGGTACCATGCTAACTTGATGAGCCCATTTTCTTTGGTTGGAGAAAACAATGCCATGACGCCCATTTTTAATTAATAGTTCCTTTCTATTTAATTTTTCTTGGTTCTATTGGAGATAAATCACACTGGTTCTGGTATCTCAATATACTTGGTTTAATTTGCATGAGTAGTACTTTGTGGAGATTTGCGTAGCTATGGGTACTCCACTATTCTGGAAAGTATATTCTTTGCTGTGCTTGTATGTCATCTTTTAAGCTTTTTCAAGATATGCTTTTATTTCTTTACCTTAAATAATAACAACTGATATTAGATGCTTTAAATTTTGGGTTAGCTTTAGTATAGCCCTTTTGAAGAAGGTACTTTGTATCACCTGTCAGTTTATATTTGGATTCTTTTTGGATATGCTTCTATGGTTAGCTTGATTACTTGAACAACTGTTCATGTGATTTTGTTCTTTGCTTTCTTATCTCCAAGTAAATTGTAACATTGGGTTTGCTCCTCTAGCTACATGATCTATTGAAAAATTATTTCAAGAACTGTCTAGGATTACTCTGTATTTTGAATTAAGAGCATCTACAACGGCGGTGATTTTTTTTAAATTGCTAATCTGATGTGTTAATTGCTAATATAATTGTTGAGATGTACCACGGTTTTTAAATTAGCAAGTTTGCTTTAAAAGCAACTTTAATTAAATTTCTGAAATGGAGTGATTTAGAAATTATGAATCCCTTTAATTGCTAAATGACGTGGCTCAAATTAATTGCTAAACGTTTGCTGGAATGGAGATGCTCTAATAACATTATTCCTATTATTTCTCATGTTAAGTCAGCTTTGGCTGTCGTCTGTTCAGAGTATGCTTTGCACCATCTAACATAAGACAGTTCAACTCTATTTGAGACTAAATTGCTTCCTTGGTTGAATTGGAAACAGTTTGATAAAGTTAATGAACAGACTGGATGGTACTGTCAATTAGCAGGGTGGAAACTTTATCACGTTTACAATGTCAAATTAAGATAGAAAACAAGTATTGGGTCAAACCCTTCTCCGTGTTAAGGTAACAGTTATAATTAAGCAGTCCTTGACCACCCTAAAACTGTAGGAGACTGGAACTTATTGTGGAAAATCCATGAATTGCATTGCTGTTGTATCAGTATTACCATCTTTCCAAAATAAATAAACAAAATTGACAAGGTACCGACGTTTCTAGCTATTTCTTTCTAAAAAATAATTATTTTACGAAAATCATGTCAAATTTTATTTTTTGGAAGATGGTAAGAAAAAAAAAAATCGGTATTATTATCATACTTGGGTACTTGTATGAACTGTTGGGTTATCCGATTTCAATCAGATAGCTTCCAATTCCATCCATGGTCAAACTCAAGCGCTTTCTATTTAGTCCGAAGAATTAGCTCCAAATAGGAAAACAATGGGCCATGGATTTTGGAGGATATATATATCCATTTCGTACCTTTCAAATTCAAAGTCTAAATATTTCTTGGGCTTAGGTCGAGGGCTATATCGCTGAGCCTATAATAGTTCTTTAAATAACAACTTCGGGCTTCTGAAACATACAAATAACAGTAGATATATATATGATGGGCAAAATGTTCAATGTATATGGAAAAGCAAAACTGCCATCTGACAAATTAAAAGATTTACAATAAGCGCTACAAAGGATACAATAAGAAATATTTTTTTAAAGCACCTATTATCTAGTAGGATTTACTTTCACTGTTGTACGCAGGATCAAGCATCTATTATCTTGGTTAACAAGGATCGGTGATTAGTTATCAGTCAAAACTTTTTATCTTTAACATAAGTACTGGTTTCTACCTTAGAATTTTTCCTGCTAAATCCTATTTGTAAGATTCAAAACCTAGCTAGTGAGCTCTACCAACTGTACCTTGACTTGTTAGCTAACCCTACATGTCATTCCACACTGTAAAAACAGGCGGCCCCTGACCGATACCAAGGGCACTGTTAACACTTGATGACATGGTTTGAGTTTCAGCCGGAATAATCCCCCATGCTCCGTTTGTACCGGGTTCATAAGCTTCCCGACCTGCCGCCACGTTCATATATCCAACATTAACATTGCTTTTTCCTTCGGCGAGACCTCCATACATACTTCCACTATGGCTGTGTTGCTCCGCAGCCAAATTACCGGCTGTCATTAGAAACCTACCACCAGCATCCGTAGAGTAACTTTGGTAGCAACTTCCATCAAACATTTGGGAATTGGAACCCGTACTATGCTCCATTGTTGTTGCCGATTGAAAAAAGTTGTGCATGTTATTCCCCATTTGCGCGTGGCTGTATGGGTAGTATAGGCCAAATGGCTGAGCCTGAACGGAGCCATACGAATTATTACCGGATACATTTGTTAGTTGAGAAGCGAGGTGGTTATCAAGGCATGAGTTGGCAAGACTTGAGCTCTCTTTGAGACGCTTTGCAGCACTGCCAATCGGAAGGCAGTTACTCTCGAGGATGCTCTTTACATCGTACCGGCTCATCTCGAAGTTTGTGACCGCATTTAGGCCTCTAAACTTGATTGCGGCTATGTCATAGGCCTCAGCTGCTTCCTCTTGGGTACCTACATTGCAACAGGAGTTAAAGCTTATTGTATTAATGAGTGCATGCATGCATGCATGCAAGGTGTTAGGGTTTAATTATTTTCTAGTTAACTATTTGACTTCCTGCCACTGTAAACGGAGACATTTCTCAACATGAGCTGGAAAAAGTACACTATTTGAAACTCGCTATTAATTAGTACTTGATTAATATGGGTAGCTAGATATATACCAAGTTGCTCTTAAAAGCATAAATAAGTGGATCTAAGAAAATATTTGATTAGACTTACTAAAGGTCCCTAAGTAAAGATCCTTGTTCCCTGCAACTCTTCCTATCCTTGCCTGCCACCTTCCATGCTGATGATGCCTGTAGAAGATACATATATAAATTTATATATTTTGAATATCATCAGTACTTCTGAAAAATAATAAAAGGGGAAAAAGGAAAAAGTCAGACGCATAGGAAACTAATAAAAAGGAAAACAGCTGTATGCTGAATTGCTGATTACTTTACTAAAGTATATATCTATATATAAAGAAAGAGACTTTTACCTAGTTACTCCCCTGTAGATCGATGCCCCACGAGAAAATCCACTGCTTTTCCTATATAAGTTTTGAACCATATTTATTAAATATATATATATATATATATTACAAGAGAATCATGGTACAAATTAGACTAGAGATAAATCTTTAATAATCATGGTACCTTCTTAGAGATGCCACAAATTCCTGCCTTGTCATGTGCTTCATCTCCTCCAGTTCTTTCTCATAATTACTAACCTGAAATATGCAATGGATATGGGTTGACTGGTCAGAACTTTAAGTCAAATAGGAAATTATAAGAGTACTAACATTACAAAACACTTTTTTTTTTTGAACTTTGAAGGTCACTAACATTACCAAACACTTGCACCAATACATTGGTCTAATTGAGGCTTCATTTAATTTATGTTCTGCATAACAGTACTGGCTTGCCTATCCATGAATTTTGAAAACCATGGTATAGGTCTATGTATAATCGAGTTGTTGTCTACTTTCAGAGAAATTTTTGTTTATTTATGGACAATTTGTTTGGAACTAAATACTTGGTTGTTGTTATTGTATTTATGGACAACTCACAGTCTAAATTAGTTAATTCATGGCAGTTTGCAACTTGCTGGTTATATCAGTAAAAAAAAATTTTGTCTACTCCTAATAAAAATCCTGACAACATTCCTGCGTATAAACTTTTTCAATGAAATATTTAGTATTGTACCAGTAATTACTGGTTTCAGACAAATATTGCTTAATTTTCTTTTGCATACCGGAAAGTTCGTTGTTGTTGTAGGTCCCCAATACTTGAGTGCGGCCAGATCGTAAGACCTAGCAGCCTTGTCTTCTTTGTCATAACCACCTAAATAAAAAAAATTGGCATAAGTATGAGATATGTAATAAACTAAAAATTGGCATATATAGCCTTGTTTTGATTTAAAAAAATTATTTAATATATAAACTTACCAAGATAGACTGCACCGACATAACCAGTTTTTGAAGATATTCCAAGCCAAATGAAAATGAAAACAATACGAAAAATTAGTTAGTAAAAATGCATGTGAACGAGAACGAAAAGAGAGAGAGAGAGAGAGAGAGAGAGAGAGAGAGAGAGAGAGAGAGAGATTGGAAAAGAAAAAGAAATGAACTAATTAATATAATTTTTCATACCTTGTCTGCCCTTTCGGTTTTGCCCTTCTCTTTTGCATGTATTATCCCAAAGATGAGCCTCATAGCGCCCCGTCCATCTATGCCTGGAAAACAATAGTTAACATTGGATTTTAATTTTAGCTATTATCAAATATATATATAGTAAGCACTGAACCGAAGATGAAAAAATCACACTAAGCTGCCATTTTTGGAGGATTGTTTGAAAGAGAAAAAAGGAAAAAGGATAATAGGGCAACAATATTACACCTTGTAACACCACGATAGATCGAGGTCCTTTGCCCGAAGGTATCAACCGCTTTCCTTGGAGCCGCTTCAGCTGGCTGCTCGTTGGCAACGATTTGATTTCCCTGCTTAGACTCCACACCATTACTCATTGTTAAAGACAGGTTCTGAGAACTCGCCGGATTCTCCGAGCTGCTGTTTGCATCTATACTCTTGTTCTCGCTTATATCTTGAGTTGCCGGTGCCTGAGCAGGCTGGCTCCGGAGCCAGCTCTTGATAGTAGAGAGCCCAATAGAGCTACTATTATTGTTGGTGGTTACATTGGCAACTGCATTATTATTGGAAGCAACAACGGAGCCGTCATAGGGATATCCGTTAGCAATTTTATGGTTGTGATCTGCAAAGGAGATGCCACCGAGGAAATCTTCGAGTTTCGGCTGATTGGTACTTGACTCAACAAGTGCAGATAGCTCAGAGGAGCTCTTCATGTTCCAATCTGTTGTTATACATTGCAAAATGTTAATAATATGCGATTGATGTGCACTTAAACGGGTTGATATGTTTTGTATTTACCTTCTAAGATGCCATATGAAGAAGCATTTGGAGCGGAGTCTGTGGAGAGATGTGTAATCTGAGCTGATGGAAGCTCCTGGGGACAAAGGGAGAAGCCTAACCAATTATAATTTAAAGAGGCCATTTAGCAAGGATATGGTTTTACAATGAAGAAGAAGGAGATAGAGAAGGCGAAGAGGTATAATATATAGGTAGATAATAGTGGGAACATTACTCCAAGAAAAATGGATGTACGCTTATATATAGGTAGACTGCTGATCCATGAACAACAGGTGTCGCTTGTCAATTGCATTTCATTTTATTTAAATGTTATATACCAAGGAAAACAACAAGTTTATGTATTATTTGTTCATTTTATTTGTTTGACTTTTATATCCTTAATTTGACTTTGCTCCTTATACGTACCATTATTATAAAATTTTATTTATTTATATTAAATGTTAAATTCAAACAGTTGAATATATTGTTGATTTTGTTCTTTTTATAAGAGATGTGTCATGTGTCGACGTAATATTTTAAAAAATTTGAAGTTTATTATACTAGCTAGATCAGTGATACAAAAATGGATGCATTAAAATTAATATATAATAAGTATAATCTGAAATAAAAAAATTATAAAAGTTTATATGAAAACATCTCTCATAAAAATAAACAAATATTATATATATATATAACAGTAATGATTTTAAATGATGAATAGAGATCATAAAAGAAGATTGTGGCTAGCTATCATTGAAAAACATATATATGATATTGAAATCTAGTTCATCTAAAATTCACAAAATAACAAAAATCTGATATGTCAGATTGTCTTTTTTTTTCGTTGGGCAATTAGGTCAGATCGTCAAAGCAGCGAAAACCTTGCCATCTGACAAAGTTAGACAAAAAATTCACACGAGCGCACAAAATTCAACCATTAATAGGTTATAGACTTTCGTCAAGATTGAGGCTATGTGGCAATCCCTGTGTGACCAATCAAGAAGCATTTGTTTTGTAAACTGTGCTATCCAAATTAATGGTGGGATTACTATGACATCAGACTATATATTCTTATTTGTCATGGATTTGTCATTTGTAACTTTTTTGTATAATGTTCCCCCTTTATAATAATCTTTGTATTTGAAAATGCATGAATTAAGTAATTACAAAAAGTGGCGCAAAATGCAATAAAAGCATTGTAAATTTCAAACTTGTCTTCTCAAAATTTAATCTAGTGGTAAAGGTAATGTTCTCCGTATGAAAAAATGAATTATATATATATATATATATATATATATATATATTAACAAAAAAATGACATTTACCAACTTGACAATTGAAATAATAAGAGACTTAAAAACAGTTTTTTAAAGTGCTGGCAAAATTTTCTTTCAAAAAAATATTTTGTATTCTTACAATATAAGTGCTGGCAAAATTGTATGGATTGCTATCTTAAATGAATATCAGCAAATTCAAAAGCATGAAGTTCTTATATTTTTTTTTCTACATATCATTTGTTCACAATTATCATAAGCAACCATGTAAGTTTAACCATTTTAAAGTAGTTTAACCATTTTAAAAGCTGTAGTTTGTAGTTTATCAATCATTTACTAATTGCGTACCATACTGATATTAATATTTTTTTTTCATGAAATTGCATATTTACGCTTACAAATTACCATTTTTTTTGAACATTTTTTTACTATGTAAAAATTCTCACACACAGTTTACAACATAAGCAAGGGGCATAGAAGAACTCAAATCATAGTCGGTTGGTAATTACAGTAAGTTTTGTGCACATGCAAGTCTTTATGTCAGAATTGCTTCCCTACCCTTTTTTTTTAACAACATGATCAAGAAAGATTAAGGACAAAAAAAAAACAATATAAGCAGGAGTAAAAAAGTAGAGGAAAAAAATTAAAGGTGAAGAGAGGCAGTGGAGATGAAGACATGCATTAAACCCTAGTCTTGCGTTGCGGGTCTTAAGGGGCATTTCATATTTTCATTCCCCAAGCCTTTCTCGAACCCATAAATAAATATGCACAATTGTTTCAAGTCTCCCACAGAAGACGCCGCATGTTACCTCCTCAGCTTTTTTTTTTTCTTTACTTTTAAAAAATATGGTAGATAATTTATATAATTTAAAAGTTATTTGTAAATATCAAAGATGCTTTGATCATCGATATTATGTAATTGTACTTATAGTAAGAATATATAAGAATAGATATTTTAGAATATAATATACAAATTCATCTGCAATATTTGTATATGTTCAACCATCATTTGTAATTAGACATATGTTTTTAGATATTTGAGATTTCATTTTGCGATTTTTAAAAGTTGAATTTTCATTATTATTATCATTATTTATGAAACATAAATAGACATAAAATATTAATTTTTGTCATGTCCTCCCAAATGAAGTATATTTTTCAAATATTTCATAGAGGTATTTTGTGTCAATATATCTATTTTTGTGTGTAATGTGCTACATTTGTCTTAACGTTATACCTTTATCCTAAAAAAATCTCTTAATTTATTTTTAATTTTATTGAGATCGGCCATCTTCAATCTCAAAATTTCTCTCAATCTTTCTAGTCAATCTCCAATTCTTATATAATAGTTGATAATTAAAAAAAAATCTTTTACTACTGAATAATAATAATATAAAAAATATGAAAACAAATAAAAAAAATAGGAAATCATGTTAATGTATAATTTGCTGGTGATGCCTCTTGTGATATTGTCTCGGAGATGTATAAAAATGACAGTAGAAATAAGTAGAGATTAATTAGGCTTAAAGTAGCATAGGATCCTCCTCGAGAAATTATGTCTCCCACTCCTCTCAGTACAAAACCCTAAACTCGATAGAGTGAGAAGACGTTAACATACTAAATTACTAATGCATTTTTTTTTACCTCGGTAACTGCATCAGTAACACAGGCGGTTTGACCGTCAAAGATGTAAAATCAAAATATCTATTCTCCATATATTGTAGTCTTTTTAGGATTGTATCGCACGGTTTTGCATGGGCTCTGTAAAAATCAATACAACTAAATTAATTATTAATAATACTTGAGATGCTATCTGGATATATATATATATATATATATATATATATATATATATATAGTACTCTGTACTTATCAAACAAATTATTCAAGATATCATATCATGCATGTGAACCAAAAAAAATAAAATAAAATAAAATATCATGCATTTGAATTAATTATCTGATTTGAATTATATGAGTCTTGAGGTGAAAACAGAGCAGATAATATTCGATATCCGAATAGATACAAATATGGTTTGTAATTTTAATTATCCGTATTTGTATATTAGATATATATCATATAATTCAATATATATTATGAAAAAATTATGTTATTTATCATTATAATAAGATAAATATTATGAAATTTGATATTTTTTAATAATATTTTTAAATAAATATCCAATCTAATATGCATCCGTTTCATATTCAATCTGTGTATACGTATCTGAAAAGTAAAAAATAGATACAGATATGATTTTATCACCATTGCTCCTATCAGAACCCTAATTATATCACCTATCATAGCCAATCAATAAACATTACAGGGAATTAATGGATTATTGGCAGTCAGGAACTTACCTACCTAGAAATGTTGGGAGAAAATGTATACTGACAACATTTAGTGCCTTATACGCACAAAAAGTATCATGCCAGGTACGGTCTCCCCAATTTGAATTAGTGCTTTTTTTTATTATTTAAACAGTGGCACTAGATTGGAGGGAATCCCTCCAAAATATTTATATTAATGTGTTTTTGTATGAGCATTCATTTATTTTTAATTGTTTGGTTGTCGGTTTATAGGTAAATATATAGACTAGGATTGTGCTGGTGTAGGTTTCAGTTGACCCATTTTCAACCTGGTCCTAGATATCTACTTCTTCTAATTTTCCTTCTAATTTAAATGCATGATATTTTCTAAATAAAAAAGTCTAATAAGTCTATGTATAAACACTAGCTAGCGCTAGCATTTTATAGCTACAGTAACAGTATTTTTTTTTAATAATCTTAATTAATTATCTCAACGAAGAGAATCAGTCTCTGATCTAGTGGCAAAGGTAATGCCCAAAAATAATGATTCGACCATCAACTAATGTTTACCCGTTTAGATATATCTATCATCGAAGAGGAGAAAAAAGTTGAGTAAAGATATTGACAATGTTGTTTCGGCTTCATGCAGATTTGTTTTGTTTTCTATTTTGATCCTATTTGTTAGAACACTGCATGAAGTTAAATGAAAACATTGTTGCCAATATATTTACCAAAAAAATTGCATCTTTTATGGAGGAAATATGTTGGTAGCTGGTACAAATTTTTTTATAGCAATTTATCTTCAGATAAGTTGTTGTAAAAAAAAATGTATTTCTGCTAATTTAAAAAAATAGTCTAAATCTTATTTTTTTATGTCTAAATGGTTAATTTAAACATCTTAAAATGTGATTTACACATGTCAAAATCTTGTAAAAAATCAGATTTATTATTTAAAAAAATATTATTTTTCGACGTAGAAGAAAATGATGCTATTTAATACACAATTATTGTATTATTTTAAAACTAAATAGAACTCCATTTCTAACAAACTCGAACAAAATTAGTACGAAGAATCCTAAAATTTGCTTATCTATAAATTTTAATACATAGATCACATTAAGTTATTTGAATCAGACTTTCAGAATTTGAAAAAAAAAAAAAAAGAATTTGGCTTTATATTTAGGAAGCAGCTAATAGTCCCCGGACCCCAATTCTCGGAAAATCCCCGGATATAACTCAAAGTCCCTGTAAACTGATGAAACTAATTATGTAAATCTTTTGCAGTAAACTTATAAACTAATACAGTGGATGTCGAACTAGTAGCGAATTCTCAAAAACAGTTATATATCCGCGTGGTCCCCCTTAGTAACTTTTTCTCTTTTAGATATAACTCAAAATCCATGTAAACTAATGAAGCTAATCATGTAAATCTTTTGCAATAAATCTATAAACTAATACAGTGGATGTCGAACTAGTAGTGAATTCTAAAAAACAGTTATATATCCGCATGGTCTCCCATGAAAGCGCGTGGTCCAAATTAGTAACATTTTCTCTTTTGGATATAACTCAAAATCCCTGTAAACTAATAAAAATAATTATGTAAACTGATGAAGCTAAATTTGTAAACTTTCCATTTTTACAAAAACAGTTATATATCTGCGTGGTCCCCTCATTAAAACCGTGTGGTCCCCTTTTACAGGCAGGGATTTTACGGGATGAGATCGGGAGACAATACCTTTTCTCTTATATTTAAACTATTAGGCAATGTTGTAATTGTTGATTGGCTATTGCTTACTTTTTTTTTAAGTTTTCAAGAATTAATTGCCAACAATGTGAGGTCCTGCTAGCATTAGCAATAAGGATTGATAAACGCAATTATGTTATAGGTGGTGCTAATAGTGCAATTGGTTCCATAGTAAAACTTATCTCATTATTCTTTTTAAAATCCAATGAAGTTTGGGATCCTAAATTTATATTTCCAAGTTTGACCTCGTGGCAGCTTTGACGGAGGAGGTAGCACACGTGAGATCGGCCTTTTCTTCAACCAAATGTTGCTTCAAGTATGGACAAAATGGGTGTCTTAGTTCAATGTTCACAACTGAACCAAGAACCAACCCTTTTATTAAAGATTTCTTGGGCTCAACTTTCTTTGGCTTCAATGTAATAATTACTGCGTCTCTTTGTAATCTCTCATAAATTTATTGGAATTGATTCCCGTCACCACTGGGAACACGCGTAAATCGTCCCCCAGGGCACTGAAAGTGGGAAATAAATCAGCTGAAATTCCGAGATCGGATACTATTCATCCTGAAATCCCTGCAATCCTATATCTAGCCATCCAATTTTTTTCGAGAACGCGTCTCGAAATAGCTGGTTTTTTCTTACACGTCTCGGAACAGCTCGACGGCTGGATTCAGATTGCAAGAATTTCAGAATAAACAGTACTAACTTCGGATTTCAGCAGATTCGGATCCCTGAAAGTGTGGCATGCATGCTTCTTCATTGAGCATTTGACATGAATTTAATCTGAATAATTTGTTTGATTTTTGGCTACCAAATTATCTGCAGCGAGTTATATGTAGATGAGCGTGATACAAATCAGACTAAGCGAAATAACAGGTAGAAAAAGGGTAAGGATTTTAACAGAGCAGTTTTCGTTTTATGCAGCGCACGGATCACATGAGGAGCTGTTTTGATTTATTAGTAAGTGCCCTGCGTGGAGCCAAAATCGCTCTGTTAAAATAATTACCCTTTTAAAATCGCACAATTACATTTACGCAGCGTTTACACTTTACAGCTCACAAAAAATGCACACAAAAGAGAAGGAAAGCGCATCACGCGTATAGCACTCGCCTCAGTGGAGCCCACGCAACCGCTGACAACCAATCACAATGCACAACGTGTCTGGTTAACACAGTGGGCTCTGTGATCCGTTGTGGCATCATCTTCTGTATCTTTCGTGTTGAAGATTAAAATGTAGTTTTTCATGATAACAACACAAAAGGTTATACAATTAGCGTCGCGAACACTTTACCGTTGGTGGTTACCATAGACACCAAATTCTATTTTTTTAACGTTTCCGAACCGAATAACGAATAAAACGCGAAAAATATAATTCGTATAAAATAAGAATAAAATGTTTTTTACGAATTATTCGCGAATAAAACGGTATTATTTTGACGTTTATGATTTAAATTTTGAGTTATTAACGTTTTAAAAATGGAGGCATGGTGGATACACAAAAAATGAAGGCATTTGAACCCTCTTCATTAGGGGTGTAAACGGATCCAGATTATTCGGTCCAAATCCGCTCCGTATTCGTTTTAAACGGAGCGGATACTTAACGGATATGGATACAGATACGGATATATATTGAACATAGTCAAAATACACGGATACGGAAACGGATAAATTTCTATACCTCTAAACGGAGCGGATATCCGCATATATCCGTATCCAATATTCATCTCTCCGAAACCCATTTATATTTCAGAGGCAAAGCGATTTCTATATATGATGTCTCACTTTTATATCTTTTCACTCGTGGGACTAATTTTTAGTAGAGATTCGGACCTTATATCTTTTATATTTTGTAAATCGAACGTGTTATATGCTGAAAGAATTTCATATTTGAATTTTATTAATTGGTATTTGTATCTTAAAATACATATGACTCAATATCCGACAATTATCTGTTCCGTATCCATATTCGGAGATTATCCGCTCCGTATCTGATACGTCCTATCTCGGGAGATGAGGCCGTATGAAAAGTTGGGCTGAGTTGGATTCGCCCTGCCAAAGGATGGTAGGCCGAAATATGGATCGAGTTAGGAACTCGGGGTGGATTGTGAGAGATTCGGACTCTAACCTGTATGATCTCTCTCTTAGTTCAAAGTTTTCCTCTCTCATTTCATGAGGATCACTGCCTTATATAGTCCAGCCATAACTGCCATCTCGAGCGTTTATGCGGGAACGTGGGCAGTTATGTCGCCCGTTACTGGGACGTGGGCATTAAACCAGCCGTTTCTGGGACGTGGGAATTAAGCTAGCCGTTTCCACGGCTATCCCGTATGTCGGTTGGCCTAAGTCTATTTTAGGGCTCTAATTTGAGGCCGCTGTATTGGGTCCTGGCTTAACAAACCCTTGGGCTTTTCATATGACGTTGGGTTGGCCTTGTAAAGGTCCGAATCCCAGTCTTTCATGGCCCAGTTGAGAACAAGTAAAAGGGCCTGTGGAACATGGCCCTATTAATATCTGTATTCGGTTAAGGCGGATATGGTTTTGAGTTTTGATATCCGTTTATTATCCGTATCCGTATCCGTATCCGCTCATTGAAAGACAGATACAGATTTCGTATTAGCATTATCCGCTCCGAATCCGCTCCGTTTACACCCCTACAATCCTCATATATATATTCCAATATATATAAATGCACTAAAGAAAAGAAAAAACAACTTGGCTAATCCAACTGCATAACACTCATTATCAATCAAACACGTCATTATAATTTTACAAAAAATATTACTTTCTTCCTATTAGCTGAAATGCCGACTACAATAATAATATTACATTATTACTTCTTTTTATAATATGCAAAAACAATATGTAATTAAGCATTTAAGCTCCACCTTTTGAATATGTAGTGCTTCAACAAATTTTTTTCCGAAGGTTTTATTATAGTTGCTATCGTTTTCTTATAGTAAATAATACTAAATAATTACATAGTTCAAATTAATTTCGCTATATATAGTTGTTTTCCTATTTATTTATAATGTGCTATTGTATCCGTTAATGATCCGAGTTCGAGCGAATTGGGTATGCTTGTGTTCGGTTCATTTAGTTAATGAACGAGTCAACTCAAGTTGAGAAGACAATATTGAGTTGACAATTGTGCTCATGCTTAACTCGTTAAATGCTCGAGTTGACTCGGGCTCGTTAAGCGACTCATTAAGATATCAAGCCCGTAGACAAGTTTGAATCTTGTTTCAAGTTTTTTGTTTCAGAACTATATAAACTGATAAGTGATAGCTAATTCCTCCAATAAAAAATATTGACATATTGACATTGATACCTCGCATATTTAGTCTATTTTAGGCCTGTTTTAGTACCAGATTCGTGCCCTAATTCACCAGAATCATGTGCATTTCATCGATATATCTTTAGAATTTGGTACTGCTGAGTGTTTGTTTGTTTTCTGCAGGCTTGGAGCAAAACACACGAAGAAACGACGATTTGGGATGATCTGGTACGGCCCTTACCAGGTTTGGTACGGGTCTTACCGGACTTAGCCGATTTCAGCTCATCACGCCTGGTACGGCCAGGCCGTACCACTTTGGTACGGGCCGTACCTAAAGGCGGCCTGACAGATTCAAATCTTGGCAGAGGCTATTTAAAGCGGGGAACTCTCCAATTTCGACATGCATTCCATTCCAGATCTAATTGAGAGCACAGTAAGAGAGAGAAAGAGAGCTAAGGAGCTAGGAGCAAGAAGGAAGGAAGAGGAAAGAGGCGAAACTCGACGGATCAAGCTTCCTCCTCTCGATCCCTTCGATCCATGGCTTTCTCTATCCCTTTTATTGTATTTTTAGATCAGATCATGTGCTGTGAGTAGTTATTTCAGTTTCTAGGGTTAGAGATGGATTCTTGATTTGCTTTGACTTTCTTTGACTTGTATCTTGTATGAACTCTTTTAATTGATTGATTGTGATTTTCTTTGCCATCTCTTGCTTTGATTGCTGTGATTGTGTATGATGAACATCTAGGTCTAGATCAAACCTATCAAGGTCATGTGATCATCTCAATCTCTCAACCAAATCAATTGTTTATGGTAGACTTGTTCGAATTGAAGCCGAGAGGTTGAATTCTCCTCTAATCGACAGATTAGAGGGTGCCTTAGGTCTCCAATCAACCAGCTAGGGTAGATCTGTACCAACACATGAGAATTGAGGTGTAGAAATCCCTAAAAGGCAATCAATTGCATTCCAACCTAAATCTTGATCCAACACACGGTTGAGGCTTAGGAACCTTAGGTATGGTCAGTTGAACCTTTCTAAAGAGTTTAGCACAAGGTACCAACAAGGAATGCATCAACTCGAACTGGTAAGCTCTGTTCTGGCAAGCCAGTACGGGTCTTACCAGAGTGGTGCGGCCTTGCCTTACCAAGTGGAGTACGGCCTAGCCGTACCAACTTGGTACGGGCCGTACCACTAGAGGCAGATCACAGATGAAATCTGAAACCCTGGAAACGTCTTTTATCCATAATCAAAACACAATTTACATTTCTTCTAGCATTTTATTACATTGTTTGAATTGCTTGAATTGACCTTTTTAGGAACTTAAATACCAAACCAAAACCTTCTCACTTCTAGTTTTTAATTGAGTTTGGTAGATTCTAACCTAGTAATTGCCCGTCCCTGTGGATCGATACCCGATTATACTACTCGATAGGGGTTGTGCACTTGCAACCCTTACTCGTGAAGTGTAAATGCGGTTTTAAAAGGTACGCCCTCAAGCGTACCGAAACTTGCGTTGCGCTTCTGTGCGAACAAGTTTTTGGCGCCGTTGCCGGGGATGGTAACCAATTGCCTAGTTAGATTTTACCTTACTTAGTTAATCTAGATTTTATCTTGTATCTTTCTTGCTTTTCTTTTATTTTTCTTTTCTCCTTTTCAGGAACATTCTGGCTTGAGTTTAGCGATCACCATCTGAGGAGCTCAAGATGTACATGGCGACAGACCGACATTGGTATGGCCGCGACAATTTTCAAGCTGGAGGAGGCGGCCGATCCAAAGCTGATCAGATCGCAGCTCTATATGCCGAAGCCGCCAAGCTAGAGGAGGCCATTGAGAGGTATTCAATCAAAATGAGCGTGAGGGCAGCCAGAAACCAGCAACCACAGCCATGTGCCATGTGTGGGGACAGGAGACACTCTTACGAGTATTGCCCACTGGCTGATTGGGATGAGGAACCGGAGCAGGATGGCTATTGCTACGGCACTGCATCGTTTGATAACTCGAGCAATTACGTTTTCCAATCCGATCCACCCGAGCCGTACATTGATCCCGCTGAGATCGACTTCATGCATGAGCAAGGGAAGATGAACCAGATGATGTGGGAACAGTTGCAGAGCATGTCCACACAGATGGCCGCTCAAAACAAGTTGTTGGAGCAGTTGAGCCACATGGTCGCCTCACGCCAACCTCAACCTGGAAAGCTGCCACCTCAGCCAGAATGCGAAGGACCAGCTCAGCCAACAAACCAGACCGCACTGCACACGGGCCGCATCAAGGACACGCACCCCGCATCACCACCTGAAGAACATGTGAACGCGGGCTGCGTAACTGACACGCGGGCCGCGTTGAAGGAGGCTGACATCCTGGAAGAACTTGACGCGACCCGCATCATTGAGACACGACCCGCGTCACCCACGGAAGAACATGTGGACCCAGGTCGCATCGAGCCAAGTCGACCCGCATCTCCAACTGAAGAGCATGTGGATGCGACCCGCACGCCACCTGATGCGACCCGCATGCCGTGGTCTGAGGACCTGGAAACCAAGGGACGCGAGTCGGATTCGTCAGCACGCGATGCCATTTCACTTGATGCGACCCGCACGACACCTGATGCGACCCGCGTCAAGACCCAGACAGAGCGGCTGACTCCTGAGCTTAAGCCTCCAGCAGCTCACCTCAGGTATGAGTTTCTAGACCCAGATAGATGTTGTCCTGTGATCATAAGTGCAGATCTTGAACCCGATCGGACTGCTACGCTCTTGGAGAAATTGGAACCTCACAAAAGCGCGATCGGGTGCTTGATCAAGGACTTGAAAGAAATCTTGCGGATTCTTCTGATGCAAGAGTGTGATCGCATGGTCCGTGTACCTCAGAAGTGGGTGCTCCCACCAGTGCCACCTGATCCACCTCCCACCAACCAGTGAGACGCCCCCGCTTCATCCCTCGCTCACCATCTAGTAAGTTTCCATATTTTCTTCTATTTACTTTTGCCTTGTGTAGATTCAAGCATTGAGGACAATGCTTCATTCAAGCTTGGGGGGGTGGAATAGAAGAAAATTGTATATGCATTTAGACATGTTTATTTTTCAAAAATTTTGCATTTAGGTGATAAATTTGTGTGATTGCTAGGATTAGGGACTTGTTTGAAAACTTTTGTTTGTGAGTTGGATGACCTTGGGAAATTAGAACTAACCTCATAATTGACCAAACAAAACTGATTACGAACAAATGGTTTGAGATTTGTAAAATTGGAAACTTGAATGTCGAGATAGCATTTAGAAACCGAATTATGCCTTTCAAATGTGGAAATAGGGATTTCAAATAAAGAAAAGTTGGGATATCCGTTGGTGTGAATTAACACTAGTGGATGTGTGTATTCATGGTATGTGCGAAAAAAAAAAAAAGAAAGAAAAAAAAAAAAAAAAAGAAGAAAGAAAAAAAAAAGAAGAAAGAAAAAAGAAGAAGAAAGAAACAAAAAAAAAAAAAAAGATGAAAAGATGGAGAACATAAGAGTACTGGCAATAAGCCTTGAATTGGCGCCTTTGAGCTCGTCTCCCAATTAGAAATGAAAAAAATAAAATTTTTGCACATATCAACACACGAAGTCCGCAACTTTCTGACCTAAGCTTGATTCAAGCTTGGGGGTGCCAAAAAGGGAAAATCTCTACAAACGAAGGCATAGTTTAGTGAAAGAATGATAAATCGATAAATTCGAGTAATCAACTTTGCAAGACTTGAAACATTTAGAGTTTGAGGTTTTATTAATCAATTTGTGAGGTGAATCACAATTGACCAAGGAAAGTCCGAATCATAGCAAAAAGATTCTTGCGTTCTTTTATTGTAGCAATCATGTAAGTTTTCACATTTAGACTTGTATCCGTATTTAGATTTAGTTGTCCAGTGTTCGCGCAGAAGCGCAACGCAAGTTTCGGTACGCTTGAGGGCGTACCTTTTAAAACCGCGTTTACACTTCACGAGTAAGGGTTGCAAGTGCACAACCCCTATCGAGTAGTATAATCGGGTATCGATCCACAGGGACGGACAATTACTAGGTTAGAATCTACCTAACTCGATTAAAAACTAGAAGTGAGAAAGATTTGGTTTGGTATTTAATTTCCTAAAAAGGTCAATTCAAACAATTCAAACAATTCAGAAAGATGTAATAAAATGCTAGAAGAAATGTAAATTGTGTTTTGATTATGGATAAAAGACGTTTCCAGTTCGATTGACCTCGCATATTTAGTCTATTTTAGGCCTGTTTTAGTACCAGATTCGTGCCCTAATTCACCAGAATCATGTGCATTTCATCGATATATCTTTAGAATTTGGTACTGCTGAGTGTTTGTTTGTTTTCTGCAGGCTTGGAGCAAAACACACGAAGAAACGACGATTTGGGATGATCTGGTACGGCCCTTACCAGGTTTGGTACGGGTCTTACCGGACTTAGCGATTTCAGCTCATCACGCCTGGTACGGCCAGGCCGTACCACTTTGGTACGGGCCGTACCTAAAGGCGGCCTGACAGATTCAAATCTTGGCAGAGGCTATTTAAAGCGGGGAACTCTCCAATTTCGACATGCATTCCATTCCAGATCTAATTGAGAGCACAGTAAGAGAGAGAAAGAGAGCTAAGGAGCTAGGAGCAAGAAGGAAGGAAGAGGAAAGAGGCGAAACTCGACGGATCAAGCTTCCTCCTCTCGATCCCTTCGATCCATGGCTTTCTCTATCCCTTTTATTGTATTTTTAGATCAGATCATGTGCTGTGAGTAGTTATTTCAGTTTCTAGGGTTTAGAGATGGATTCTTGATTTGCTTTGACTTTCTTTGACTTGTATCTTGTATGAACTCTTTTGATTGATTGATTGTGATTTTCTTTGCCATCTCTTGCTTTGATTGCTGTGATTGTGTATGATGAACCTCTAGGTCTAGATCAAACCTATCAAGGTCATGTGATCATCTCAATCTCTCAACCAAATCAATTGTTTAGGGTAGACTTGTTCGAATTGAAGCCGAGAGGTTGAATTCTCCTCTAATCGACAGATTAGAGGGTGCCTTAGGTCTCCAATCAACCAGCTAGGATAGATCTGTACCAACACAAGAGAATTGAGGTGTAGAAATCCCTAAAAGGCAATCAATTGCATTCCAACCTAAATCTTGATCCAACACACGACGGTTGAGGCTTAGGAACCTTAGGTATGGTCAATTGAACCTTTCTAAAGAGTTTAGCACAAGGTACCAGCAAGTAATGCATCAACTCGAACTGGTAAGCTCTGTTCTAGCAAGCCAGTACGGGTCTTACCAGAGTGGTGCGGCCTTGCCTTACCAAGTGGAGTACGGCCTAGCCGTACCACCTTGGTACGGGCCGTACCACTAGAGGCAGATCACAGATGAAATCTGAAACCCTGGAAACGTCTTTTATCCATAATCAAAACACAATTTACATTTCTTCTAGCATTTTATTACATTGTTTGAATTGCTTGAATTGACATTTTTAGGAACTTAAATACCAAACCAAAACCTTCTCACTTCTAGTTTTTAATTGAGTTTGGTAGATTCTAACCTAGTAATTGCCCGTCCCTGTGGATCGATACCCGATTATACTACTCGATAGGGGTTGTGCACTTGCAACCCTTACTCGTGAAGTGTAAACGCGGTTTTAATTAAAAGGTACGCCCTCAAGCGTACCGAAACTTGCGTTGCACTTCTGCGCGAACAGACATGCCGAGCCAGACTCGAGCATCACAAATTACCAGTTAATTAATTTCAACAGTGTCTTATAGGTACCCACATAAAAAAAAATATTTGCATATTGTTTTGAATTTATTTTTGTTCATCAACCCAAACAACGTGTCTTAATGTTGCAACTTAGTATGGTCTGCAACTCGGTCTTGGTCATCAACCCACACACATTATTTGTATACTTATTTGGGTTTAGATTTGCTGCATGCCTGTGTTAGGGTGCGTCTGCTAGTGGGTCCTTTTGTAATTTTAATTTAATTTGGACTTGGATTCGGTTGGAAACTATTTGGAATTGGATGTGGCATGATTTTATATAACTCAGTTCTTAATGAGCGAGTTGCAGTCTGCTCATGCTCAGTTCATTAAGTTAACGAGTGAGTTGATAATGAGCGAATTATTAACAAGTTTTTAGTAACTGAGTTACGAGCGAGTCACGAATTATGAGTAATTTGCTCAATCCTAACTTTACCTCTTCCTTTTTGAAAAATTAATTAAAAAAATAACTATGGAAACGAATCGAAGTAATGCGAGGTTTAACAATTGCATGCTCTCTCCAATGCAATTTGGACCGTGCGTATTAGACTTTTTGATTTGCAAAATGACAACATTACTATCCACACACAGAACAGAGCACGGTAAGTTATGCGGTTTTCATTCTTCAATCACTGCCGCACACTAGAATTAGTGAATTACTCTAAAATTTATATCTTTTTAAGTAAAAGTTGAAAGTTAAGCCATCTAACTATTTAATATTTTTAAAAAGTGATTGATTCTTTCATATTTCGAACTTGTGACCTTCTACGCAAAAAAACATTGTCTTTGCTACTAGATCAAAAGTTGATTCTCTATAAAATTCAGTCTTAATCAATGATATACATCAACTTTTCAAATATCGATTTTTCGGTAATTAAAATTCTTGAGTGTGGATGATCCGATGCTCAATCAGAACCATTCGATCTACATCAAGATTCGTGTACACTTCATCTGCATAAAATGTTAACGTTGTCCGCGTGAATCTTGACGTGGATGAAACGGTTCTGACCAGATATCAGACCGACTCCGATTTCTTATCAAAGTGGTAACTTTTTGAATGCCGAAGTAGGTAAATTTATATTTGAAATATATAGTTAAGGTGAATATTAATTTTATTTCACCGAAAACATGACATATATATTGTCTTTTTTTTTAATCTGAATTAAAAAGAAGTAATGTTGCTCATGTCAAGAATAATTGGAGTGATATTGTATTCAATAGATCCTTCTTTAAACCAGCAAAATCTAAAATGATTCTATATAACATTTTTGTAATTCACAGCAAACTTCATCATATATATTTCTGGTAAAATTAAGAAGATAATTTTCTCCTTGGTACTCCACAGCTTTAGAATGACATAACTTTAATTTTTCATTTTTGGACGGTTAAGTAGGTTAAAATTGGATATATTAAATTATGAAACCAACAAATAAATGTGTGAAAATGTATATCTGGATCTTAGGTGATTATTTATTATGTTTTATTATATTTCGTCTGAAGAAAAGCCCAAAAAAAATGGCAGAATGTAAATGCTGAAACAAAGTAAATCGGCCCAGATTAGCAAGGCCTGTATTTGTCCAGAGACATTCAATTGCCTGATTTTATTCTGGCTGAATGCTGATGAGGTTTTATTTTGTTTGTCTGCTTAGCTCCACGCCTCCACCAGAGGCGGAATTATATCGCTTTCTTAAACATCACTGCACTCTGGTCACATTAAAATTCTTATTAATGTGACTTGCTCAATGATGTATCAAATTAATAATTTTGACTTAATACAAATGTAGTTCTATGGTACCGAAATTTTAATTAATATACAAAAAAAAAATGACAAATTTCAGACTCTACACCCGTTTTGATCAAAATTTCAAAACTACACAATCCGTTATGTTCAAAATTTCAAAACTACACAATCCGCAGAATAATTCACTGGAAATTCGTTGAATAGATTTATTCTTTTGTTAGAGGTTCATTGAATTTCCGGTGCATTATTCTACGGATCTGGAAACAACTTTCCGGTAACACACCAAGAGATATTTTAATTTTTTTTACAGCCGCAAAAAATCCGGCCTTGAAAATGTTGATTTGAGTTATTTGTCGTAATCTTTCTAGTAAATTCAATTCTATAGTATTCCATCTATTTTCAAAAAAATATAA
This sequence comes from Carex myosuroides, assembly GCA_028015225.1. Lineage (NCBI taxonomy): Eukaryota > Viridiplantae > Streptophyta > Magnoliopsida > Poales > Cyperaceae > Carex > Carex myosuroides. The sequence continues at coordinate 2,623,966 of CM051477.1, forward strand.
AAATATTTCTAATATTTCAATAGAAAAAAAAAATCATAACATCTTCTATTTATTTTTAAAGTAAAAAACCAGAAATCATTATTCAAAGTTGAATTCCAGATTTGCAGAACAATTTGTCCAAAACGGGTATAGATTTTGATATTTTGAATATTTTTTATACTAATACAAATTTCGGTCTATGGTATATATAAGAAAAAATAGTGAAGCCCACACAGTAGTGATTTTTTCTCATGTCTTGTCTAATTATTGATAATTGGTAATAAATAAGGAGTAGAACTAGGGTGCTCCTAAGCTCACCAAGCCCTTCGTGAGCGCGACTCTAAAACCTATCAAATTGACTTCAAACGACATTTTCAAACCGTTAGATGTTCAATCTATATTAAAATGTGCTTGGAGACCAAATTTTACATTTTTTGAAATTTTTTTACTATTTATTAAGATGGTTTGAAAATCGCTGTTTTTATTAAAATTCTGCACCATTGGAAAACAGCGATTTTCAAACCATCTTAATAAATAGTAAAAAAATTCCAAAAAATGTAAAATTTGGTCTCCAAGCACATTGTAATATAGATTGAACATCTAACGGTTTGGAAATGTCGTTTGAAGTCAATTTGATAGGTTTTAGAGTCGCGCTCACGAAAGGGCTTGGTGAGCTTAGGAGCACCCTAGTTCTACTCAATAAATAAGTTATGCATAAAGAAAAGATGACACAGTAAGCTATTATGCAAATTAAATAAAAAGTTTTGGTTTCTTCTTTTTAACTCCTAAACAGTTACACTTTTCAAATTGCTTAACAAATGGCCGAACGATTTTTTTATATTGCTTAACACCTATCTAAATAAAGAGTAGGGTTAAAATGCACCATTGGTTTTGTGCTCCAATCATGCTGCACGTTTTTTTCTCCATTTTCAAAGTTCGAACAATCGATCCGAATCGCTCAATATGATCTTCATATTAAAATGTGTTTGGAGAAAAAAATTTATATTTTTTGAAACTTTTTTATTATTTTTTTAGATAGGTACAAAATCACTGTTTTGGATGGTCCAGAATCTTCTTAAAACAGTGATTTTGTACATATCTAAAAAAATAGTAAAAAAATTCTAAAAAATATAAAATTTGGTCTCCAAGCACATTTTAATACAAAAATCATGGTGAACAGTTCGGATTGACTGTTTGAATTTTGAAAATAAAAATAAGAATGTGCAACATAATTGGAGCACAAAACCAATAGTGCATTTTAACTTACTCCTAAACAAAATGCAACTAAGCCAATAAGTGTATATTTTAACGCTTTCAGTAAGGACAAGGTGATCTGTCACCTCAGTATACCTAGTTTATACTGGTTTTTATGTAACAGCATCTTTGTAAAATCCTTTCAAGAAATAAAGCAAACGAGGACAGGAATCTTGTTTTTTCTCAAAACAAAAAAAGCCAATAAGTGTACATAAAATTGAATTACGCTAGAATTATCCTTAAAATGTAATTGAAATGTTCTGAATAGCTTTTTTTTTTCCCCAAATACTATTACCATTTTAATATATACATAACAGTTGAACTTGTTAGCAAATAGCTACCTTTTTTTGGAAGAGCAATTATATATTCGATAAATAAATAAATAAATAAATAAAATAAAAGAAGAGTGATGTTCATATGGAAGAAAATCTGTTGTGATCCTTCACATGTGAACAGCACCCTGAAATCTCTGTTTTTCTAAATCCAGCTGTCGAATTGTTTTGAGATACGTGCACATAAAAAGTTAGACAGCTGAATTTGGAGAAACAGGAATTTCAGAGTTACTGTACCCAAACTTCGGATCGCAGCAGATCCCAATCCTGTTCATCTGCCCTGAAACTACTACTACTCTCTCTCTCTCTCTCTCTTGACAAGTAGGCAAATTGCCTTCCATTTCATTTATTAGCAATTAGTAAAAGTGGTCGTCTTTTCCCGTATATGTATATATGTATTGGTGCCAGGAAATAATATATTCCCTAGAAGATAAAGTGAACCATGGTTGAGAAGGAAACTATTTCAGGTTACTTGTAGTGACCTTCAATGACAAGTGCTTGTGATATTTACGGTCTAATTATCAATTTTTTTTTTTTTTGTGGTGCTAGTAACCTGGCATGTGAATAGTTGTTACCTATTAAACCGAACCACTCTGTTTCAGTCTAATTGATAGCTACATTTGCTTCTTGTTGTATTTAGTACACTTAAAGCAGCCTATATATGTGTTCAGATAAGTTGAAAATAAAAGAGTTCTTATATATACCTGCATCTAACTTCTCCCACTCCTCTCTGCAAGTCAACATTTTTTTTGTTGCATTCTTCTGACTCTTTGATGGTTTCACTATTCATTTCAATTTTAGTTGAGATGGAGTTGGTAGCGTTTGTCAAAGAGTTTTCTCATTGTGATATTCCATAATCAAATTATATTATTTGCACATCAGGGATAATACATAAATTCAATAGCAAGGATAATTATGGCCAGATTTACATTCAGTTAGACATGGATGAGCTGCCCTGCTCTGCTCTTTTCAGTACAATGCAAAACATTTTCCAACATGTTTCTTATGAAAAGAAAAGAAAAATACTGCAAAATGTTCAAATTGCACATTGAAGTTATTTCATTCCCACAAACATTTTGTTTTTTCCCTTCAATGGAGAAGACCTGAAGCCTTGCTATCATATATAATTCAAACTTGGACATATATGGAGAATAATTATAAATACAACAAAATATTACTAGTCAGAGACCAAACTACCCAGAAGACAACCACTCCCCTAAACCCACTACCCCTATATATACACCAACTGAAAGTCATAACTCATGCCAAATCAACTACATCATCTCCCTCATGAAATATCCTCAAACCTTGCCGGCAATAGCCATTGCGGTTGTCTTTGTCATTCTCACCTTAATTAACGATGTAACTGTTGCATTTGCCGAAAACCACCATACTGACATCTCTCCACCTCCATCATACATCAACACACCACCACCACCACCTTTAAAACTGCTTCCTTCCCCAATGAATCCGTATCCACCGGTTGTGAAGGTTGTGGGACGGGTGTATTGCTACAGGTGCTACAACCAGCAGGAACCCGCTAAGTCACATGATAACAAGAGCTTACAAGGTACATGAGTTAGTCGTGTTGAGGATTAAATCTCGTGTTTTACGTTCAATTTTTTTTTTTTCCCTATTCAACATTTTCTTTCTTTTTTCTTTCAAAAGCTTAATAAAATTAATCAGTTGAGCAAAAAAAACTGCAATAAACTATTTTGGTAGGGGGCAAAAGGCCTACTGCATATCTTTAATAATAAAATTATTTTTCTTTTCTCAAAAACTTTTGAAAGTAAAATTATGGCAGCACAATTGCTAAACCCTGATCTCTCACCATAATGCATTGTCAACCATTTTTTTTCTTGTATGACATAAAAAAACCCAGCCCAGCAAAAAGATATGTCCATAAAACCCATGTTCTCAACCCAATAATATCTCATAGTCATTGATTTCTCCATCAATTTTTTGAACAGATGCAATGGTAAAAGTCACATGCAATGCACATGATAAGGAGATAGTTGAGTACGGTCAAACCAATAGCAAAGGCAAGTACAGCGTCACAATTTCTGGCTTTCCCTATTGGCTATACGGCTCTATATGCAATGTCGAACTCCATACCGCACCAAGTGGGTCAGATTGCACAGTACCAGTTCCTGGTCTTAACAAATGGGCCGAGCTCAGTTCTTATACTGTGACAACTGATGCAGTGGTGTTCAAGGCCAAAATACTAGCCTTTGCACCAACTGTACCCTATGAGTGCAACAAGCTTCCACATGGTGAAGTACCGCCTCCAATCTACAGGTCTCCACCGCCTCCAATTGTACATGCACCGCAAGTGCCAACTTACCACTACAAGTCACCACCGTCTCCACCTATATCACCACCTCATGTGCCAACTTACCAGTACAAGTCACCACCGCCTGCACCTATACCAGCACCTCAAGTGCCAACTTACCATTACAAGTCACCACCACCTGCACCCATACCACCACCTCATGTGCCAACTTACCACTACACATCGCCACCGCCTGCGCCTATACCAGCACCTCAAGTGCCAACTTACCACTACAAGTCACCCCCGCCTCCAGCCATCCCCACCCCACAGGCACCACCATACCACTCACAGTCACCACCGCCTCCATCTGTACTGGTACCACATGTATCACCATACCACTCACAGTCACCACCGCCTCCATCTGTACTGGTACCACATGTATCACCATACCACTCACAGTCACCACCACCTCCATCTGTACTAGTACCACATGTATCACCATACCACTCACAGTCACCACCGCCTCCATCTGTACTAGTACCACAGGTCCCACCTAACAACTTCGTATTTCCACCCAGTCCATTGATACCAGCACCAAAAGTGCCCAATTACCACTACAGGGCTCCACCTCCTCCATCCTTATCAGTTCCACCATTGTCGAGTAACCACTACAATTCCCCAGCCCCTCCATCCATACCAGTACCACAAGTACCAACTTACCAGTACAACTCGCCACCCCTTCCATCTAAATTAGTACCCCAAGCACCAACAAACCAATACAAGTCCCCACCCCCTCCGCTCCTTCCACCCCTTCCATTTATAGCACCAGTACCAATTAACCAATATCCTCCACCTCCTGCAGCTATACTACCAACACCACAAGTACCAACTTACCCATATAATCCTCCACCCCCTCCATCTGTATTGATACCACAAGTACCAAATTACCCCCAGAAGTTTCCACCACCACCAACAGGGAATTTAGTACCGCCATTGTTAAATTACCAGTACCCCCCACCCCAAAAGTTACCTACGTACAAATCATCACCTCCTAATTTATATCCATATTTGTCTAAACCACCACCACCTGCACCATTATTACCAATACCTTCTTCTTTACCTGTAAATTCTAATGCAAGTCCATTGTCGCCACCCAAAATATCTCCACCTTATGCTTTCACGCCTCCACCGACTTCTTAATGATTACAGCAAACCGCTGCCTACTATACCACCAGCAAAATTACCTAGTGTGGATCTCTACAACTGTTGCTTCCTAGTTAATCGAAGCAAAGAACAAAAGAGGAAAGTTATGACTTTTATGTATTTCTTTAATTTATAGCAGAAGCATTGGTATTTTGGTTTTAATTATGTAACCTTTTTGCTTTGTTGATGTTTTATCAGTCATTAATGCATATTAAAAATGAAATACATCTTTGCTATCCTTTCTCGGGTAAAAGATACAATTGAGATTTCTGTGCAGAAAACCTTAAACAAAAGATAACATATATAAATAGACAAAAAAAAAAAATATGTGTGGCTTCTAGCCTATTCCATTTCATCTAGAAAAAATGGGTGAAAACATTAAGGGCAAACAAGATCTTAATGCTTGTTTTATTGCCCTGTATTTTTTAAAATTGCACCGAGGATACAATTAATAATTTTGATGGAGCGTGCCATTATTTGATTCTAATTTTGGGGGAGTGGGTGATGGGGACATAGGGGGGTTCATCTTACTCACCTCCTGTGTCTGGAGAATCAATGTGTTGATGCGTCTCCAGCAAAAAAATGCAGTTATTAGTGTGACTCATCTTCTAAGCCTCTACAGCACATCATGATAAAAATTTTGCGAGGCCTTTCAGATGATTAACTTCATACCTGCAATACCTTGCAATTTTTTAGAGATCAGCATAATGTTATGACAAGTTAGTTAACAAACATACAGAAGCAATGAAGATCTTTTAATTAATGACATACCACGCATTCCTTTAGTTATCCCTTCAGTAGATAGAACATTTGATGCCAATAACATAAATGTTGGTGGGGCCATGTGGCTGTTGTCTCGCATCAATAATGCATTTTCTCTTATGTGGATTGTACACATGTCCTCACCCTAAAGCCACTGCCAGTACAGCTTGTTCATCCTATGGTCAGGAAAATCATATGCATGAGAAGTCTCCACGGGGATTGCCTATACACTATATTGTACCACTGGGTGACATACTCAGTATGAATTTCCTATAATTAGGCTTAATCCATTGGCATTCTTTGCTGTTGTCATCACAGTGAAGGTTATGCATGACCTCCCAGCTGTTTGAGGCTTAAACCACAAGGAATTACTTCTACAAAAAATGTCATTCACTGTGCATTATTGAAACATGAGTACACTAAAGTGCAAGAAGCGTGCTACTTCATTGTGTAAAAAGAAAATGTTGGAGTTGATAAATATAGCTCTTAAGCTTTGGGTTCGCTACACGTAGTAGGATTCCATATGGTCATCAAACATAAAAATGAATATTTCCTCCCTTCCACATAATATCCCGAAATTTTTATTAATAGAAAAAAGAATAAATTAATATCGACATTGAAGAACGATTTGGCTGGATTTCGGAATATAACAAAGACGTTATGGTCCGTAACGTTCATGGGACGTTACGGACCATAACGGCCAGGTTAACAACGCAGATTAACAATGCAGCTTCTTAACACATGGGCCGTTCGGAACCATGACGGCCAGAGAGACCAGACAAAAAAAAAAAAAAAAAAAGAGGCCGTTCGGAACCATAACGGCCAGGAGCGGAAAAAAAAAATTAATCTCTGGCCATTCCGAACCGTAACGGCCTCACCTAAATCAATTGTTCTGTCTGTCTGTGATTTTTGCATGAAAAACATATTTTAATGTTCTGTCCGTGATTCACATATTTTAATGTTCTGTCTGCGATTTGCATGAAAAAGCATATTTTAATGTAGTGAGTCGATGACATTACAAATTATTAACTATTTTCACGCTATGATTAAGTTATCAGCGAATATACATCTCCATGTGATTCACATAAAATCTGAGTACACGCGCTGCACGCGCATTTTTTTTAATTATTGACTAGAACAAGCATGACAATGGATTTAGGTGAGGCCGTTATGGTTCGGAACGGCCAGAGATTAATTTTTTTTTTTCCGCTCATGGCCGTTATGGTTCCGAACGGCCTCCTTTTTTTTTTTTCTGCTCTCCCTGGCCGTCATGGTTCCGAACGGCCCGTGTATTAAGAAGCTGCGTTGTTAATCTGCGTTGTTAACCTGGCCGTTATGGTCCGTAACGTCCATGGGACGTTACGGACCATAACGTCTTTGTTACATTTCGAATTTCTACCAAATCCTTCTTCAATGTCGATATTAATTTATTTTATTTTCTATTAATAAAAATTTCGGCATAATATCACAATGCCTTTTGTATATTCCCACTAATTCTTAGTAATTTACATGCGTAATCACGTGTAGCAATAAAGATAAAAAAAATATATAGGAGCATAGCTAGGATACTATTGTTAGCACCAAATGAGAAAATATTTTCCATTTTTGCCTTGTACGCATATTTACCGGGCTTGAAGATACTATCCTTCGATTCTATATAGCACCAGTCAAAAATATATTCAACAAAGTCAAACCCCCGAGCTTTTTTAACACAATTAGTACCTCAGTTGCAAATTTAGCATTGACTCTACAAACAAATGCTAAATGTCCAACAAATAAATGAGAAGTATTCAAGCTTATTTTGTGGTAAGGCTATAAGACATTGATTTCATCCTCAGGGGTTAAAAAAAAAAGGCATTGAAATTTTGGGTGATATATCCATCAACTATGTAACTCTGATTGTTCTGCATCTGTTCACGTTCCACTCACCAATAATAAACAGGTCTGAATATTAATAATTTAAGAAAATTGCCGAATTAGGACTATAGCAATTAACAAAACCCAGGAGCGTGACAAGCATTTCCATATTTCAGCGTGAATGGCATAAACAGAAAATTTACCTCTAGAGGAGAACGTTGAATTGTCGAGGAGGAGTGGCGCCGCTGCTAGAGATAGCCGAGGTAAGAGACTCGGTTCGGGGAAGTTAGGAGTTAGGGTTTACGGAGAAATTTGGTTTGACCGGAGAATAAGAGATGGAGTCGTGGAGAGTGCGTTCAGGTGGGGGAGATCGTCGGAGTGAGGGCTAAAGTTCGGCTGGAATATATCTTTTCCTCCAAATGGCCGAGGAACGAAGCGGATCAAGTCGGACGGAAGAAGGAGAGTGTGGGGCCCGTTGACAGGGTATTCTGACAATTACGTCAAACCCGGATCCGGCCCTGTGTGAGTTGCTAGGGCTGATATTTAGAAATATCGGGCCAGTTAAACATAAAAATCATTTCGAAAGATTCTTGGGTCTGACTTTTTATTTAGGGAAAATTGATTATTTGTCTAAAACCTTCAAATTGTAAAAATACCATTCCGAAATTTGAAATTGTAAAAATGTCATTCCAAACTTCATTAATATGTAATTTTGCCACTCCAAATAATTAATGACTAAAATACCCTCCCTTCTTCTCCTCCTCTTCTTCTCCTGCCATGGCGAAATAGGTGCGAATTCGGAATGCAGGGTCAGTATTTTTGTGCTTTGAGATTCGTGCAGAAAGGATTCGACTGTCGGGATTAGTGGAGTGATGTCGATGGTCGACGGTTGAGTTGCACGCAGTGCTTTGAGATTCGTGCAGAAAGGATTTGACCAGTCCGGATTTACCACAGATCAATTCAAAATTTGAGATATCAATGCAAATTCATTCGCACCTGATCTATAACATAATTGATATAATTCTTAGACCGAAAAACCAACAGATGAACCCCATACCAAAACACGTCCCAGTCTTACTTGGATAATTTGCATTTCATGCTGAGCTGCAGCCAATTTCTCCATGGCAGTAGAAGAAGAGGAGGAGAATCCTTTTTCTACTCTTAATTTTTCTACTCCTGAAAAAAAATTTGTACTTTGGTCAAATCCTTTCTGCACGAATCTCAAAGCACAAAAATACTGACCCCTGCATTCCGAATTCGCACCTATTTCGCCATGGCAGGAGAAGGCAGGAGAAGAAGGGAGGGTATTTTATTCATTAATTATTTGGAGTGGCAAAATTACATATTAATGAAGTTTGGAATGGCATTTTTACAATTTCAAATTTCGGGATGGCATTTTTACAATTTGAAGGTTTTGGAGTGGCCAATAATCAATTTTCCCTTTTATTTAATAATTAAAAAATAAAAATCTAAAATTCTGAAATAAATAAATAGGGAATTTCATGTATATGAGAAATGCAAAACACCCACTCACATGCTATGTCATGTGATCCACATATATTTTTAGTGCCAATCAGAAAGCAAAAGAATTTTACCTACCAACTGACGCATAAATTTTTTTTATTTGTCGGTCTCACAAGAGATAGACTCAAGACAGAAAACAGTGCCGGAGCCTGGAGATGGCTAAGCCGGTCGACCAGGTGAAAACGGGTTAGATATTATCTGATCAGATCCGTATTCGAAAATTAAATAGGGATATCTAAATATCCATGCAAATAGTGATACATGTATTATTTTGAAATTTAATTATCCGTATCTTAACAGTAGATATATATCATATAGTTTAATATATATTATGAAAATATTTATGTATATATTCACAGATATTCGATATCCGATCTGTATCCGTATGTATCTGTCATCAAATTTGTATCTGTATTCGAAAAAAAAACAGATACAAATATGGTTTTACTATTATTCTTTCACCCCTACCGGTAGGGGTGACAAAAAAAAGCTCGTAGCTCGTGACTCGATCGTGACTCGCATCTGACTCGCTCACTAATAGCTCGTTTGTTACTGGACCGAGCTGTTAACGAGCCAGCTCGCCACTAGCTCGATCCAGAATTAACGAGTTCAAGCTGGGGCCTAGCTTGCTCGCTAACTCACGAGCTAGCTCGGCTAGGTATCAATTTGTGAATTTGTATGAATGTGTGTGCATTTTTTACTGTTCAGCTCGGTCCAAAAAGTTCGAGCTAACTTGATCCAACTCGTGACGATTTCAAACTGAGATTTCAGCTCGAACCTCTAAAATCAGCTTGCTCATGACTCGGACGAACCAACTCGTGACGAGTTCAAACTGGACCCAGCTCGTAACGAGTCAGCTCGTTACCACCCCTACCTACCAGCCCACATAATCTCACACCCAGGTGGGATTTAAAACTTACATGTCTCAAACCGATGTGGAATTTAAAATACTTACATGTCTTAAACCGACAGCATACTCCACTTCCGTTTCTGTCACACGGTATTTTTATCTCTAAATTAAATGCTGACAAGAATCATTTTCAAGAACAATTTATGCACATTTTTAATATAAGATAATTAATCATGACATTCGTCACGATCAAAGTCATATATAAACATTTCATCAATACCTGATGGCATAAAAAAATTCAAGTTCATAACACAATGCAACATGGCAATAATCTCATGAATTCAAACATCATTTATCATTATTTATCATTATTTCTTTCAAGATATGTTTAAAACATATCTTGTCCGCGTATATATATAAAATCTGGATCCGGTCAAACCATATTTTTAGAACTTTTTTTTTTTTTTTTCAAAACCACCGTTCCTATATAAAAACTGTTATTTATGGCATGTTCAACGGATATGGATTTATATGAGATGAAATTTTATGAGTATGGAATTCTTTATGGGATCCAATTGGTATGGAAACGGACGCATGGAAATTTTGGTGAATATGTTAGATTTAAAATATATTATATATTTGAATAATTATTATTTCAAACCTAATATTATAACATTATTATATATTTTTAATAACATGAAGTAATCAACAAATATATAAAAAATAAATTCCTTTACAAAACAAATAATATTTTGTCATAGATTAACATCATCCAACTAATAAATAAAAGAAAAAATGTAATAAAATTGTTATTATTTTGCATTCTTTTTTGTTCAGTGAGCAAATAAAATTTTACATCTCGTTTTCTTCAGAAAAATATAACATTTGATGCCAAATTCAATGTGTTATAAAAAATAATCTTATAAAAAAATCACCTAAGGTCTATATACTTAAAAAAAAGACCGAATCTTCATGTACTATATCATATGAGCGTTTTATCTCGTTTGTGATATCATAATTACATTAAGCTCATTAGAGCATCTACATTCCTGATATTATTAGAGTTTCTAATTTTATGTGGCAGTTTCTAATTCAGTTTCAGAGATGTAGGAGTGTTTCTTATTTAAAAACTATGCAGTAAAATTTCTCATTAAGAAACTATTTATAAACTCCATATTAGTCAATGATTGCCTCAAATTATTTCTCATTTTTAATTTGTTGCAGACTTGGCTTACTAGAAACTCTAAAATTAATTTCAGGAATGTGAGAGTTAGAAACTTTAATTTCTAAAAAGTGGTTAACAGTTATTTAAAAACTCATTTGAATTTCTGGGATGTAGATGCTCTTAGCCGACAGTGTCGCACTGTGGAAAAAAAAATTAGTTGAACTTTTTTTTGAGACGAAAAATTTAGTTGAACTTGATGTTATCTTTTCCATAATTTTGTACTAGATAAGAAGAAAAGATGAAAATAAAATCAAACTTATTCCAAATAAAATGGTCACTGGATAAGTATCCAATGATTTCTCCCAACTTGCTTAAAATTATGTGAAATTCCATAAATTTTGTGTTGGCTGAACGGCCCTTAAACAGAAGGGGCCAAATTATAGGTAATCTCATGCAACTTAGCAACTTTAGAAGTTCATTAAAGTATGAACTGGTGTTTTATAATGATACAATTCGAAACCATGTATATTATATATATTCCGATTGCTAAGCATGCATGTTGTGTTTATGATGGCATTTTGATTTCTTAGCCTACGAAGATGAAATTCATATCACCTAATATAACTGAATATATTTCAGTTTAGATCCGAACCGTCTATCTGTGTATTCAATTTCAGATCGAATCAGTCCGGATACGAATCTAAACAGGAATATTCTGTTACATTGGAGGATACGGACTCATGAAAATGGACGGCTGCAGCAACACAGCAGAATTGTAGAGGCCATATCGGTGGTCCCATTTACCAGACAATGTAGGAGCATGGTATACTTTAAGGAGACCAACTCTAATCAAGTACCATTGCTCCAAAATGATATGACCTCTGTCTGAGAACAGTTTGAGTCCGATGAGTTTGATGACCGTCCGATCTGCTTTAAGATTCGCGGCAGCAACTTTTCGAGTCTGCTTTAAAATTAGTGTCCGCGAATCTTAAGTGGATCGGACGGTCTATAAACCCATCGGACCCAAGCTGTTCCCCCTCTGTATTGCTCTGTGCGTAGCCACAATTCTAATGGGCCCTATTTTTGTGTTGGGCCTTAATTTGATAAACCCGTCTTAATTATTACCCTAGAGTATCAATTACAGAAATGTACATGCCCGTTCTTCAGCTCCTACCTCCACGTATTTTTTTTTTTTTTCTGTTTTGGTATTTTGCTTGCAGCCAAAAATGACTGGAAGAAGACAATTACTTTTCGGTCTCTCTGACTTTCTCTCTCTCAGTGCCAAAACTTGGAGAACTAAAAACAAGACAACTGAAAAGAAGACTGGGAAGCGGGAAGACAGGACCTCTTGCTGATCTCTCGCATGGTGATCCCTCTTTGATCGGTAACTCCCTCTTTCTCTATCATAGAGATGCGCAATATAACGCGAGAGAAGCTTTTTTTTTTTGGCTTCGTGAAATTGATCTGAGAGAAGCTAAAGATAGAGAATCTATTTAGGATTAAATTTAAAATTGGAGTCCGACCTGGAGCCTAAATTAGGGGATTCTTGTAGTTATACTAGCCTCTACTGTAAATCTCTCTCTTTATCGAATTATCGTCTGGGTTTAATATTCTGTTTTTGAGTAAAAGGTGATACTATCGACTTATAATGCATTGAAACTTACATCTCCCCCCATTTTCTCCATTTGTTTCCTGCAATCTGGATATCGTACTTTATTCTTGATTCATCCGAATAGCTGATTTTTTTATTTGTTTATTTTGAAGCAACTGAATAAATCTGCAAAATTTGCCTCAAACAACGTTCTCAGTTTCATCTGTTCCCGTTCTTGTATGCCAGATTCCTTAAATATTCTTAAATTAAAAAAAAAAATTAATTTATATACAGGTTGCTTATAGCGTTGACTCAATGTCAGCTGGTGCTTTTGCGAACTGGATCCGTTCTCCTTTTGACAGAAGAAAAGGCTTGGAATTTCACAATTTTAGGTATGTATCTGGATCAGTGAGAGTGGTTTTGAATGCAACAATTATGTGTGTGTTGTTGTTCACTTCTGGTTCAGTTTAGTCCAATTACCTATTCACATTAAAAGAAAATTGAAAATCCCTCATATGGAAATGAACCTGGCAACACTGTAAAACAGTTTAACCCTAAGTGTGCAGCATTAACAAAACAAAAGGAGCGAACAATGGTATTTGATAAGCAGACCTGTACATACTTACATTAGCAAATAGATAGTGACCTACACTTATGTGGCTGTTTGCACTTGAATTTTTATATTCAAACAGGGGCCTATGAAATTATGAACAAAAAATTTGGGTTAACATGCTCTACATTTCAAGTTGCACAGAAAAAAGAGAAAAAAAAATAACAAAGGTGAGAATCTACATTGCACAGGTCATCCTTTTTAAATTGCATTTGTTTTTAACATTTCATTTCTTTCTGTATTTCGTTCTAGATACAAAATCCCATTTGGGTCGAACCAAGCCCTTTGGTTGAGAGCCAGGCATGACTATTCCCTATCAAAAGCTCGTGTGGCGGCTGATTATTCTGATTCCTTGCCAGAGTCAACCAATCATTTCATAAAACATGGCTACCATCCTCTTGAAGAATATAAAGAACCAAAAAGGAAGATAGATATGTTTCTCTCTGATGTACAGCTTGCAAGGACTATAGTAGAGGTACTATATACAGTGGGTACAAGTGATTCGAATCAAATATTGTCTTTTTTCTATAGGCATTACATGTCAAGAATGAAGCATATTCGTTAAAAATCCTCAATTTATGATTTATTTTTCATGATTCATCAAATAGTAGATGAAAAAATATCAAACTCTGATCTTTTTTTAAGGTTTATATGGTATAACAAGCGTTGACTTGATAATTTATTTATTCAACTTGTAGATTAACCATAAGGCGGTGCTTGTACTTGCTGGATGGCTACATTGTGAACCTCATGGTCACTCTTTGTGGTCGGAGTTCGAGTATCGAGTTGATGATCATGGAGGTGAGCCATACATTTGTTGTGTTAAGGATTACTATACCACTAGGTATGTGCCGGTATTGATACCAGACCTAACCAATCCAATAGTGAATATACTTGTGGCTTTTGGCCATCAACACATAAAATGGATTACAGAAAATAAAAATTGAGAAAATTGGTATCTGATAATCAATTGGTATAATTATTGGTCGGTTATAATAACTCCTATGAATTTTTTTTTCAGACATCTTATTTGAACTACCTGACAAGGGTTTATTGCAAGATGTTCATATAACAGACTTCCATGTGGTGAGCTTATTTCATCAGCGGTTCTATCACTGTCTTTTTTAGTAATACTGAATCTTTGACAAGAAATAGTGATTTCAACCCAATTGGTTGGGTTATTATTTATTCTTACAGAGAGTATTAATTGGGATGGACAGTCCATGTTACAACGAGAAAGGTACACTGATAGGTGGCCTAAACGACAATGACATTCGTGACAAACTCAAATTAGATAGTTCAGATGATGAAATAGAAGAAGCGTGCTATTATGAGGTTTGTTCCATCATCAATAGATTTCAGCCAGAAGTACTTAAGTCAAATGTCATGAACTCTTAAACTAATAAAAAAACTTATTTTGTGTTTCTGAAATTCTCTTTTTATGTTTCAAAAATTTTAATTGACAGTATCTACATAGGGTAGAAGAAATAACAGGTTTCCTCATGGAGCGTGGGATGCCAGAAACACTGCAGCAGACACATCCTTTGCATTTTGCAAAGTGTCTGAAAAAGGTATTTACAGATTTACTACCTCATAATTACTTCAAATCAAAGAAGTATGAAAAATTTAAGGGAGTTAAAGTGACCTCTTTCTACTAGTTTAGAAAGAGTGTTCTAAAATATAAAGAGATTCTAACAGTTTGGCAGAAGGTAGTATGATGGACCAAAGAGGTACTATTGACTCAAAATAGGGTGCTGTTTGGGGTATCCTTTCTTATTGCCAAAACACTCCCAAAAAATTAAATACTGTATGGTTTTATTAACTTCCATTTTCTCTGTGTATCTGGAGGTTGTTAATAGTACAATTGGGAATGAGATGGCTTGGCCGTCAAATGCTCTTTCTATAGTTGGCAGCCTTCAATCTTGCAAAGAAGAAGAATATATACGCAGAAACTTATCATATCCAAGTGATTATGATCTTGATCGTGATAATGAATGTACTGATGGCGGCTATGAATCGGACTGGAGCGGTACTGGTTTGTTTACAGTCTCTTTTTTCTTAACAAGTTTGCTTCTTAGACTTCAGCAGTGCTAATTCCAGTTTTTGTCTTAGTTTTCCTACCCTTTTTTTTTAGAACGTCTATAATATATATTTGGTCCATTTTCTGACACTGTCACCTGGTCCATTTTTTGACAATTACCAGAACCATGACCTAGGAAATATTGGTTAGGGGTTGTTTAGGGGTAGTATTATAGGCCTTAGGTCATAGGACTAGTGATTTGGGGTCAAGGATGTAAGCTTAGGACTTTGACCCCTACGATCTATAGGTTAGACATAATATAGTTAGTATTAGTATTAATATTATTACTATTATTATTGATACCATTATTACTGTTAGTACTACCACTACTATTACTATTATTATTATTATTATTATTACTATTTTATTACTACTTATCTTGACTTTATGATTGTGATTGGGTTTCATTTCTAGCCTACCCCAACTTGTTTGGGACTAAAGGCTTGGTTGTTGTTGTTGTTGTATAAATTAAAGAGCAAGCATGCCCATATGACTGTTACAGAAAGTGGGTCTAATTGTAAACGTTAGTTTTGTTCACAACAAGATTCTCAGTGTTGAATGATTTATTTCCTCGTGAAAAAACATTTAGATGATGAACCACTCGGTTACAGTCTCACTGAGAAACCAAGAAGTAAAACCTCCTTACTGTACAGACTGGAGATAGGCACGATGGAGCTCTTTTCTGTTTATGGAAACCAGGCAGGGCTTTATTCTTTTCCTTGTACCAAAAAATTATCATGGTATTAGTTTTAAAATTGGAACAGTTGCCTGATAGCAACAAAACTTATAACACCAAAACAAAACTAGCCTTGGTGACCTTTCTTATGAACTTTAAAGGTAGGTTAAGCATTCTTCCTCAAGAGTACAAGTAAGCTTCTAATTATGTTTGGCCTGAAAGTAATTGACATTCTCTTGATCACCATTCTTATGATGGGTATTTACTGTTGGGTAACAAACACTACAAAAGTTTTGAGCACATATATTTGTAGTCAAAGTAGCTAGCAAAATGCTATTTCATGCCAAATTGCCGAGCCTGACGAACTGGTACCTCGTATGAGCTCCCACTCACTCTAAACCACTTTTAGTAATAAAAGAATATAAACAAAATCCATCAAAAAAGAAAAACATTGAACTTTTGTATAACAATCTAACAGATCTTTTTAGTACAATAATGAAGTTGAATATCTTTTAACTAAATGTTGCTTGATGTGAGTACACCACAGACCGAAGTACATCATCAAGTTCCTTTCTGCGAAGTTGAGCCTGATGCTGTTGCCTGTTCTGCTCGAGAAATTATAAAACACCTTGATGAGCACGGAACACGTTATTTAACTGCTTTAAGGGCTCTTTGCCGCAAGAAGAAAGGCCTTGTTGTGGAAGTACGATTTTTTTTTTTCCTGAAACAAACTAACTTTACATATTGGATTAAAGTGCACACTGTTTTATTTTAGTGTTATCTGTGATTTTATTTTTTGGTTTGATGATACAGGAAGCTGAGATTATTTGGGTCGACCGTCTAGGGTTTGATGTGAGGGCTATTTTGGGCAGGGAAATGAAGATTCTTCGATTTTCCTTTAATACAAGAGTATGTGGCAAAAATTATATGCTGGTTTACTTTTCTAATTATCATTTATATATGTCATCACAAGAGTTGCTGCTGGAGATACCCCCACAAAATAAAATAGAAACCATAATTGTTATGTTTGCGATTTGCTATACTGACCTTAGATATTTCGACTTTGAATCAGGCAATAAATGAAAAGGCAGCTGAAAAGAAAATCATGCGGATGCTTTTCACTCGAAGCTATGCCAAGTACTTGCAAACTGCCTCTGATGATATAAGAAAATCCTAGTGCTATATTTTTATATTAACTTTGTTATCTTATTTGTTTTTTATCCTTTGAAAGATGATTTTACCAAATAAATCCTCTTTTTGTCGGTATTTTTTAACATTAATCTAAATAAATCATCTTTTTGTTGGTATTTTCTAACATCTCTAAATCTATCAAGCATAAGATTAGCAATGATTCAAACGAAAAACAAGAGGAATCATTTGATTTGATATTTAAGGATTGGCTTGTTTAGTTCTTTTCAGTTAGCTTGACCACTACAGAGTACTACTGTAATCATGTTCTTATCAATTTGTTTAGTTGCTCAGTGTTCCGTTTCCTGTTTTCATCATCATCTTCTTCATTTTCCTTTGGCCCGTTTGGGAACATGCGGAATAGTGAAAGAATAGTGAAAAAATAGAATTTGGTTAGCTTCTACTTGGTATTATTTCAATCATGTTCGGTTGATGGTGGAAGTCTATTGGTAAATGAATAAATTTCATAATTGAAAAAGGTCAATTTCTTTATTTTACTATTTCCATATAATAGAGAATTGACTTGTAAGAAATAGAGGATGGACTAAAGTATAAAAAGCAGGAGTATATGTAAAAGTTCAAATTCAATTTTACTTTTTTAATTTTCACAATTCTACTTAATTCTTTTCTTGTTCGGCATGAATAGAACCTTTATTCTACTTGTTCTTCTTTTCCACGCTTGTCAAACAGATAATTTGATATTTGCATTGGTATATAAAGGACAAGTTTTAGAGTGAGACTATGAGAGTAGGAGGTGCTTGGTAAATTATGAAATAGTGCTAACTGCTAAAGTGGTATGGATCCATATCCTCCCCGGTACCGTAAAAGATTCCCTTTATTTTACGGTTTGAGATTAACTCCCAGCTGGTTTGGGATTCGGGCTGACAGAGGGGTAGTATTATTGGGCTTTGAGATTCGTGCCAGGTTAAAAAGAACGGTCCAGATCAAGTAATTGTAAAAGATTTCCTATTACGGTACCGGAGGTGATGTGAATTCAAAGTGGTATATAGTGGGAAGAATCATTTAGAAGGGCCCTAGAATGAATTGGGTTATATGTGATCGGTCCTGATCGAGGTAAATTATTTGTTTAAGAACCGAAAATTTTATATGGAAGAGGATGATTTATGTGTATAAATTAATAATTTTTATCACGTCCGAATTGGAAGGCGAAATTTTATTGGGTGGCTCATTTATTTTCTTCTCGACTCTTCTCATCACACGGGGTTAGCGGCAAAGCTAACAATTATATTGATAAAAAAAAAATTATATTTACACAAAATTTGAATTTAAAAAATAAGCTATCTGAAATACTGAACTCCACCCTTCTTTCTTTATTGCCATTCCTAAGCAGTTGAGCCGAGCTAACGATATTATACCGATGTATTATATGTAGCCTTAATTTTTTTTAAAGTATAAATAAGCAAATATGTATTAACGTAATAACTTATTTATATTAATAAATTACTTGAGTGTGGGTAAATGAGTAATAACTAAGCGTATATTTTACAAAATTAAAAAAGTAAGAGTAAAAAATCATAACAGTTGCTAATACGTACTTTAATTTAATTGAAATTACATACTATGAGTAGAACTAGGGTGCTCCTAAGCTCACCAAGCCCTTCGTGAGCGCGACTCTAAAATCTATCAAATTGACTTCAAACGACATTCTTAAACCGTTAGATGTTCAATCTATATTAAAATGTGCTGGAGACCAAATTTTACATTTTTTGGAATTTTTTTACTATTTATTAAGATGGTTTGAAAATCGCTGTTTTTATTAAAATTATGCACCATTGGAAAACAGCGATTTTCAAACCATCTTAATAAATAGTAAAAAAATTCCAAAAAATGTAAAATTTGATCTCCAAGCACATTTTAATATAGATTGAACATCTAACGGCTTGAAAATATCGTTTGAAGTCAATTTGATAGGTTTTAGAGTCGCGCTCATGGAAGGACTTGGTGAGCTTAGGAGCACCCTAGTTATACTCTACATACTATTATCAACGACTATATTTCAATTGAATAAATTCAATAAATAAATGTACAACAGTAATCAGATTTATCTGCCGATTCTGGTCTCCACCTGGGCAGGACACGTATCGCACGGTGGGACCACAATTCTACAGTTCAGATTTACTCTCAAGCTGAACCAAACTCAATCCCGTGCCTATTTAAAGTCCCTTTGAAATTCGTGACAGATTTAAAAGAACGGTCCAAATGCACAAAGTTCACATCACCTCAGGTTACCTGACTCAAGCAAATTACGATCGGATGGTCCATTTAACATGGCACGAATCTCATAACAGATCCCCTACAGTCTCAATGGACACTGGATTAAATTTGGCCCAGATAGAATTAATCTGGGCCGGCCGTTGCAATTTGCTTGAGTCAGGTACCTGGGAGGATATCTGTCCCCAAATGCACTAACTCTACATAACAGAATCCGCTTGGGCGTGGCTCGATAGGCTGTAGCTCCCTGACAGCTCACAGGAAGATCCCAGTAAACAAAAAAGCAAAAATTGTCGAACTCTCACCCTCGTATTGTACTTGCGCCTAAAATTGACAAGATCCCACATTTCTTCGGTTCTTCCTGCTCGCAAAAAAGAAAAATAATCCCATCATCTTTCATTCTCTCTCACTCTCACTCTCACTCCGCAGTCCCCATGCCCCTGCCACCACTGCTCCGGTGGAGGGATATCTTTACCAGTACATTTCACTGAGCTGAGATCGAACTATGAATCTCTAATTTCCAAATCCAAACACCACTTCCACCTTCAAACAAAGCAAAATGTCAATTCTGCTCGGCCACCTTCCGAAGCCAAACATCCGCACACTCTCCCTTCTACTTGCCACCTTCTCCCTCTCCTTCATCTCCTACCTCCTCGGCATCTACACCTCCTCTCCATTTTCCCTCTCTCTCATCCCTCCCCCCTCCTCCGCTCCCCTCCATTGCCACCTCTCCACTCTCCCATCCTCACCTCCTCTTCATTTCCTCCCTCGCCACACCCTTCCCCTCCCCTCTTCCTCCCTCTCCCCTCCCCTTCCTCCTCTTTCCTTTTGCCCTTCCAATTTCACCGATCACTGCCCCTGCCAGGACCCGACCCGAGAACGCCTGTACCCGACACGTGACCTTGAGCATCGGGAGCGCCATTGCCCTGTAGCTCCCACTGACCATTACACATGTCGCATCCCACGACCTCCTGGATACCGGGCCCCATTACGCTGGCCTCTGAGCCGGGATAGAGCTTGGTTTAAGAATATACCATCTAAGAGGCTGAGCGAGGTGAAGAAGAATCAGAATTGGGTCAGGGTTGAAGGGGATTGGTTGGTTTTCCCAGGAGGTGGGACCTCCTTCGCCAATGGGGTGAAGCGGTATGTTGATCAGATATCCAAGATCATACCATTAAAAAACGGAGAGATCAGAACTGCTTTAGATATTGGCTGTGGGGTGAGGCTCCTTTCCTATTAAAATTGCCATCCTAGTACTTTTCTTTTTATGTTATTAGAATAAGAGATTCAACTTGAGTTTATATGTTCAAACCTCAAGTGGCAAATTGAACTTGATAAAGACATTTTAAATCTGAGAAATTATATTTACCGCTGAGCTACTGATAGTTATTAGAGAGAGAGAGAGATATAGAGATAGAATGAGAGAATGAATTCTGTATTGATTATTTCTGAAATGTTACAATGTCATGCCTTATATATGTGGTACATGTAGGACACCATTCAAATCTAAAGAACCATTAGGAGAAGAAAGAGAGCAATGGCCTAGATTTTGAATGATAAGGTGAGAGCCATTACCAACTTGAAGCCGATCTTGTCCATCATAAGCATTAAACGAGGTGAGGTTGTTCAAGTCGGAGGTGACATGATGAGAGGCCCCGGAATCAAGGAACCATCCTTCATTTGGATTGGAGGTGGTTGTGTTGAAGAATGCTTGAGGTGGAGAAGGATAGGCATCATTGTCGAATCGATACCAACACCCAAGGGCTTCATGTCCCCTCTTCCTACACACCTGGCACTGTGGCCGGTCTCCAGTGAGCTGAGAAGTAGAATTGGCACTGCCTCGGCCTGGAGTTGAAGAGGAATGAGCATAGTTGCGGTTTGGGCCCAAAAATGAAGGGGCCCGGTTAGGAGTTGGTAGAATTGGGCCTTGAGCTACAGTAGAAGAGGGATTAGAAGTATATTGAGATGAGCCTCTTCCCCGACCTCTGCCTTTGCCACGTGCCCGACCCGCATAAAGGGCAGCTGGATCCGCCGAATGAGAGGAATGTGAGATCTGAGAGTTCAAGAGAGACTCGTGAGAGAGTAAAAAAGCGTGAAGATCTACTAAGGAGACTGGAACGGCCCGGGTTGTGAGAGCGACCACAAAGGAGTTGTACTCCGCCCCGAGTCCACTGAGAATGGATCGGACTAGGTCAGAGTCCGGGATTGGATCGCCAACTGCCGCCAATTGATCAGCGATGCGCTTCATGTGCTTAAAGTACTCGCCACAACGCTGATTGCCCCTGAACGACGACTGAAGAGCACGTCGCAGCTCCATGATTCGAGCTGAGGATACGGCAGAGAAGGTTTGATGAAGGGACAGCCAGAGATCTCGAGAGGATTGACACTGCACATATTGCGACAAGATGCCTTCGGTGAGAGTAGTGCGGAGCCAGCCGAGCAAGAAGCGATCTTGCTTGTGCCAGGCGGAGTAATGAGGATTAGCAGAGGAGACGCCATCGCTGATCAAATTCTTGTCAGGTGGCGACACTGTAGCATCCAGAAATTTGGAAAGGCCGAATCCATCAAGAATCGGCTCAATCTGAGAACGCCAAGTCAGGAAGTTGTCTCGGGTAAGTTTAGTAGAGACAGGGAGAGTAATCTGGATGACTGAATCAACAGGGGCGGGAGGAGCGGGAGTAGAAACCTCGCTGGAAGCCATGAAAGCTTTGAGTAGCTAATAGAGAGGAAAGAACGAGGCTCTGATACCATGATAGTTATTAGAGAGAGAGAGAGATATAGAGATAGAATGAGAGAATGAATTCTGTATTGATTATTTCTGAAATGTTACAATGTCATGCCTTATATAGACATTCTAATACACTAGCATCAGCTATCATATACCATAACACAGAACAGCAGTTGTAACTGATTCTGTTACAAGTCTCTAACTATCTATTGTTCTGCCTAATTACAAATCTACCCTTGTGCTATTACTGTGCCTAATAGCTACCCATGGGTTAAACCGGCATATATACTTTTCTGATATAAATACAGTTCCAATTACATACCATTTTTTAAAACTTGTTTATAGAGTTTGAAAAACCTATCAGCCATGGTTCATCTGACCCCCAATATTTTTCTACAGCATATGCTTAGAGCAACATAACTATGATTTTTTTCTTTAATTTCTCATCTGCTCGGGAGTTAATTTGACAATGAAATAAGGTCTTTGCACTTACCAAGAAGAACAACAAAATAAAGAACATTCCCAAAAGCACCCTGAAACTAACATCATGTCCAAAGTGCAATATAAAATTGCATAAACAAACCTTTACATGATCAAAAGTTTGTACAGATCCGACAATTACACATAAAGTATATAAGTAATAGTATCATAATATCGCCCTTTTGATCAGGTAGCGAGCTTTGGCGGTCATCTACTGGATCAAAAAATTCTGACAATGTCTATTGCCCCAAGGGACATACATGAGGCTCAAGTTCAATTTGCACTGGAGCGTGGAATCCCGGCCATGCTAGGAGTGTTGAGCATTCATAGACTTCCTTTTCCTTCCAGGTCTTTTGATATGGTTCACTGTGCGCGCTGCCTTGTCCCATGGACTGCTCATGGTAAAATATTATGTGGAACTTTTCTATTTGGAAAAAGAAAGGAAAACAACAAGAGTGTGGCTATGGTAATATGCATATTGCGGAATCGACCCGTGCTCTGGATTCATATCTTTATTTTCAAAGTTCAAACAGTTGATCTGAACCGTTAAACATGATCTCGATATGACGATGTACTTGGATTTCAAATTTTATATTTTTTTAAATTTATATGATCTCCGTATCTTTATTTTTTTTAGACTGGTAGAAAATCACTGTTTTTGGATGGTCTAGAATTTTTAGATCAAGTGATTTTCTACCTATCTAAAAAATAGTAAAAAGTTTCTAAAAAATGTAAAATTTGGTCTCCAAGTACATTTTCATATGGTGGTCATATTTAACTGTTCGGATCGACTATTTGAACTTTGAAAATTGCGATACAGATCCATAGTACGGGTCGATCCGTAATATGCATATTACCAAGCCTCACTCAAACAGCAAATCATTCTTTACATTC
Organism: Carex myosuroides; assembly: GCA_028015225.1. Classification (NCBI taxonomy): domain Eukaryota; kingdom Viridiplantae; phylum Streptophyta; class Magnoliopsida; order Poales; family Cyperaceae; genus Carex; species Carex myosuroides. Next base: position 2,647,643 of record CM051477.1, read on the forward strand.
TTTACATTAATTAAGTGACGAATGGGTGAATTGTTCTAGATATTTTTTTTCTTTTGACTTAACCAAATTCCTGCACTATCAATTTTAGAAAGCTTGGGGATCACAACACATTTTAAGTTACACTGATTTTGCTTAAATTTGGTCTTGACAAAAAAAAAAGGATTCGTCAAAGGTAGGGTAAAAGACCCTCTATTGTTTATTTAAGAAGGGTGTCGCTACCGAGATGATAATACCAATAATAGATTAGGGTAGTTTGTAGATATGCTACTGTCATTACGTTTACGTGTAATCTTTCATTTTTGCTATTAGTTGAAGCTAGTGCTGAACTATTTATTAATGTAAGGAAAAGAATGGTAGGTGAAAACTGCCAACTTTAAATGCATTACATGCTCACGGTGGTACGAAATATCGAGAAATATTGGGCATTCCTTTTTAAAAGTTTGGAAAAAAGATGGGCCATGCATCCCCTGTAGGAGATGCAAGTTCTCTCAATGCAAGCCACTGGGGTTACTAAATAATGGTTGGTGAAAACTGCCAGCTTATAATACATTACATGCTTATGGTCGTACCAAAATATTGACAAATATTGGGCATATTTTGTAAAATTTTAAAAAGTGATATGCCATGCATCCTATGTAGGAGATGAAAATTTGAATTCCAGTGCAAGCCACTGGAGGTGGTCCGTCTCTCATCTCATGTGAAAAAAAGTGAAGTTATGTTCTCTTCGGAATATCGTAAAATATCATGGTTATACTTCAGAAGCTGTTTTAGGTAGTAGCACAGCCATACCTTCACAATCAAACCTGTTACAGGAACAGAGTATGCATTAGAAAAACCTGAAAAACTTGAAATCATCAAACAGCGAAGCAAATATTTCAGTTTACTTATTTTGCATGTTATTCTCTGCTCATGCCAGATGGCCTTTACCTGTTGGAAATCGATCGGGTGCTCCGTCCAGGTGGCTACTGGGTTCTGTCTGGACCACCAATCAGTTGGAGAAGTCTATACAAGGGGTGGGGTCGCACGAAAAAAGATCTGGAAGGGGAGCAGATGGCCATAGAAGATCTGGCAAGGCGGCTTTGTTGGAAAAAGTTTGCTGAAAAGGGCACAATTGCTGTTTGGAGAAAGCCTACCAATCACATCCACTGTATTAAGAAGGCTAAGATGGTCAATTCACATCCTTTTTGTGTCGACTCTGACCCTGATGATGCTTGGTGACTTTCTTGTTTTCTTATGCTTTTTTTTTTAGAATTTTACAAAAAAGACCGTTTCCCCGGCATCCAAAATATTCTCTGTTAATTAAGGAGGCAACATACTGGTTTATAATCTCAATGGAAGTCAATAATCCAAGTTATGAACATTTTTGTAAAGTTTCTAAATCGTTTGCTAATTGACATAATTCCAAAAATTAATATGGGGCAGTGAACTTAAGTGCCAGTAAGAAATTTCAAAAATAGTGTAGTGAGGCATGGTACTATACAGCCAGTATCAACTGACTGATACTAGCTTCCAGTTGTTATTTTATTCAATATTAGCTCTCTTGGTTTTAGTTTTCTGCTGTAGCCTATATAAGTAAGTTTAGGCAGGGAGCAAACTTGCTATATTTTCATGGACTGAAACAACTTTGTACTGTACTGGGTGGATGTATAGCATATATTATCTACATCTACCTACTGTCATATACCAGTATTTTTTTGCATTTGTTTGCACTACCAATTCTCAATAATTTTTGTATTAAACAGGTATGAAAATATGGAGCTATGCATAACACCTCTCCCAAAAACTCGCCTTATTGATGATGTGGCAGGTGGTCCCACTGAAAAGTGGCCAAAGAGATTAAACACCCTACCACCAAGGATAGAAAGTGGCACAATAAAGGGAATAACATCTGAAACGTTCAAAAATGATGGTTTCATTTGGGGTAAAAGGGTCTCGAATTATGTCTCGCACTATATTAAAGGGATGTCTGAAGGGCAGTATAGGAATGTCCTTGATATGAATGCGGGTCTTGGGGGCTTTGCTGCTGCCTTGGCAAAGTATCCTGTTTGGGTTATGAATGTGGTCCCTTCTGAAGGGGTGAATAACACTCTGGGTGTTATCTATGAACGTGGGCTTATTGGAACCTTCATGAACTGGTATATATTATTTCTTTTATACCTTCACTTAGCCTTTGTTATAACATACCAGTATTACATTTATACAGATAATATATTCATATAGAAAAATAGAAGTTTTGAAGAGTAAATTTGCTAAAAAAAATATGTATTAATTATTATTATATTTTCTTATAAATAACTTTCCAGGTGTGAGGCATTCTCTACGTATCCGCGCACATACGATTTCATACATGCTTACGGAGTTTTCAGCTTGTACATGGACAAGTAAGTGCCTTCTTCAATTTTAAAATTTTTTCTGTTTAATATTTAATTCATTTTCAGTGTTCCCTTATTTTCAAATGATAGAAATATTTGACCCTGTTATTTATTTTTTATACCTTATTTATTGGTCAAAGCATAATAAGAGGGGGAAAAAAACTCATTCGAAATCTGGCTGCTACACTCAATTTGATTGCAGTACCTAAAAGGCATTTTTAAGTACAATAAGTCAATAACAATAACAATTAAAGAAACTTGCCATAGAAGGCAAGTTTTGTATAATTTTCCTCACTGGCATGTGCAGGTGCAATGTATTAGATATACTACTTGAAATCGATCGGATACTACGACCAGAAGGAGCCATAATAATTCGTGACAATGTAGATGTTATTACACGAGTAAAAAAGGTCTCTGAGCGATTAAGCTTGAAGGGTAGGATCGTAAATACTGAAAATGGGCCTTTTGATCCTGAGAAGCTGCTCATCATTGACAATTCCATTTACTAAATATTGATTATTGCATGGTTGGTTGAACTGAGAGAGGATTGAGGAGGTAAATAGTGAGGAAGTCAATTTCCACCGGAGCAAATTTGTTAATGAAAAGTATCCTGTACAACCTTGCAAAAAAGGGGATGTTATCCTCCATGCCCTTTTTATTAAAATGGTAAGAAGTATCTTATTATTTGCCTTTTCTCTGCAAGAAGAAAGTCCAAAAGAGAAGTAGTTTGGGATTCCCTTAAAAAAAAATAAGGGTAGGTTATAGAGGATATTTGTGATACTTTTAAGACAGCTAGAATAGCCCTGTTTGTGACATTGGTTCTATGAGAGGAAACGGTGTAATTTATCATCTGTATGACTCAAGGACACTTGAGAGTAGGTCCGATGGGCATCGGATCTACTTTGGTTTGATGGGTTTAATCACCGTCGATTTGCTTTAAGTTTGTGCGGAACGCTTTAAACTTCGTGCATGTCTGTTTTAATTTTTGTGCGCACAAATCTTAAATTAGATCGGACAGTCATCATGCTCGTTGAACCTAAAAGTAGGTCCGATGGGCATCAGACCTACTCCGCTGTCACTTAAGGAATGTAATAATACTGTACACTTTATTATTTATTTTGATGGAATTAAATTGGTTCGTACTACTGCATGAAAGCAAAAATAAAGTACTGTCTACGTATAATCATCATACTGAATATTTCCTACAGATTAAATTTAGAGGTTTGTTTTAATTCTGTATTAATTTCAATCATTTCCAAAACAGATGGTATGGGCCGTAAAAAGCTTTCAATATTATGTTGGTTGCTTTTAAAAGTATTTCCAAGTTTTATGGTACATTTATTTTAGTATATATCTAATAATTAAAATTTTAATTTGAGGGATGTGATCATTCTTATCCTAGTGTGGTACATTCTTTTCATCATATCAACCATTACGAGACGGATTATTTAATCTGCATTGAATTTAGAAATTAATGAGAGATCAAAGATTCTAAACTAATTAATGAGATTGCAATATAAATTTTTCTTTATATAAAAAATATCAATTTGATATTGCACCTAAAATTATATATTTTTTCCACTCTTTATGAACCAACAAATGTTATTCAGAATGTTCGCTAAGTCGATATGTTATTTAGTTGAAATCAACGGCACGAGTTTGGATAAAAAAAAATGGTCTACATCAACGGCTCTAAAACCATGTAATATATTCAAAGCAACCAAAAATATTTAATCAAGTTATTTTTATTATCTTCTTTAGCTTTTAGTTTCCCCTTCTTAAGACGGCCACCTTCCTCCTCTTGGAAATTTAATTAATAAATTAAAATAATGTTTTGAGATCTTTTTTCTTTTCGGAAAAAGAAAGAGATTTGTGAAATTAATAGGAATAATGAACCATTATGATATTAGCAATAGTGCAAAGCAAGGGGGAAAATGCACAATTAGATAAATCGTTCTCACTTGTAAAGAAATTAAAAATATTGATGTAACAATTACAATATTAATTGCAAGAATGTAGAGTAATTAATAGTAATTGGTATCCACAATATTTTTTTTTTTCAAATCAGTCAAATTGAAATAACATGATATAAACATTCTATGATTAATTTTAAAGAATTACTAAATTATTGATGTAATAAATAAATTCAATCTTTTAGTTATGCTCTTATAATGAAACAGTCAATTGGCCGTTACCTGCTCATTATTTTGTGAGATAATTGTTGGTTGCGTTGCTCGCAATTTTTTTTAAGTAAAGGTTGATGATTAAGCCACTTAACTATTTAAGATATACACATAATCTTCATATTCAAATTTCTAACTTGCATCACACAGAAATATTGCCTTTACCACTAAATTAAAAACTAGTTCTCATTGCAATGATCCATGTAACTATATATATATATAGAGGTTGTGTTGCTCGCAATTTTTTTTAAGTAAAGGTTGATGATTAAGCCACTTAACTATTTAAGATCTACACATAATCTTCATATTCAAATTTCTAACTTGCATCACACAGAAATATTGCCTTTACTACTAAATTAAAAACTAGTTCTCATTGCAATGATCCATGTAACTATATATATATATAGAGAGTTGTGTTGCTCGCAATTTTTTTTAAGTAAAGGTTGATGATTAAGCCACTTAACTATTTAAGATCTACACATAATCTTCATATTCAAATTTCTAACTTGCATCACACAGAAATATTGCCTTTACTACTAAATTAAAAACTAGTTATCATTGCAATGATCTATGTAACTATATTTATATAGAGGTTGGCTAAGATCAAAGTAGTATGACCAAGGCTTTGGTGCTACCAATTAGTTTTTGCGATTTTAAAGTTCAAATAGTTGATATGAAGTGCTCAACGTGTTCTCCATATTAAAATGTGATTGGAGACCAAAATTTGCATTTTTTTTAATCTTTACTGTTTTTTTTATGGATTTTTGAAAATCACTGTTTTTCATAATAAAAAATAAATAAATAAAATCTGAAAAACAGTGATTTTCAAAAATCCATAAAAAAAAAAAGTAAAATTTGGTATCCAAGTACATTTTAATATGAAGAACACGTTGAGCACTTCACATCGACTATTTGAATTTTGAATATCACGAAAAAAAATTGGTAATATCAAAGCCTTGGTCATACCACTTTGATCTTAGCCAACCTCTCTCTCTCTCTCTATATATATAGACACACACACACACACACATATATATGATTGAGGATATGGTATTTGAATTCAGATCCTCCCCGTACCGTAACAGAGAATCTTTTAGAATTAGTGGATCTGGACCGTTCTTTTTAAATTGGCACAAATTTCAAAGCCCAATAATAGCCCGAATCTCAAAGTGGCTGGAAGTTAATCTCAAAACCGTAAAGTGAGGGGAATCTTTTACGGTACCTGGGAGGATACTTTTCCATGGTACTTTGCAAAGCGTGATACAATCCGTGTTATGGATCAATAACTCCATTTATGAAGTTCAAACAATCAATCTGAACCGTTCAACATGATCTCCGATCTCCGTATAAAAATGTACTCAGAAATCAAATTCTACATTTTTTTAGAATTTTACACTTTTTTATATAGGTAGAAAATCACATGACCTACAGATTTTTGAACCATAAAAAATAGTGATTTTCTACCTATTTAAAAAAATAGTAAAAGAAAAAATATATATAAAAATGTTAAATTTGGTCACCAGATACATTTTTATACTGAGATCATGTTGAGCAGTTCAGTCAATGATCCGTGCTTTGCAAAATTCCAAATATAGCCTCACTCATACACATATCATATCATATTGCTGGAGAGGATATATACAAGGAGTGGTTACTTTCTTTTTCCCCACTGAACAGCAATCTTTCATGTCTTCTCCTTGCCTGTTGTTTCTCTCTCCTCTCACACACACTCTCTTTCATTCTATCTTTTGTTGGGAGATCAATATCACCCAATATTACATGTCCTCTTTGGTTGAAAACACATGGACACACAAAAATTCACTTATCCTCAGTTTTATTAAGCAAAATATTTGGTACCAACCAATATGTACCACTCCCAAAGTTTATCACTTGTACATTACTTCAATTTCAGACTAATAGAAACCCTGGATGAATTAAAAAAAAAATGAATTGACTACAAATTGTTTCCAACTAACTTCAAAAAGGAGGAAGAAAAATACAACAATTCCAAGAGACAAAGTTGCAAAAAAATTATTACTCTGGGAAAAAAAGCATCAGAATTTGAACTTTGCAAAACTTTATTTTGACTTGGAGAAACTGCGGCCGGTTATTTGCTCAGATTCATACAACATGTGATTTATGAGGCCCCTTGCAGCACTGCAAAAACAGATTGCTCACATTATCTTTTTAATAAAAAAAATTCAGTTTTGCCCCTCCAGAACCTCAGAATATCAGTAATATCCCTGATAACTGAGTGATATCTAATGTACCCGTGTAATGCATACAAAATAAGTAAATAACACATAACACATATCGCTCTCTTCCAATTTTTCAGTTCTGTAGCACAAGAAATGAGCAAAGAGGGGTTTGATTGGGCATATTTTGAATAAAGGGGGGAAGAGAGGCAGAGAACCTAATTTTCACTTTCTGTAGGGATATGCATGACATTTTATATTACATGTGCCAAAAGATACAAACAAATATATAGCACAAAATAGGTACATACTCATCCTTGAGTTTTTGTATCTTTTCAGGATCAGTTTCATTTTTGTGCATCTTGAACTGCTGCCTCACCATGTTGACTAGTAGCCCTGTATTGTGTTTCTGAAATTGAAAAAATAAAGCGAAATATTTAACATCAAATAAACACATTCACTACGACAGAATAAGGCAAAATAAAGGTTAAAAGGAATTCATGCTTAGTTGTCTATTGGCATGATTATGGGTTATTAAGTGAAATCTTGTTGCATTGAGGAAATTGCAGTTTTTATTACACAAAATCCTGTTTTAGCAAACAAATGTACAGTTCTAAACTGATAATACGATAAAAAAAAAAGTAAATAGCTAAATTTTCTATCTCAAACCAATCATCTTGTGTTAGGTGATCAACAAAAAAAAATGACTGAAAACTAAACCTTAACGACCCTAACCTGGGAGAAAAAAGAGAAAAAAAAAAGGATCTCAAAATTGGGTTAGTTCAATAGCATTACGGCTTCTAGGTTTATACATGTCTAAATGTTAGCTGAACTTCACAGCCAAGTATTAATTCAGCTCTAATAGCGAATAACTTTTGTTGGTTTTCTTTCTTCAAATAAAAACTTCAAGTAATAAGATAACACAAAATATTTTTAATTCAAAATCCTATAACAATAGTCATCGCTGAAAGAAAGCACATCTTACTGCTGCTCATTGGTTGCAATAACTAAACCTCTCTTTACAACAAAACCAACTAACGAATCAATCTCATAATTAAAACTTTATTAGTGCAAATAAACAATACCAGCACGTCAATAAATATGCCATATAGTCTTAAATTGAACTGAGCAGAGGTACCATATAGTCCAGCACAACACTGATATGACACGTTTCGTTTCAGAAATAGCTAAAGAAACAACTAGTCTAGTTGGATTCTAAGTTGAATTCAGTAAAAACCCAAAATCATTCCAAGACCAAAACCTTACTGTAGTTGTACCAACAACTGTACTGGTACAAATTTCCATGCAGTAATAAGAAGGAACAATGAAAAAAAGAAGGTACCTTTTGACCAATATACTTAGCCCTCCTCAAGCATTCTCTGTACAACTACCATAACAAATTTGTAGCTTTAGATAGTTAATGAAGGAAAATTTAATTGGTAATAAAAAACAATGATGATCATCGATCCCAATAGCAACAAAAGAGAAATACTTACGCGGATTACATTGTCGGCTAGTTCAGGAGGCAACGATCCCTGAAGGGAAGGCATTTTTTCTTATTTCGTTCTAGTTTTCTTCTATTTTTTCTTCGATCCTCTTTTGGGAGCTGGGAGAAAGAAAGAAAGCCGCCGAAATTCTTTTAGTTACCATCTTAATAAATTCAGATTAAATGAATACCACCCCATCCGAGTTTTTTTTCAATTGTTACCACCTACGCGTGTCCACTCCGCGCATCAAATTGGAACTGGTGCGCGCTGGAGAGGCGCACTAAATTTTTTTTTTTTTTCATAAATCATAAAAAATAATAAAAAAATTTCAAAAATAATAAAAATTGGTATTCTTCAAGTTCATTATATAACTAATTTATTGAACTACTTAGATCGAATAATAAAAATGAAAATCTTAATCGAAAAGTTCAACTCAAGTTTGAGGCTCTCCCTATGTTTTTTTGGCAATTCTGAATTTCAAAAAACGGCGAAACAGTCATTGATGTATGCATATTTTTGCAAGCTTTCCGAAAATTAGTTATTTGCTGAAACGAGACACTCGAGAGTTTAGGGTTTAGAGTTTAATGACATGATTATACGACATTATTTAACATCAAATAAACACATTCACTACGACATAATAAGGCAAAATAAAGATTAAAAGGAATTCATGCTTAGTTGTCTATTGGCATGATTATGGGTTATTAAGTGAAATCTTGTTGCACTGAGGAAATTGTAGTTTTTATTACACAAAATTCTATTTTAGCATACAAATGTACAGTTCTAAACTGATAATATGATAAAAAAAAAAGTAAAAAACTCTTTTCTGCAGATGCCACAGTAATAGGTACAGTTAGTAAAACTCTATAAGCAACTAAAATATTTGAAAACATGTCCATCTTTTTTACAAACTCCATAACTTTAATGGAGTTCCATGCATTTCCATATTGACACGCTCCATTTGGTAGCATTACCTGCAATATTTGTAATTCTAAAAATAAATGTTGGGCATCAATATCACAGTTCTCACCATGTATCAAAGCATTTTCAAGTTTCAAACGACAATTTTTCATTCCTTCATCATCTAATGAAATTTACCGTGATGCATCAAACAAGGAACCAAATATAGATTCAAAAAGTTCAATTTATTCAAATATGATTTTCAATTGAGAAATTGCCATATCAACTAAAACAAGAAAATAGTCTGTTCTAAAATTTTCTTGAGCAGATTGTTGCTCTATTTGTATCAGGATTTTCATAAAAATGTTTCTTTCTTATAGCCCTACGTTTTACCTGAAACACTGGTTCAATTACTATTTCATCAGCAATCTCTTTAGCATCAATCATAAATCATAGCAGAAGTAAACCCATTTTCTCTGTATTTTTAAAAAAAAGAAACTAACTCTTTCAAACTTTCAATAGTTACATCAAGATGCATATTTTCATATTGCAAGCTTTTGCTCACCAAGTTTATTTTGAACAATATTTCATGCCAAATAATCAAACTCAAAATAAATTCAAAGTTTGACAATTCACTTGATATTAAATTTTTCAGCATCCTAACTTATTTTTGGATCATCAGAAACTTCAGCTAATTTTATTAAAGCATTTTTTATTTTGGGAGCTTGATTTTTTATTGTTTTTACACTTTCTATACAACTTTCCCATATTGTTACACACAAAGACTTCAAAGTTAAATCATCTACATGTTGAAGTAAAATGTTCCATCGTTTTGTTGAATTAGCAAACACATTATACAAAGCCTGACATGCTCCAAAAAAAGATTTTGCTTTCAAACAAGAATTTGTTATATCAGAAAATACTAAATTAAGATAATGACAACCACATGGCATATAAAAAGCTTTAGGATTTAGGTCAAACAATTTTTTTTGGACACCTTGATGTTTTCCTCTCATATTAGAACAAAATTGTTGGTATGAAATGTATCAAGAGGTATGCTATATTGTCTACAAGAGAGTAGACTTTAATTAATGGTATGAAATGGGAAAAAGTAAACTTTAATTGATGGAATGATGGTTAAAAGCAAAATTACAAGATAAATCATGCAATATTTACAAAATCAGAGACAGCGAGAGAGAGAAAAGAGAGCATACAGAAGGAGGTGCTGGAGAGTGGAGAGCAAGTGAGCAACAAGAGCTTGTGAGTCGGAGGCGGTGAGGCGCTAGAGGCGAAGATCAAGCCTGGAGGAGGAGATCAAAGTTTTTGTGGAAGCGATAAAAGTTTGGAAAGAAATGACAGAGCAAATTTTTTTTTTTTAACCATATACAAATTAAATTTTTTTTTTGGGCCCCCTAGATTTTTGGGCCCTGGGCCAGGGCCGGGCCTGTTTGCCTATCGCTACTACCTAAACATGTGTCTAAGTTATCTTATTTTTACGAAGCAACTTTAGCACATATATTGTATGATTCTTTATGGTCACCTAATTTGGCTTTCTCATTGTTATCTAACTATTTGTAATGTACCGGTATTATATTATTGAAGCAAGCGAGCAAGTAAGAAATATCAATGGAATTATTATCTATTTTTCTTTTTTCTTTTTACTTAATTTCGATTTTACTTTTCCCTAAAACTACAACAAAAATCCATCCAAAATGTATATTTTGCAACATGGTGTTGTTTATATAAGAGCTTTTATAAGGGATAAAACATAACTAATACTAGTATTGTGTCCGTGCATTGCAACGGAAACATATTATAAAATTGGATAGAATACAAAGAGATCTTTTTGTCTGACATTCACACAAAATTAAGAAAAAAATATATTTAAATAAAAATAAAAGACACAAATGAAAAAGAAAACAGAGATCTAAATAATAAATAACAATAAAGGAAACAACAACAAATAAAAAAAAACGGATCAAATATAACATGAAAAAAATTCTTGAAGTATCATTGTACGATTTAATATCTAATTTTCTCCACAAACAAGGCAGGTCATTAAACGATTTAGAGGAGAAATGATCTGTAAAGAAATAAAATTGGAAAAGATATAATTAAATGATTCAAATAAGAATTTTCTCTACAGATATATTTTAGAAATTATTTTAATAATGGAAATTTCTCTACAGATCATTTCTTTACACAATTTTTTTTGATATTCTTTATTTTCTCTCCAGATTAGAAAGATATGATTGTTTCTATCAGCACAAGATTTGCTCTTCATCTATTCACAAAGATACAGTAGCCCTAAACAAAATTCGGAAAGATATAATTGTTTCCTCTTTCATTGTCGAAAATATAGAGGAAGAGGAGAAATGAAACAGAGGAAACGAAGAAATAAGAAAATAATTTAATTGCAGGAATCAGAGATAGCTGCAAGGAGAAATAAGAAAACATATCGCTAGGAATTTATTCAATTTTAATTGTGACAAACCATGTAGCAGTCTGTGTGGCAAGTATGTTTTTAACTAAATTTAGACTTCTATACATAAAATAGATGTATTTAATAAAAAGAAGACAAATTATGTGATTGGAAGACTAATATTCAATTCGAAAATTCATCTTTCAATCTCAGCTGTTGACGGATCAAGACAACTACGTACATAATATAAGAATGGAGATACAGTGGAGTCAATCAAGTTAAGATATTATACATGTTCATTAAAAATTAAAAATTAAAAATTAAAGCATCATGTTTCTAGCTAATTTTTGACACTCTTTGCTTGTATAATTTTATTTACTAACATTAAACAAATAAACATAAAAGATTTTACTAAATATTAGTCGGAATCCTTCTTACTTTAATTATCAAAATCTAAAAATAATACTCAACAGATCCTTCTTATTTTATTCGGGATTCTTCTTATTTTAATTTACAAACATTATACATTCTTTTAAGGGATTCCTAATTTATACGTACCAAACTAAAAATAATTATGAAAATCTATAGCAAAATATCCGGATCAGAACAAAAAAGGTCATACAAATCAGTGTTATCAGAACTGAGCCGGGCTGCCGGTTCGGTCAGAAAAAATCGGAACTGGTCACCTGTCGGATTCAGTTCTTTAAATGAATCGCTTATGCAGTTAAGCCGGCCAAAATTCGGGTTTTTATCGGTTTTATTAAAAAAAACGGAAGCGTTTAGAAAAAGAAAAATCGGTTTAAAACATATTTTGTTCTTCTTTCTCCTCCTCCGATCTCTCAACTGATACTAATCTGACTAATGTTTTTCGAACTACTTCCTATGGACATGTTTGATGGTTTGTGCTCCTCACAATGGAGCAATTCTTCTCTCGCACTAGATAAAATCTTGATTTTGTGCTCAAGTTATAGCTGCTAATTAGTGGGTTTTAAACCGTACGTCAAAGAGAGAATGTTTCAGTAAGCTAGTACACTAAAAGCTAACAAACACGAATGAAAAAAAGACAAAAACGAGGAGAGCCTAAGCACGAATAGAAGAGACCAGATGAGGAGACCCTGCTAATTTTTGGGTCCGGATCCTCTAAAGTAACCCAATTTTTGGGTTTTGAATTGGAACCGTCCGATTCGAATCCGTCGCTCGGAATTATTTCGGGATTCGAAACCGTTACTCGAGATATGTACACTCTACTTCAAAATAGATTGTCGCGGATTCAAATTGAATAATCCTGATCTAAAATCCAAAAATTAAGTTACCTCACTGATCTGAATCCTCATTTGTAGGGAGAACCCATCTTCTGTTTTCGATCCATTTAGTTTCGCACTAGATCTTTTATGCTTGATTATCGTGTAAACTTTTATATTTCTTCATATTGTTAAGATTCTTTAAAGGGTTCAATTAAAAAGGATACGAGTGTTTTCTCCAACAGCAAAACAGAAAATTAATACAATCTCCACAAATCACAGGCTCAAGTTTCAAATTAAAGCACAAAAGACAAGTGAATATATCTATTTTCATCATAAATCTATAAAATATGTAGAGTGAGGCTATGGTGCTATGCATAGCACGGATGAAGTCCGTGCTACGGTCAAAAATTTGACTTTTTAAAATCCTAATGGTCGATCCAACCGTTCAATGTGATAACCATATGAATATGTACTTGCAAACTAAATTTTATATTTTTTCGAACTTTTTTACTATTTTTTTAGATAGGTAGAATTTTGATGGTCCAGAATTTTCAGAAAACACTGATTTTTCTACCTATCTAACAAAATAGTAAAAAAATTCGAAAAAAATATAAAATTTAGTTTGCAAGCACATATTCATATGATTATCACATTGAACGGTTGGATCGACCGTTAGGATTTTAAAAAATCAAATTTTTGGCCGTAGCACGGACCCCATCCGTGCTATGCATAGCACCATAGACTCACTCAAATATGTATATCAGTAAACCGTTCACGGGTCGACGTGGTTCTGATAAAATTGAGACAAATTAAATTTTGCGGCAGGAAATTTTCTTGTTTTAGTAACTTCCACTATTCGATTATTCGCCTTTATTTAATTGCAATAATGAATCTGTGGGGCTTGTTCTGTATAGGAAAGGGCAAGCCAACCAATCCAAATATCAACTATATATTCTAATATGAGGAGGGTTCAAATGCCTCCATTTTTCATGCCTCCACCATGCCTCCATTTTTAAAAACTTTAATAACTCAAAATTTAAAACTTAAAATTCAAAATAAAACCGTTGGATATGATCTAAATCATTTTATCTATGCACGTGTAAAAAATTATGACATTTCAATTTTGTTTTGGTTGTCATCAAGAGCTTGTAAAAAAACGCACTAATGTGGATAATTTCTAGACGTTGATTTGAAATCAACTTATTGATTCACATAAAAACAAAATCAAAATGTGATAATTTTTTATGAGCACATAGATAAAATGATGTAGATCATATCCAACGGTTTTATTTTGACTTTTAAGTTTTAAATTTTGAGTTATTAAAGTTTTAAAAATAGAGGCATGGTGGAGGCATGAAAAATGGAGGCATTGGAACCCTCCTCTTCTAATATATACTAATTTAATAATTTTGACCATTTCATTTATTTTTCTTGGCTCCTCATCAACCGATCTGAATTTAATAATAATGACATCTATTTTATTGTTTGTCCTGATTGGCAGTTGTTACGCAGAGCCCCGACATTTTTATTAATATCAAAGTTTAATACAAATTATTAATTATAACCCAGAATCGGACCAATTATCGAAATATACCCAAGCCGGTCATTTTCTGGCCAGCTATGTTCCTCCCTAAGCCGGCCAGAAAATGGTCGGCTATGTACCTTTTTTTTTTCCCCGCATTTCACCCTTTATATACCCATTTTCTCTCTCTCTCTCTCCTCTCACAATTCTCCCATCTTCAACCCAATTCTCTCTTCTTTAAGTTAAATTTTTTTTTTCTCTAATTTAATTTTTAATTTATTTATTTTAGGATTTAGGTTTTAGGTGTTATAATTTAGATTATGTTGTTGTAATTTAGTGTAATTAGCTAAGTTTACAAATATTTAGTGTAATTAGCATAATTGACCAATATTTAGGGTATTTTGGCCTTTTTTACCATAATTATGCTGATTAAGCGTAATTTTACCGAAATTAGCACGTTTGACCAATATTTAGGGTATTTTGGTCTTTTTTACCATAATTAGGCTAATTAAGCATAATTTAGTGTAATTAGCACAGATGACCAATATTTAGGGTATTTTGGCCTTTTTTTACCATAATTATGCTGATCAAGCGTAATTTCACCGAATTTAGGTTATTTTAGATATCAGGATGCCTAGAGCACGGCCTACACAGCGTCCAGTAGTGGACGAGCCGATCAGTACTAGCAGCACGGAGCACATCAGTCATCTCCTGTGGATTCCCCACAGCGAGCACCGAGTCTCACTGGCTTCTCGTGAGGTACGTTCCTTTTCTTATATTTTCATTAAATTTTGTTGGATTTAAATTTTATTATGTTGTCACCATGCGGATTACATTTTTCAACGCAGGACACGGATCTTCTAGATGTGAAGTTGAGGTGCGTTCACATGAGGTACTACGAGGTGATGGAGCCGTACCTCGTCAACCTGGGTCTCTACCAGGTTGTGGACATCGTGCGGACAGAGAAGAGCATCATCAATGCATCTCTCATCGCTAGACTGGTGGAGCGATGGCGTCCCGAGACGCACACGTTTCACATGCCGTTCGGAGAGATGACGGTGACTCTCCAGGATGTGAGTGCTCTCTGGGGTTTGTCTATCCGTGGCACACCCGTCGGCGGCGTCTCTGACAGCACCAGATTCGCAGGTTATGTCGAGGAGTTATTGGGAGCTGATCCTTCCTATATCATTGGGGAACATGGGAGGTCGAAGTTCCATTTGCGGATGACGAGGTTACGGCAGCACCTCATCGCGGGTCTCTCGGCAGATTCCACCGAGCTGGAGATTCAGAGGTAAATTTTTATTAATATCTACTAATTAATTTATAATACGAAGATTCTATTAGAATTTTTATATGTTTTGTATTGCAGATATACACGGGGCTACGTGATGGACCTTTTTGGTTCTGTCATGTTTCCTGATTCCAGCGGTGATCAGATGCCGATGATGTATCTCCCATTGCTGATGGACATTGAGCGGCCGTCGTCGTACAACTGAGGTGGAGCTGTCCTGGCGCATCTGTACTACCACCTGTGTCGTAGTAGTGAGGTAAGTCACCAACTCTTATTTTAGTGTAAATTATTTAATCAATCAATCCATCAAAATACACTGACGTGTAATGTTCTTGAAAATGAAGCCGACGGCGAAGCAAATGTACGGGCCGGTACTCCTGCTTCAGCAATGGTCGTGGTCACGGCTACCGGTGGGCCGTCCTATCCCCAATGAGGCGCCAGATTGGGGAGAGCCAAGAAGTGGTACGGTTTCCACCACTACCAGGATCGGACCCACGATGCTACCGTTGGGATCAGGCCAGTCCGGTCAGAGCTTCAGAGTTTGCCTGAGCCTCTTGTTGAGTGGACGCCGTACGATCAGTTGTACGAGGAGTTTCTCTTGCCGGGCAGTGTGACTAACGAGCAGGAGCGGGAGATGTGGTTCTATCGAGGTCCACTCATACATCTCTGGACAGTGGAGCACCACTATCCAGATCGGGTGCTCCGCCAGTTTGGACGAGCGGCGTTCATTCCCATAGACCCATCTTTGCCGAGTTACACGCACAGAGACCTGCACCGGTAAGTCGTAGTCTATTGTATTTATTAAATAAATCATATTACTTGATAGTTTTTTATTGCAACTAACGTCTTCTTTACAGCGTTACCCACCGAGGGCGACTGGATAAGGACTGGAGCATCCATTTCGATCCATACTACAGGACGGCCCAGGATCCTCAGTATCTGGACTTCTATCACTTGCCAGAGCCGATCGCTCAGACCCAGGGGGATCCCCAGTTGAGGTACGATGTATGGTACACGCAGGTCTGCATGGCGAGTGTCTATCTGCAGGGTGATTACGGTGCCCATCTCCGCGACAGGATCAAAACGGATGATGGTTACCATCCCAATGGTCATGGATGGGCTCGCCAGGTAAAGCACCTACAACCACAAGGTTTTATCTAACTTAGTAATACATCAAGGTTTGATCTGACATGCTAAATTTTTTTCAGCTTTTGGCCGCGATCAAGGAGTGCGGGCATGGGATCCGCATGCTGGGAAAGAAGAACTGGAGACGGCTTGGGTACCGCACCCTCAAGAAGAATGCGAATGTGGTTGAGGATGCCGGGCACGGTGGAAAGATCATTGGTATGCTGCGAGACGCCAGAGAGAACATCAACTGGCGTGAGATAGATCCGCAGGAGCCCGATCCGAGCTCGGTTCTGTTAGATGATATGCCATCTTCCCCCGATTCACATCCAGAGTGGGACTACCATCGTTGGGTATTGTCCGACATTGGGTGGACGGCATGGTACGACGAGCATGGACGTCCGGTGCAGCCTCATGTATGTCATACTTCAGTATCTGTCAGGTTTTAATAAATTTCTTCATTCAGATCAAATTTAATAATTTATGTGTATGATTGCAGGGTCCAGCAGAGATGCCACCACAGCCACCACCTGCGGAGACCGATACTTCTGAGTACGAGTCCCTCTCGTGCAGTCTCCATGAGTTCGAGGAGATCATGTCGGCACCGACATGGCCCCGATATGGCACAGAGATGCCGCATAATGGAGAGGCTAGTGGTAGCGGGTCTCATACTCAACCTGTCTTTGGGACTGGGTTTACCGCATCTATCTTCGCTACACCTCCACCAGTACCGACAGTCCCTGCGGGTGATGCCATATGGGATACTGCTGATCAGAGTCAAAATAATGATGATTTACGTAGGGTTTTGGCTTAGGTTTTGCATATTTTCTCACACTTGTGTTTAATTAATTAGAGAAAAAGGCTACTGTCACCCTTCTTTATGTTTTATTTCAGAAAACAGGTTTTGGGACTATTTTACACCGAATGGAGCTAGAATCGGGTCAATCGGATCAGCAACGCTCATCGACTAAGTCCCTGTTACGGCCCGTATTGCCTAATACGGATCAGGCATAGCATTGACCAGAAGATAGCGCTGGAAGCATTAAACCCTAACCGTCAAGGTCCTAATACGGACCGTATCACTCAATACGGTCCGTATCCGAAGGCGTCTCTTGGGGAATAACTGCCGACAGCTGTTTCCAGATCAGTTTCTTAGCCCCTACTCAACCTCTACACGTCCCTACACTCCTATATAAGGCCCCTGGGCAGAAGGATTAGTTATCTTTGTAATTAGGGTTAGATTTGATTAAAGTGAGAAGAGAGGAGTGCTTGTAACCATGCCGTTCCGCGGCTAAGTTCCTTTTCTTAGGGCTAGGCAGTAAACCTTGTTACTCTTGATGTTTTGATATATATATTTCTGTTGATTATGATTTCTTGTTGTTGAAACAAAATGCTTTTGTGATTTACTATCTCTTCATCTAATTTCAATGATCTAGTTTGAGTCCGTTAGGGTAGTGACAGTGCTTTAACGGTAAGAGAAACTATTTGTATGAATTAGCCTCGTTGAGATTTATTAGGTTTATGTGAAGAAAACCTTAGCGGGGAAACCATAAACCAGACCAACAAAACGCGTACCAAATTCCATCACTTGCGTAAAGTAAATCGCAGTGATCTGTGTAGTAAATTTGGGGTATTTGAGAGATCAGACATTTGCGTAAGGTAAATCGCAGTGTCCTATGTAGAATCTCGGTGAAAGATCTGTCATTCTTGCGTAACATAAATCGCAGCGACCTATGTGGTGTCTTTCATTAAACAATAACAAGAAATCAGACGCAACAGGAATATATTGTCAAGGCGGATTGAGTGGCAATGGTGTGCCGGGCGAACGCCGGAGTACCGCCTCAGCGATATTCCCCCTCTCCGTTTTAGTTGTATTTTTACTAGTTTTGTACTATTTATATTTGATATACTATTTATGTTTGGTATATTTGGATTATCCTATATTTCGGTTCTTGTGTATGTGTGCTTTTATGGTACTATTTTTATATTTTACAGATCAAAATAAATTATCATGATAATGCTAAACAGAAAATATAACAACATTAAAATAGTAGCACAACATAAAAAATAGTAGCACAATATAGCGTATTTCAATTAATATAGCGTATTGTAAAGTAATGTAATGTAATTAAGCGTAATTTAACATAATATAGTGTTATTCAATATAATTTCAATTAATATAGCATATTTTAGTATAAATATGCTAATTATATATCAAAAGAAGTAATATATCAAATAATTTAAACAAAAAATTTCAAATTTTCAGTGTTAAATTTCAATACTTTGATTGTCACACCCCAAACCAGGATTTCTGGATTAGGATATGATCAATCCCCGCCTCGTGTCTAATAATCAACAAACACGCAAGGCTAAACAACATAATAATCAAATAGCAGCGGAAGCAATCTAATACAAATAAGCAATAGTCATAAATCTCAAATAAACATACATATACACACATCCATACAATCCACCTCGGGATAAAGTAAACATAACTAGTCAAAAGGGATACATGATCTATCGAGTCCAATATATATAACAAAATATTGGACTCGCAAAATCCTAAACAAAAACCCCTAATCTACCTCAAGTGATGTGACTGTCGGGGACAGCTCCTGACGCCTCCTGCTGCGGACCGTCAGACTCTGTACCTGCCCACATCCATAAAAAGGAGGGGATGAGCGAATGATCGCCCAGTATGTGACCCAGTATTATCCCTTCAGGGATCCTCTTAAGTCAAAGCACATTTTAATTTGAAATTTACGTAAGGTCGGTAATTCACTTTTAATGCATATGTTGCAAAAATTAAACCTATCATAGTACTACAAAAGAAAAATATACATATAGTAGATGACATGATGTGATTATCCTGTTATGCCAAAATGCCAAAATTTCCCAAAATAAAATATGAGGATCAATATTATACTCAACCGAAGTCCAGTACAATAGGTACCGTGTGTACAAATTTATATAGTAATAGTACGGATAATTTTGTCACCCCGTGCCGTGCCAAAAATCAATCAAATTGGATTTACGTCTCAAAGGTGACATAACACAAGGACTGCGATCAGAGGGGCAAAGATACCCGATGCCTAATGACATCGAGCTTTGCCCACACAAGAAAGGCACGCTAGCCGATGGTTATATCGAATTTCGTGTAACATCCAAGGACTGCGATCAGAGGAGCAAAGGTACCCGATGCCTAATGACATCGAGCTTTGCCCACACAAGAAAGGCACGCTAGCCGATGGTTACACCCAATTCCATGTGTTTTCCTTACTCTAAGACGATTCATCACCAAACATATAAAATAGGAGAAAACTACAAGCAATGCGTAAGAATAAGTCAATTCGTCTCCTCATGAGCAGAGACGAAACTCCACCATCCGGCCAGATCAATGGGACAAGGGCTCGTGAGCGGCCCATAACAACAAAAATAAAATCTGCCACCGCAACCTCGGCAGCCGTACTAGGCAAGTAGCTCCTAATGTAGGGGGATAGCTCCCGAATCGTCTCCGGACTCGAGATCGGTCCGCTCCAAATGTAAAATGATCGACAATGATATAATACCAATTCCATGCATATAATAATAATAATCCTAATAAGACCTCTAAGGGATCAAGTGATCCCTCAGCCCAATGACCCACGAGCCGCCTCGCATCCCATACTACGAGAACGGAAAGCAGTCATTCGGTCTTCTATCTCACACTCACCAATGCACATGCTTACTACAATAATATGTTATCCTCTACGAGAAGAGGACAACTAATATCCTAATATATTATTAATTAGGTTACGCTACTCCTAAGAAAGCATTAAATTTTCCATTTAGAAAGGGTTATGCAAATCCTAAATTACAGTTCAGAAAGAATTAAACATGCTCTAATGCAACTACGAAATGTAAAGTACTGATTACAGGTCAAGTGGTCGACTGGTAAGAGTACGCCACGAAAGAATAATTCAGATATCCCACACCTGATGGCTGTAGGGGTAGAACGCTAGCGCTAGAAATCACCGCAATCTGCACGATCCTCACCTGCTCCGGTGTAACCGTCAGCGGGATCGTACCACGGATCGAACTCAGTGTAGGTCGGCTGACCTGTAATTTAGTCGTAACTTAATTAGAGTCTAAACTAAGTATTCGTAACCCTTATTACCTCGTTTGATTATTTTCACTAAGTGTTCGTATTTAATTAATTAATTACTAAGGTTCGAATCTGATCAATTGGTTTGGTCGGTTTGACTCGATTCCGATTAAACGTAAAATTGGTCCAACTCTAATTAAATTAATCTAACGTACTTAAATCGTTTGTTATATTTTAATTTGAAAATAAACTGCTCATCTAATTAGTTAAATACCTAAGTAATGTTATTTACGGGTTCTTATGATAATTTACGTAAAGAATGAATTACGTTTATAAAATTATTATTTAATCTTAATTTAACTACTTAAAAATAAAATAAAATAAAAAGTGAGTTTCTTAATTAATTTAACTACAATTAAATTTAAATCCTAAGTACTTAACATTAAAGACTTACTTATTCTACTTAGTAAAATTTTGTAATCGTAACGATTCGAAAGTGTTAATATGTTGTTAATTAATTGTACTTTATTAATTAACAACATATTTATTTATAAATTATTTACTTTATTTAAAACTACATTTGATTTAATCTAATATTTACTTAACATTTAAAAATCCTAACTACTCAACTTTTTAATTAATTAAAAATCCTAATTAATCTACATGTGTTGAATTATTTTTATTGTGTGTGTTTCGGGATCATACAGGTGTCCATATAGGGTTGTATAGTATCTGTTCAAATTATGTTATGAACTCTCACTGAGGCATCAAGACCCGGACGGTATAATCATTTCCCGAATTTAAGTGAAAAACTTCGGATCGAGCCAAACCCGAAGGAGGCTCGAAATCCTAAGTATATTTATCCGATTTTTATTTCACTTAATTACTTTTCCGAAAGCCTACATTTTTAAATCCGTCTCTTTTAATCATTCAATCGGGCCTCGCATATTTTGAGGATTTCCAAAGCCCGATTAAATAATTTATAATCCAACAAGCCAAGCCCCACATTTAAGATTTACTCCTACAATGTCATTTCGGTTTGGGCTTAAACTCCAACATAATTCAAATCAACCAAGGTCAAACATTCAAATCAAAATCAAGCAACAGCAACAGGGGGGTTGTACCAGCAACAGAAACAATTCAAAACCCCACCAGGCACGAAGGCCACAAGTCACAGGAAGAAGGCTCAAGGCCGCAGGTCAATAAAGGCTCACAGCCAGCAATAGCAAAACAGACCCGAAGGTCACAGGTCAAGGGAAATGGCACGAAGGCCACAGATCAAGCATCAGCCGCAAGCCACAAGGCAAACAAGACCAAATCAAGAGTTTTCAGGGTTACCCGTAAAGGAAGCAAGCCACAGAAAAGTAATATTCTGTCGGCACAAGATTCGCCAAGCAAGCACCGAATCAACTCCACAAGCACACCAACTTTCGGGTTTTGCAAAATCGCATCACCAGACACAGAACCGAGAGCGAGAGAGAGATAGTTGAACTATCGCAATACAGTGGCAAACCAGGAGAAAAAGGAAATGGCGGAGGAGAGAAGATGGGGATCGGAGAGAAGAGAGGCAGAGAGGGATGAAATCAGCGAGAAGAGAGAGCAATAGGGAGCGGAGGAGAGAAAGACAAAAATAGAAGGGTGAGGTGTTCTGTCGCCAGAAAGAAGGAGAAGAGAGAATCAGAGGAGGGGGGGTGAGTCACGCAACAAAGAGGAGAGGACATGATGAGTCGGTTCTGTTGTCGCCAGAGGAGAGAAAGAAAACAATTTACATGGTGAGGTGTCTCGGACAAAAAAAAATTCATTTCAAATTTCGTTGGGGTCTGCTTTGAGATTGGTGCAAAACAGAATTGAACGGCTCATCTTATTCTCAAATCAAAAGGAGTTCATTTTGTTAATGATATTCTATGAATCGATCATATCTAATCGAAAGATCTGATAAAACTTGCGTTTAAAAATTGATGCGAAATTTTAAATTGTCTCAGGATAAATCTTAAAATTTTATTGTTCATCTCATAAATTTTTAAATTACAATGGTTATTAATATTGGTATTTCTTACTTAAAATTTCTTATTTGTAAAATTAATTCTACAATGAATAAATTTACTAATTAATTAGATAAATAAATTTATATAAGTTAATTAATTCATTTAATGTATAAATCTTTATTTTCCTTGATCACTCAATTTAAAATTTTAATTGGTTGCCAATTTTGATTATCGACTAATTAATTACATTTGAATTTACGGATTATAACATTGATCTTCATAGTGTCTCTCTAAAAAACAGGGAAAAAAAAAGATACATAGCCGGCCATTTTCTGGCCGGCTTAGGGAGGGAACATAGCCGGCCAGAAAAGCTTGGGTATATTTCGATAATTAGTCCGATTCTGGGTATAATTAATAATTTGTATTAAACTTTGGATATTAATAAAAATGTCGGCGCAGAGCCTGAATAAATTGTTTGAAGCTTTAATTTCTGATTATTTTTAATCATTGTATGTGTCTTATTAATACCGGCAGCGCACGTGCATGGGGCCGACACAACCAAACCTCTCATGTCGAAATTTGACCATTTTGCGGATTCGCCCTTGAATGATATAAATTCTTACTTTCCATCGCCATGACGAGAACTTTTTTTTTTTTTTTAAAACAAGAACTCTAAAACCAAGTGAAAAATGATACTGAAACTTCAAAATATTAATGACACATGGTACTTTTAATAGTGTTTATTGCAATGTCTTAGTTTCAAAATGCTACCTTTAGTTTGTAAAATATAAACTTCCTACTTATTGTAAGAAGAATTGTGAATTATATATACAATGCAATTTTCATGAGTTAGTCAAATAAGTAAGTCTAATATGTAGATATTTAAAAATAAAAATAGATATATTGACAACTATTTTTTTCTTGTTGACCTGATAATCGAGATCAAATTGTGAGAGTTTCAAAGTGAGCTTACATATTTTCTCATTATAGTTAAGAATAATAATTTATCAACTTTGATTGTGCCTGAATACCTGATAATCATTTGACCACTGATCAAATACCAATAAAAATAGCTTATTAATTTTTTAAATGCTTCATGTATAGTCAATTAGCATTAAAAATTGCAATACACGTTTGATGAATAATCAATCGGAATAAGTCTCTCATCAATATGATATGTTGTTGAAAAATACATAAAGAAGTTGCATCAAATAAGTAGTCGTGTTTAATTTTGAAAGATTGGAAGGTAAATTCGTGAAATTGTCCATAGTTTTGAAGACTATAGAGCTGGATAGGGTCCAAAACCAGCTCGGTTCGCCTCTAATCATTTTGTTAGGTACTGCGACCAGCTCGAAATTCCCCCGGTTCAAATCAAACGGCCCAGACCTCTGAAGTACCAAAATTTTGAGTTTATATCTGGACCGTCCAATTAGAATTTGAGCCAATCCAGACCGATACAGAATGCACGGGGATTCTTTAATATTCGCGCTAGAGCAGATCGGACAGTCTGGATCCAAACACAAAATTTGAGTTACTTTAGGGAATCCGAATTCTACCGAATCAAGTGGTTCACAGTTTTATTTTTTTCATTCGGATTATCGGATTGAACGGACAACGGAGTAACAGAGCAACACAAATCTCCAGTTTTGTTAAAATGGAGAGGAAGTGAACAAGGACCTTTACGAGAGGAGAGCCGAAAGTGAGAGAGGAAAAGAGTGTGCGAGAAATTATCCAACTCAAGGAAACAGAAAGCAAAAGCCACCTTCACCGCCTCTTTCCATTTCCTCGACCTTTCTCCTCTTCTCACATCTGCTACTTTGTAATACCTAAATCACTAAATCAGTACCTAATACCAGACTGATTTTTCGAGGTATGGATTGGAGCTGTTTTATCGACCTTGCTCTTTGTGCTGCTTCCTTGTTTTTTCCCCAAATTTCTCGTGTTGTATATTCATAGAAGATTAGATTTTTTTTTTTTGTTGTGACATCCGATGGTTACTATTTCGTTCGAGATGCTCGAACTAATTTTCTTTTTTGCTTCAGTTACCAGATCTTGATGGCTGTAGTTTTTCGTGGATACCATCAGGTTTTCTATGTTGCTTGAGGATATACTCTAATAATTCCAGTGATTTGCAACTGAGATAAGCAAATTGGTATTTGTTTGGATCTTTGCCTTCCAAAGACCAGCTTTTCAATATGCTTCAAGTCCATCGTTGTTATTCTTTTGCATTCTTCGATTAGAGTAGCGCCTTAGCGGCGAAGTAGCAAGAAATATGGAACTTAACCTCTGGGTGTTTTTACTTGGAGGTGAGAACTTTTTTGCATATGCAATTGCTAATCTATTTTATAATTTATTTTGAAAGGTGCATGCGAAACTAGGAAGTAGAAGAAGGTAGAATGGGTTGCTGGTATTGTTGTTGTCATTCTCCTGTTGATGAGTCATATGATGAACGCGACCATCAGAACTTGAAAAATCATAACAAGAATACAGATTGTATGTTTCTTTGTGCTTCTTTTTGGTTTATTGTTCTAAAATTTTATGTTCTATTTTCTTTTTTTGCCCAATTAAGCTGTGATTGTTTCTAAAACCTCACTTAGCTCATGGTTAGAGCCAATACCAGCATTCCCAGAGGTACAGTATTGCCTTTGATTGGTTACAAAAACTACTAGGGTTTACAGCTTTAAGGATAATTTCATACCCTCCCCCTCCTCATTTTGTGGGATAAACCATGCAAAAGGAGGGAATGTTGGTGCATCTTTCTAAAGTAAGTGGAGAGGATTGTATAGAGCGTAACATATCCTGTTTTTGAAATATATGGTATTTCTTTTCATGGTCTACAAGGTTCACTTGATATTTTGACATTTCCGGAGATAAATATGACATTGTAACTTGATCATTATGCAAGAATCTCAAGGAGTCACCTAAAAATCCTCAACTCTTGCTTATTTCTTGTTTTATTTGCTTAATTGTGTGTTGCCATAGAAAGCCAGGAAATACTCTTTACCCTACTTCTTGTTAAATCTCTCTCTATGCAAAACAGTGCAAAAGGGGTCAACACGGCTTTCGGGCGGGGCTAAGTTGGAGGCTCAAAATGTACCTCCTCAGATTGAAGTCCCCTCTTTATCCCTTGAGGAACTGAAGGAAAAGACAGACAATTTTGGGTCTAAAGCATTAATTGGCGAAGGCTCTTATGGTAGGGTTTACCTCGCAGTCTTAAATAATGGCAAGCAAGCAGCTGTAAAAAAACTCGATGTTTCAGCCGAGCCTGAACCCAACTCCGAGTTTCTAAATCAGGTAGATTCATGCTTAGAATATTTCGAAGGTGTTTAATTAAAGTTCTTTTTTTCTTTATGTATAAATGGATGCCAGTTGGCAGTTGCTGAAGGGGACTTCAGATTTGTTCCTCAAAAACTTCCTGAGCCAAAAGTTCGAATAATTGAATTTTGTTTGGTTGAATTCTGAATTTTATTTGGCAATATTTGTGCATACATTGACTTTATCAAAGTTTCCTATTCGCAAAGAAGCTTTATAAATATATGCCTAAATTTCATTAGCTGGAAATTATTCCTAAAACATTCAGTCAACTTAGCTTTGATAATACATTAAAAAAAGGTTCTGGTTAGTTTCTACTGAAAATGTTCTGAAAGTTGTCTGGATTTGTAATTGCTTGCTAAAAGCGCACAAGAATAGCATACCATTGAACCTAGTACTTAAATAGTACCATTGTTGACAATCATAGCGCTGTATACTGTTATCACACAAACAGTACTCCTTCGTGCCTGACTGGTACAGCAAGCTACTACTGGCAACACATTATTGTTATTACTTGCCGAGTAGTATTGGAATTCCATAGTTAAACTTTGTAGTTATGACATTTTGTGACCTGTGTCTAATTTATGCTATTCTTTATCGAAATGTGCACATCCTAGTTCCCTATTCGTTCTATGCATTAATTTTCATGTTATTTTACTTGTGACAGGTGGCAGTGGTGTCGAGGCTGAGGCATGAGAATTTCGTGGAGATGTTGGGTTATTGTGTTGAAGGAGACTTGCGTCTTTTGGCCTATGAATTTGCTACCATGGGATCTCTTCACGATGTTTTGCATGGTATAATACATTTTGGCTGCATTAGCTGTGTTTATAGGGCCTGACTGTTTTTCTTTGCGGACAATGAGCGCTCTAGAGACCAACTAAACCCCCATAAAATCTGATTACTTCAATTAATTCTCAGTCTTGGCAGAATCCTAGATTTAAATACAAAATTTTCTCAATCAATCTTCAAATCATGACTGGGGCTTGTCAACATCAACTATGCAACCAGATACTGGAAAACCCCGATGAACAAAGACTCAAAATATAGGCATGAGCCTGGAGGACAGGAGTTATTTCACCTTGACTAAAACAATTGATCCTCAATTTTTCACTCATCTGTACAAATACACCAAGATGAACACTACCACTGAAGATGAACAAAAACAATTAAAGAGAAATAAAAGAAAAAATCCTGTCCTAGTAATACAGTGAAACAGTATGAAAAATTGAAAATTACATCAAAGCGAGTTCATGTAATTCTATAATAAAACAGGGAGAAAAGGGGTACAAGGTGCACAACCGGGGCCCGCGCTGGACTGGATGCAGCGTGTCAGAATAGCAGTTGATGCGGCCAAGGGGATGGAGTACCTCCATGAGAAGGTTCAGCCCCCTGTCATCCATCGTGATGTCCGTTCCAGCAATATCCTACTTTTTGAGGACTTCAAGGCAAAAATTGCTGATTTTAACCTCTCCAATCAGGCCCCTGATATGGCTGCACGGCTTCACTCAACTCGTGTCCTTGGCACCTTTGGTTACCATGCACCAGAGTAAATTTATTTTTCTCCTTTTTATGTTATGGATGGTGCATAACAGTTCAGGTCTGAGACTTGAACTTGTGTCTGTTCTTGAATATTTCCTGTTGAGTCCCATACGAGCATAATGTAGCATCTATCAACTCACTTCTGGTGGTAAGACCGGGTCAATTCACAATTCACAATAGAGAGGATGAAATAAAAAAAATGAAAAAAAAATGAGCTCTGATCCAAAGTGCAAACAAAATAACATGCTTGTTGGTTTGCTTTGTTTGGCTACTTTCTGCATGACTATGCACACTGCTCTAACTGGAGGTATGGTTGGATGTAGGTATGCAATGACAGGTCAGCTGACCCAAAAGAGTGACGTGTATAGCTTTGGTGTTGTTCTTCTAGAACTTCTGACGGGAAGAAAGCCGGTGGATCATACCATGCCTAGAGGCCAGCAAAGTCTTGTTACTTGGGTATAAATTTCAGTTTTTTTCTCTTTGATTTCTCTGTCTTTTCTCAAAAGGAATTAAAATGAACAGAAATATCATGGCACATATTGCAATACTAGAATTGTCACTGAGAAATATTGATTTTATTGTTTTGCTTTTGTTTAGGCTACTCCTAGACTAAGCGAAGACAAAGTCAAACAGTGTGTTGACCCAAGATTGAAGGGAGAATATCCACCAAAGGGCGTTGCCAAGGTATCTCTCTCTCTCTCACACACACACAACACACAACACACACATACACACAGATTTTGATTTTTTTGGAATAACAACTTCAAAACTTATTTTGATTCCAGCTGGCAGCAGTTGCCGCTTTATGTGTGCAATACGAGGCAGAGTTCAGACCAAACATGACCATTGTGGTGAAGGCCTTGTCTCCACTTCTAGTACAGAAACCGGTTACACCAGTGCCAGATGCGGCAACTGAAGCTACTGGAGCTGCTCCCGATAGCAGCAGCTGAGGTCCTCTCCAATCATAGTAGGACCATTTTAAGAGAAGTTTGTTTTATTTTCTGGTGTTCCATAGGCTCACTTGGTTTGTAACTCTAGTCTCCTGAGTTCATTTACCTACAATTCCTTTGCTCACCGAGATTATACTATTGTTTCTTCATTCGTGAGAAATCATGCACAATACCGGCGCTTATTTGCTTCATGCGATATCTGTAGATGTTTCTGGCATTTTCAATGTTAATGAATCATGTGTTTGGATTCTGTTGTTTAATTGAAGTGGTCCCTTCGTTTCTCTTTATTTATATTATAGTCTATGAACAACAGATAGAGGGTTAGAGACCTAGAGCTATCGGAGAGTATATTTTAATAGAAGGCGGTCAAACTCTTTTTTCTGGGTAATAAATGTGATAAATTAGGCTCTACAAGTACCCTTTTAGTTTATTAAAATTACAAATCTTATGTCTTGACCGACCCTCACCCAATTCTGGGTTTGCTTCCTACCCGATTGTGTATATACTATGTAATATTGGGATTTCTCTAACAGATTATGCACGGCTTTACATTTAGATCACACGTAGCTATGGTATGTCAATATGTCATGCATACTGGGCACCTAATTTGAACCGGATGGCATGTGCTTAGGAAGCCAAACTCTTACTATCTGTATTATTATGTTTGAATTCTACGGGGTCTGCATGGTAGCTGTACAGTGAAATATCACTGTAACTTAAGAAATTTAAAACTTAAATGTCAAAATTAAAATAGTTAGTTATGATCTATATTATTTTCTCTATGCACATGTAAAATATCATCATATTTTCATTATGTTTTGATTAGTATCAAGAGCTTATTAAAATTGTTTTTTTCAATTTGTTAATTCATACAAAACCAAAATAATGAAGTGATATTTTTTATGTGCATTTAGAGAATAATATAGATTACATTTAACGTTTATTTGGGTAGTATCGGTAGCTTGGAACAGTTGTATTTTGACATACAAATTTTAGAATTGTTGTTATTAGATAATTAAAAAATGAAGACACAATGGAGATTTTGAATCCTCTAATTGGAAACATTCATATTGAAAATGAATACAAAGTGTATTTGAATATGAAGAAAAGATACTGTGTCGTGATTATTACGTCTGGAATACCATATGCGAAAAAAAAAAAACTAAAGAAAAATGAAAAATTGAACTAGCTTAGCTGGAATGCTGGACTTCATCAATCATTCAAGTATTGTTCAATTTGATCTGTTCAAAACGCGTTGGCTAGAAAGATCTTATCCAGTAAATTTGGGAACAAATTAAATAAGTTTCTCTTCTGGAAAAGCCATATCTTTTCCTACATAGAAGATTTTGGAAACATTTACACCTCTTAATATATGTTCTGAGCAAAATTTAAGGGAGGCGCTATTTTGAGGGGGCAATAATTAGGTTATTAAGAGTAAAGAGAAATATTTTCTTCTAAATACAATTTTATCCTTCTTAAATACTTTCTTATTTTTGCTTTCAAGTTAAATACCGCTATAAATTAGGAAATTAAATAGACCAAGTAATTCTCAGATAAGTAGTGTAGCATAAAAGAAAAATTTTAATATTTTTGATAGGGTAGTGATTATATATTTGGAAATTGTTTGGATTTTTGTGTGTCGTAAATTCAATTTGATAACTTTTGTTGGTCTTGCTAAAAAAAAAAGAGAATCATGTCCTCATTTGATTTCATTGATTATTGGCTACAAGAATTTTGTAACACTCTAAATATAACATAGAAAAAAGAGGGAGTCTATGGTACTATGCATAGCACGATTTGGTCTGTAATAAGGATCAATATTTTCGTTTTCAAAATTCTAACATTCGATCCGAACCGTTTAACATGATTTTCATATGAATATGTACCTGCAGACTGAATTTTATATTTTTTAGATTATTTTTACTATTTTTAAATATAGGTACAAAATCACTGTTTTTGGATGGTCCATAATTTTCATATAAAAAAAAATATAAAATCCGATCTGCAAGCACATATTCATCGGGAATCATGTTAAACGGTTCCGATCGATCGTTAGAATTTTGAAAAAAAATATTGATCTGTATTACGGACCAACCCGTGATATGCATAATACCATAGACTCACTCTAAAAAAATAGCTTAAAACATTTGATCTTTGAAATCAAAGTAATAAAAGTTGAAAAACAAAATAAAGCAAACAAAGTGCAAGCTAGTAACAAATAAAGTACTGATAAAGCGCCATAAAAAGAAAAAAAAACTTGGAAATCTGTAGATTTTGTTGCTAATCAAGCTATTAGGATCGCCTCCTACGTCTGTAGTACCTCATAAGCTAATTCTTCTATGTCCTTTGTTTCTCTCACAGTGAAAAATGAATTATTCGGATTTGATTCGGTGGAGTCAAAGTTTCGTGATTCGGGGATAATTCGAAATTATCTGGACCGGAGATCTCAATTCCACAAGGGAGCAAAAAAGAATCACGAATAATTCATAAAATTTAGAAAATATTTGTAAAATTCGTGAATAATTCAGTCAAAGTTCGTTCTTCCTCAGAAAAGAAAACATTAGACTCTAAAAGCATAATAACATAGAGCAAGATATTAAAATATTAAAATAAACAAAGAATCAAATTTCTGTTTTGAAGCCTACGGACTTCAAATAAAAATAAAATAAAATTTTGTTTTCAATGTCTAGCGATTTCTTTCTACTTTTAACAGGTTATTAACTTTTCTAATTATAGCATATTTTAATTAGAAGCAGAAAATAGAAAATAGGAAGGTATTTAAGAAGGACAAAAGTGGTATGGTACATAGAAGAAGGAAATTCTCTCAGCTCTCAATAGTTAAATTTCTGCCCTCAAGATAGCAGCCCCCAAAATTTAATCATCTACAAGGAATCTTTAATAACTCATCGATCAAGAATACATCTAAACTAAAATACTTTTCTTTAGCAGCATATCATTGCTTGCCCCAACATAACATAAATGACACTTTGCACACATAAAAGAACCGACCAACATATGTTAGCATCTAACTTTTTCTTCTTCATTCACACTTCCTGGTGCTCCCATCCGACTAATCCTTGCACCGTGTCATGTACAATCAGATGTTCAAATGATCTAACTCTGCAACAAAGAAACATCATTTTAAATAATATGAGAACTTAAAAGCAGAAGCACGTATTATAAAACTTCATGATCTTTCAGGCTTGCTTATACAGAGATGCATGCTCTTCATCTGTGTTCATTAAAAACAAATTAAGTATAATAAGGAGAAGAAACTTTACTGTGCATGAAATTAGACAGGGAGTAATGGCTGTTTGTCTTCATGCTCATGTCCAGCCCGATGGGAGACCTGAAAAGATACAAGGGGTAGGCAGGACAATAAAATCTAACCGAAAGGGAGAAATTTTGGTACAGTAAGTATTCTGACTTGTAAAAAAGAAAGACAAAAACCTACCTCATCCGTTACACTGGAGGTAGCATTAACCACTGATGCTTCCTTTGTTCTGTGCAATGAAGTTATCCAACATTAATTTCAGAAATACAACTTTGTCACATTGTAAATATTTGACTTGAAATAAAACACAGAATTGAACCTGAGATCTTGATATTCCGTCATTTCAGTTTTACTATGTGACTTCTCTTCCTTTACTTGACCAGCAAAGTACTAAAAATTTCTCACATCAATGAAAACATCCATATACATATGCAATTTATTGACAATATGCAAAATACGGATTAGAATGAGAAATAGTACCTGATGCATGGAAATAAAAACTATGGTTATCCCCAAAACAAAATTAATTGTGAGAGCGTGGCCAAATAATGCAGCTGATGCTATGCCAGTAAATATCGTGGCAAGTGTAGATGAATATTTCTTCAGGATTGTATCTGCACCAGTAGTTTATGGTGAAAAAGGATAACAAAAATAGAAATACCATAATGCAAATATTTTTCTCTCTGGTCAAGTATTAATACAAAATAATACAGATCATAGATCACTTTTGTGATTTGTCCCTCGTATCTTGCTCTTGTCGGCTTCTTTTTCTTTTTCATTTACTGTTTAATTGGTTTTGTAGAGGATCTATGAAATTTATCATCTTTTAAAAGAAAGAAAAGTTATGTAGAGGTCAAATATGATACCAGCATATTTGAAGAAAAATGAAGAAAGAATCCCTTGTGCTGCATTGTTGCACACGAGAAACATTGTTGCCTTAGAGTGACCTTTAAAAATGTCAAAACTTTCTGGACCTGAAAGGGTATTTAAATATGTTAGGAAAAATGTATATTACCTCTATGAATTGTTTAAGAATATGATTTAAACTTGGAAGTCATAGAATCCCATATAGTGCTCGGTTTTTACCTTTAACCATAGCAGTTCCAGATATTGCAAGGAAATTGAAGATAGCACCATAGCCATACAAAAACAAATTCTGCAATTTAAAAAAAAAAACAAAATTAAAGATGAAAGTATGACTAATTTCAGGTTGCCCAGTACAGAATAATAGAAATAGTTACCTGAAGATATATGCTAGTTTCAAATTGGCTTTTCAGTGCGTATTCATTAAATACTGAGGCAAGTGCAGGGACCGTTACCTGGAAATTTTTAAATCTAATTAAAAATAGAATATGCTATACTATTAACTTTGTATAAAATGTGGGCTTCATATACATTTGATCTGTTGAATTTCTATTGTTATTTTCTTCCCCTCAGTATTTTTTGGTTGAGTCTGATTTCTTCTGCTTCTATTTTCCATCACGAGTAAAGGTTTTTGCAAATAACCCAATAGTTTATTTACACATGGTATCTGATATCTCATATTTGCAGCTAACATGTGTAAAGACATTTTCAGATACTGACATGTAGCACCACCTGTTAGATTAAAATAATGACAGGATATGTTTTGCTAAAAATTGACAATTCTATCCCTTACTGAGATTAGTTATCTTTGTAATAAGTTCCTATTTAAGTAGTGAACAAAAGAAAGTCAACAGGGTTTAGATGTTTGACTTTTAAATACTTATGGGCTATATATGAAAAGATTTTGTTCACTTAACAAAGATATGGGGGAAATTTAATCATTCTTTTTTTCTCATACATCTTGATTTTATAATTGAGTGCTATTTTCCATTAGCCAAAATGATATTTGGTGCTAATCGAAAAAGAGAAATGGTGCAGCAACGTAGAATAATTGTAAAATGTGCAAGAAACTCATTGAATATGATTCGTTAGCACATTGATCTTATTAGCGTAACTTTCAAAGGTCCAGCATTTAGTAAGCTTACAAGTCACAGAACCTAATCATTTATGATTGCTATTATAAATAGTACTTACAAATATAAGAGTATAAAGGTAGGCTCCAGTTGCAACAGGTAGACCCAAAGCAGTTGAACCTTCAGGAATTGCCTTCAATTGGTTTACTGTAATTCCTATTAGCAATAATGTAAGCGCCTCCCACTGCCCGAAGATAAAATAACAATTAAAAACATATACTAATTGATCTTTTTTAAATTCATATGCACACTGCAAAACCTAAAAATATCACATGTACCCTGATAAAGGAAACATTTCATGAATATTCATGACATTACTGGATCCAATAATTTAGCCCATGTTGATATTACTTTAACTTCCTAATACAGTCCATGCTTTTATAAGGGCCTAAAGAATTTCTATTTTGCAGGCACATGTGTGATATTTTCAGCTTTTAAATGGATAGGCATGACCCTCCATCCTTTTTTGAATGCCAACTCTAATGTCCAAAAGATGGAAAATTGTAAGACTTGCCTGAATTACAGAGAAGCGTCGCTTCATGATAATCTTAAGAAGGATTGCAATTACAAATACCTACACAATTTAGAGAAAAATAATGTCAAATATTACAATTATCTTTCATAACATTAAAAGGACTCCAATAACATGCATCCAGCACATGTCAATTCACGACTCGCACCAAACAATTGAAATCAATGTTAAGTCAAACAATTGTTGACTAAACTATCCCGATGTGATAACTTTTACTCAAACTTATGCTTCACAGCTGATCCCGCAAACTTCAAATTGAACAGTACAATTGCCAACACTCAACAGACTAACATTTCCATCACTACAAAATTGCATGTACTCAAAATTTAGTTCGAGTGGAACTATAACAACTTCTTACTTCTGTGAGTTATTTGCAAACATGGGGAAATTTTGGCTACATTTTGCAAAATTGGTCCCTATATATAGATATACCTTGACGTTACTGAGCATCTTCACTGTGGCAGGATTAAAATATAACTGCATATAAACCATAAATCAGAGAAAAATAACAAATTACAAAACAAAAGTCTAAGCAGTTATTTTTTTTGGTTGAGTGATACTATATTTTTTTTTTATTGATATTGTAGTTGCTACCTGCATTATAAATTTCAAGTAGTTGTTGACAGCATACAAGAGAGCTGGAACAGCAAGGAGGACATTATTCTTAGCTGCCTAAAATAAATGCAAAATTCAAGAACTATCAGCAAACAAACAAAAAGGAGGGAAAAAAAGAAAACAAAAAATGCTTTTCCTGGGTTAACTAAAATCATACCTGAATAAATGTAGATGTTGTCATAAAAGGTTTCTCTCCTGCCTTTTGGTTTCTAGCCTGAAAGGAGTATACCCAACACACAAAAATAAATATACAAACAAAGACAAAAACTCAGCCTGTACCCTTTTATAAAATTTCTAATTAAGTTCTTAACAAATAAATGTTTTACGTAAGGTATCAAAATTTGTAAGAATAGGGTAAAATTAGTACAAAACTTAACAAATTAGAAACAATTTAGAAAAAAAATGTTATTATATACCTGGAATAGAAGCATGATGATTGCAAAAAGAACTTTTGTAATTTCCGTCAAAAAATTCACACTAACTGGACTAAAATCGAATTTCCCATTAACTTTCGACATGTATACTAAAATAGGCTGAAAATAAGCACAGAGAATAAATATGTCAGACATCTACATGTCAAATAATAACTCTCTTTAATGAGGTCGAATTTGTCAATTAATTGCAGATGGAACATCACCATTTCTTTTTATACCAAATTCACTTCAGACAGAACTGGTAAACTAAACATTGGACGATTAATAATATGGTTACAACAGAAACAGTATCAGTATGGTAAGTTACCATTTTGGGGGTTTCAAATATGGAAGCTATTTCCAGTAAGCTCCTATTAATAGTCTCCATTGAGGTACTGGTAAAGCCTGAATTTCAGCCAATGCAAGTAGGCACCAAATTTCTAGTAGATCAGTAATTTGCTTTTTGCTCATAAAGTTGTGCTTTTTTCCCCCCCTATCTTTAGGATCCAAGACCAGGAAAAAGAAATAAGCTTCATAATTTAGAACTAACCTGGAGGCCGACCAAAATACAGTCACCAGATACTAGTAAAATTTTAAGGGCACGCTGTTTTGAAGTAAGACTAGTGTATGCCTTTGAGACCAGTTTTGAGTTGCACACACTGCACTCCACCATTTCCCCTTT
The DNA here is from genome assembly GCA_028015225.1 of Carex myosuroides. NCBI lineage: Eukaryota > Viridiplantae > Streptophyta > Magnoliopsida > Poales > Cyperaceae > Carex > Carex myosuroides. Next base: position 2,683,767 of record CM051477.1, read on the forward strand.
AGACATTTATAATTTATAAATTTCACTGGTTTGGAGAATCAAAACAAGTCTTTTCCAGGAGACCTGAAAATCAAAACAACATCAATTTATTTCTGCAATTGAACCACCAAATAGAACAAGAAGGAAAAAAACAGCGGATGAAATAATGCGATTACCACCGAATCAATAAACAGAACTATACAGTACAATATACAAATGCATTATAAACAGAACTATAATTCATTGAAATTAAAATGATGCAAAGTACCTGAGAACAGAACGCTCAATATCGCAATTACTGCTCAAAAACAGAAAGGACAAAAGGTTAATGACGAAAATCACCGAAATTGAACCGATAAATAACTGATATTAGGGTAGAACTTAACCTCGATCAGACAAAAAGGGAGCAAATTCAAACTGGTTCAACCCGACGAGTGGCTCGATGTCGGTGGTCAGAGAAGAGAACTCGAGAGGAGAGAAGTAATAGAAGAGGCGAGAAGGGAATATCCAGAAAAAAGTCAAACAAGAGAAGAAGATTGATTGAGCCGTTTGAATTTACTTTTCATTTTTGGAAATGGAAGTTTTCTTTTTTTTCTTCTTTTCGTTTCCGTAGTTCATGCATAGTCTTTGTCCTTGAGCTCGTGCTGTCTGCGTCTTCTCTGCGGAACCCAAATTAGGTCCGATGGGCACCGGACCTACTCTCGTTTGATGGTTTGATGGTTTAATCACCGTCGATTTGTTTCAAGATGAACGCTTTAAACTTAGTGCGCATTTGTTTCAATTGTCTTGCGCACAAATCTTAAATTAGATCGGACGGTCATCATGCTCGTTGAACCTAAAAGTAGGTCCGATGGGCATCGGACCTACTCCGTTTTATTTTCTGCGAACGGATCGCTAGGAATTATGTTGTTTTACCAAAATACCCTCTGGAGTCAACATCAGTGAGCCACGAGTACGACACACCAGTCCTAGGTTGGTGGGGACGAGTCCGGATCCTCTGCATTACCTCACCGTTTGATTTGAATCTGTACCGTTAGATCAGAATCGGGATCAATCCGGTCCAAACCTGTAATGTGCGATGTCCTTTAAGATTCGTACTAATTATAACGAACGGTTCGGATTCAAACTCACAGTTTGAAGTGGGTAGGAACTAAGAATAGGATTCATGGTCACGCCATACACACGCGCCGTGAGATGATTGGATTCTACGATTTTTCACAATGTAAGTTATGAGTTATCCCACTCAAATGTTAGGCAAGCTAGAATTTTAAAGATTTAGCCATTCAGGTTTTGCTATGGTGTTTTTTTTAATTATTATATATTAATTAAAATTAAATGCAATGGAGTATATACTACTAGGGGAAATTTCATGTACACCCTTCAAAAAGTTCGAAATTTTGTATTTCGCCATCTAAAATTCATAAAATCATTTTTACCTTTCTAAATTCAAAAACTCACAAATTTATCCTATTTATTACTTTTCTATTACAACTCATTTTAAATTTATAAAATAACCATATTATTTTTTGTTAAAAAAAAATATGTATGTCAATTAGAAATTTTCAATCTTTTAAATTGGCCAATTGTGATTTGTGAGTATACATGATTAATTTTCTTACTTGTGACGCACACCAAAGTGTATATCCAAATAATGTTATATATGTGTTACAAGTAGAGAAATAAATTATTTGTCATCGAAAAACAATCAATTACAAAATTGAACATTATTCATACACTGTCCACGTGTTTTTATTTTTATAAAGGGTAAAATGAGAACTTTATAAAATTAAAATGAGTTTGATAGAAAAGACTATAAATTATATAAATTAGGTAAATTTGTGAATTTGTGATTTTTTTTAAATTTAGGAGGATAAATATAATATTATGTATTTTAGAGGAAGAAATACGAAATTTTGAAGTTTTGAATTGTTTGAAGGGTATACGTGAAATTGCTTTATGAATTTAAAGAATAAATTAGTTCTTTTCCCTGATTTTATAATTTTTGTGATAACATCAATTGCAGCCAATTGAAGCGAATTGGTTCTCTGTATAAAATATTGTGGTATTTCTGCTATTAGTTAATTCGCTGATTATATTTCATAGCAGTCTCTTAAATAATTTGTTAGTCGTTCATAATTTTGAGCTAAATATCATTAACATTTAATTACATAGCAACCGGAAACACTCATGATCAGATAGTGTTGGACAGCCAAATGCTGGACGCCAAACTTTTTCCTTACAATCATATCAGTGAACATGGATTTACTATTTAGCCTGTTTTTCTGTAACAATTAAATGGTGTTTTAACTAACTCGTTGCCGACAAAATGATTTGATATTTTCCACCTCGTTAACCCTCGTGAGAAACCTGATCCGACAGTTTAGGAGAACTTGTACATCGCTCGTCCGAAATTTTTATTTATAACATAGTTAAAAAAAAAAAAAATAACCATCGTTCATGAGAATTTCGATTTTCATCACGGCCGCACCGGCATTCTGCGGAGTTATTTCAGTGGGACCGTAGAATGCTTATGCGGACCCATTTTTTTTTTTTTCAAACTTTGAGATATCTCATTTAAATCAGATAAAAAAGATGCAGTCATGTGGACTTTGATGGTCTCGGGTTATGTGGCGGGGCACGCAGAACAAAAAAATATTAAAAAACCAAAGAATTTGAGATATCTTATATACAGAGATGCACGTGGTGCCTCGATAAAATACCAAAAAAAAAAAAATGGGTCCGCACCGGCTTTCTGCGGCCCCGCTGAAATGAGTCCGCAGAATGGTGGTGCGACCGTGGTGAAATTCGAAATTCCCAGAAAAGATGATTATTTGGTATATTTTTTTTTGAATTATGTTATAAATAAAAATTTCGGTCGCTCGTCCTTAAATTTGTTCATCGTTAAATTAAAAACACGTGGTTGATTGACTAAGTTGCTTGTTTGGCCAACTAAAAATAATTAAGTCTGTCATTGGATCACGCAATGTTTATTTAAGCGGTCAATATAATTAAAATAAAAAATTATAACTTAAATTTGGTAGGATGGAAGTCCATATCATAACCGCGTATTGGCGTATTGTACATAGAAAATTACAGATTTCGAAAATGACTTGGCACTTTCCAGAAGATAGCGAGATTCAGGGGTAAATATTTTAACAGAGTAGTTTTGCCTTCATGCAGCGCACGAATCATATGCAGCTCTGTTATGATTCTATAGTCTGTGCGTTGCATGACGTCAAAATTACTCTGTAAATATCTTTACAAGATCAGGCGTTTAACAGGTCAACTTTGATTTCGAAAGAATGGGCTCAATCTTAAACCATATCTACCTAGGCAGTAGGCACTAAGTGCAGGCCCAAGAAGTGATATATTTATTGGGCTGGACTGGACTGATAATAGGCCCAATTTATTGGGCTAGTTTGGAGTCTACCTAAGCTCAATGAAATGGATGCATGACCTTTGAATGATAGAAAAAACTCAAAAACACAGTTTTGAGCTGGTTATATGTTTATTCCAAATTCTTTTGCCTTTCCAGGTTAAATATTTTAGGCGATCTGAATTTTGGACTGAATATGATTTCAAGCAAGCATGGTTCAATCCAGCTATTCAATTAGCTACCATGTTTAGTATTTATTCTATACAAATTAAAACATACAATTAAGGGTTTAAATTGAAGGATCTAGCTACCTTTACAGATCTCGCTCCACATCCATATCTTCATTTCCAAAGTCCAAACAGTTAATCCGAACCGTTCACCATGATCTTTGTATTAAAATGTGTTTGGAGACCAAATTTTATATTTTTTGAAATTTTTTTTCCATTTATTTAGATAGGTACAAAATCACCTTTTTCAGAAGATTCTGGACCATTCAAAACAATGATTTTGTACCTATCTAAAAAAATAGTAAAAGAATTTCAAAAAATATAAAATTTTGTCTCCAAGCACATTTTAATATGAAGATCATGTTGAGCGGTTCGGATCGACTGTTTGGACTTTGAAAATGGAGAAAAAGACGTGGAGCATGATTGGAGTACAAAACCAATGGTGCATTTTAACCCTACTATATATATATATATAGCTGGGCTAAAATGAGTCATGGTGTAAAACAAGTTTTTGCTCCATGGCACTATATTTTCATTTTGAAAATCCAAACAATCGATCCGAACCGCTCAACATGATCTCCATATTGAAATGTACTTGGAGACCAAATTTTACATTTTTTGGAATTTTTTTACTATTTATTAAGCCACTTTGAAAATCGCTGATCCGGTGGTCCAGAATTTTTTACTGTTCACAGTGGATCATCGATTTTCAAAGTGGCTTAATAAATAGTAAAAAAATGTAAAATTTGGTCTCCAAGGACATTTCAATATGGAGATCATGTTGAGCGGTTCGGATCGGTTGTTTGAATTTTTAAAATGAAAATATGGCGTGGAGTATAAACGTGTTTTACTCTACGTCTCACCCTAGTCCATGTATGTATGTATGTATGTATGTATGTATGTATGTATGTATGTATGTATGTATAACAGTTCACCATGCCTCTATATGTGGGATACTGTTGTTACAGAACTTTTGCTGTCATCATCATATATAATGTTGTGACCTAACTGTTGCAGCCATTTAATTTCAAATTTGTTATCTGTGAATAATTTTGCTGATAAAGAACATTACTATTTATATGTATTGGAAATAAATCTGATTGAAACTGTACCTCGACAGTTCAACGACTTGTCAATTTTATTGTTTAGACTCTGTGCACATCGTCGATCTAACTTTACAGAAATATATATATATATATATATATATATATAGAGCTGGGCTATGGTGAGTTGTGAAGTAAGATGTCATTTTTACTTCACACTCATATTTTCATTTTCAAAATCTAAACAACCGATCCGAACCGTTCAACATGTTCTAAATATTGAAATGTGCTTGGAGACTAAATTTTACATTTTTTGGAATTTATTTACTATTTATTAAGCCACTTTGAATATCGCTGATCCGGTGGTCCAGAAAATTTTACTGTTTTTTACTGTTCACAGTGGATCAGCGATTTCAAAGTGGCTTAATAAATAGTAAAAAAATTCCAAAAAATGTAAAATTTAGTCTCCAAGCACATTTCAATATTTAGAAAAAGTTGAACAGTTCGGATCGGTTGTTTGAATTTTCAAAATGAAAATATGGCGTGAAGTAAAACGTTGTTTTACTTCACAACTCACCATAGTCTATCTCTCTCTCTCTATATATATATAGAGTATGGCTAAGTTGCAGCCGGCAGCATTTCGGCGAGGTGCTGCCGGCAGCGTTTCGGCCATACGGGTGTTCAAACAGAAAATTCGAACCGTTCAACGTGTTCTAAATATTAAAATCTACTTGGAGACCAAATTTTACATTTTTTGGAATTTTTTTACTATTTATTAAGCCACTTTGAAAATTCCAGATCATATGGTCCAGACTGTTTTTACTGTTCAACAGGATCTGGAATTTTCAAAGTGGCTTAATAAATAGTAAAAAAATTCCAAAAAATGTAAAATTTGGTCTCCAAGTAGATTTTAATATAGATTGAACATCTATATAAAAAATTTGTTGTTTGAACACCCGTATGGCCGAAACGCTGCCGGCAGCAACTTAGCCATACTCTATATATATATATATATATATATATATATATATATATATATAGATGAGCTATGCTACTCCATGGAGTAAAACGCGTTTGTACTTCACACCGTATTTTTATTTTGAAAGTCCAAACAACCGATCCGAACCGCTCAACATGATCTCCATATTGAAATGTGCTTGGAGACCAAATTTTACATTTTTTAGAATTTTTTTACTATTTATTAAGCCACTTTGAAAATCTGAAAATCCGGGTGAACAGTAAAAAACAGTAAAAAATTCTGGACTGCCGGATCAGTGATTTTCAAAGTGGTTTAATAAATAGTAAAAAAATTCTAAAAAATGTAAAATTTGGTCTCCAAGCACATTTCAATATGGAGATCATGTTGAGCGGTTCGGATCGGTCGTTTGGATTTTCAAAATAAAAATATAGCGGCGTGGAGCACCAACGCGTTTTACTCCATGGAGTAGCATAGCTCATCTATATATATATATATATATATATATATATATAGGAAATTGCTAATATGCTATGCATAGCATAGAGGGCCTCCGTGCTACGGCTCAATATTTGAGTTTTCAAAATTCTAATGGTCGATCCGAACCGTTCAACATGATCTCCATATGAATATGTACTTGCAAACCAAATTTTACATTTTTTTGAATTTTTTTTTACTATATTTTTAGATATGTAGAAAATCACTTGATCTGAAAATTCTGTACCATTCAGATCAAGTGTTTTTCTACTGTCTAAAAAAATAGTAAAAAAATTCTAAAAAATGTAAAATTTGGTTTGCAAGTACATATTCATATGAAAATCGTGTTGAACGGTTCGGATCGACCGTTAGAATTTTGAAAACTCAAATATTGAGCCGTTGCACGAAAGTCCTCTATGCTATGCATAGCACCGTAGCCAACTCCTATATATATGTGTGTGTGTGCGCGTTTCTAGAAATTATCGAGGTCATAAATGTTAACAATTTTGTAATTATGCTTAATATATATTTCAATTTGACGTTATATGTTTTTCTAAACAAACATAGTTGTCCATAAAATATTTTCAAATTTGAAGTATCTCATCGATCGATAAAATATTTTCTAAACAGATTGACCTACACCGTAAAACTTTAAAGAGAACCTTTTCCACATTTATCCATTTCATTCCTCCATTATTACGGTCCATCTTATATATAGAGTGATTCTTCAGACAACAGCCATAGTGCCATAGCTTTTTTTTCCGATATTTTTATTAAAACCCCAAAAAAAAAAACAAATTATCAAATCTGCTCCCACTCCAAAGTTATAATTATTTCTACCCCAACCGCCCGTCGGCTGGGCGGTCCACTTTCCGGACCTGACCGCCCAACAAACGGGTGGTCCACTACCCTTATCTGACCGCCCAGCAGATGGGCGGTCCGCTTTAAAACCCCTATAAAAGGGGTTTTTCTCTCTCCTGATGAGCACAGTGTTCATTCCCCAATCCCACAAATTTTCAGAACCGAAAGAGAGAGCTGTCAAGCGATTTTGAGGTATGGACAGTAACAAACGAGGTAAGAAAGCGAGCAACCGAGATCGTGGCGTAGCGAGAGAAGGGTCAATTAGTGATCGAGGTAAAAATGAGGAAAAAAAATACAAGTGTCAAATATGTCGTGATTTTTTTAATTGTGAGACATGTAAGCTGGAGGAATGGAAGAAACGACATGTTCAGTATGAAATTTCAGACGATGACTTTGTGGAAAACCCCTACGGCTTTGGTTTGAAAAAGAAGAAAGTTGATCCAGAGCCTCCAGCATCGGACGATAAGTTTGTTCCGTGTACTGGTAAGGCTACCACTTCGTCTGCTGTGACTGATCCAGATCAGGCAAACTCTGATGATGACTTTGTTCCATGCACTTTCAAGGCTCGTTGTAAGAAGTAGATTTTTTAGGAATTTATGTTGTAGAATTTTTAGAAATTTATGTCGCAGACTTTATTTCATTAGTTTTGTGTTTGTTTATATTTTATGTTGTTAGTTTTTTGTATACGTAATTAAGTAATATCTCGAGGGGTAAAATCAGGTACAAAATTCTCATAAACGGGTGATACAGGCGGTTCATAACTCGAGTGACGGGGGTTGTCATACCTCGAGGGGTGGGGGTTGTCATAACTATAGTGGCGGGGGTTTTCATAACTAGAGTGGCGGGGGTTGTCATACCCCGAGTGCTCACGACCCGAGTTGTCATAACCCGAGTGATCATAACTCGAGCTGTCATAACTCGAGTGACGCGGGTTGTCATAACCCGAGTGATCATAACCTCTATTTTCTCTAGATGTTCCAACCCCGGGTTCACGCTGAACTCTCCTGGAATATAAGTCCATTACCATTACCCCCTGTGTCTGAAAAGTGTTGTAAACACTCCTCCATACCGACTCATCAGTTATTGGATACCTGGTATAGTAAGGTCTACCACCACTTACTGTGTTAATCCGGGTAGCTAAATCTATATCACACCGGTTGGGGTTCACACCAATTTTTTCATAAACTATTCCCTTCAGTTCAACAAATGAGGTATTTTCATTTACCTCAAAGCCGTAGGCTGCTTCCTTGGTGTACTGTGCTCCCTCCGCACCCCGGGTAAACTTCTCGCCCACATACAGTGCAACCAACATATTTCCATTCTGGAATTACTGTTCTGGAAACACTGTTCTGGAAACACTGTGCTGGGATTACTGTGCTGGGATTACTGTGCTGGAAACACTGTTCTGGAAACACTGTGCTGAGATTACTGTGCTGGGATTACTGTGCACCATCGCCTCAAAATCGCTGAAAAAATCGCCTCTGACGGCTCTCTCATCTCTCATTCGGTTCTGGAAAATTTCTGAGATTGGGGGAATGAACACTGTGTTGCTCAGGAGAGAGAAAAACCCCTTTTATAGGGTTTTATATCGGACCGCCCAGCTGCTGGGCGGTCAGATAAGGGTAGTGGACCGCCCGCCTACTGGGCGGTCAGGTCCGGAAAGTGGACCGCCCAGCCGACGGGCTGTTGGGGTAGAAATAATTATAACTTTGGAGTGGGAGCAGATTTGATAATTTGTTTTTTTTTGGGGGTTTTAATAAAAATATCGGCTTTTTTTTCACATTAACTGACGAACTTTAGTTACCTTTCATTCAAAATATAGCGCTCACAACTCACAAGGCTATTTACATCTCAACACATAAATGTAGGTAACATATATATACTAGTCTTTAAACTGAATTTATTGCTCTAAAATTTTTTCTGTACATGTCCATTTTCTTTAGCGTCTTATTTTTTTATTTTTTGAAAGTACCCAGAATTTTTTATTTCCTGCTAATAAAGATCTAAGAGAAACAAACTGCAGATTTCAAAAGGCACATATTACTCAGGGGCGGATCTAAGGCTTAGCCACCTTTGGCTAAGCCACTCCTATGATTTTAAAATTTTAATTATACGTATAGAAATTTAATTGAATTTTATTTTTTTAAACTTTTTATGTAGTCTAGCCATCCTCAATAAATGACATATGTTTAGTTGTAGCCTAGTAGTTAAAGCTCTATTTTATGGTTGAGAGGTCTTGGGTTCAAATCTCACTCACCGCAATTGTATTTTAATTTTCAACCACCCCTATTAACATTTTCTAGTTCCGCCCTTGATATTACTTAATTTGTTTTAGATAATAGTTATAAGCTGTTAAATATTACTAGGAATTGATTGGTGCAATAAATTTTATGCAATAAAGCAAATCAATTAAACAAACGAAATATTGAAACATTTTATTATTGTGGATTACAGATGATGTTATCATCATTTCATTGCTTGACTGCCTGATTGCAGTTATTACTCTGTTTCTGCAAACTTTCCCTATTTGTATAAATAAAACTGAATAACTTTTACAAATTCCTTGTGCAAAATATTATCTAAGCCTCTCAATAAACTTTGTGATTACAGCTAATTAATTTTATAGTATCATTACGTAGCTGCTACTGGTCAGGTCTTAATGGAGAACTAATTTCTAAGCCTAATTAAATTTCATCTTACAATTACAAACCTTATTATATTATATATAAGCCCATGAAGACTTGCTACCAGAAACCAAGCAAACATTACAATACAATGGGTTCTCTAGACCAAACCCCCACATCTCTCCTCCAAGACCTTAAGGTGACCGCCCTTAACAAGACCGCAATTTCACCAAAAGAAAAGAAGGAGAGGAGATGGATGTTCCTCTCAAACATAGACAAAGTGCTAAACTTTGATGTTGAAACGGTTACCTTCTTTCAGACCACAACCAGGTTATCCCGTGAAGAAGTTATCAGTAAAATGAGCTCAGCTATTGAATCGGTGCTCGGAATGTTATGATTATCAGGCCGGCAGGCTGGGTGTGAACCCAGCTGATGGCAGGTTGGCGATTGACTGTAATGCCTCAGGTGTGAAATTCTGTGTGGCAGAGAGTGATCTTACATTGGAGGAACTAGGGAATTTGGAATATCCGAATCCTGCTTTCAAACAACTCGTGGCCGAGAAGAACGGCTACGAGGTTGCGGAGCTTGGAGATGCCCCTCTAACCACATTTCAGGTAACATGTTTTAATGTTAATTTTCAATGTGACCCCTCAAAATTTTTTTTTTTTCAATGTGTATGACAACTATTATCTGCTAAATCATTTGGCAAATATAGCTTTTCTTCTATCAAACATTCCTGATTTGATTTTAGTAAACCAGGTATTTATTGGATGTCCTGATTTGATTACTTTTATATATAAATCTGTCATATACTAGATACCATCTGTCCCATGTATCACCTTAACAACTAACCCTATGTAGGTAACATGGTTCAAGTGTGGCGGCTTCGCCTTAGGCATCTGCAACAACCACGTCACCTTTGATGGCCTAAGTTTTCGCACTTTTCTCTGCAACATTGCGGCAATGGCTGCTGATCGACCCCTGACATTTCTCCCTTGCAATGACCGTCACCTGCTTGCTGCCCGTTCACCGCCCCAAGTCACCTTTGAGCATGCCGAATTGATGCCTCTCCCTCCTGATTCCACCTCTCTCTTTGACATGCCGGCACCAGACTTGCGTCGTTATCACCTCTTCCACCTTGCACCGGACACCATATCTGACCTGAAGTCTAGATGCCAGAAAGAAACCAAAAAGAAGAACCCTACCAGCTTCAATGTTGTCACGGCACATCTCTGGCGATGCAAGGTATCCAGCATTTTTCTGACATATAACAATTAATATCTCCTTTTACAAAGTCAAATAGTCAATCTGAACCATTCAACATGATCATCATATAAAATGGGCTTGTAGATCAATTCTTTTACTATTTAGAATTTTTCACCATTTTATAGATAGGAAGAAAAATTACTTAATCTAAAGATTCTAGACCATTCAAAAGTAGTGATTTTCTATCTATCTAAGAAAATAGTAAAGAACTCTAAAAAATGTAAAATTTAGTTTGCAAGTACATTTTCATATGGAGATCATGTCAAACGGTTTAGATCGATTGTTTGGACTTTGAAAACGAAGATATTGATACAAAGTACGGACCAATGTGCGCTATGCATATATAGTACCATAGCCTCACTCTAATAGATAATACAATAGATAAGGTCTGCTTCGGGATCCCTTGCGCGTGCTCGCGCATTATTTTGAATATAATTTTATAACACAATGCACTAACAACAAATATTTGTTAAAAAATAAGGTGCTTTCAGATGCATTGTGTGAACAAGGTAAAGATCACAAATACACCGTTGCTCGCCATGGACATACGCCGCCGGCTCAATCCTCCGCTGCCTAACGAATACGCCGGAAATGCCATTCTAACTGCATATGCATCTGCATCACTTGTTGAGCTAGAGACCACCCCGTTTGGGCTTCTCGTGGACCGGGTCCATGAGGGGGCGGAGAAGATGACAGATGCATATGTTAGGTCGGTAGTTGATTGGGGTGAGACTAACATAGGCGTGCCTCACGGCAACGTGCTCATTTCTTCATGGTGGAAACTTGGTTTTGATGACATGGAGTACCCATGGGGAAAACCTATTTATTCGTGCCCTGTGGCCGATCCGAAAAGGGATATCGTCTTACTTCTTCCTTCCATTAAGTTTGACAAAGGAGTGAATTGTTTGATCCCTCTTAAGGATGACTGTGTTGAGAAGTTTAAACAGTTATTTACAAATACTTGCAGGAGTGATCATGGTTAATTGAGTAATTAATATATATGTTAAATATGAATAATGTGTGGTTATGTAATGAGGTAGAATTAAGATGCAAATAGATGTGTGGATGCGTCTCTTGAACACTACTATTATTGTCAATATTGAAATTTGTGTCCATTGCTCCTTTTTTTCTTAATAATTAGATTTACTTCTTTATACAAAAAGTTTTGTCATCTTCAATGAAGATTAAGCTAAATTCGCACAGAATGTATAATAACAATGAATTTGTTTTGCATTGTCTTCTATTTTCCAAGAAGGTAAGAGGTAGAAATATATAGTTAACAGAGCAACAATTAAGCTTACTCAAATGCTGGTAAAAACGAAACATACATAAAAGGGTGCGATATGGAACTTTGGAGGTTCTCTCTATAACAAATAACATATGTATTCATGATTCTCAAGAAATTATATATTGCACAAAATTTAAACTTTGCAATATGTAGACATAATTTAATTCAGCATATCTTCGAATAAGCAACCTATTATTACTGTTTAATATCTGAATCACTCATTTCACCATACTGTACACTCAGGGGATCAGATTGTTGAGACCTTATTATTACACTAAAACAATTCGGTCACATAAACAATTCAATTCAATTCAATATGCCACTATTGATCTACCTATGCCAAAATGGCCATCATGCAAAAATCATCAATTCTTAGAGAGCAGAAGCAATACCAGATTCCATTAGCGTATCTAAGAAAAGCTTCATTCAAAAGCGGTTGATGAACTTGTGGGACAGCGGCAAGAAAGCCTTCGTGCCGATGTAGAGGTTGAAGCGTCGGCGGCCTCCTTAGTGGTAGGATGAAGCCTTCCAAAGCTACAAGACTGCCCTTGTGAGATCGTGTTCATAATTCCTTAATGATCTCATCTCTCTATTCTTTAATGGGGAGAAGTAGAGAAGGCCACATAATTGACTAGATTGACGGCTAGAAAATTATGCAACTTTTCGTTATTTTCTTGTGCTTTGGGGACCAATCCTATTTATAGAGATTTGGGGTCAGCATATAGCTAAATTCTAATTCAAAACCGACTTTCTGGGCATATGCCAACTTAAAAAAGGTATTTTGTGTAATTGCATCAAAAACCGTGCAGTCACATCAAAATCCGTGCGGCTGCTGCAGAATCGGTTTCTTTTATTTGCAAATTTCAGAATCAGTCCATCAATGATTTGATCTTTGCCTAAATTGTTCTACACATTTGTGGACCACATCAAAAAATGAATATATTGATTGTGTATTACCTTATTTGATCACTTTAATTGACAATCATATATGACAGTAAACAATCCATAATTAGATTACATATATGCTCAATGTTGGCAGTAAATCCAACGAGGTTGGCAATAAATCCAACAATCTCCCACTTGAGCAATATGTTATGACTTTTTAATTATGAATTGTGTTCCTTATGTGCGCACATTTCTTTACTGTTTTCCTTATATATTCCCAAACCAATTCGGTCCATCAATTATATTAGCAAAGGACTAAAGCGGCATTCGTCGCATTTATTCGCAACTAAACCCTCAATAATCACATCACTAATACAGCTAAATGACATGAATCATGATGTGGATGTGTAGCATAGAAATTACATGCAATTGTGATCTTCACATGCCTATTTCTAACTTGGTCTCCTACTTAAATCTTGAAACTGAATTTCATAAATTAACTGAATTAGAGGTCAAACATAAATGAGAAACAGAGTGTCAAAAAACTTCATAATATATATAGCACTTGTTACATGTCACAAGTCACATATCCAAAATTACAATGAAAAATAGAACATTAAATTAAAATAACAGACTCCCACTAAAACTGAATATCTTCAATAGATATTACACCCATATGAGCAACATGCTCTTCAAACTTAGCTGGTGTCAATCCCTTAGTAAGAGGATCTGCTAACATAGAGTCTGTTCCTACATGTTCTATTTTCAATTCATCATTCTGTACTCTTTCCTTTACAACCAAGAACTTAATTTCGATGTACTTGGACTTCGATGAACTTCGGTTGTTGTTTGCGTACAGCACTGCCGAATTGTTGTCACAGAATAATTGTAGTGGCCTCTTAATAGAATCCACCACCCGGAGTCTTGTAACAAAATTCCGTAGCCATACACCGTGATTTGATGCCTCATAGAATGCCACAAATTCTGCCGCCATAGTGGAAGATGCAACAAGGGATTGTTTTGCACTCTTCCATGAAACGACTCCTCCGGCTAACATGTAAATGTAGCCGGATGTCGATTTCATGCTATCCTGACATCCTCCAAAATCAGAGTCGGTATAGCCAATGACCTCTAGCTTCTCCGATTTCCGATACGTGAGTATATGGTCTTTCGTTCGCTTCAGGTACCTCAAGACTCGCTTGGCAGCTTTCCAATGATCTAGATCTAGATTTGACAAGTATCTCCCTAGCATGCCAGTGATGAACGCAATATCCGGACGCGTACATACTTGCGCATACATGATGCTCCCAACGACTGAGGCATATGGATACTGTAGCATTACTTCCTTTTCTGAATTGTTTTTCGGGCATTGGTTTAGACTGAACTTGTCTCCCTTTGCCACAGGGGTATTTCCTGGTTTACAGTTCTGCATGCCATATCTTGCCAAAACCTTATCGATATAATTTCTTTGGGATAATCCTAATATACCTTGGGTTCTATTCCTCAGTATTTCTATCCCTAGGACAAATGATGCATTACCAAGATCTTTCATCTCAAAATTCTTCATCAGAAAGTTCTTAGTTTGTTGCAACATACTTATATCGTTACTGGCAAGTAAAATGCCATCGACATATAAAACCAGAAACACAAATTTACTCCCACAGAACTTGAGATATATACACTCATCCACAATGTTAGACTCAAATCCAAATGAGCCAATCACACTGTGAAATTTGTAATACCACTGACGAGACACTTGCTTTAGCCCATAGATGGATTTTTTAAGTTTGCACACCATAGACTTTGCATCTGTTGATACATAGTTTTCTGGTTACACCATATAGATTGTTTCTTCAATGTCACCATTAAGAAACGCAGTTTTAACATCCATCTGATGAAGCTCCAAATTGAAATGCGCCACTAATGCCAATATGATTCTTAAAGAGTCTTTCAGTGAAACCGGAGAGAAAGTCTCTTTATAATCAATGCCTTCTTTTTGAGTAAAACCTTTAGCGACAAGACGTGCCTTATATTTCTCCACATTACCCTTCGAGTCCCGCTTGGTTTTAAATATCCATTTGCAACCAATAGTTCTCTTTCCTGCTGGTAATGGGACAATTTCCCAAACGTCATTGTCTGCCATAGATTTTATTTCTTCATTTATGGCAGCGGTCCACTTGTGATAGTTAGAGCTTTCCATAGCTTGTTTGACATTAATGGGGTCATTGTCTAACATGCCAACATCAAACTCATGCTCTTGAAGGTAGACTACATAATCCGAAGATATTGCAGGCCTTCTCTCTCTAGTGGACCTCCTAATTGGCTCTTCTAAATTTTCCTGAGGATTTCCAGCATTGTCTGAAACAATCTGGCCTACAATAGCATCTTCTAGATCTTCGGGCGGCCTTGAGTGACCTGTACCCGTTTCTGGATTTTCATTTTGTGATATTTCATCTTGTTGAGTTTGAGTTTCAATAATGATTTCGTCCGTAATGGTGTTTTGAGTAAAACTCGGATCTATATCCACAAAACTTACAACACCTGATGGAATATTTGCATATTCCTCAATACCTGATGGAATATTTGCATATTCCTCTTCGAAATCAATAATTTTCTCACCCCCCACAAACTCAACATCCTCGAAAAATTTCGCATTTCCCGTCTCAAATACATTATGTTCTGTAGGATTATAAAATTTATAACCCCTTGAGCGCTCGACATACCCAATAAAATAACAACTAACTGTCCTTTCATCCAGTTTCTTTTCGGTAGGTTTGTAAGGCCTTGCCTCAGCTAGACATCCCCATACTCGCAAATGACCTAAACTTGGCTTACGCCCGGTCCAAATCTCGTATGGGGTTTTGTTAGTTGCTTTAGTGGGTGCTCTGTTAAGGATATAAGCTGCAGATTTTAAGGCCTCACCCCATAGATTATCTGGTAAAGTAGTACGACTAATCATACTTCTTACCATGTCCTTAAGCGTTCTATTGCGCCTCTCAGATACTCCGTTCATTGCTGGCGAACCAGGCAATGTATACTGAGGGACAATTCCGCATTCATCTATGAACTGAGCAAAAGGCCCTCGACGTTGTTCACCTGATCCATCATATCTGCCATAGTATTCTCCACCACGGTCAGATCTGATAGCCTTAATGCGTCTGTTGAGTTGTAGCTCAGCTTCTGCCTCGAAATTTTTGAACATGTCAAGGGCTTGTGCCTTTTCTTTAATCAAATATACATAGGCATATCTCGAATGGTCGTCTATGAAAGAAATGAAATAACGGTGCCCATTTCTTGTGGCCATTGGAAACGGACCACAGATATCCGTATGTATTAATTCTAAGACTTCCGAACACTTTCTGGCTTGATATTTTCTTAAGTTGGTTTGTTTCCCTTTTATGCAATTTACACAATCATTAAGATCTGAGAAATCTAAGGGTTGGAGAATTTCATTTGACACAAGGCGTTCAATTCTTTTTATAAAAATGTGACCTAATCGCTTGTGCCATAATGTGGCTGAGTTCTCATTTGTTAATTTTCTTTTTCTTGTATCTGTTTGCAAAGCCTCAATGTATGAGCTATTTACATCCAATGTGTATAGATTATCATAAGCAGAAAGAAAACCAGAGCCAACACACTTTGAATCATGAAACAAATTAAATTTTCCATTACCAAACTTACAAGCAAAACCATGATTGTCCAAAGATGATATAGAAATTAAATTTCGTCTAAAAGACGGAACAACAAAGGTTTCATACAAATTCAAATAAAAACCTGATTTTAGTAATAATCTAAACACTCCAATAGCTTGCACTTCCACCTTGCTACCATCGCCCACAAAGATGAATCTTTCATCATCACTTGGCTTCCGGTAACTTTGGCAGCTCTGCAAAGATACACTTATGTGAGTAGTTGCTCCTGAATCTATCCACCAAGTGTATCTAGATACAGAAATCAAATTAACTTCTGTACAAACCAAAGCAAGAGATGTACCTTTTTAGCACGCCATGCGTGGTAAGCCTGACAGTACTTCTTCTTGTGTCCTGCTCCATTGCAGAAGAAGCAAACCGGCTCATCAGTTTTTGCAACTGACTTGCCCTTATCCGGTTTGTTCTGTTACGTGGAGATTGCAGCTTTATTATCCTTAGACTTGTCCGGTTTCTTGCGCTTGGCTCCACCCTTAGTCTTAGAGGTAGTAGCAACATGGACAGTTTCTGTCTTATCCCGTTTCAGCCTCTCCTCTTCCTCCACACAGTGTGAAATCAGCTCATTTATTGTCCATTTATCCTTCTGACAATTGTAGCTGATTTTAAACTGTCGAAAGTGTGAGGGAAGAGATATCAACGCTAGGTGCACCAGAAGATCATCAGAGATCTCCATCTTTAGTGCCCTAAGCTTAGAAACGACATTAGACATCTCCATGATGCACTCTCTAATGTTTCATTTTTCCTTATATTTCATTGAGACTAGTCTTGTCAAGAGTGTTCCTATTTCACCTTTCTCACTCTTAACAAATCTATCCTCAATGTCCTTAAGGTAGAGTTTAGCGCTCAAAATGGACTCTGAAATAGCGCCCCGAAATACCTCTGGAATGGACCGTTTCATTATCATAAGACTCATACGATTAGACCTGTCCCACTTTTCCTTTTCCTTTTCCTTCTTTTGATCAAAAGTACTTGTAGCCGTAATAGTGGGACAAGTTTCTCTAAAAGCAAGGTCCAGATCCATGACACCGAGAACTATCATTAAGCTCTCCTGCCAATACTTGAAATTGGTCCCATTCAACATAGGCATATCCTTAAGACCTGTAGTAATGCTAGCTGATTCACGAAAAACACACCAAAAACACGATTTAGTCTTAATTCAGAAATTTTAAATTATAAATTATAAATTCTAGTAAAGGCCATAATGCTCAAAAAAATATATTTGATGATTTTCCCTTATTGTCACAACACATCCGAATTTCACAACCAGGTAAATTCGCAGGTAAGTCAGGGATCACAAGGATCTGCTTCAAATTCCGACTTGCCTAGACAGAACTTGCCTAGACATTGTTACGTTCATAGTGTTGCAACTTATCTTAATAAATCACCATATATTTTACGAGTCTTAATATCATTATAAAACTAAAGTATCGGTTTCCATTAAGCGGCTACCTTTGGGTAACGGGTCAATTTCTTATGATACTTTGGCGCAATAATAAAGTATTGATAACCTAGAACATACCGAACAACATGCCTTCCTTTGGGCCGACAATGTTGACATATGTGTAAAATTTTGGTCATCACTATACTTTATTATCACTCACTTGCACAAATAATTTTGTAACCATCACCTTCCTTTGGGCCGATAATGATTACATCCATCAATTGCACCTTAACTTCCTTCATAAAATGCATTTGAATTAACCTCATCAAAAGAGGTACCTTTGGGTACAATTAGGAATCAATTAATTCAAATCCAAATTACATATCCCTTTGCCTTTAAAAGAACGATAATTTATACCCTAATTATTTAATCTAAATGTGCAATCAAACTAATGCAAAAGAAAATTTTAATTGCATTACAATAATCTGCAGTTTCCGAAATTTGGCTTAACCCTATAATTAAATTATTGCAGCGGAATACTTAAAAAATGGCTTAACAAAATTGCCTCTGTTATTTGGAAATCTTAAATCCTAATTCCAAAATGGAAGTTGGATTTATTAATCATATAATAGTTATGAATTTATGCAGAGCGAAGCCAGCTGAAATAAAAGTAATTGACTTCATATATTAAGGTATACAACTCATTCTAATTTATTTAGTCCAGAGTTGACTTCTTCTCCACAAAACACACTCTTTGGCCGAATCAATTGATCATATAAGCCGCAGCTCTGGAAAAATTGAATTGGCAACCCTTTGAAAAAAATAACTTAGATTTAATCAACACACTTTGAATCTAAGGGTTGCCAAATCATTAACCGGTTACCATATAAATTGATTTGGCAACAATTTCAAAATTTGTATGATTAATAAATCCAACTCAAAGCAATTGAAAAATAAATCCAATTTCAAAGCCGAAACAATTTCAAAGCAATTGAAAATCAACAATCAATTGCTTATTCTCTAGATCAATTCTAAACAAATAATCCAAATTGGCATAGGAGTGGCTCTGATACCACTTGTTGAGACCTTATTATTACACTAAAACAATTCGGTCACATAAACAATTCAATTCAATTCAATATGCCACTATTGATCTACCTATGCCAAAATGGCCATCATGCAAAAATCATCAATTCTTAGAGAGCAGAAGCAATACCAGATTCCATTAGCGTATCTAAGCAAAGATTCACTCAAAAGCGGTTGATGAACTTGTGGGACAGCGGCAAGAAAGCCTTCGTGCCGATGTAGAGGTTGAAGCGTCGGCGGCCTCCTTAGTGGTAGGATGAAACCTTCCAAAGCTACAAGACTGCCCTTGTGAGATCGTGTTCACAATTTCTTAATGATCTCATCTCTCTATTCTTTAATGGGGAGAAGTAGAGAAGGCCACATAATTGACTAGATTGACGGCTAGAAAATTATGCAACTTTTCGTTATTTTCTTGTGCTTTGGGGACCAATCCTATTTATAGAGCTTTGGGGTCGGCATATAGCTAAACCCTAATTCAAAACCGACTTTCTGGGCATATGCCAACTTAAAAAAGGTATTTTGTGTAACTGCATCAAAAACCGTGCAATCACATCAAAATCCGTGCGGCTGCTGCAGAATCGGTTTCCTTTATTTGCAAATTTCAGAATCAGTCCATCAATGATTTGATCTTTGCCTAAATTGTTCTACACATTTGTGGACCACATCAAAAAATGAATATATTGATTGTGTATTACCTTATTTGATCACTTTAATTGACAATCATATATGACAGTAAACAATCCATAATTAGATTACATATATGCTCAATGTTGGCATTAAATCCAACACAGATCTCTGTAGAAATTATACTATATATATATATATATATATATATATATATATATATATATAGTGGCTAATATCAAAACGTTTGTTCCTAGCTCCCGGTGCAACCAAGTTGTTTTTGGGTTTTCAAAGTCCAAACGGTCGATCCGAACCGTTCAACATGTTCTCTATATTGAAATGTGCTTGGAGACTAAATTTTACATTTTTTGGAATTGTTTTACTATTTATTAAGCCACTTTGAAAATTGCTGATCCGGATAAACAGTAAAAACAGTGCAACTAAATTCTGGACCATTGATCAGCAACTTTCAAAGTGGCTTAATAAATAGTAAAAAAATTCTAAAAAATGTATAATTTAGTCTCCAAGCACATTTCAATATAGAGAACATGTTGAACGGTTCGGATCGACCGTTTGGACTTTGAAAACCCGAAAACAACTTGGTTGCACCAGGGGCTAGGAACAAACGTTTTGATATTAGCCACTCTCTCTATATATATATTACATATGATCAGAAATATTACAACTTGCCGAATTCAATTCAACATCTACCTTCAAGAAACTCATAACAGCATGTAACTTGCAAAATATAAATGATTATCTATAAACCTGAATAACTCATTAGTTCCACCAAATGGCGCACAAGGACTTGTTTGTGGAATATTGAAGGAAGATATTGTGTATACTCTCACAGAATTTCAGTAGAATGCATCTTTTCCCAAAAACTGAAAAGATCAATTTTACATCATGTAAGACCCAAAAGAATCTCATTTATATTATGCCAGAAAATACCAGAATTGTAATACCAGAATGGTTATATGATATTTTCATTTTCAAAGAATAAGCATAGAATGCAAAATCTGCCAAAAAATAAATAAAAACAGAGCCACTTTGTCTCCTAGAATGTATATTATATTCGTCTTCTTTGAAAAAGGATGGTTTGCATTAACAAATTTCATTCCATAGAAGATATATGGCATCTCAGACTTTTACAGCAACTGGTGAAGATGCAGTGAATTTCTCTAGAAATGAGGAACGGCAGTTCTTGAGTTTCTCATCCTTTGCTATAAATTGTGATGACATTAATTTCCTGTTGTCCTCTCTCAACTATCAGATTAAACAAGAATTAGTGGTTCCTGATAAAAGATAAAAAATCTATACCTAGTAAAAAAGCTGTAGGTTCAGATTAGCCAAATCAGATGCAACAGTCCAATTCGAATAACGATAAGTAGCAACCATAATAATGATAGTAGATGCAGACTGTTGAGTACTGTTATGATCTTAAATTAATATTTAATTACATTTCCATCCATTTCTTGTAGTTCAAAACTTCTATGTGAATATACAAGTCTAATTTACTTTCTATTTTGAATTCTAGTTTCTTGAATTCATTACCAGAATTGGTAAAGAAATAGTAGTAGCCTATACAAATGAAGCCAATGTAATTAAACACGAGGTTAATGAAAATAAAATGCTAGACTGCTTGAAAATACATACAAAAATAATTGAAAATTAGAAGCTGAATTAGCCCCGGCTGGACATGGATATCTAACCTCTTATGAACCAGATGTCATATTCTCTGAAGTAATGCGGCCTCTAAAAAAGGAGGTCAATTTGGTTCCGATGTCCATCGGACTCAAAGTGAGTTCGATGGGTTCGATGATCGTCTGATCTGCTTTAAGATTCGTGCGCACAAATCTTAAAGCAGATCGAACGGTCTCGAAACCCATCGGACCCAACCTGCTCTCCTAAAAAAGATGCTAAATTGATTAAAATGATTAAGAGTTTAAGACGCAGGCAGATTATATACTGGCCCATGTTCCATTTTATTAGGACATGGATTTCATTGGGCCTTATATTGTAGAAATGGCTAGAATTCTAGATCTTACTGCATTTGGGCCATCAAGGCCCATTACATCTCCAAAATGGCAATATTATAATAGAGCATACAACATTTTTAGTGGTGTTTTCAATTGATTTAGTAATAAAACTTAATTCCTCATCTCCATCATTTAACGAATATATTTCTGTTAAAATTTGCCCAATCTAGAATTTATTTGTAGTCTAAAGGAATTAAAATTTATCCATTTAGTTTAAAATTATGTGCTTGCTACCGAAGAATCCGACTCAATCACTCACTAGCTTGTTATGTCGGGCCCAAGGTATCTTTACTTGTACGAAATCCCGGACCGTGGAGGAATTCATATCATCGACGGTACCGTAAAAGAGAATCTTTTACAATTACTTGATCTGGACCGTTCTTTTTAACTAGGCACGAATATCAAAGCCCAATAATACTGCCCCCTCAGTCAGCCCGAATCCCAAACCGGCTGAGAGTTAATCTCAAACCGTAAATAGCTAATTGTAAAAGGGAATCTTTTATGGTACTGTCGAGGATATGGATTCACCGTGGAGTGGGTTTTAAATATCGTGTTGACGTGTGGGGAGTACAACGGGAGCACCATTGCAATAATGGGGAGGGACGAAATCCCGCTGCCGGTGAGAGAACTGTCTGTCGTTGGAGGCACCGGTGCTTTTCGAATGGCGAGGGGTTACATGTTACTAAAGACTTATTCGGACGATCAAGAGAAAAAAAATGTTGAGCTTGAGGTCGATGTCTATGTGTATCCAGCGAAAGTGCAGACTCTCTCTTCTCCGCTAAAGTGTTTTCATGTTATTACTCGTCCATCGGACTCAAATTTGGGTCTGATGGGTTTAGGAACCGTCATCCACTTTAAGATTTGTGCACACGAATTTTAAAGCAAATGCGAAAGTTGTGAGGGCGAATTTTAAAGTAGATCGGACGGTCATCAAACCCATCGAACTCACTTTGAGTCCGATCGGACCCAAATTGGTTCCCGGTTAGAATGCTGGTTTTTCATGAACTTTTTATTTATTTTTTAAAGTTTGATATTTGCCTTTTATTTCCCATGTCAAGTGTCATTTATGATCAGCAATAAAGAAATTGAGTCGCAAGACGTGTTATGGCCTGGTTACTAGGCTGCATTGCTTGGGTATATTATTATTATTATTATTGATGATACCTTGTCTGAATTAATGAATCATAATATATATGTCCGGATTAATTATTAATTATTTTCTCTCATGATTAATTATTAATTATTTTCCAGCCTTTTTAAGTATATATGCGTTTGTTAAATAGCTTAATAATATTTAAATGAACACACAATTAAATCATTTTGCAGGGGAATGTGAAATGTGGATTTCGCATGTTAGTCATCTGGTAATTAATTAAACTTTATCCGTTTTATTTTATTTAAAAAGAAAAAAAAGGACCTAGCTAGGACAGGGGAGGTAACTGTAAAATCAATAGGTAAATCCGCTATGCAACATATATATATATATATATATATATATATATATATATATATTTATATATATATATTTATATAGAGATGAGCTATGGTGAGATGTGGAGTAAAACAAGTTTATACTCCACGCCATATTTTCATTTTGAAAATTCAAACAACCGATCCGAACTGCTCAACATGTTCTCTATATTGAAATGTGCTTGGAGACTAAATTTTATATTTTTTGGAATTTTTTTACTATTTATTAAGCCACTTTGAAAATCGCTGATCAACTGTGAACAGTAAAAAACAGTAAAAATTTCTAAACCACCGGATCAGCGATTTTCAAAGTGGCTTAATAAATAGTAAAAAAATTTCAAAAATGTAAAATTTGGTCTCCAAACACATTTCAATATAGAGAACATGTTGAGCGGATCGGATCGGTTGTTTGGATTTTCAAAATAAAAATATAGTGCCATGAAGTAAAAATTTGATTTTACTCCACGTCTCACCATAGCTCATCTCTCTATATATATATATAATATGGTGCAATTGGAAGGCTGTACAATGAGGAGATCTCCGCTAAAAATTTCACACCACAATTCTCACACGGCCGGGCACGACTGATGAAAATATTGGACATGGACAAGGCTACACAACAAGCAAAACATGATGACGTGGTTAACTTGCGTCGACGCAACGGGACACCATATCTGACCTGAAGTCATGATGATAGAACAGAAAGAAGAACCCTACGGGCAATGGCGGAGCCACTATGATCCAGAGTTGGATATCTATTTTATCCTGAATTTTGATTTTTTTTTCTATGAATCCATATAGTATTGGGTTGTTGCTCTACTCTGAAATTTGTTTTGTCCTATCCTGTAAAGTCTGAAATTTGTTTTGCCCTATTCTGTAAAGTCTGAATTTCCTAATGCATGATGCAATTTGCAGTGTGCTTCAATATTTTGATGAAATTTAAATTGTTACTATTTTTGTCCACCCCTAACTCAAATTCTAACTACGCCACTGTCTACGGACTTCAATGTTGTCACAACACATCTTTGACCATGTAAGGTATCCAATATTTTTTGACATATAACAATATCTCCGTTTACAATATTCAAATAGTAAATCTTAACCCGTTCAACATGATTATGAAATGGCCACTTGTACATTGATCAATATCTTGAGAACTTTTTTTTACTTTTTTCAGATAGAAAAAAAAAAATTACTTTATCTAAAGATTTAGACTATTCTAAACTAGTAATTTTCTACCTATCTAAAGAATTAGTAACAAAATTCTTAACTATATAAACTTGGACTAAATATATATATATATATATATATATATATATATATATATATTCATATATATGGAGATCATGTTGAATGGTTCAGATTGACTAGCTATTTGAACTTTATAAATGAACATATTACTCTAAAGTACCAACCTATGTGTGTTATACATAGTACCGTACCGTAGCTAGGGGTGTAAATGGTTGGATACGGATCGGATAGTGGTCAAACCGTATCCTTATCCGTTATAATTTTTTATATACGGATACGAATACGGATACGGATCGGATATTAAACGGATACGGATACGGATCGAATATCAGACAG
Source organism: Carex myosuroides (assembly GCA_028015225.1). Classification (NCBI taxonomy): domain Eukaryota; kingdom Viridiplantae; phylum Streptophyta; class Magnoliopsida; order Poales; family Cyperaceae; genus Carex; species Carex myosuroides. Next base: position 2,708,663 of record CM051477.1, read on the forward strand.
ATACATATATGGGATATGAATATAATTCGGATAGTTAAAAAATAAATTACTAATGTACATTCTAGTAAAGAATAACATCTAAATATATTTTTTTCATTCATATATACATTAGACCTAATATTTTTCATAATAAGTTTGTTGGTTACAAAACATATATCATATTATCAAAATATTAGTCACTAATTATATCATAATGTTATATTGTTCATCAGAATATATATGTATATACAGTTTAATAAATCATAGGTATGCAATTTGATAAATCAATTTAAGAACATAGAGTATATTTGTTGTGGTTTAGGAGTGTAAACGGTCAGATACGAATAGTTACAGATAGTTAAAAATCTTACCGTATTTTTATCCATTATAACTTTTCAAATACGGATACGGATAATCTCAGATACGGATATGGATCGGACATATATATATATACGCCGCTGGCTCAATCCTCGATCCACTGCCTAACGAATATGCAGGAAATGACATTCTAACTGCATATGCATCTGCATCATGTTGAAGAATAAAATAAAATAGAGGGGTTAAATTGTAAAAGTGTAATTTTTAGTTTAGTTAGAAAGGAACCGTTGATACTCCAACGGTAAAATAGATAGAGGAAAGGGTATATATACTCATGTATATGCATATGCAAAAAAAACACAATACAAAAATATTCAAGTCATCTTTCATATCTCTGCCTCAATAGAAATTAACATGGTATCAGAGCTCTAAGCTCCTGAGATCAAAAATACACACAAAAAAACTCATAAACAGAAAAAATAGGAGAATGTCTCAAGAGGGACAAAACGAAAGCTCCAATAATGCTTCCAAACTCACCAATACTTTGCTCAACGGCAGAAATTACCTCACTTGGGCAAAGGCTGCGGCAAGAGCGCTCAGCGGTCGAAAAATGCGAGAATACATCACGGGAGAGAATAAGGTGCCCGAAGTCGCAAATCCGCTGTTGCTAACCGAAGCAGAAAAAAAGGCAACGAGAAAATGGAGAACTCAAAATGACAAGATCATAACTTGGCTCACGAATTCTATGGAGCCGTCCATCTCAGAACTATTTCTCCTTTCCAACACGGCTTTTGAACTATGGGAAGCCGTTAAAGCCATGTACGGTCAAGAAAATAATTACTCTCGTATTTACCAACTCAAACAAGAAATTCAGCAAGAAAAACAAGGCGAGAGAAAGTATATAGAGTACCTCGGTGCTCTTCAAAAGAAAAAGGATGAGCTTCGGTCGTATCGACCACAAACCACAGATCTGGCCATAATTCGAAAACGAGAAGAGGAAGATGATATATTCGAGCTCCTTGCGGGATTAAACCCAAGTTATGAAGCCGTAAGAGCTCAAATCATGAATACAATACCCCTTCCTTCCTATTCTCAAATTAAAAACATGATCCATCAAGAAGAAAGCCGGAGGGAGACCATGAGCAGCTCGCAAGTCACTATCAACGAAGAACGCGAAAACCATGGCTTCATTGCAACTAAAAGATCTAATTTTCCAAATTTCGGGCAAAATTTCGAAAAAAGGGGAACCACCGAAAAATGTGAATATTGCAAGAAAGAGGGACATGAGAAGAATAAATGTTGGTTCCTCCACCCCGAATTAAGGCCAAAATGGTGGAACAATGGTGGAAAGGGAGGAAAAGGGAAAAACCCTAACACCTTGTTTGGATGGAGAGTAGAGGAAGGGAGGGAATGGAAAGAAAATAAAACTTTCTGTCGAATCGTGTTTGGTTGACAAAATTATGTCGGAGGTGAAGGGTACAGGAGGTGAAAGGTTTAACCTTGTATCATTATAATCAATAGAATCGGTTTCCCTCCCAATTTGGAGTGTAACGGATGGAAATAAATTTTGTTGCAAATATTTTTAGAACAAAAAACACAAATGTCCAATCCTATATCTTACCTATATAATTCTTATACAAGTTTTTTGTCACAAACCTACAACAGCCACCGAATTTCTCATTAACCTTCTAAATTTTAATCAACCAAACAAGAAATAAGACGGAAAGGAAAGTTAAATTTATTTTTTCTCATTAATCATCCAAACACAAAGAAGTTAAATATATTAATCTTCCTTTCTATTCCATTCCATTCCCTTTTATTCTTCACCTCCCATTCCTTCCTCTACTCTCCATCCAAACAAGGTGTAAGGGGGAGGGCTTTGCTGGGGCGGCTCTGTCTCAGGAAGAAGAGAGATCTAAAAACGGGTCTGTATCAATCCTTAACGGGTCCGCAGCTCTTCCACCTAGCGGGTCCGCCTCTCACTCAATAAGTTCCGCTCCACTTCTTTACACTATCGGGTCCGCAGCCCCTTCATCTATCGGGTCCGGCCCTTCACTCTCTGCTGCGGCTCTGATCGCTACAACACACTTAATGGGTCCGCCCCCTCCTATCGGGCCTGCAGCTGGAGGTGCTCCAAGTAGATCCGAATTGGGGGCCTTGCTCTCTCATCTAAGTGGGCTTCTAAACAAGCCCAGTCCAGGTTTTATTCTTTCAAAAAATTTATTAAGAGACCCAAGCCCAAATAAGTATATGATACCAAATAAAAGGGTAAACAAAGGTCCAACCAAATCAAAACCCGAAAATAGTGAAACAAAATCAGAAAAATGCACATATTTAGGAAATTTAAATCAGGAATATTCCCAAAATAATCTTGATTGGATTTTAGATTCCGGTGCAACCGATCACATGACCGGAAATAAAGATTTATTGCAAAATTATAAAAAAGGAAAAGGTGGAGAATTTGTCTATGTTGCAAATGGAGAAAAAATGAAAATTTATGGGTATGGCTCAATTATTGTTTTTTCAAAAGAAATTAAAAGTGTCATGCATGTAAATAATTGCACCGCCAATTTGTTGTCTATAGGTAAACTTGCGAACGAATTAAATTGTGAAATTATTTTTTCATCTCAAAATGTAATTTTTCAGGATTTAATATCCAAGAGGATGATTGGTGAAGGTGTTTTAAAAAATGGATTATATTTTTTGCATAGCCGAGTATACAACTTCAATACCCAAGTACAAGATATGGGATACTTATGGCATAGGAGAATTGGGCATCCTTCTAATAGAACTTTAAAATGTATTTTTGATTTTTCTAATTTAGATTGTATTAATTGTGAAGTATGCAAGCTAGCTAAGCATACAAAACTCCCTTTTGTAAGCTCAAATACAAAGAGTAATCATATATTTGAACTTATTCATTCCGATGTTTGGGGACCCGCTCCCGTAAACTCTTATAATGATTTCAAATATTTTGTTACATTTATAGACGATTTTTCACGACTAACACACTTGTACTTGTTAAAAAATAAAAGTGAAGTTTTTTCTTGTTTTCAAGAATATTCAAATTTAGTTGAAAATCAATACAATGTAAGGATTAAAACTCTTAGAACCGATAATGGAACCGAATTTGTGAATCAAAATTTCTCAAACTTTTTAAAACAAAAGGGAATCATACATCAAACAACTTGTATTTATACTCCACAACAAAACGGAATTTCCGAAAGAAAAATCGTCATTTACTTGAAATGACAAGGGCACTTATGTTTCAAACCAATGTCCCAAAGATCTATTGGTCGGATGCCGTTCTCACCGCAACTTATTTAATAAATAGGTTTCCAAGTGTTGTTTTAAAAAATAAAAGTCCACTAGAAATTATTTATCAAAGGAAAATAGTTTTTAACCATCTAAGAATTTTCGGATGTTCATGTTTTGTACACCAAAATAAAAGAGATAAATTAGACTATACTTCTATAAAAGCTATATTTCTAGGTTATTCATCTCAAAAAAAGGGTTATAAATGTTATGATCCTATAAATAAAAAATTATATATATCTAGAGATGTAACATTCTTTGAAAATGATTCATATTTTAAAGATAAAGATACAATTGATAATCAAATTAACACAAATGACTTTGTCATCCCTATGTCTACTAATCAAATTATTGAGCAAAGAGTTGAAGAAGAAGAAGAAGGAGAAGGAGGAGAAGGAGGAGAAGGAGGAGAAGGAGGAGAAGGAGGAGAAGGAGGAGGAGAAGGAGGAGGAGAAGGAGGAGGAGGAGAAGGAGAAGGAGAAGGAGAAGGAGAAGGAGAAGGAGAAGGAGAAGAAGAAGAAGAAGAAGAAGAAGAATCTAGAAGGAGGTCAACCCGTCATAGACAACCATCGACAAGGTTACGAGACTTCGTAACAGATAAGGTTCAATATCCTATTGAAAACTTTATTTCATATAAAAATATTTCAAGATCCCATCGTGTATTTCTTAGTTTAATTTCTAGAATAGAAGAACCAAAAAACTTTGAAGAGGCCATTAACCAACCGGTGTGGTATAAGGCTATGGAAGAAGAACTTCAAGCCTTAGAAAAAAATGACACATGGACCATCATACCATTACCAAAAAATAAAAAATCCGTTGGATGCAAATGGGTTTATAAAATAAAATATCAAAGTGATGGATCCATAGAACGGTATAAGGCCCGGCTAGTCGCCAAAGGGTATACCCAAACTTATGGTATTGATTACCAAGAGACCTTTGCTCCGGTAGCAAAGATGAATACCATAAGAATTTTGCTTTCAATAGCGGTAAATAATGGGTGGAACTTATGTCAAATGGATGTAAAAAATGCATTTCTTCAAGGTACACTTGAAGAAGAGGTTTATATGACTCTACCACCGGGTCATATAAAAGAAAAAAATACTAATCTTGCTTGTAGGTTAAATAAGTCAATTTATGAACTTAAACAATCGCCAAGGGCATGGTATGGAAAACTCTCTCAATATTTAATTTTTCTCGGTTTTAAGGTAAGCCAATCCGACACATCACTTTTTTCAAAACATGAAAATAATGATTCAACCATAGTCCTAGTTTATGTTGATGAAATAATCATTACCGGAAATAATAGTGAAAAAATTGACAATGTTAAAAAACATTTAAAAGAAAAATTTGAAATAAAGGACCTTGGTAGACTTAAATATTTTTTAGGAATTGAAATAGCTCATTCTATCAAGGGTTTATTTATTTCACAAAGAAAATATACCATTGACCTTCTAAAAGAAACGGGAAAATTGGGATCTAAACCGGCCTCAACACCAATTGATAATAATTGTAAGTTAAATTCCGAAGAAGGGGAACCATTGGAAGATATCAATCAATTTCAACGGCTTGTAGGTAAGCTAATTTATCTAACGGTAACAAGACCGGATATATCATTTGCGGTAAGCCAAATTAGTAAATTTATGCACGCACCAAGAAAACCTCATTTGGATGCAATTGATAGGATTTTAAGGTATTTAAAAAAATCACCCGGAAAGGGTGTATTGATGAAAAACAATAAATCTAATGATGTGTGTGGCTATTCCGATGTAGATTGGGCCGGAAGTTTTGATAGAAAATCAACAACCGGCTATTGCACATTTGTAGGCGGAAACTTAGTCACATGGAAAAGCAAGAAACAAAATGTCGTGGCACGATCAAGTGCGGAAGCGGAATACCGTGCCATGGCATCTACCGCAAGTGAACTCACATGGATTAAACAATTGCTTGAAGAGTTGAATTTCAAAATTGACAAGCCAATGAAGATGTTTTGTGACAACAATGCAAGGCACATCGCTTCGAATGCCGTATTTCATGAAAGAACAAAACACATTGAAATTGATTGTCATTTCATAAGAGAGAAAGTACAAGCAAAGGAGATCGAAACCCCGTATGTGAAGAGCCAAGACCAATTAGCCGATATCTTTACTAAGGGGCTAATTCCAAGAATATTTGAAGAAATAACAAGCAAGCTAGGATTAATTAACATTTATAATCCTAGCTTGAGGGGGAGTGTTGAAGAATAAAATAAAATAGAGGGGTTAAATTGTAAAAGTGTAATTTTTAGTTTAGTTAGAAAGGAATCGTTGATACTCCAACGGTAAAATAGATAGAGGAAAGGGTATATATACTCATGTATATGCATATGCAAAAAAAAACACAATACAAAAATATTCAAGTCATCTTTCATATCTCTGCCTCAATAGAAATTAACACATCACTTGTGGAGCTAGAGATCGCCCCGTTTGGTCTTCTTGTGGACCGGGTCCATGAGGGGACGGAGAAGATGACAGATGACAGATGAATTGTTTGGTCCCTCTTAAGGATGACTGTACATGTTGAGAAATTTAAACAGTTATTTACTAATACTTGCAGGAGTACTCATGATTAATTGAGTAATATGTTAAATTTGAATGATGCCATTGCCAGCATGTGTGGTTATGTAATAAGGTACAAAAACTAGAAAATGCAAATAGAGGTGTTCATGCATGCGTCTCTTGAACGCTACTATTATAATTAATATTGAAATTAGTGTGCTGCGTGCATTGTTTCCTTTTATTTTATTAATAGTTTTACTGATGTTTAACTCGAACAATGAGTTTTATATATAAAGTTTGTCTTTCTTCGTTGAAGATTAAGCAAAATTCGCACATAATATATAATAACAATATGATTTTGTTTTGCATTTTCTTCTATTTTCCAGGAAGTAAGAGGTAGAAATAATTAACAGAGCAATTAAGGTTACTCAAATGCTGGCCAAAAATTTTATTCATTGCATCGCGCGCGCCTTTGCACTTGAACTGAATACAGCACGACAAATATAAGACCGGCATTTTTCTTAAACAAACTACAATTTTTTATGCTTTTAGGCCATGTTTGGTTGTGGCATTAAGTCATGTAATAAGTATCTTATTATGTATTTATGTTACCAAACATGAATAAAGTGCGATGGAATAATATAGCATAAGAAATTAATTATGTCATCATTAATTAACCCACCTATTTAGGTTGCATAACTTATGCCGCGTCTCTCCTCTTAAATTAACCCACCTATTGAGGTTTAACCCATGACTTAACTTTAACCACAACCAAAACAAGAATATCTTATGCCATCATAACTTTAACCCACAACCAAACATGGCCTTACTAAAGTATAAAATGGATATTTTATAGATTTAAAACGAGTTTTAATATAAAAGAAAATAAAATGGATAAATTTGTGAGTTTTGGAAGTTGAGAGGGAGAAATATGTAATTTTGAAGTTTAGAGGGGAGAATACATAATTTTAAAGTTTTGAGGGGTATACATGAAATTACCCCTTTTATTTTTGTAATAAAGGATAAAATTGATACTTTATAAATTTAAAATGTGTTTTTAATAAAAAAGACAACAAAATGAATAAATTTGTGAATTTTAATAGAAAAGACAATATTACAGTGAAACCATAACCCTAGATACTTATCATATCAATTGTTTGCATTCTCATATATATAATTCAACCTGCATTTTTAATTCACTCTGCACTATTTAAAATTCATTCCAAATTCCACTGGTCTAGATCTTCCTGACAATAATTAGTAAGCCAGTACTTTCAATACCTCTATGTGGTTCATCAATATGTAGTATTTATTACACGATAAATTTATCGTACGCTTGCAACCGAATTGTATTTTTTTTTGAGAAACAATAAGGGTCAAGTCCTCATTTTGATTAACCAAAGTCGGTTACATGGTGCAACCGAATTGTATTTAGAATTAGGACTTAAGTTGTTAAGGTATCAAAATGGCATCAACAATAATATTCTATGATTATTATCAGATGTTGTGCCCCACATGTACTTCGCGCAAAGTCAAAGTCAACAATACTTTCTTTTTTGAAATATTCTTTCAAAGAAATTAATAAACTAAAAAAAAAAAAAAAAAAGGCAAAAAAGCCTATTTCATTTCTAAAATATAATAATTACAAAGACCAGTTTTTATCTATCCATTAGGCTAGAATTCATGTTCTCTCTTTTCAAACCAAAAATTAGTAAAAGACAATATAACCGCCAAAGCTTGCTATTAGCAAGGCACCAAAAGTACGCTAAATTTGCTAGAATAAGCAAATGCAAGTATACTATCCCAAGTTGTCCATGATTGCATTACAAATTGACTTTTGCCTAACCAAAACCAAATTTGTTGAAGAAATTAATAAACTCATCTCTAAAGTCCACATGTACTTGAAAAGCTTAAATACTTAATCACTATATAATTTATTTCTCTAAGAGCTATCGTGACACTTCACCGCATTGATCGATATACTAAATCATTTAAATGTTACTGCACCCGATAGCTAGAATGAACTCTCAACCGGACGATTAGAATTCAAGCTCATTAGGATTACAAGGTCCGCTTCAAGATTTGTGCCATATTAAACCGACAATTCAGATCTCATTTTATTCGGTCAGGTATTGCATTGGATCTGAATTCAGTTTTGTATTGGGGCCGGAGAGGAGAGTGCGTATCCGCTGAGATATCTCATATTTTGCGTGACCGACGTGTCCGGTGTCTATTCGGGGATAGCGCAGAGGATCAGTATTATTTGAGTTTTGAGATTCGTGCAGAATGTATTTGAACAGTTGAGATTTTCCAATCATTCATAGCTTCAGACTTCTGGCATCACTTTAGTTTTTAATTCGGTTTTCTTTTTCTAGTATTGTTAGTAGTTGACTTGCAGTCTTGTAGCTTGCAAAGAAAAAAATAATAACAACAAAAAGATAACTTAAAGAAAGAAATACAATCATTAATTTGGGCAAGGAATTAATCAATACAATTCACTATATAAACACATCCAAGTTCCTCTCTTCCCTCATATCTCAAAGTCACATTAAAAGTCTGCAATTAATTAAGCATATTCATATTTCACTTATTCCTCTTCATGGCATCTTACCAGCACCTACTTTCTCTCCTCTTCCTCTCTCTAACCATCTCTATGACCTCCGGTAAAATGCCAGTGCACTTCCACTTCTACCTGCACAAAATAGGCAGCGGCTCAAATCAGTCTGCTGTCGAAGTCGTCACGGGCCCCATCCCTTTACCGGTCGGACCACACAACTTCGGCGATATAACCGTGCTAGATACCCCGTTAACCGAAGGACCCGACTCAAACACTCCCTTGTTAGGTCGGGCCCAAGGTATCTTAACTTATACGAAATCCCGGACCGTGCAGTGGGTTTTAAATATCGTGTTGACGTGTGGGGAGTACAACGGGAGCACCATTGCAATAATGGGGAGGGACGGAATTCTGCTGCCGGTGAGAGAACTGTCTGTCGTTGGAGGCACCGGTGCTTTTCGAATGGCAAGGGGTTACATGCTACTAAAGACTTATTCGGACGATCAAGAGAAAAAAAATGTTGAGCTTGAGGTCGATGTCTATGTGTATCCAGCGAAAGTGTAGACTCTCTCTTCTCTGCTAAAGTGTTTTCATGTTAATTATTACGTGTAACCGTTAGAATGCTGGCTTTTCATGAACTTTTTTTTTTTAAGTTTGGTATTTGCCTTTTATTTCCCATGTCAAGTGTCATTTATGATCAGCAATAAAGAAATTGAGTCGCTAGACATGTTATGACCTGGTTGCTAGGCTGCATTGCTTGAGTATATATTATTATTATTTTTTATGATACGTTGTCTTAAATAATGAATCAGAATATATATGTCCTGATAGCCACTATCAGGTTTCAAAAAGAAAAAGAATATATATATATATATATATATATATATATATATATATATATACTGATTAATTATTAATTATTTTCTCTCATTATTGAGCATACTTTCCATCCTTTTTAAGTATATATGTTTTGTTAAATAGCTCAACAACATTTAAAGGAACACACAATTAAATCATTTGCTGGGGAAATTTAAAATGTGAACCAGAATTGGGATTTCGCATGTTAGTCATCTGGTAACTAATTAAACTTTATCCGCTTTACTTTTTTTTTTAAGTAAAAAAAAAAATTCAACTCCAAACAGAGGACCTAGGACAGAGGTAGTAACCATAGTCACAAGATTCGCGAATAATTCGTTTTTTTATGTGATAACGAACTGAACGTTGAATTATTCGGTTGACTGAACTTTCACAACAAGAATCAAAGATTTTTTGCGAGGATAAAAAGTGACTTTTCGCGACGGAGTACCGTCATAAACGTGCTTTATCTATTTGCGACGGTACTTTTCGCGAGGGAGTACCGTCATCATTGCGCTTTTTCTCTCGCGAAAAGTGCCTACTTTGTTGTTGTGTTTGACCGAATTATTCCCGAATAATTAGTGAATTTTACAAACTTTTCCCAAATTTTGCTCAGAATATTTTTTTTTGGGTTTTTTTTTTTTGCTTCCTTGTAGGATTGAGATCTCTAGTCCGGATAATTCTGAATTATACCCGAATTATTTCTGAATCACGAATTTTTGACCTCACCGAACTGAACCCGAATAATTCATTTGTCACTATGGTAGTAACCAATGTTTTAAAATGCGGTTTCTATGCGGTATGCGGAAGGCCACTGCATACTGCATATACGATATGTGGCCGCATATGCGGATTTTTATGCGGACCTGTATATGTGGATTTTAAAATGAGAATTCATATGTATATAAACAAGTATGTGGTAATATGTGAATATGTGGTATGTGGTAATATGCGGTAATATTCGGTATCATACAAACAAGTATGCAGTAATATGCGGCCGAATATGCGGTAAAAATATGCAGCCAAATATGTGGTAATAATATACGGATGAATATACAGCTGAATATGCGGCCGAATATACGGAACCACATATATTGACCGCATACAGATTTTTATGCGGATTACAGCTGAATACGCATATGCGGCCACATATACCGCATTTATTACACTGGTAGTAACTGTAAAGTCAATAGGTAAATCACTATGCAACATACAATGTGGTGCAATTGGAAGGCCTGTAATGAGGATATCTTCTCCGCTAAAAAGTACTAGCCCATGTTCCATTTTATTAGGACATATGGATTTCATTATCAGAAGTGGCTAGAACTCAAGATCTCACTGTATTTGGGCCATCGAGGCCCATTACATCTCCAAAATGACCAAAAAAATAATCGAGCATACAACATTTTTAGTGGTGTTTTCAATTGATATAGTAAAACTTATTCTCCATCATTTAACGAAGATGTTTCTATTAATGTAGAATTTATTTCTAGTCTAAAGGAGTTAAAAATTTACGATTTAGTTTAAATGATTTTTTGTATCGATTATGAAATGATTTTCAATTTAAATTTAATCTGTCAACATTTTTTTATGCTTTATTGTCCGATGGATCAAGTTGATGTACCATAAAAATATTTAAAAAAAATACTTAAAGGTTACTCTAAAATAACTGAAATAAACAAAATAAATTTGAAGAATCAGTCTTTTAATCTAGTGACAAAGAATAATATATGTGGAAAACCGTAAATTCGAAATCCGAATCTGGCTTCAATCTTTCTATTAAAAAACAAAAGGTCACAAAACCTGAAAAATATCTGGGGAAAGACTTCCAACGAAATTTATTAATATTCTAAAAAAAATAGCATTCAAATTTTTTTAAAAATAACCTAACTGCCCCATGTTGGGGCGGTTTGCTTTTTTTTTTTTTCCACAGATGTATAGCTGACCACCCCACAGTGGGACAGTTTGCTATAATTTTTTTTTTATAGATCTTAATATTTCCATCTAATATGTATATTATATGACACATATCCTAGATGAGTATATATGATGCGTAATCAATTTAAAAAAATATAAACGATCGATAAGAGCTAAGACGATTATTACAGATAATGATTGTTCGATCCTTTGCAAGGATCGAATTCTGTGTTGTTACATCGATTAGATTTTGTGATGGATGTGCGGTGCCCCACAAGATCCTGCCACATTAGATTACTTCGAAGAGGCATTCTAATTTACAATCTCAACTTGTTTTAGCTTTATAGGTCTCATAAATAATGGACACATCAAGACATAATAAGCCGAGTACCATGCTGGAGCATCATATATACTTTTTATAAAGAAAATGACTACAAAATGACTATAAATATTAGATAAAATATTAGTACTCAGCTAATTAACAACATCAGAAGAGCACTCACTTGAGATGAGACTATACAGTACTGTAAATATTAGATAAAATATTACCCTACATATAGATAGCTTCCACAAGAAATTATTTATCTAAACATGTTAATATCTTTCAAATTCAAAAGAGATATTCGAAACAATGTAGCTACGCTAATATAGCCCGAAACATTAAGTACTACCTCCCAATAAACAACACACAAAACAAATTCAAAAGAGATATTCGAACAAATTGCTTCACCAGAAATAATCTTAAATCAAATGATACTTTAATTAAAAAATAATTCTCCACAATTTGAAATTCAACGACTAACACATAAATCCAAATTTAACTTGGATCAATCTAACAAAACTATATATTACCTGGATCCACGCAATATTCAATTGGCACACCTTATTGGATCCAGCAGAGATCCAACAGTGATTATGCAAATACTTGAACAGCCGCCATGCACTAATTGAAGACATAAAATTGACAAATGCCCCACTAAACATCTCTAAAAAAATTGACAAATTCTATACACACTAAATATTTTTAAAAAAAAATATTATAGCAAACTGCCCCACTATGGAGTAGCCAACTATACATCTGTAAAAAAAAAAAAAAAAGAGCAAACTATCCCAATGTGGAACGGTTAGGTTATTTTAAAAAAAAAAAATCAATGCGGAGGAGGATAGATTTACTATTTTTTTTTTTGGAGGGTATTAATAAAAATTTCGGAGACTTCCAGGTTATCAGATTACAGTCAAGACAAGCAAAGCATCTTTTCTTATTGACATAGCATTTTTTTTTCCTAGTTTATTATTATGACAGCACATTCTGCTTCGTCTCATAAACAATAACCCAAACCACTGATTCGATCTGCAAGTTACGTTGAGAGGATGATTATAAAATGTCATAGAGTAGTCTAAATTATATGTATGTGGTTGTAAAATTGGAATACATCACTTTGAATTCATTATTTGAAGTCGATTCGATAGATTTTGAAGTTAATGTTATATAAGTTGAAATTAGGATAGTACAATAAACTCGTGGCTCGTGAGCCATTCGAACTCACCTCGGTAATTAGGATCACTGATCACGCGTTAATTCATGAGTCAACTCGAGTTACTCGTGAGTTGACTTCGAATCAGCGAGCCAACTTGGTTCGGACTTCTCAACTTGAGTCAACTCAACTCGTTATTTTTTCAGAGTTCAATTAAAAAATGACACCGATGTCATACTAGATATACTCGATTATAACTTTCTAATTTTTATAAAAAGAATTCGATAGCTGATGCTGTTTTTTCATATAATTTTTTAGGTCAAAGTATTTTCACTCCGTGGAAGCGTATCATATAGTGCTAATTATGTGTCAGCTTTGTTCTGCTAAGTACAAAATAAACTATTAAGTATGTGCAGTAATAATTATGTGTCAGCTTTGTTCTGCTAAGTACAAAATAAACTATTAAGTATGTGCAGTAATAATTATGTGTCAGCTTTGTTCTGCTAAGTACAAAATAAACTATTAATTATGTGTCAGCTTTGTCCTGAAAAATTATTAACGAGTTCTTATTTTGTTATTATGTATATATGTGCAGTAATAAAGGAAGTTTGGGATTTCTTTAAATCTAGAATGTTTGAAAATTGAAGTTCCATCACTACTTGCGTGTTTTAATAGGCGACAGGTAAGGTTGTTGGAACCGACATAAAATATAATTGCAGCGTTCACACCTTGGACAGGAGGATAAATCCTTTTCGCCACCAAAATAGATCCCACATTTTGACAACTGTCTCCGATACATTATTATCATGAGTAGAACTAGGGTGCTCCTAAGCTCACCAAGCTCTTCGTGAGCGCGACTCTAAAACCTATCAAATTGACTTCAAACGATATTTTCAAACCGTTAGATGTTCAATCTATATTAAAATGTGCTTGGAGACCATATTTTACATTTTTTAGAATTTTTTTACTATTTATTAAGATGGTTTGAAAATCGCTGTTTTTATTAAAATTCTGCACCATTGGAAAACAGCGATTTTCAAACCATCTTAATAAATAGTAAAAAAATTCCAAAAAATGTAAAATTTGGTCTCCAAGCACATTTTAATATAGATTGAACATCTAACGGCTTGGAAATGTCGTTTGAAGTCAATTTGATAGGTTTTAGAGTCACGCTCACGGAAGGGCTTGGTGAGCTTAGGAGCACCCTAGTTCTACTCCACAGCATTATATATGATGATGACAGCAAAAGTTCTGTAACAACAGTATCCCACATATAGAGGCATGGTGAACTGTTATACATACATACATACATACATACATACATACATACATACATACATACATACATACATACATACATACATACATACATACATACATACATACATACATACATACATATATATAGATGGACTAGGGTGAGACGTAGAGTAAAACACGTTTATACTCCACGCCATATTTTCGGTTGTTAAATTAATCATTAATTATTGTCGGATTTAATTGTGTGGCTAAAAAAATTTATTTTTTCACTAATAAATGTCCATCAATATGGGCATATATATGATTTAGTATAATAAATATATTACTTATAGGGTGATCATATATTGAAATTTCTGTATATTTTTTATGTTGCAATATATTTGATAGTATTTATCTCAAAGTAAAATTTTACATTTTCTCCAACACATTTTATTTTGGGGGAAAAGTCCAAAAATAATCATAATTCAACACAAAAAAGAACACGCGTGAGTTAACACACAACACACTATATATGAAAAAATGACAAGTTAACAAGTAGCTTATGGAGACAAAATAATATCAGAGACGAAATAATAGTTGCATATCATTTGTTTCATAATTCGTCTTGTTTATTTAAACACACGAGACACATATATAAAATAGAGGAGGGTTCAAATGTTTTCATTTTTTGTGCCTCCACCGTACCTCTATTTTAAAACGTTAATAACTCAAAATTTAAAATATAAACGTTAAAATAAAATCATTAGATGTGATCTATATGATTTTCACTACATGATCATAAAAAATAAAATTACCACATTTCGATTTTGGTTTTATGTGAATCAATTAGTTGAAAAATGAACGTCTAGAAATTATCTACATCAGTACATTTTTACAAGTTTTTGATGACAAACACAACAAAGTTGAAATATTATAATTTTTTGACATGTGCATAGATAAAATGATGTACATCATATCTAACTGTTTATTTTAACTTTTAAGTATTAAATTTTGAGTTATGGAAGTTTTATAAAATGGAGGTATGATGAAAGCACAAAAAAACAGAGGCACGTGAACCCTCCTCTATAAAGTATTTAAGGAAAAAAAATATATAATGAGTTTTGATAGAAGAAGTTTATCAAAATGATTGTGAAAACATTTGAATTGATCGTGGTAAACATTTGAGATAATTATACTAAGTGGTTGGCTAATATCAAAACGTTTGTTCCGGAGTCGTGGTGCAACCAATTGGTTTTTTCGATTTTCAAAGTTCAAATGGTCGATCCAAACCGTTAGATGTGATCTTTATATTAAAATGTGCTTGGTGACCAAATTTTATATTTTTTGTAATTTTTTTACTATTTATTAAGTCAGTTTTAAAATCGCTGATTTTAATAAACAGTAAAAAAATTCTGAATCATTGAAAACAACGATTTTACAACTGTCTTAATAATTAGAAAAAAAATCCAAAAAATGTAAAATTTGGTCTCCAATTACATTTTAATGTAGATTGAATGTTGAACGGTTTGGATCGACTGTTTAGACTTTCAAAATATAAAAACCGAAGCGTTTGTTCCATGACCTAGGAACAAACGTTTTGATATTAGCCACTCACTTATACTAATACTGATTATGTAAAGTAGCTAAGCATTTTTTAAAAACATTGGCGCACCGAAAAAAGAAAAGATATGGAAAAAAAAAAAGAATCGAGAATAAAGAAAACGGAGAGACAATTAGTATAAGACTAAAAAAAATTTGATGAAAGGATTATGAAAAAGAGTAAATTTTATAGATACGTATAATATAACTATAATTTAATTTGGAATATCATTTTGGTTAAACCTCTTGGAGGATGTATATTATGTTGTTCTTTATAGATAATCGGTCATTATATGAACTTTAATATTTTTTAGTAGCACTTGCCACATTAATAAAAAAAATTGTCCGCGTCAACAAAAAAATATCTGTGTTTATAATGAATCTAAATTTTATGGTATATAATATTGAGAATGTTTTGAGTAGAAGTTTTAGGAAAGTTTTGTTGAGTGTTTTTTAGGAAAGTATTTTGAGAATATTTGAGTAGAAGGTCTAGGAAGTTATAATTGTGAGTTGTTTAGAAAAATATTTTTGATATTTTATATAAAGGATGTAGGAAAATCAAGGAAATACAGAAAAAAAATCACTATTTCTCAAAATTTTGTCAGTGTTAGTTGTGCTCTACCTTTGTTGGATGAATATTATGATAAAATAACTTAATTAGATTGGTTTAAAAATAATTTTAAATCCATTTTTCTTGGTCAATTAATGTACTCTCTTTCCTTTGGTCTATTACAAATAATTCTACATATTTAGATTTAGAATTGCGAGGGATGCTTTCAGGATATCTTTACTTTGCGATAGTTATCAGCCCTCTATACAATGTACAAGTCAATGACACCAAGTATCGGATATCAGAACGGAGTAGGTCCGATGCCAATCGGACCTACTTTTAGGTTCAACGAGCATCATGACCGTCCGATCTAACTTAAGTTGTGCGCACGAAAAATTGAAACAGATTGCGCGAATGTTAAAGCGTTCTGCACGAATATTAAAGTAAATCGACGGTGATTAAGTCCATCGAACCAGAGTAGGTCCAATGCCCATCGGACCTACTCTCAAGTGGATATCATCATTCAATAGTCCAACTTAATGAATATTATCGCTTGAAAACTACAGCTACCGCTGTTCCGTATTCAAATTAAATAACAGCATCGGGCAATTATTATAGCTTCATCCAGCACAATCGATCGTCTCTGAGATTTTATTTGAAAGAGAGGGAAATGGCTGAAGAGAAGCCTAGCTCGATCTATGACATCAAAGTTAAGGTAAAATTTTCTTTCTTCTTAATATTTCGCGAAAGGGGCTCTCATTTCTTTTCTTTGTTTAGCATGCTCTTTTGATCCATATCTTAAGCTACTAGGAAAAGTTACTTGTGCACGCATGTAAAACCTCAGAAGCTATCTGCACAGTTGAGGATTTTTTTTTTGTTTCTTTGTTATATATCTGAAGAATACTAGATTAAGAAACTGTCACTACTAGAATTTTCGGTAATGGCAACGGCAGGAATTGGCTTCTTGCAACGGCTGACCCTTACTACAAGCCCCAAAAACGCTATTTGCAAGCGCTACGCTTGCAAATCCTCCCGTTGCTTTAAGTCCCAATGCAAATACTCAGTTTCGGACTTGTTGCAAGGGCTTACGCTTGCTAATACATTTCGCTATACTATCCGCAAGGGCAGCGGTTGCAAAAAGCACGCTTGCTAATACTTTGGTTTTTGTTGCCCAACTGAGTATTAGCAAGGATATGTAGTGTAGGCCCCACTTAGTATTAGCAAGGATATTTAGCGTAGGCCCCAATGGGCATTAGCAAGGATAACGTTTGTGGCCCCACTTATTATTTGCAAGGATATCCCAGTAGGTATTAGTAAGGATATCTGACGTGGGTCTCATCGGATTATTAGCAAGGCTAGTGTTAGTGGACCCCGCCTGATTATTTGCAAGACTAGCGTTAGTGGACCCCACCTGATTACATGTAAAAACCTGGTCATAGTACAAATTATAGAATGTTTAAAATAATTACTGCTAGTTGTTCTTACTGGTAAATAATTAGACAGGAAATTTCAAGTTTCTAAATCGATCAGAATTTTTTTATCAAAATAGGATAAAGAAAATGAACAGAACTTGCATTTCTTTTATTATGCAGGATATCAATGGGAATGATGTAGACTTAAGTTCTTACAGTGGCAAGGTTCTCCTTATAGTCAATGTTGCTTCTCAATGGTAATAAATTTTAACACCGTAATTAATCTCGGCTGTGAGTTAATTTCACACTACACTATAATATTGTATGTTCTAAAAGCTAGGTAAAATTACATCTTGTTAATTTCATCCTTGTCATTCAAATTAGAGTGCCAATTTTGATTTTTTGAAGGACCATATATGTTGTATTGATTCACAATTTTACTTTGGGAATGTGCAGTGGATTGACAAATTCTAATTACAAGGAATTGAGTGTGTTGTATGAGAAGTACAAAGACAAAGGTCGGTTGTTCTTCTATGAATTAACTTTATGATACCATCATGAAACTTTACTGGTAGTGTACCGGTCTAAACTGCTGGTAATTGTGTCCTTTTGCTACTAAGTAATGTGCAAATCTACAATAATTAAGCCTGAAAGAATAGTCTTACGGTACAATTAGTATTGTGGGTTCAATTTCCACTGAGGCACAATATAAAAAAGAAAGACCCGGTACAGTATGGTAAAAAGTTATAACTACCCCTATATTTATTTGATTTTCATATTTGATTATTATGCTTCTTAGGGTTTGAGATATTGGCATTTCCATGCAACCAGTTTGGGGGTCAGGAGCCAGGAAGCAATGAAGAAATCAAGGAGGTTGCATGTACCAGGTTCAAGGCTGAGTTTCCAATTTTTGATAAGGTAAAATAAAGCTGGATATATACCAATCAAAACAGTTAATTTGATGATGGGATATTTTTTTTTTCAAATTTGACAAATTAATTATTTTGTGGCATTTTTACTGGAAGAAAAGGAATAAAATAAGACAAAGTGATATTATTTGGTTTAGTCATACAAGAACTTACAGTTTCTGTCTTTTAATTACCCCCTTATTATGTTGTTAATTTCCTAATTTCAGTTGTTTGGTGACAAAGCAGGTCTTAAAAAATATTGCCAAAAGAAATAAAAAGAAAAATAGAAAACATGATTGGAATATACATGATATATCTAATATCTTTGTGTAACCATAGTGTTCTTTTTTTCTTTTTGCTATATATAATAGGTTGATGTGAATGGCAAGAATGCATCACCTCTGTACCAGTTCCTTAAAGCTAAGAAAGGTGGCATTTTTGGAGATGGTATCAAATGGAACTTCACTAAGTTTCTTGTGGCAAAAGACGGTACTGTTTTGGAGCGGTACGCACCAACCACTTCGCCCTTGAAGATTGAGGTATTACTACCTATACTTTTGAACTAGCATTATGCTCATTATTACACAACAATGAAAAATATTGGGCTTTCTAAACATAGTTATAGTTAGTTTTGCATATATGTCAAAGCAAAAATATTCACTGCATATGACTTTTTCTGTCTAATTACAAAGTTTTACATGAAAATATTAAAAAATTTGAAATGTAGCTACAAAATAATCATCTGATTTTAACTCTGGATCATCAAATTATTGCAGAAAGATATCCAGAAGCTTTTGGAGGCCTAACCAACATTCAATGATTTGGCAGATGTTACATGAAGAAGATGATTGTTTACCAATATATTCAACAATATATATAGCATTGCTTCCTCTTAAAACTCTGGTCTTTTCATTTGTTCTCCAAATTAAATATATTTTGGAATAAACAGAGTATTATCTGTACCAAATAAAAAGTGTATGTATACAATTTGTGATCAATGCATTACTATAATTAGCAAGACAGTACAAATTACATTTCCTGTCAAAATTACAGGCACGGTAGTGGGTACCAGAGTACATATTATTTGTTTCTTTTTCCTTTTTTGCCCAGTAATGTTAGGAGGCAGTCACCTGAGAGGTAAACATATCTTGTATAGTTTTATTGATCTACAAGATCACAAAATCTACCATTTTTTTTTGTGTGTTTCTAGTCGTTCATGAATGGTCTATTAAGTTAAAAAAAAATCTTTACCAGTAAAAAAATTATCAGCATATCAGCAGAAGTACGGAAAAGGAAAAGAACTTCCTATGACGACGGTGTACAAATACCTCAAATAAATCATACAAAAATTATCAGCTTATCCAAGAAAAATTTTAATTTTTTTTTCTTGTAAATTCTACTCAGCATATTCTTTTCTATTAATTTTTTCTTTTTGAAATAAAGCAGTACCAACTTTGTAGCACCTGTTTCATATTTTTCTATTAAATTGAAGTGAACTCTTAGAAAAATTGGTTACAATCACAGTTGAAAAGTCGGGAATCTGATTAGAATTTTTGCTACTGCAAACTTTACTATAAATCAGAGCCAAGAATTTATAGCAAATACTTCAGTAACAATTTCAGTTCAGTTCCAGTACCAGTACCAGTACCAAAATTTCAGCCTATACTGTTAACTTCATAGCTATTATTTCTCGAAAGCTTTGACTCAAATGATCAAAATAAAGGAGAAAATGACAGAGAGAGAAAAAGAAGTGAAAAAGGGTAAAAAGGTACAAAAGTAGAAAAGCTTGAAAACAAACTCAAATATACCAACTTTGGTTGCTAACGAATTGGTATGTAACAGCAAATTTCTCATGATTAATATGAATTCACATCACCTCAGGTTACCTGACTCGAGCAAATTATGATAGAACGGTTCTTTTAACATGACACGAATCTCAAAACAGGCACCGGATTGAGTTTGGCCAGATAGGATTAATCTGGGCCGTCTGTTTCAATTTGCTTGAGTCAGATACCTGGGAGGATATGGATCCATTAATATTGCAACAAGTATACATCTCCACCAAGGAAGCATCTTTGAAACTACTAAAGCATACAAACCAAGAAAGGAACACCAGCATAACAGAAAACAACTGGTAATAGCAAATGGGCAAAAAAATTATCCTCTGAAAGCAACTTCTCTTACATAAAGGTTTAAATTTTGTTAATTTTTGAGGCAAAAAGGAAATATGAAAGCAAAATTCAACTTTCATGGATTCGGCTGAGCGATATGTACAGCTGGCAAAGCCATTATACGCTCCCACTACTCCTGATTGTTTGCTACCTAACAACAAGTTCAGAATCAGAAACAAAATTCGGTATATTTCTTTGATTATATTAATGATTATTATTTTTGCAGTTTAAAAGTTAAAAATACATTACAGAATTTTTTATAAATGAAGAATGATCAAGCTAAGAAAGTTGTTTAATTGAAAAATTGAATAAAGAAGGACGTTACCAAATGTCAAAATTGATTAATTTCATTTTAGAAATAATTTGAACCATTTTGGAACTACATGTTTTATATTTAGTAAAATTAAAAATGTGTGTTTTGTTAATGCTAGAGAAAAAAATTGTAAAACATTTTTAGGTGATCATCTGACTATTTGCAATAACTTATTATCACAGGGTGAAAATTTGAATTATTTTCACCGTCAAAGCCAAACATATATTCAAACTTTTTATTTGAAATTTATAATCAATAAATATTCAACATTCAAATGCTATATATACATCTTAAATTTTTTCAGCGAACACGTTTTCAAAGGGCAACACCAAACATGTGTTCAAAGGGCAAATAAAAATATCCCAAGATCCTTATATTTTTTTACCGTACAATTAATATCCACCACCCAATAACCACCTTTTTTCATTGAAAAATTAGAAATAGTGGTTAATTTATACAATTTTATTTCTTGGAAATACTCAAATCAACATAGCATGTAAAATATATTTAATATTAAATTGATGTTGACCTTAAACATGAGACGAGCATTCTAAAATAAAGTTTAGTATAATCCAAAATTGACAACGAAGGATATATACTTGTAATAATTATAATCACCCAGTCTGAAGATGCATTCACGATTTATAAACATCAAGGGTCTCCGAGTAAAAGTATATATTGAAGATTTACAACTGTTTGTAACGGACATAGATATTACATACAGAGGAAGACAATATAATTGAGAATAATTGGTCCAGTATAGTCCATAACCGGTACAAGATTCAAAATATTAGACTGTTTTTCTCTTACAGACATGATAAGTTGTACTTGTACCGGTCTTATTGCTTCTGTATAAATAACACCAATACAAAAGGAAGACATCACATTGCTTTGCAGTTTGCACAAATATTAGCACAAACCTAACAATAACATACAACCAAGAATATATATATACAAGAACATTTCATATGATCTCCATACAACAAAATTGCTGAAAGTTGAAACAATTATGGAATACCTCACATTTGGAGGATAGTGAATCTAAACAGTAAATAAATGACTTCTCATCCCTTGAGAAATACTCCTCAATTAATCAATCATACACTTCATACAAACCGTGTCCAGAAGTGTCTGGCGAAAAAGACACCACTGCTTCCCGATTCCAGCATGCAAAGTTTTTATGAACTATTTCCTTCCTTCCTTCGAATATCAGGACTCAGATTATAGGTCTTCATTTTCCCGGAACACATTTTCCAGGACATCAGTTGCAGAGTCTCACAGTGCATGCAACAGCTTGAGCCCAATATTTGAGTCTTGCTTTTACCTCCTCCGGATCATCGCCTGTAAATTAAATACATAAATGCCGTTCAATTATAACTCGTGATTACCTAGCTAACATGGAATAGAAATAACTCTTCAAGAGTACTTGGAGACAAGAAAAGATACAGTTTCTTATTCATATTCACTATTGTAATTGATATCGGGAATAATAGGGCTTATTGTAGAATAACCAATTCAAATTTTAAATCGAAGGATCAAATTGATCCTTCTCAAGTATTAACACGATCAACTCTTCTCAAAGCAAATTCAGTTAATTAAATAAATCCATTGAGGAACTCATCCCAATTTGACAACATTTGATACTTTAAGAAAATCTATTATCAGATCTTACCAGGCTTAGAAATCCTCCAATTGGCAACAGGCGAACGGGAAGGGGAAGAGCACGCGCTTGCAACAGAGTCACTCTCTCCATCCAACCTCTTCTCGTCTAAGAATCTCTGGCTCATAGAGTAGCACAACTCAAGCGCTGGAAGAGTATTGCAAAGCTCTGGAATCTCCTCGTAGCTAAAACCAAACCCAAGATCCAAGCACCCCTTGAGCTCCTCCAGATCGTCGTCCGTCAGGCTCTTGGTGCGCGCCACGCTGCCGTCAGATCTCCCGTCGGACGAATCTGAGCCGTCCACATAGCCCTCTAGCATGACCGCGCTCGGCTTGCGCGGCCAGACCGGACTGGTGCCAGGTTTCGTCGGGAGAGATACAGAGGCACATGATTCTGATTCCGAATCGGATCCCGATTCTGTTTCTTCGTCATCTGATTCGTAATCGTCGAGATTTTCCCAAATTTCGGGTCTTTGGGGAGTTGTCGGAGCGGATAGTGGTGACCCTGCCATACCTCTTCCTGCTTTCTCACAAGGCTCCTTGTTTCTCTTCTCTGGTTCTCTCTCTCTCTCTCTCTCTCTCTCTCTCTTTTCTCTAGGCCCTAGCCGAAGTGACTTGGAAATGAGCTGGCGACGGGGAGGTATATTTATATGAGAGGAGGTATGAATTTGGCTTATGTGATAATGATGATGATGATGATGATGGACGGCACCATGATGTATGTCCATCTGTATCCATTTCCAGCTTAACACAAATTGGACGATTAATTTGGTTTCAAGATTAGTGATATTTTGCGAGATTTATAAAAAGCTTCTATGATGCGCCATGCAGCACGGACCAAGTATTTGTTGGAACTTCTTTCATGTTTGTCCATATACCTAAATATTTCACCGATTTCTTTTTTCTTACCCTCTTCTAAAAATAAATAAACTCAATAGTCACTTTTCTGAAAAAAAAATTCAAAATTATCAGATCCACAGATATATAATCTGTACAATTAATAGCAAATATACTATGTGCAATCAAATCAGTATGTACAGATATTAATTTCACTGAATTTTATACTTTTTGGTTGTGCAATTTATATATGCGGACATGGTAACTTTGGATTTTTTTTTTTAAAAGTAGCTATTGGGTTTATTTCTTTTCAAAAATGGTAAAAAAAATTCAAAATATTTTATAGTTCATATATGTTTTTATATATTAGGAAAGGTCCTTTATTAATTGTAATTTATTATATGCGTGATACTTCCCAAAATTATAAATATTTCCTTATATTTTCTAAGTTCAAACAAAATAGATACTAAATTACTGGAAAGCATTTAGTATTTGATCGTAATTTTTTTTTTTGATAAAAGGCAGATTAACTGTCCGTTTCAATATATTGAAACCAGGAGTTAATTTACAAAACAGAACCGACTATGTCAATGTTTAACAGAAAATAGAAACTAAGATAGCATTTGATCGTAATGATGTAAGTTGATGAAGTAATTAATTTAAAATGAAAGATCTAACTGTCCTGATATATTTTATTAGTGAATAAAATTTAGTGATTTAACTTTACTCTACTTGTAAGATATTTTATTACTTTACTTTAAATAAATTTCGTTTGATGCATTAAATTACTAGTCAAGCACACATTTTTAAATTAACTTGTTGGAGCATAATGGCCACATTTAGTTTTTCAAATATGATAATTAACATTGTTATTAAATACCAGATGAGATAACTATGTTGATAATTTTTCCATGTGTGTCTCGATCAATTCAATTGTGCATTTGAAAATCTTATTCCCGTTTGCTTTCATAATAATTATCATGTAAATATCTTAAATATCCATTGGTTGGTTTTTTTGAAAATCTTCGCAGAGACTGCGAAGTCGTGAGGGGGAACAATACTTCATTGGTTGGTTTTTTCGATGTGTGTCTCGATCGATTCGATTGTGCATTTGAAAATTGTATTCCCGTTTGCTTTCATAATAATTATCATGTAAATATCTTGAATATCTTCATTGGTTGGTTTTTTTGAAAATCTTCGCAGAGACTGCGAAGTCATACTTCATTGGTTGGTTTTTTCGGTGTGTGTCTCGATCGATTCAATTGTGCATTTGAAAATCGTATTCCCGTTTGCTTTCATAATAATTATCATGTAAATATCTTAAATATTCATTGGTTGGTTTTTTTGAAAATCTTCGCAGAGACTGCGAAGTCGTGAGGGGGAACAATACTTCATTGGTTGGTTTTTTCGATGTGTGTCTCGATCGATTCAATTGTGCATTTGAAAATCGTATTCCCGTTTGCTTTCATAATAATTATCATGTAAATATCTTGAATATCTTCATTGGTTGGTTTTTTTGAAAATCTTCGCAGAGACTGCGACGTCGTGAGGGAGAACAATACTTGTATACAGTAATAATTAGCCATACACTGAACTGTACATAATTAAAGTTTGGATGTCTTTTCAGAATAAATGCACCAAGATTTTTATATCAGAGATGCTTCTAAATGTCAACAATTAGCTTCTTATTTTGTTGTCGAAATTAATGCGTTAGTTGTACAATTTGTACAATTATAAGTCACTTAGACAAGAAATATATAACATGCTATATGTATGATCAATTAAATATGCATTATACTTGGAATTGTGATGACATTTCTTTGCCGTAAAGGAATGGACTTTATCTTAATTTATATCGTATAAGTATTAATTTGTGGTTTGCCGATCATTTTGAAATATAAACAAGAGATATAATTTTCAAATTTTCATTAAATAAAACATTAGATTTAGAGAAAGGTAAACCCCTGAAGAATATTATAATCTCAGAATACGTGTTACATGTGCCATGCGTGGCATTAATTAATCTTTAATTATACAATTGTCATTTATAATATATAAGAGAACCTGCCAGATTATGTAATCCGGAAATCCTTCATAAATAAAAAGATTTCAAAAACAAAGTGGAATGATTCTTACAGCGCTATAATAGATTCTCTGTTTGTATTTTAAAAAAAGAACAAAAAAAAAAATATATGTGACATTGATTAGACTCAACCATGAAGAAAGACTTACATGATAGACTTGATAGTTTAAACCGACATTTTTATTAATATTCAAAGTTTAATAGAAATTATTATTTATGCTTAGATTTTTGGGCTTTTGCTAAAAATGTCCAAGCTGGCCACAAAATGGCCGGCTTGGGTACCCAATAAACTGGCCATTTTGTGGCCGGCTTACTTCTTTTTTTTTTTTGAGAGAGACACATAAAAATATTGAAATCTAACACTAAAATTTTAAAAAATTTGTTTAACTTATTTGTTATATTACGCTAAACTACACAAAATTACGCTAAAGTAGACTGATTTTGCTCATCTTTCATGAATCATAAAAAATAGTAAAAAATTCAGAAAATAGTAAAAATTGATATTCTACAAGTTCATTATGTAACTAATTTACTGAGCTACTTGGATTGAATAATAGAAATGAAAATCTTAATCGGAAACTTCAACTCAAGTTTTGAGGCTCTTCCCTTTGTTTTTTGGTAATTCTGAATTTCATAAAACAACACAGTTGTCACTAACGCATGCGTATTTTTGCAAACTTTCTGAAAAGTGGTCATTTGCTGAAATCGGACACTCGAGCGTCGTTTTATGACCGTTTGAAATTTCGTCGTCGTTTTTCGCATTTTCAGTGAAGATATCGTCCCCATTCATATGTAATTTAGCGTAATTTAACATAATTTAGTGTTATTCAACATAATTTCAATTAATCTAGCGTATTTTAGTATAAATATGCTAATTATATATCAAAAGAAGTAATCTAACAAATAATTTAAACAAAAAAATTCAAATTTTCAGTGTTAGATTTCATTATTTTGCTCTTCATAGTGTCTTTAGGCCACAAAATGGCCGGTTTACTGGGGTACCTGATAGGGCCATGTTCCACAGGCCCTTTTAATTGTTACAAACTGGGCCATGAAAGACTGGGATTCGGACCTTTACAAGGCCAACCCGATGTCATATGAAAAAGCCCAAAGATTCACTAAACCGGGGCCCAACTCGGAGGCCTCAAAAGTATATGGCCCGAATATAGGTTAAGGCCAACCGACATACGGGATAGCCGTGAAAACGGCTAGCTTAATGCCCACGTCCCAGAAACGGCTGGTTTAATGCCCACGTCCCAATAACGGACGACATAACTGCCCACGTTCCCCCATAAACGCCCGAGTTGGCGGTTATGGCTGGACTATATAAGGCAGTAAGCCCCAGGAAACAGGGGATGCAACCTTTAACCAAGAGAGAGATCATACAGGTCAGAGTCCGAATCTCTCACAATCCACCCCGAGTTCCTAACTCGATCTTTACTTCGGCCTGCTTTCCTTTGGCAGGGCGAACCCAACTCAGCCCAATCTCCCATACGGCCTCATCTCCCGAGATAGGACGTATCAACCACCGTGGGGCCACGCCTCGCTCACTCCGAAAACTAGATGGCACATCCAAACACATCAATCCCGCTCCCGCCCGGGGTGACAACCCCGCCAGGAGTACCGATCACACCACCTCCTTTGGTAACCCCGCCTACGGGAAATCTCCCACAGTCAGCCTCCTGGGGCGAGGCCAAGCAACTCAATGATACGACCCCCTGGTCCCCAACCTGCACCGTCCCACCACACGGGACCCGACATCGCTAACCGACCTCCTTTCAACGAAAGAAACACAACTAGACCCCTCTACACCGAGCACAACCCGGTAACTGGTACATACCAGATACCCTACATACCGTATTACCCTCAACAAACGTCGTTGTATCACTACGGCGCGGCCGCTTACACCCCTTACACACCAACGGGTCCCCAGTATCCCTACATAACACCCTCTGGGCAATGGGGCCCAGGAGGCACTCACGGGGTGTACCCCATAACAGGTCCAATACCGTGCTCTCAGCAAGCACCACCGCGACCTGCACATCAGACCTTACCAACCACCGCACCTATACCCCGACCTCTGTCCGCAAATCGTATCCACAGCCGACCAGCAAATGTTTCACCACGAAATTTAAATAGAGAATTCGTGCAGGTCCGAACTGGTGAGGAGACGGACACACCTATCCCACCAGAACAACAGGTCCAATCCGAACGTAGGGACCATAATGCTCTGCCAACAAGAGTCCATCCCGACGAAGGACGACGGCCGGAAGGGAAAGACGAGAATAGGGGACCTGATCCCGAGAGGGAGCCCAATGCTGGAGGTCCTATAGTCCACCACTATAACGAACAAGAATCAGCCAATCATGGCAGAGGACCCAGACCATCTCGCCGAGAACAATTTCGCTCCCACAGGGAACGCGAACGAAGTCCACCCCGAGGTCGGGATAGGACTCGCCGGGATGATCAAAGAAGAAATCGACGATCACCTACCCCTCCTCGCGGCATTAACATGGCTCAAGTCGAAGAACTGATCCAAACCAGACTTGCGGCCAAACTAGCCGAACTCGAATCCCAAAAGACAAGCACCTACTCTCGACCTATGGGAATCGAGGATGGTCCCCTGTCCAGAGATATTTACCGCCAGTCAATGACGGATTTCAAGTATCCGACAACCCTCCCAAGCTTTCGGGGTAGCGGCGACACACAGGATCCGCACAACTTTGTGTACGGATTCCTTGAACGCCTCCGTCTCCTTGGAGCCACCGATGCCATCATGTGCCGTGTCTTCACCACTTGCTTAACTGGGGAAGCATGAGATTGGTACATGACATTACCCCGGAGGTCCATTAACAAATTTGAGGACTTCGCGAAACTATTCCTAGAGAGGTATACGATTATCAAGCCGCCGCCAGCCACGTGCGAGATGCTCCTGGACATTGTCCAGGGATCGCGCGAAAGAACAGGTGCGTTTGTTAACCGTTTCATACAGGCATCTCGGAGAATTCAGAACCTCAATGACGAATTCGCCTTAGCCGCCATCAAGAAAGGGCTCCGTAAAGGGGGTCCGGGCACTTTGCGTTATGAAGCCCACATGAAAAAAATGATCACTCTGAGGGAGTTTGTCACCTTCGCGGAGGGTTACATCCGTGCCGAGGATGATAACGGGAGTCCCACGAGACCTCGGTCTCGGTCTCCCCGACATTTAACGAACAAACAACCAGCTCAGGACAGGTTTCGCAACCAAAGAGAATCTCGGAGAAACCAAACCAACCGTCCGACCGAGCAAGACCACAAAACTGGCACCGAGGGATACCGCCAACACTTTGTGAGATATGCACCTCTCACCAAGAAGCGACATGAGATATACAACATCATAGAGGGCATGTTCGACCTCCCTCCACCATTGCCTGAAGGCATTTTCACGGTACAAGATAACTCCCAGAAGTGTGAGTACCATGGATTCAATGGGCACTCCACAGTCCTGTCATTAACGTGATCAGTGGTGGCCATCGCGGGACCATCAGAAGAATATTACCTCGCGATAATCGAAAACCGTACCCCACTGTTTTACAGATTGAAACCGACAAAAAGCGACCTCGGGTCGAGGAAGCAATATCGTTCTCCGAGAAGGACCTAGGAGAGATTTCCAGCCCACACGATGACCCCGTGGTATTGAATCTCAAAATCAATACTCACAGGGTTAAGAGGGTGTTAGTTGATACGGGAAGTTCAGCAGACATCCTATACCTATCGGCCTTCACACAAATGGGCCTCAACATTCGCGCTCTCCAACAACATATTTCACCCTTGATAGGTTTCACGGGCGATGCCCTTCAACCTCGGGGAATGATGCCGCTCAAAATGACATTCGGCACATTTCCTCGAACAGTAGAAGTCATGGTGGACTTCCTCATCGTCAATGCTCCTTCTGCGTACAATGCAATCCTAGGAAGAGCAACCTTGAACAAAATAGGCGCCGTCATCTCCCCTTCACACCTGAAAATCAAATTCCACACTGATAACGGCATAGGGGAAGAAAGCGGCCAACAACAGGTGGCCCGAGAATGCTACATGACGTCTGTTCGAGGTCAAGGAGACTCTGTCCACCAGGTCGATCAATCCGACGCTAAAACCAACCAACAGCAGTTGCGTTCGAGCACTGACTTTCTACCTCCAAACACCGACCTGGCACTAGATCCGGTAGATAAAGCTGAGGCAAAAACTTCCCTTGAACCGGCGGATGAAGTCGAACAACTCGTTTTAGGTGAGGGCAAGACACTCAATATTGGAAGAGCAGTACGGGGGGAAGCAAAGGAGGAACTGATCAGGTTTCTCCGAGAAAACCAGTCCGTTTTTGCTTGGACCGCAGCCGACATGCCAGGCATTCCGAGATCAATAGCGAAACACCGCTTACATATTAAGTCAGGATCAAAACCAGTTAGACAACGGAAACGTAACATGGGCGAAGAACGGCAGCAGGCCTTAAAACGCGAGGTCCAGAAGCTTCTCGATGCTGGTTTTATCCGGAATGTCGAATGTCCTGAATGGACAGCCAATCCCGTGCTCGTCAAGAAGTCCAATGGCGACTGGCGTATGTGTATCGATTATACTGACCTCAACAAAGCATGCCCCATGGATCCGTTCCCTTTGCCCAAAATCGACCAATTGGTCGACTCCACCTCGGGTCACGCCTACCTCAGCTTCATGGATGCATTCTCCGGGTATAACCAAATCCAGATGAGCCAAGATGATGAGGAGAAAACTGCTTTCACAACTAACTCAGGGCTATACTGCTACCGGGTCATGCCTTTCGGGTTGCGCAACGCCGGAGCCACTTTCCAACGCATGGTCAACACTGTGTTTCATGGGCAGATTGGAAGAAACGTAGAGGCATACGTAGATGACCTACTTGTTAAGAGTATGTCCGACCTCGACCATATCCGAGATCTTCGAGAAACCTTTGCGACACTAAACTCAGCCAACATGAAACTCAATCCAAAGAAGAGTTTCTTCGGCTTGACTGGTGGCAAGTTCCTTGGCTTTATGGTTTCCATGCGAGGCATTGAGATCCATCCCTCAAAATCACAAGCCATCCTCGATATGAAGCCACCACGAAACCTCAAAGAGTTGCAATCTCTCACAGGCAAGTTGGCCGCCCTCAATAGATTTATTGCGAGATCTGGGGACGTATGTTTCCCTTTCTTCAAAGCCATGCGCAAATCCGCAAAGTTTGAATGGACGGAGGAGTGTGCAACAGCCTTCGAGAAAATTAAAGCATATCTCGCTAATCCACCATGTCTCAGCAGACCAACCACGGGCGATGTTCTTGTAATGTACCTGGCAACCTCGTGTCACGCGGTAAGTGCCGCCCTTGTCCGGGAAGAAGGACGAGACCAGAAGCCGATATATTTTGTCTCCCATGTACTTCGGGATGCTGAGACAAGATATTCCCAGATTGAGAAGGCAGCATAAACAGAAAGAAGATATTCCCATGGCTTAGCCGAGGTCACAAACCGCACTATTCTGGATGGCCTCAAGAAGAAAGTTGCCGAAAACAGAAAGAATTGGCCCGACATACTTGATGGAATTCTATGGGCCTACCGCACTACACCTAGAGAGGCCACACAGCAAACTCCGTATTCTCTGGTGTTCGGCATGGAAGCAGTCACTCCAATCGAAATGATGGAACCATCTCTCCGTACTTTGACATATTCCACTGACAACAACCACGACGCACGCACCGCGGAACTCGACCTCATCACCGAAGGTCGGGAGAAGGCCCGCATCCGCACAATGGAGTACCAACGCAGGGTTAAACGTGCATTTGACAAACACGTGGTACCCCGGGAATTCCAGCCAGGCGATTTGGTACTCAAAACTGTGGAAGCAACTGGCAAACATGTCAGCAAACTCGCTCCTCAATGGGAAGGTCCCTTTAAGATCATTCGCCCGCGAGGTAAAGGCGCTTATGAATTGGAAGATCCGAGTGGTTTCATACTAACTCGTCCATGGAACACTTGTCATCTCCGTAAATTTTACACTTAGTGTATGTCGTTTTTATTTTATTATCGCGAGATACTCTGGGCGAGATAAGTCTTTGTTTTCTTTTCATGTATTCACTTAGACCACGGTACAATTTTTGTATGGTGCTAAGCATTTATCAATATATATGATATTATTTATAATTGTGTTTTGTGTATTGGGTCCGAGATATATGAACGAAAGCTAAGGCAACGAAAGATGTCTTGGTTAAAATCCCGAGATACGCGACATAAATTAATGCAGTCCTAAGGGACGATGACTGTAAACCAGTAACATGACTCTTATTATGTCGCGAACATTTATCGAAAACCCCTCGGGGTAACGCATACGTTTGCGCGACGTACATGTCCCCCCACATTGACCATTTTTGTCAAAAATAAAGAAAAAAAAGGAGGGGGCATGGATATATTACCAAGTACACTTTACTTGAAAATCAAAGCATACAACCGAGATAAAGTTGAAAGAAACAAAAAAAATTCAACCTCGGGCAAAGAAGCATACGATTAAAAGAAACAAGTTACATCTAACTGTTTTGTTAAACCCCCACATCCCGGAGGTATCAAATACTATTACAAAAATTTCTGTTATAACCCCCACATCTCGGGGGTGTAAATAAAAATAGTGCACAATACAACAGCTTTAAATCCCCCACATCTCGGGGGTACAAATATATTACATAAGCCGGTGTTGCTTCCAAAGCACGATATGGTCCTTCCTACAAACAAAACAGAACGATTAGTACGGATAGGCATAAATCCAACATCTCGGTGATTACGATTATAGACCTTACTTACAAGGAGTAAGAAGCTTCGCCTCTGAGGGAGCGGTATCTCCTTCATTATGATGAGAGGTATTTCCTTCATCTTCTTGTTCCTCATCGGCAACCTCCACCTCGACATTTTCTTCGACATCCCTTATCTCGGTATCATCCTCTCCCCCCTCGGACGAAGCGTCAGAAGGAAAGTTTTCAATTTCCGCTTCAGGGGCCACATCAGGAAGATCGAGATGTTCAGGCCATTTGTCTTTAGGCCAAGGGTGAACAATGCCCGCTGAAGGATGATTCTCGAGTTGGAGTTCCTCCTTGAATAGAGAGCCATCCGGGTTCAAAAGTACATCCTTCTCCTCGTCCCAACCATAGCTAGACAGATCCCTGATCACGAGATTTTCCGGCTCCACTGCCGTAAACCCGACATGCTCAGGTTTAAACGGATAAAAACCCCCCATCATTTTAAGATAACTATATACGGTATGCGTCATCATATCTTTCACCGCACACGGAACGGCTTGTGCGAAGGCGTGGCTGCCTAAGAACTTGCTGAGGTGTTTTCTTGGCAAGTCCCGCGCTTCATTTCGTATATAGGCATTCTCGGATCTCGCCTCTTCCAACTCCTTGGTTTGGACCTCGAGCTTGGATTTCAGATCCTCGATCTCATCTTTATACTTTTCAGCTTTGTGTTTATAAGAGGGGCAGATCTTAATGGATGAAAAAGAGACTAAACTCTCCTATAAAATGAAAATTTGTAATTTTATAATTTTATATGTATTATTACTTTCCAGCCTTCTTTCTTAAGAAATTATACTATATTAAATTTTTGGAGAGGATCCAATTACCCATTTTATGGTGACACATCTTGACACTATATGCTTATAAGTCATTTTTGCGATTTCAAAGTACAAATAGTCAATCCGAACAGTTCAACATGATCTTCATATTAAAATGTGCTTGGAGACCAAATGTTATATTTTTTGGAACTTTTTTTTTACTATTTATTAAGATGGGTACAAAATTGTTGTTTTCAGACAATTCTTAATTATTGAAAACATCGATTTTCAAAAATTCTAAAAAAATATAAAATTTGGTCTCTAAGCACATTTTAATATGGAGACTATGTTGAACAGTTCGGATCAACTATTTAAATTTTAAAATTGCAAAAATGACTTATAAACATATGATGTCAAGATGTGTCACCATAAAATGATGTAATTGAATCCCTCCCCTAAATTTTTATGCCCTTCTAATTTTAATTTTCTACTTCCATCTCTTATAACTAAATAGTTGTTTTACCATAGCTATATAAACAACGAGTAGAGTTAAAATGTCTCATTGGTTTTGTGCTCCATCATGCTCCAATATTGTTATCTCTATTTCAAAGTTTAAACAGTCGATCCGAACTTCTCAATATGATTTTCAAATTAAAATGTGCTTGGATACAAAATTTTATATTTTTTGAAATTTTTTTGCTACTTTTTAAGATAGGTACAATATCACTGTTTTTAGAAGATTCTGAACCATTCAAAAATAACGATTTTGTTCCTCTCTAAACAATTAGTAAAAAAATTAAAAAATTAAAAAATTTGTTATCCAAGCACATTTTAATATGAAGATCATGTTGAACGGTTCGAATCAATTATTTAGACTTTGAAAATAGAGATAATGATGTTGGAGCATGACTAATGAGACATTTTAACCCTACTCATAAACAATTTGGGGTCCCAAAAAGTTGAGAGCAGCTTGGGTTCGATGCCCATCGGACTCAAATTTGGGTCCGATGGGTTTCGAAACCGTCCGATCTACTTTAAGATTTGTGCACACAAATTTTAAAGCAAATACAAAAGTTGCAGGTGCGAATCTTAAAACAGGTCGGACGGCCATCGAACCCATCAAACTCACTTTGAGTGCGATGGGCATTGGATCCAAATTGACCTCCAAAAAGTTTCATGGGGACTTACTTATAAAGTGTATCTCTGAAAGAGAATCATATATATATATGGTCCGTGATGTAACTATAATGCAGTGTACCTTGCCCATTTAACTCACCAAAGGTGGGTATCAGACCCCATTAAGTTTTAAAATATAATAACTTCACCAAAGTACCTTTTTGTACTTTTGTCAATCGTCAGGCCCAAACGATCTTTCCCCAATTAGAGATCGGAGATACTTAGTGACCTGACCTCAGAATCAAAAGGCAAGTAAATAGGACCCTTTGAACGGACGAATCGTCTACCATATATAAACAGTAACGATTAAAGCGTCTCTGTTTGTATTGCTTAATGTCCTCACTTTTATTAAATTTATTAATAACATTCTTAATGCTTTTATAACAAATGGAATTATTAAACGTAGTTTATTTATTTTCGTATTTTATTTTTCAATATAAAACTTGTGACATTTTACTACATTTGAAGGGCATTAATTATTGTTTCAATTGAACCTTAGTTTGATAATTTAAAACAACATCAAATCAGGGAGGGTTTAATATGGAGAAATGGGTTTAATTGATGCATTATTTTGCTAATTTTGTTATATAATTTTGAGAAAAATGTTATGGGTATATGTAGAAGTAACTTTTTTACCTCCGACCCTGCATCAATAACACTAATAATTGTAAAAATTTATAATTTTAGAAATGAATCGATACGCACTATTTATCATGCAAAAAAAAACAAAAATAAAGTTCAATGAGGTACAAGTTAAAGAAATCAGAACTAATGAGTAAAGAGAGATCATCCAAGAAAATTATCAGAGAGAAATTTTCGGTGAGAGAATCAACAGATTGAAATTATCATCGTATGAAGCCGCCAAAAAAATAGAGAAGAAAGGTAGGAGAGAGATTTTTATTAAAGAATTTAGAGTGAAAGAGATGATATAGTTTAATATTGTATAGAAAGGAGAGAAGAAAAAGACCCATACATTAATTAAGGGAGGAAACATGTGATATGCAGTTGAGGAGTGCATTAAACAAAATTATAGAATAAAAAAAGTTTTTGGAATGATCGGGTCTTCCATAAATTTATAACATATACGGCAACATGCTTATATAGAAATATCAAAGCAACTTGTCATATAGATAATTAAAATTACATTTGCAGGGGTAAAGGTTTTAACAGAGCAGTTTTTACTTCAAGCAATGCACAAATTATATGTAACGTTGTTTTAATTATGTAGTCCTTGCACTGTATGAAGCCAAACTGCTCTGTTAAAATATTTACCCCACAAAGGGCCTGATTTTCTCCCAACATGACTCAATTAATAAGGACAAACTTAGAAGAAAAATAAGACAAAATTTTATACTATCACCAAGTCGTTAACCAAAATAATGAAATAAATATGCACCACAAAAGCGCAACCAGTCACAGGAGGAAGATGACGTGGAGGGATAAGCTCACCCAGCAGGTTGGCACTTGGATGGTGTGCATATACAGAGGGTTCAGTTCTTCTACAGCCCTTCTATGTGTAGCAATTGGTGTGTGCATATACAGAGGATAAGCTCCCTAAAACCGATTTTTTCGCTTGCTAGCCCTTGTTGTCATAGAAAAGAAAATTAATGCTTTGATGCATTTTCAATTGTCTTATGGACGCTATAGAAACTATAATATGATATAAAATATAAAATAAAAAGATGAATAAAAAAATAATATTTCAACACTAACTTTATGCAACGAAATCAAACAGACTTAACATGTGGTAGTCTAGTTGCACAAATGAGATGCTTAAAAAACGGCCGCATAAAATCCTAGCTAGAAGAACTTTATAGAAGGTACAAAAACAGCAAAGATGCCAAAAGCACAACTATACTTTCAAGTTACAAGATTTAGATGACCCAGTCGCCATTTGCGTTTCTCGCCGTCTCATTCACGGTGACACGTGGCACCTTTTTATTATGTGGTTCACGAGTCATGGGCCCATGGCTAAGTGGTTCAGCAATCCTGCCCCCAAAAATTGCGACAAGCTCTCTTGGATTTTCATGACCATGTTTTTTTTTATTAAGTATTCTTTTAAAAAAATTGGTTAATCTTCATGCAAATATTTATTATGAATTATTTTTAAAAAATATTCAAGTAA
This sequence comes from Carex myosuroides, assembly GCA_028015225.1. NCBI lineage: Eukaryota > Viridiplantae > Streptophyta > Magnoliopsida > Poales > Cyperaceae > Carex > Carex myosuroides. The sequence goes on from CM051477.1 coordinate 2,745,269, forward strand.
GGCTACGGTACTATGTATGATGCATAATTAGTATTTTTGTTTTCAAAATTCAAATAATTAATTTGAACTATTCAATGTGATATCATATGAAATAATAGTTGCAGACTAATTTTTTTTATATTTATTATAATTTTGTATTATTTTTCTAGACAGTTAGAAAATCACTACTTTTAAATGATTTTTTTTTATCAAGTATTTTTCTACCGGTCTTAAAAACTAAGTAAAAAAGTTCTAAAAAAAGTATAATTTGTAATATAGTTATTATATTCAACGGTTCAGATCGACTATTTAAAATTTATAAACTATGATATTAATTCAAAATACAGACCAATTTGTGGTATGCATGCATAGTACCCCGATATTTTTATTAAAACCCCCAAAAAAAAACAAATTATCAAATCTGCTCCCACTTCAAAATTATAATTATTTCTACCCTAACCGCCCGTAAACTGGGCGGTCCACTTTTCCCACCAGACCGCCCAGCAACTGGGCGGTCCACTATTACAATCTGACCGCCCAGGGGCTGGGCGGTCCACTATTAATTTTTTTTTTATATTAAATTGTTGTAATGATTTGTTTGAATGTTTTATATTAAATTGTTGTAATGATTTTTGAATGTTTTATATTAAATTGTTGTAATGATTTGTTTGAATGTTTTATATTAAATTGTTGTAATGATTTTTGAATGTTTTATATTAAATTGTTGTAATGATTTGTTTGAATGTTTTATATTAAATTGTATGATATATATTTATTATTTGTTGACGATTATTTTTATATGTTATGTAATTGTGTAGTTTTAATATAATTGATTAGTTTTATATTAAGTTTGTTAATGTTTAAATGTTTCTAAATGGTAATCTAAATAGTAAGCATAAACAATAAAAGTAGGTAATCTAAATGGTAAGTCTAAACATGAAACATAACAGTCCAAACATGAAATATAATAATCCAAACTAAAATACTAGAAACCTATCAAACTAAAAAAATATAAAAACCCTAACGGCGACGACGAGGGCGAGGTCCGGAGAGGTCCAACCTCTCAGGTGCACGGTGCTCTCTCTGCGACGGCGGACGCCTCTGGTGAACCTCATCCACCTGCATGTCATCGTGTACGTCCTCACGCGCCCATGGGTCCTCCCCCAGGTGTAATGCATGCTCCCCATGGATCCCCGCCTGTGTACGCAACACCCACGGATCGGCCTCCCAAGTAGGAGGATACGTGGCCGGAGGCGGTGTGCCAAATATAGCAGCGGCAAAGCCATCTGCAGTCTGTGCCCCACTCCCACTGGCCTCGCCGTCGTGCTGTCTGGGCTCCATATACTGCGGTCTGTGGGAGCTAGCTGGCTCCCATCCGCCCTCATCTCCATCGGTGGGAGCTAGGTCATCCAATGAGAAAACGGCATCGTCCGCGGCGGCAGCTCCATCCTGCATGTAAACAATGTTAAATTAGGGACATATAAGTAACGAGTAAATCTGGTAAATAATGAACTTTTGCTACCTCGGTATGCTGCACTGGAACTCCATACTCGTTGTAGTACGCGCTCCACGCGTTGTTGTTCAATACCCATTGGTGGAACGCCCAAGCTGGGTCATCATCTGCATAAATGAAGATAAATTAATAAGAATGATCTTTTAGAGATAAAACTTAATAATGATCATTTGTATGACATATTATTACCTGCAGGAGGTGGCGGCATCTCCGCAGCGTAGATAGGGGCGACAGGCTGCTCCGGATCTGGTGGTGGGGCCTTTATCTCGCGCCAATTGATGTCCTCCCCGGCATCGTGCAACATACCAATGAGGCGCCCGTCCCAGCCAGAGTCCTCAACGATCGGTGCACTGTGTTGGAGCATTTGACATCCTATCGCTCTCCAACTTCTTCTCGCCATGCACACCAAGCTGTGTGCCACTCCTCTAATACCCGTCAAAATCTGCACACAATGTATTTTCATTATTATTATTAGAAGATGAATAAATAAATACAATTTTTTAAGCATGTCATTTTCATTTAAACATACCGAACGAGCATGGATCGGGCCGAAAGGCAAGTAAGTCCTAGATCCCTCACCCGTGAGTCTCCGTCGAAGAGCATCACCGTAGTCCCCCTGTAGATAAACCGTCGGCATGCCCCATCTCTGGTACCAGACGATATATCGCAATCTCCAAGGCCCGACCGGCATAGGGGCATCTCCTGCTGGAGGCGGGGTCCATAAGTGCAACTGGGGAGATGCAGCACGCTGGTAATGCTCCCAGAAACGCGTGCTCCAGTCGACTTTGGGTTTGTTGTGTTTGGTGCTGCAATATAAATTAATTAGTAACGTGTATGGATGAATAAGTAATAAAATAGACAAAGGATAAGGCAGTGGGTAGTTACCTGTGCAGCTGGGTGGTCTGCTGCTCGCCCAACTCTGGAAAATCAGGGACAAAGGCATCTAAGCCAAACTGACGGGGCACTCGGTCAGGATAGTGATACTCAACTATCCAGAAGCATACGCACGGCCCCCGATAAAACGAGAGGTGTCTCTGCTCTAATGTCATCGGGCACAGAAGGCCCCGATCGTAGAACACACGATAGGGGTACCAGGTGACGCTCGCCTCGTGAAGCATCTGGAGCTGGCCCCGGACATACGAAATCCCCACGGTCCTCCCTCTGCCCGTGTCCTCGTACGTGAGGGGAGTACTCCATATGGCACCGTACCCCGGACGTCTCTCGGGGTCATCTCCCATCCATAGCCCCTCCTGAGCTGGAGGAACAGGCCGACACACCGGTAGATGTGACCAGGACCACTGCTGGAGTAGAAGAAGTGGTCCGGCAATCTGCCTGTTCGTCGCCTAAATTTTGGACATGCGATTCATTTCTGGTAAATATGGAACCATAATATATGTAATAAAAAAATTAAAATATTTGTACAAACTTACCAGACAAGCATGACACAAGCCCCGGTATAAGTGAGCGAGCACGGCTCCACCCCAATTCCACCTCGACGGCCGCTGAATGTCCCTCAGCAGAGAGAGGAACATAATCGGGACTGCGTCACTGCTGGAATCGACAAACATGACGCTGCCACATAAATCCAAGACAAACGCCCTCACGTACCTGCAATATAAATTAGAAACATAAATAACTACATTTTTTGTTCAATCCATAACATATTTTAATTTGCAACTGTTTGTGATTACCTCAGAACAGCCTGCTCGTCACGTGTCTGAGGGGTGATCCTACGCCGGTGGAAGTGACTGCGGAGCGCCGCAAGACTGATGCAGTACTGTGAATACCGGTACTCCTCGTCCTCCTCTCCTTTCTTCTTCTTCTTCTTCTTTTGCAAGTCCGACGGAGCGGCCCCCAGCAGCTCCGGTATCATGTGCATCAGGTCTGGATGGTCTGAGACACCACCGATGGGGTCGCCGTCTATCCGTAAACCCCACAAGGCGCTGACATCACCTAGTGTGACTGTCATCTCCCCAACCGGAAGGTGAAATGTATGCGTCTCCGGTCGCCATCTCTCCACTAGACCGCAAACGAGGGCCTGATCAATATCACAGTGAGGCATGGTGGCCAACTGATACAACCCCAGATGAAGGATGCACTGCTCCATCAACGGGTGACGGACGTATGGTATCTCGGGGGTGCGATGCCTCACTGTCATCATCGTCGTGTCCTGCATGTTACAATTATTTCAATATAAACGTCTAATTAAATAATGCTATTTAAATTAGGAATACAACACCAACGTACCTCCATAGATGCAAGTGAGACACGGTGCCTGACATGTGGGATCCACAGAAGAGGACTAAACGTGTCAGGATGGTGAGGGGGATAATCTCCAAAGGGAGCATCTGCACCGGATGCCTCTGCACCGGATGCCTCTGCACTGGATGCCGGTGCACCGGATGCCGCTGCACCGGATGCCTCAGCATCGTGATCATGTGAACTCTCCCCCGTCTCCAGAGGGGCATCCCATTTACGTCCCCGTCTAGTTCTGACCATACTACATTTCAATAAACAGAAGATTTTATCTTACAAATCCTGATTTATAAACCCTAACTTATAAACTCTAATTATGTCAACCCTAAACCCTAATTTAGGAATTCAACCATAATCTAGCAATTCAACCCTAAACCCTAATTTGATCCTTAAACCCTAATTTAACCCCTAAATCCTAATTTAACCCCTAAACCCTAAATTAACAATTCAACCCTAATTTAACAATTCAACAAAATTTAAACAATTCAACCCTACATCCTAATTTAACAATTCAACCATAAACCCTAATTTGATCCCTAAACCCTAATTTAACCGCTAAACCCTAAATTAACCCTAACCCTAAATTAACAATTCAACACTAAACCCTAATTTAACAATTCAACCTTAAATTAACAATTCAACATAATTTAAACAATTCAACCCTAAATCCTAATTTAACAATTCAACCCTAATTTTGAACAATTCAATCGTTTCGGGAAAATCAACAACCCTAATTTTGAACAATTCAATCGTTTCGGGAAAATCAACAACCCGGACACGATAATTAACAATTCAATTCTACCTATCGTTCCAATGCCAATACAAGATACAAAATATAAATTAAAAAAAATTATTTAGAAACTTACCTGAAAAAAATCGGACCGTCGCCGAGATGGCCGAAATTAGGGTTCGGGTGAGAGAGAGAGAAAGAGAGAGGAAGAGAGAGAGAGAGAGGGGAAGAGGGAGAGAATGGCAGTAGAGAGAGAGAGGCAGATCTAGAGAGAGAGAGGAAGAGAGAGAGAGGAAGAGAGGGAGAGAGAGAGGAAGAGAGGGAGAGGAAGAGAGAGAGAGAGAGAGAGCTCTAGAGAGAGAGCTCTAGAGAGAGAGGAAGAGAGGGAGAGAGGCGAAATGGGCTGGGGTGGACCAGGTTCGGGCGGCGACTCGGCGGGGCGGCGACTCGGCGTGGAGGCAGAGGCGAAAGAGAGGCAGAGGCTGGGGAGCGGTCTGCTCCCAGCGGACCGCTTTTAAAAAAAAAAAATTCATAGTGGACCGCCCAGCCTCTGGGCGGTCAGGTTTTCAGAGTGGACCGCCCGAACGCTGGGCGGTCAAGTTTCAAAAGTGAACCGCCCAGTGACTGGGCGGTCTGGTGGGAAAAGTGGACCGCCCAGTCCACGGGCGGTTAGGGTAGAAATAATTATAATTTTGAAGTGGGAGCAGATTTGATAATTTTTATTTTTTTGGGGGTTTTAATAAAAATATCGGCATAGTACCATAGCTTCACTTAAAATATTCACTATTATTTTATTTTATTTCTTTTGTATGGCAAGGCAGATCAATGGAGCCTATTAGGGAAAACGACACAACTGGTTTTCCTTTCTACAGGTCAAAGTTACTACAATTGGTTGAGAGAAGAGAATTTGATTAAGGTAAAGTTGCTGGATGAAGTGGCCACATCAGCTATATATATATGCTCATGCTGGTAGTTGGATAATACTATGTGGATAAAATTAGCTTTATCTAAATCAGAACCAATGCTTTATAAACCTTCTTTCCAATAAAGAAGGAATATGAAAGCAATGGCTGATTTTAACATGTGGTTCCACATAAAATAGCAAAACCTAATTAGGTAATTGATCCATTTGATTGATTTCAAGTGAAAGCTCCTATCTATTTGTATTCAGATCTTCTCCGGTACTGTAATAGAGAATCTTTTACAATTACTTGATCTGAACCGTTCTTTTTAACTTGACACAAATCTCAAAGCCTAATAATACTGCCCCCTCCGTCAGCCCGAATCCCAAAGCAGTTGGGAGTTGATTTCAAACCATAAAGTGAAGGAAATCTTTTACAGTAATGGAGATGATATTTGTCCTCTCTGTTTTGTCATATGAGGTGACATGGAATAATTCAATCCGAATTAAGAAACATATATAGGGTTCACATATTTCATAAATTGGAGTATATATCATTATTATTTGAGGTAGCCATAGCACCATCCTTTGCCACAAAATTACTAGTTTTTTTATTTGGTTTTAAACTTTTAATAATCTTGTGGCTGTATATCATTAAGATTTAGATGCTCCTTGTTATTATTTTTTTTGTTTTTCTGGGGAGTTGATTCATCTGGCGGTCACTATTGTGATTCATAAGAACAAAAGATAAATTGCTAAGAGAAGGATAATATAATAATAATTTATATATATTAAAGCTCTGTATGTTTAAATGATGGCAGATTTATCCTATGCTAATTCACACATATATATATAATGTCATATGTTTCACAAATTTTAATTATTTGCATAATCAGTATGAACTATGAACTAACCAAATTAGTCCAACATGACTCCTGAATTATTTATGAAAAGAATTGGAAATTAAAACAACGGAACAAAGTTCATTAAAGAAGAATAAACATAATTTGAGAGGGATGAAATTAATCCCTCAACAAAATCACATGAAAAATGTAGATATTTGGTGAGAGTTTAATTGGCTGGAATGAAAGGTTGATTTCATTATATCTTCCTTCTTCTTTGAAGATTGAGACCATGGAGAAGGCCTAATTAATTAAAGATATATTGAGATGCTCCAATCATGTGACATTGTACTTCTTCTTGCTATAATAAGATTTTTTTTTTTTTCAATTTTGATTTTTATGAAATTCGCCATCATCATTTTTCTTTCTCTTAAATTATAATTAGAATGATAATAACATATTAAATAAATTAAGACATATTTATGGACATGTTTTCAACTCTTGTTTATTGAATTGTCTTCGGTATCATATTTTATTTAACAAAAGTCTCAATTCCGAATGAACATTTCTGTTGAATTGAATTAAATTTAAAATGATATCATATATCATAATAACAGTAGGAGAACGAATTTGACGCTTTAAATATTCAATTGCACAAATCATATATATTCACATGCCAGATAATGTCAGCTTGCACCTTCAATGCTTTTAAAGTCTTATTTTGGCATAATTTCATGTATACCCTTGTAAAAAATGAAATTATGTACGTATTTTCTTTGTTTAAATTCATAATATCATATTTTAAAAACTCTCGCATTTACCCAATTTATTATCTTTCCCATCAAAAGTAATGTTATATTTATAAATCCCTATTTTATCCTCTATTAAAATCAAGGTTCTAAATAGCGATTATAGTGGCATAGCGGAGAGACAAAAAAAAAGCTATTGCGAATAGTGTAGCTATAGCGGAAGCTATCATACATAGCATTTTTTTTTTCTTTTCAAAGTTTATATTTTATATTTCTACTAATTATCAACATGATCAATATTAGAGAATTGGGGTAGCAATCAAATGATAAGTAATCTAAGTCTATACCTTTTTCAATCATGCAAATAAGAAGAAGAAAAAAAGGATCTATAAGGTAACATTATTTAATAGTTCATATTTGATAGTATTATAGATTATAATAGACAAAGAGCAATTAATTTTACAAGTGAAATGAAGTAAGTATACATATTTGAACATTTTATATACTATAATAATCAAAATTAGTTTTCAATTGAAAAGAACGGCAATAATTTTACAAGTGAATACTAGACGAAGAGCAAGCAAAGGAAAGAATTAATATTTGAATATTTTTTGATATAGAATGAGAGACTAAATGACAAATAGGAACAGAAGCACATAATTCTGTTTAGAATATTTATCATAGCAGACCATGTAGCATCATAAATAAGAACAAAAGCCCATGTAAATCGCAAAAAAAAGCTCATGTAGCATAGCGGTAAGCTATTACAGCTATAGCGGTCGTAGCTGAATTAGCGCACTTTTATCTCATAGCTTAGCTTTTATGGTCCGAAAAAGATATAGCGTAGCTATAGCGCTGCTGTAGCTAGCTATTTAGAACACTGATCATGATAAATATGATATTACTAAATTTTGAAAAGATAAATATAATTTTAAAGTTTTTGAAGAATATATGTGAAATTACAGCCCTATTAAATACATACAATGAATACCACATATTTTAGGACAACATTTTGCATTTTTTTTTATCTTGCTTGATTCAAGATAATCTAATTCATGATAGGTTCAAGAAATTTTCTTTTAGATTTGAAAGATATCTTAGGTAATTAAAATTATATAATTTTAGGCTTGCAATAAATTATTAGTTATCCCTAAATCATCACCCTCTAAATATCTTTGGAAATTGGAATGTATTTGACAATTTTTTTTAAATGAATATAAAAGTACTCATTGACTTATTACTTAGTATGAATCATGCAATTTTTTAAATATACATTATGCAATATTCAATTGTCTATTTTAGAATAATTCAAACAACAAGTGGTTAGTTAATTAATTATGCAAATATCTAAGTTTAAATTGTATAATAACAAAGTATGTATTTGAGAAAATTCAGATATTTGCTTGGTAGTTTAGACGGCTATTGACAGCTACAGAATACAAATTTACCCTGTCAAAATGAATGAATGAAAGTTATTAATAATTATATTAAATGAAATAGACAAGTACACCTTTCAAGTTTCCTGGAAAATTATATTAGAAATATATAAATTACCTGAAGAGCATTTAATTATAAAACCATAAAACCTGAGACTTCTCTTACAGCAAAAAAAAAAAAAAGGGGAAAAAAAGGCCTTTGTTAAAACCTGACTCAACGCAATCTGAGTTGGCATGCCAGCTTGAATTTTCAAATTAATTCAATAAAAAAAATCTCAAATTAATTAAAATTGGGACCCACAACCCCGCAACACAAATGGATGCTTTCACACTAGCATACAAAATTTTAAATACAAACAAGATACTGTTATAAATATATTAAGTTATGAATGTTCATTTAATTGCATCAAAACTTCTCATTAATGAAGTATGTTATCTCCCTCATTTATCAATTGAATTAAATTAGATGGCTTGTTATTTACATTTTCTATCTATAAATAGAGGATTGTAAGTTTGTATTATACACAAGAAAATCATATGAATAAAAGATAGCCATCTTGATACATTCTCAATATCTTGTTTATTTTTCTTTGCTTTATTTTACAACACGTTATCAGCACGAGTTGCTCGGAAGAAGTTGCAAAGTTATTCTGAAAATGGCTGACGCAGTGATAAGTAAAGAAGATCCATGTCTGGTAGACAGTGGAACAACTAATACCATATTGAAAGGTAAGAAATACTTTTCACAATTGCATCTTGGTGAGATTAATATCCACACTATATCTGGCACAACTAATTTAATTGAAGGCTCCGGAAGAGCTTGTATTTTGTTACTTGAAGGAACAAAATTAATAATAGATGATGCATTATATTCAAGTAGATCCAGAAGAAATCTACTAAGTTTTAAAGATATTCGAAAGAATGGTTATCATATTGAAACTATGAATGAGAGAAATTGCGAATATCTTCATATCACATCTATTAAAAAAGGCCAGAAAATTATAATAGAAAAGATGCAAGCATTGTCTTCTGGACTATATGGTACTTATATAAGTACAATAGAATCGAATATGGTTATTAACCAGAAGTTAGTTGATCCAAAATTATTTACACTGTGGCATGAAAGATTGGGTCATCCAGGAAGTATAATGATGAGGAGAATAATTGAAAGTGCAAATGGGCATCCCCTAAAGGACCTGAAGATCCTATTATCAAAAGAATTGACATGCGAAGCATGCTCTCTTGGAAAACTAATTACTAGGCCATCTCCAAATAAAATTGGACCTGAAGCTCCTTCATTTTTAGAAAGAATTCAAAGAGATATATGTGGGCCTATTACACCTTCATGTGGACCATTTAGATATTTTATGGTGTTAATTGATGCATCAACACGCTGGTCACATGTGAGTTTGTTAGCAACAAGAAATGTTGCGTTTGCTAGACTATTAGCACAAATTATCCAATTGAGAGCTAATTTTCCGGATTATCAAATTAAAAGAATCCGGCTTGATAATGCAGGAGAATTTACTTCTCAAACTTTTAATGATTATTGCATGTCTATTGGAATTATGGTAGACATCCAGTGGCCCATGTTCATACACAAAACGGTCTAGCAGAATCGTTAATTAAAATGTTGCAATTAATTACTAGACCTTTACTTATGAAATCTAGTTTACCGTCTTCTGCATGGGGACATGCCATATTACATGCTGCCGCACTAATTAGGTTAAGGCCAACTGCAGATCATAAGTATTCCCCGTTACAATTGGTCTCCGGAAGAGAACCAAATTTGTCCCATCTAAAGGTATTTGGTTGTGCAGTATATGTTCCAATTTCTCCTCCACAACGTACAAAAATGGGACATCAAAGAAGGTTGGGAATTTATATTGGTTTTAACTCTCCTTCTATTATTAAATATTTAGAACCATTAACAGGAGATGTTTTTACAGCAAGATTTGTTGATTGTCATTTTAATGAATCAATATTCCCAAACTTAGGGGAAGAAAAACCAAAGCTGGATAAACAAGTAACTTGGAATTCATCGTTATCTTATATTGACCCCCGAAGTGGTCAATGTGAACTTGAAGTTCAAAAGATTATAAATTTGCAAAGAATTGCAAATGAATTGCCTGATGCATTTACAGATACAAATAGAGTTACTAAATCGTATATTCCAGCTATAAACGCACCTGCTCGAATTGACATTACAAAAATATCTAATGAATCTAATGTGCGTAGAAAACGTGGAAGACCACTTGGTTCTAAGGATGTAAATCCACGTAAAAGGAAATAGCAGAATAAAACAGTTGGTCCAACCCCAGAAGAGGTTGATGGTAAAACTCCTGAAGAAGTCAATAAAATTCCAGAAGAGGTTGGTAGTAGAACTCTTGAAGAAGTAAATGAAATTCCAGAAGAGATTAATGGTAAAACTCCTGAAGAAGTTGATAAAACCCTAGAAGAGGTTGATCAAGTTCCAGAAGAAACATATATTAATGAAATCTTTGCATTCGCTATAGCAAGCGATGTTATAAATGAAGAAGACAATGTGCCAAAAACTCTGGAAGAGTGTAGATATAGAAATGATTGCCTAAATGGAAAGATGCCGTACAAGCTGAATTAAGTTCATTAGAAAAACGGCAAGTATTTGGACCTGTAGTCCAAACACCCAAAGATGTTAACCCTGTAGGTTACAAATGGGTATTTGTTATAAAAAGAAATGAGAAAAATGAGATTGTGAGATATAAAGCAAGGCTAGTGGCGCAAGGCTTTACACAAATACCTGGAGTCGATTATGAAGAGACGTATTCACCTGTAGTGGATGCGATAACTCTCAGGTTTCTAATAAGTCTCACAGTCACAGAAAATCTAAAAATGCAAGTTATGGATGTCGTAACAGCATATTTATATGGTTCACTTGACACTGACATATACATGAAAATTCCCGAAGAATTGAAAATGCATGAAGCATATAAGTCAAAACCTAGAGATATGTACTCTATAAAATTAAGAAGATCTTTATACGGACTAAAACAATCAGGTCGAATGTGGTACAATCGACTGAGTGAGTACCTTCTAAAAGAAGGATATAAAAATAATATAATTAGTCCGTGTGTTTTCATTAAAAGATCAAATCTAGGTTTTACAATCATTGCAGTGTATATTGATGATTTAAACATTATTGGATCTCCTGAAGAGATTGAGAATACTGCAAAATTGTTGAGAAATGAGTTTGAAATGAAAGACCTTGGTGTAACTAAATTTTGTCTCGGCCTGCATATCGAGCATCTAAATAATGGAATATTTATCCATCAATCAAATTATGTTGAAAAAGTACTAAAGAGATTCAATATGGATAAAGCTCATCCTTTGAGCACACCAATGGTCGTACGATCGCTAAATGCAGAAAATGATCCTTTTCGCCCGCAAGAAAATAATGAAAAGTGGTTGGTCCTGAAGTACCATACTTAAGTGCAATCGGGGCATTATTATATCTTGCAAATAATACAAGACCCGATATCGCATTTGCAGTAAATGTGTTAGCGAGGTATAGTTCCAAACCAACCAGAAGACATTGGAATGAAATTAAACACATATTTCGATATCTCTGCGAAACTAGAGATATGGGATTATATTATCAAAATGATACAAAATCCAAATTAATTGGATATGCAGATGCGGGATATTTATCAGATCCACATAAAGCACGATCCCAAACGGGATATGTATTCACTTATTGTGGAGCTGCAATTTCATGGCGATCAACAAAATAAACTCTTACGGCAATATCATCAAATTATGCAGAGCTGATCGCCTTATACGAGGCTGGTCGAGAATGCGTTTGGTTACGGTCAATGATTCAAAATATTCAAGAAGAATGCGGGCTTGAAAACACCAAGGAAAACCCTACTCCGCTGCATGAAGATAATGCAGCATGCATTACACAAATCAAAGAAGGATATATCAAAGGAGACTGGACTAAACATATTGCGCCAAAGTTCTTTTCGACACATGACCTACAAAAAGAAGGCGTAATCAATGTTTGCCAAGTCCGATCAATAGACAATTTGGCAGACCTATTCACAAAATCTTTGCCGACAAAGGTTTTTGAACAACTGACAAAGAAGATAGGTCTACATCGATTGAAGAATATTCAATGATATCTAAATGAGAGGAAGCGTTATACGCACTGTACTCTTTTTTTCTTAATCAAGTTTTTATCCCAATGGGTTTTTCTTGATAAGGTTTTTAATGAGGCAGTACATGGTCCTGAAGTACCGTGTTAATATTGATCCTGAAGTATCATATTAATAGCGTATAATGAATAATGAACATCCAAGGAGAAGTGTTATAAATATATTAAGTTATGGATGTTCATTTAATTGCATCAAAACTTCTCATTAATGAAGTATGTTTTATCTCCCTCATTTATCAATTGAATTAAATTAGATGGCTTGTTATTTACATTTTCTATCTATAAATAGAGGATTGTAAGTTTGTATTATACACAAGAAAATCATATGAATAAAAGATAGCCATCTTGATACATTCTCAATATCTTGTTTATTTTTCTTTGCTTTATTTTACAACAGATACATGTTTATTTATTTATTTATTTATTTATTTATTTATCGGTAGGCTACGACATCTTATAAATATTTTTGCCATCAATGAATTAAGTTTAAGTCCAATCAAATCATCAGTTTCTGAACTAATTTTATGTCAAAAACTTTGTTTATGAAAGGGAAAATATAAAAATTTCTTCAAAACTATATGGTTTTATTTGTGCAATGTTAAGAATATAAAAATAATAATTCACAAAGCATTTTTATAAAATTGTCTGTGCAAAACAATCTGTTTGGCATGTTTTACAATTTTTTGTGTGATGAAAATTTAAAATGGACACAAGGATAATTTTTTAAGAGAGAAAGGTCCAATTTCTTTTTGGGTAATTATACTTTCCCCCATCTATCCATCCCCCATTTCATCCCCCAACTAACTAACTTCTTTTTCTAACTATAATTCAAATTCTAACTACCTAGTGGGACCTACAAATTAATTACCTAATTTTCTCCCTTTATTTCTTTCCTCTCTCTCCCTCTCTCTCCCACCTCCACCCCACCTGTCTCTCCCACCTCTCCCTCTCCCTCTCCGCCTCCGCCTCCCTCTCCCACCTTCGCCTCCCACCTCCCACCTCCCACCTCCGCCGCCTCCCTCTCTCACCTCCGCCTCCACCGGATTAGATCCATCACTGTCGACCGCCGGATCAGATCTATCGTCTCTATGTTCTCCTCATGCAGTAGCAAGTTATTTGCAAAGAACAAAGCTTCATTAATGGTGAATTAGTGAAGTGCGTACTAAGTACTAAGAAATGACAGAAAAACAAATTTTGAAAAAATTAGAGGTGTATGAATGAATACTTGATGTTTTAGAGATGAATACTTCAACGTTTATGGATGAATACTTAATATCTTAGGTATAAATACTTGTGTTTGTAATATTCTTGGTACATTACCTATTTACACTTATACGACGATGATGAATACTTGCTCGATGAGAGATGAATACTTGTGACGAGGTATGAATACTTGTGCAACGGACAACTCGAAAGTATGTCATCATGGATCTCATTTGAAAGAGAAAATTGTGTAGAAGACATTCGTGGTTTTAGATTTGCAAAATTCCTCACAGGTCGTCAGAAATATTGGTTAGATTGAACGGAGAAAAAAAACTCATCTCTAAAAACGTGTAAAAGATGAGTGATTGATGTGTCCAAATATGCTTCTATTGCAAAGATGAATACATTTATATAGATGGATGAATGCTAGTTGTGTTACAGATGAATACTTTTTTTGCAAATTTCTAAAATGAGCTAAAGGTTACGTGGTCCCCCCACTTAATTAATGCGCTGACGGTTATGCGGTCCCCCACTTAATACCGCATTTTCTTTTGTCGGTTGTGTGGTCCCCCACTTAATAACGCGTAATGAATGTTGTAATGTATCCTAATATGCTTCTATTGCAAAGGTGAATACCTGTGTATAGCTGGATGAATACTTGTTGTGTCACAGATGAATACTTTACCGCCAATTCATAAAATGAGCTGACGGTTATGCGGTCCCCCCACATAATAACGCGTTTTCTTTTGTTTTTAGCGGAGACAGTTGTGGTCCCCTCTCTATTTTATGCCTTATCCGAAGTCGGAGGATGAAACGGGGGATTGTTCACGGGGGAGAGCTAGGCGGACCCTTTCTTTTTTCCCCATAAAAATTGATAATTTAGTGAGAATAGGTATAATATCAACTAAAATAATATGGATCTGAAAAAAAATTCTGTTTGAGCACATTTCTTTTGAATATATGGACTTTTGTTAATTCTTACATTTATTTACTTTTATGTATTTTGAAGAAATTGAACACTTGGTGATTTTTTCCCTTACAAAAATTAATAAATTTTTTGCCATTTAACATATATAATAAGATTTTAATTTAATTAAAGCTATTAAAAGACAGCAGCAAGTAGCACCGAAATTTTTATTAATAGAAAATAAAATAAAAAAATATCGACATTGAATAACGTTTTAGCTGGAATTCGAGATGTAGCAAAAACATGATGGTCCATAACGTCCAGAGCATTGTAGCTGTAGCTGGACGTTAAGGTCCATAACGTCCAGCTACAGTTTTTTTTTTTTTTGCTTGCTTCAGTTTGTGATTTTTTTGAAAAAAAAAAACACTGTAGCTGGACGTTATAGACCATAACGACCAGCTACAGTGTTTTTGTTAATTAGAAATCATTAGCGATCAGATTAACTGAAGGTTATGGTTTATAACATCCAACTACAATCCAACTACAGTGCCCTGGACGTTATGGACCATCACATTTTTACTACATTTCGAATTCCAGTGAAAACATCCTTCAATGTCGATATTTTTTTATTTTATTTTCTATTAATAAAAATTTCGGCAAGTAGCAACCATATGTGAAATTGTGAAGTGGGCCACATGGCGTTTGTGGTTGATATATACTCTGCTATGAATGGGAAGCATGTGAGGTGGGCCCATATAGCCGTTAATCAATCCTTAGGGATTCATGCGCGCGTTTAGTTTGGCACAAATTTCGGAAAACTGACAACCACCTTCTACCTACTCACGTGCGTGTCACTGTTCCTCTACCAATAAACATTAATTTATTTGCCGGAAATTATGGGCTGTAATTGGGCCTGATTATATACTTTTCTCTCTCGTTTCTTTCTCGTCAATTGGTTTCCCCTGATATTTTATGTTGTCCTGTTATGAGAGCAGGTTGGGTCCGATGAGTTTCGGGACCGTCCGATCTGCTTTAAGATTGGTGCGCACGAATTTTAAAGCAGACGCGTTGCTGGTGCGAATCTTAAAGTAGATCGGACGGTTATCAAACCCATCGAACTCACTTTGAGTCCGATGGGCATCGGACCCAAATTGACCTCTCCTGTTATATGTCAAAGCATCCCTTGTGTTACCCTGTAATAATGACTGAATAATGAATTAATGATTACTGATGCTAAAAATGTTCTTGAGGTACAAAATTTATTCCGCAGCAATAGAGGCAAGATGAACCTCGAGTTCATTATTTCTCTTTTCTGATATTTTTTTCTATTTCAATAGAAGGTCCAAAGCACTGCATTATTAATGCAATGTAAAAAAAAAAAAAAAGGTATCACTAAAAGAAAATGATACACTTAAGAAAGAGATATATGTAATTACTAAATTGAAAAAAGGTATAATAACTATTGCGCTTATGCAGTATAATTGTGATATATTTGTTGCAGGAATGGTTTCCCTTTCTAAATTTACCTACTGTAGTGCTCGTATGTTTTTCTTTGGTTGCAATCTGCAACCATAGCTTTTGTTACATTATCTTAAACACTTTTGGAGTTTTAGTCCTTCGCTGACAGCGCTGTTAGACAATTTTTTTTATGAAGTACTTAAAAAGAATCTCTGTCTGGAGATGGTTTTAATTAACACCATTTATCTAACTATATCTGGCAAGTATTGTGCAAAAGTAGCAAAGGGCATAATAAGCTCACAGAGAAATGATGATAATGCTGAATTTATTATGCTGTTTTTTCATCAGTTGGTAGTTGTTGGTTGTCTTTTGGATGCGGGTTCATTTTTTTAATTTTTTTTAATAGATGTTTGTATGGCGTTTTGGGACCTTTTTGATGGGTTGTATACTTGTATAATGGATAGACATGATTTTCGTACAACTTTGCGGCATAAAGACCAAACTAATTTTCACACTACAAATTTTGGCAAGCACACTCAGCTAAAATGTAAATTTGGCTCGTTCTTTTGAACTTGAGCACTTGTAACATCTTTTCTAAGGTCAACAGTGCAACTCCTTCCAGGTATAGTGAGTATAGAATCATGTCCGATATGTTCAAAGAAAGCTTTACCAGAATATCTTTATTTGTTACACACAAAGAATTGAACAATGTTGAATGCAGTACAACACTTCTACTCTATCTGTACATGTAAAAGAACATAAACAATATGAAATCGCCCAAACATTGCAAAATATACATCTTGGAAATCAATTTTTATTTAGCAAAAACTCAATGGCATAAAATTGTTGGATGTTATTTACCACCCAGCAGCTTTCAAGAACTTGTCATACGGGCTTGAAGGAGGAAGCCTGAAAGAATTTTCAGACCCACTTGAAGAATCACAACGCAAATTGTAACCTTTGTCTGCCAACTTTTCCTTGGAGTCAGAGTCAGTATTACAAGAAACCTGTTACACAAACAGTGAACAACAGAAAAAAAAAAAAAAAAACTGAGATTGAGTTTTGTTGACAATACTAACAAATTTTGTAACCAAGATCGTCAAATTACTGAGGTTGGATTGGACTAGGGTTCAAATTCATGGGTCAAAAGGGGCAATCAAATTCATGTCAGTGAACCAAGACCCAGTATAACCAGTTTCAAACCTTTGGTTTTTAAATCTCTTTTCTTTCCTTGATGAAAAACACCCAAAATCCCAAATACCCAGCATTTGCAATAAAAAGTCTAAACTACCAATACCCAACATTTGGCCATACGTTATGTTTGTATGAACATCTATTCGCAGAGAAGTTAAATGTTAGAGAATGAAAATAAAAGCTGTAACATGCCTCATTAAGAGGATCTTCGTTCATGTGCTTGTCTTCTATCAAAGGGTCTTGGTCAAGCTTGAAGCTTAACAGAGCCGCCATTTTCTGTTGTTTCTCTAACATAAGTGCTTCACACTGGTCCTTCATTTGGTCAAATGATAGTGGGTTCATCAGTAGTGGTGCATTTGTCACTTCTTGTGCTGTTTCCATGACCTGCCAAGTAAGTTTTGCATCAATAATAGTAAAAAATGTAGACAAAAAAAAATGTCCTCATTATTTATCAACTCTGAAGGGGTGGCAGCTTACAGATTCTAACAACTTGCTGACACTCAGAACATCATTTGAATGGATCGACTCAGATATTCTAGTATCAGATTGAGAAATGCTTTCTTCAAATAAAGTGTCCTCATCTCCTACAAGAGAAGGAACCAAATCCTGCATTTGAAATTAAAGTCACAAACAATCAGACAGAGTCTAAAAATTTACATGTATCTGAAAACTTCCAGTTGTCTTGTCTAACATGCGAAACAGTAGTACATATCATATGTGCCCCTGAAAAGCATGAGATAATTCCAAGGCCCTCCCTACCAGATTAAACTGTCTCTCAATTAAAGAGTGAGAAAAGAGGGGGTTGTTCAGTGAATGTGAGATTGCAATTCAGAAGAGATTGATAACCTCTTCAGAAAGACGGTTTCCATTCAGTGCGTAGGGTGAGCAAGGGTGTCCCGCTGTCTCCATGAAAAGGGGGGCCCTCAAAAGAAAAGATTCCTCTGGTGAGAATTCTTGAAACAGCTGTTCTTTTAATAAATCCTGCCAAAAGTCAACAATTTAATCATTTTATTAAAATTAATTAAAGTATTTGGTTGGTCTTTAAATTCTGTAGCTGTTAAGGGACTTCAGGGCATATTTAGTAATAACCACATGCAACTAAATTATAAGTTAAAGCTTAACTACTTAAGCTTTTCTGTGAAACAAATTACCTCAGGTAAATCTTCAAATCTCTCTACCAATTGTGAAATGACAGCATCTCTGAGTTGCTTATCATCCTTGTGTAATTTTGAAAGGAAGTCTGATGCAGCTGCCTCATCTTCTTCAGAGCCGTAAATTACAGAACTTTTGGAAGATGATAAAAAAGCAAGTTCCAGACTGCCATCATCAATAATAGATAAATGCAAATCAACCTGCCACAAAATAAGCATTATTTATTCATTAGCATTTAACAAATAAAGAAGAAATAAAGGCATGTCAGTTGAGCATTTTACAACTGGAGTCGTATAAATTAACACAGAATAGTTAAGTGTATATTATGAATTAACACATTTGGCACCTGAAGTAACAATGTTTTTGTTTTTTGCAATCTGGTCCCTAGACAATGCAGAATCCGGCCATGAACCTACCAGACCTTATTTTGAAACTGAAGAGATTCAAATGAAAATAAAATGTAAATGATATCTAGCTATTGTTGGTGATATCACTGACCAATTGGTCTGAAGTAGATTCTCTGACAAGCACAACTATCTGGGGCAGGTCACTAGCTTTGGCTGAAAGCAAAAGCATAGCTGTAGCCATTGTGTGGAGGGACCTTTTTCGGGAAGCCTGCAATGAAACTTCATTTACCATGGAGAGGTAAGAGAGCAAAAAAGGCAAAAATGGTTCCATTATATGAGAAATGATAAGATAATAATACAAAGGTATTAAAAATATAACTAATTTCTTGAGAGTTTTCTATATTATTTTTTCTTGCTTGATGTCTTCTGCGTCTTTGTGTGTTTTTGAGCTAAAGTATTATTTGTCTGTTAAGAAACTGACATAGCCTGATAAAGTGTACTTTTATTTGCTAGGCGACTAGCATTTTCCTCATGTGACACATGCTATTTTAACAGCAAGTCTTCTTGTGCATATAAACAACATAACCATTTTTGAGTTTAAAGCAATGCCATTGGGTTAACTTATGCCCAAGTTTCAGAATTTAATGAATGAGGCAAATTTAGAATTTCATGACAAAATAGTTACACTGATAGCTAGGAAGCCATTTTAAAAATTAACAGAGAACTCAAGACACCGCAAGCTCAAACTTCAATGTTCTTCTTTATTATTTCAATGAAAGTTTAAGATGTAGTTTTTTTATGAACTTACTATCAGGGCTAACTGAGATGCTCCTCAGAGAGAATGCCAGCTGGAAACAACGAACAAGTGCCTTGTTGCTGGAATCCTGATACAAAATATAACGGGTGTTTAAAGTAATTCCACAAAAAATGAGAACACATAACACTGTGCAGATGTAATGAGAAAGATCTGGCTAATATGTGAAATTGATAACTAGTGTTACATACCTCACCTTCTACCGCTAAAAACCTATCTCTTTACCTCAGCTAGTTTTAAACCTATTTCTTTACATGGAACTAAATTGTACATTACAATGCTGTGCAGTCATAAATGTTGGCAGTTTCAAGCATGCCTTTGCAAAATGTAATTGGTGGCCTTGCAAAATGGAAGAGATCATACATGTTTCCATAAAGAATATATAATATACTTTTTTTAACTCTGCATAACATAGGAAGTTATACTTTATACTGCGTGTGTGCCCCTCCTTGACCCCATTTATTTTAAAAGATGCTGAAACTGCCCTCATTCATTTTCTGGAAGGATATTCAATTTTTTACATGTTACAGTTAATAATTTGAGATTTGTTGGCAAAAAAAGAATTATTCCAAGATTGTTATATAAAGAAATTACTTCGGTCTTTAAAACCCGTAAGGCAAGGTCAAAAGTGTGTGCCATCGCCTCATAATTTGCCGGCTTGTTTTCTTCTGAGATTGCTTGATTCCAAATTGATGAAAGCAGAACGCCCACTTGCTGGCTACTTAAATGCATTGACTTTGTTTCCTAATTGGATTGATAAATCAGAGAAATGGTAAGTAATAAAAAGAATCAGTTACTATCAAAGGAACTGCTTGCCTACACACCCTGCACCCTTTGCTATATCTATCAAGAAACAAAGAACCAGACTGGGTATGTACCCCAGGAGATGAGTCTCTTCACCGAAATGCCCTCAGCTCAAGTAAGTTTATCAGACTGGTAAACCTGGGACTAAAGGCTTGGCTGTTGTTGTTGTTGTTGTTGTAAACCTGAGACAAGGGCATTTACCAGAAAAAGAAGAGACTCTAAGAGGTTATGTAATTACATATGCAATGCCATAGCAGGTACCTAAATAATTTGAGAGAAATAAGTGTAGTCCTAATTTTTAATATACCAAACAAAGCTTGCAATTTTTGCATCTTTATCATTCCAACGAGCCATAATGACAATTTGGATTTGTTTATTAAATCCAAAAGAAAATTTAAACACTTCATTATTCTGTTTGTTATGACTAGTTAATTTAGAGACTATTGCATCTTATTGAAACAATTTAGGGACAATAGTACGTGTAGGAACATTTTCAAATGCTCCCAACAACCCGGATTTTTATTAAAGGTGGATATTTCAGACATACATGACTTTCAGTTCTTGCAATACTGCCTTTCTCACAATCTTCATTCAACACCTCATCCATTTCCGATCTTCCCTGTGAAGCTGAACAACTCTCCATACTTTTTTCTGTTACAACCCATGAGGAAGAGAACGCTGAAAGCGCAACTAGAAGAGTTCCCTTTGCGTCATAAGCAGACAAAGGAACTGGGAGGTCAAAAACCGACCAGGGGCATTTGAGTGAAGGAAAAAGAGTTGCCGAGAGAAGACGGTGCGAGCCGACTCTAGTTTCGTGATCAGGATGCATCATAGCCAGGAGTAGCTGCTGAAACAGAGATTCTGGAAATACCTGAAAGTATATACAGCAGTTTTCATCCAGCAATTATAATATGGTGTACTGTTAACAAGTATCGAAAATTGACAAGGTCACTTTTATTTTTTTATTTCCTAGCCTGACACCATATATTATGATTTCAGGCATTTATGTTGGTTAAAAGTATCAGAATGCATATGATCAGAGGTGGAAATTGATATTGCATGCAGCCTTTTAACATCAAGTGTGCTATTCTTCTCAAAAAGGTATTCTTTTATTATAAATGCTTTTTATGGTTTGATTTACAGCTTTATAATGCTATGTGAAAAGAGGAAATTACCTTCTTATCATAAGACAAATTAGGAACAGAAGCTGCTATCCTTGCAGTACGGTAAACTGACGAAATAGTTGCTCTGGCTATAGTTGCAGTAGAAGATATACTTTCAAGCACAACAGCTAGCATATCAAGAATAGGCCCCACATCACCTACCTTTCCATCATAAGATAATTATTTTAGAGATACAACAATGTGAACTATTTCTCCCAAGTCAGTAACATGAGACAATACTTGAATACTGCAAAGAACCCCATGCAACACTCCATGTATGAGAATCATTGACACACAATGCTCTTCGCTATGACTAATTAATTATCACTTCCCATCAAAAAGAAAATATAGAAAAAATATAAAACATTGCATAACCTTCTCACTCAATCGCAGAAGGCAAGCCTCCAAGGCTGAATGAAGAGCCGAGTTTGATCTGCTGTCATCATCTTCTGATGTCTCTATTGCAAATTGCATGCACTTGCGCATGTGCCTCACCAGGTCACTAATTGCAGTAACTATATGCACTGAGGCATGGAACTTCACTTGCTGTGCAAGCTGACTTGCCACCTTCAGTATGTTTAACTGCAAAAGTGGTTGCTTTGCCACATTCTTGTGGTCTAGGTGCTTGATTGTGATGGATAGTAGTAAATGACTACTTTGCCCTGAAAATTTGAAAAATAACAGTCAAAGTATGTCCCTCCGAAGAAGTATCGAAATTAGCCATTTGCAGAGAAACCCTTCTCATATCAAGGGAGTGTAGAAAAGCCCTCTAGTTCATATATTTTGTACAAAGGCACCTACTTTATGGAAATTCAATGCAGCTGTGCAGTTGGTTAGCTTTAAACCTTTCCTCAAAACCATAGTATTATAAAACAAATAAAAAGCAGAAGATAGCAGTGCAGCTGTGCCTCAACCAAAATACTTTTAGGCAGGATGCAAGGCTTATCATAGCTTATACTCGCTTCCAGCCAAACATCACAGAAGATCCTCTCATTTTAAGAGCCTAATTTTTTCTTGTTGCCATGTTTGCTGGT
The DNA here is from genome assembly GCA_028015225.1 of Carex myosuroides. Classification (NCBI taxonomy): domain Eukaryota; kingdom Viridiplantae; phylum Streptophyta; class Magnoliopsida; order Poales; family Cyperaceae; genus Carex; species Carex myosuroides. Next base: position 2,767,943 of record CM051477.1, read on the forward strand.
TTTGGTATTCATTTTCTAGGCAGCGGTCAGACTTCTTTCCAATTTGACTATATTATACAGATGTCCAGTAAACCTTGACATACACTAGAACTGTTTTAGGATTACGTGATGAATTCACAAGAAACAGCACCTGAACTATCCATAGAAAGCTGCATCTCTGACAAGACTGAAGTTGCAATACGGCTTTCGGTAGTCCAACAATCCAAGCTGTCAAAGTATCTAAAGAGGGGCTCAAGTACAAGCCGTACTGTAGTCGCGTCCTTTGCTAGTTTTGCCATATTCTGCAAACAAACCCTTGACCAGTATTCAGGGTTGTTATGTGAAGCATCCCTGAGAAAGAAAACACAATCATTAAAAACCCTTAGCTAAATTTTGATGTTGGTTACACATTCATTGCTCATTGTTCTCATTATAGCTATTATTTTCATGTATTTTTTCATTATGATGCTTAGCTTAGCTCTTAGTGTTCCTAGTACTTCATTAATATTAGCAGTGATGACTGATGAGGAATTATAACCATCATTGACTGTACATTTTTCAAAATATAAAAGAAAATAAAACAACATGAGAGGCCTCACAATATAGAAACTATTTCTTCATTTCCTGATTGATTCTGAGTCAGTGTGGATCCAGCTTTAGAGGGACTCTCAACCACTTTATAGTTCTCCATGGTAACCGACACAATCTACCACAAAACATGGAAAATCCAAATTAAAAACGAAATAGGTATACATGCAGTATATGACCAGGTGCTAGTTCAAAAGCTGGTAATGGATGAACCACATAAATTCCCCTAAATGTCAAAGCAGTCGCACTTAGTCCCCCCAGAAATTTCAAACAAATCTCCTATACTTTGTTTTCACAGTTCTAATAGTTAGGTATCAAATTGATAATTGATATAAGTGTTATGACAGGCAATAGTGATTACAAAGTAGTTCCAACAAACCTCAGACTTAAATTAGAAATTTTAAAAATATTGGACTTAAGCCCGCTTTCAGAAAGTATTTAGCACAAGCACTCTTGTGATCTTGTCCTCCAAATATGAAATATACTTAACTGTGGTGAAAGACAAGTAACTGTATCATTCTGGAGGGTTATTTGCATACCTTAAAAGTTCAAGGGACAAAGGCCCAATGGCTACAGTCACTAAACAACAAGGGAACTTCTCTAATACATCTGAAAAGAAATGAAACGTACCTTTTCAAAATCCATTGACACATGAGAATAATCGCCCATGAATTGCACCTGGATAACACAAGGCAAATTTGAGATAGACATGTAGCTTAAAACCACAAAGCAAGATCCAAATAAATTTTATCCTACAATACCATTGAAGCAATAGCTTGCAATGCCGCAGATCGTAATTGCAGACCCTTATCATCATCCCTTAAATCTTGGCCTAGCTCACAAAGCCTTGAAATCAAGCCTTCTACATTAAACATGTATGCACCACCAACCTAAAATAATAGTAAATCAGTAAGACTTTCAAAATAGCGGGGTGCAATGTTCTCACGGTTTTAAGAAATACTCAAAAAAGCCCCTCTCATTTTATTATCTACAAAACGTTGCTACTCTGTTCAAAATAAAAAGGCAACCACACTACTCTTAGTTGGAGCTTTAGCTCCCCTTTCACTTTATGATGTATGCATTGAGAAGATAAGAAGGGATAGAAGTTGTAATCGATATCCCTGTAAAGTTTTCTGCATGTTACACCACACGGAATAGATAATCTAATTTAACTGAAGCCATTTTTGTTATTTCATCAGAGAAAAACCTCTTGTTGTGTCTGCGACAAAAATAGTGTTAAAGAACAACTAACAACAGGGGCTTACTCTGAATTTCTTTAAGATTAGGGATTCCTTAATGAATAAGGAAACAAAAGGTAATTTTTCTGCAAGATACTTTCGATTTTCTGGTATTTATTCATTTTTTATATTTTTGTTGTTTCATTACTGGTATAAGATAAGTAATGACACTAAAACTTCTCATCTTTGTGTCTAACCCCTGAAACATTTGGTGAAGTTTGCAAAAGCTCCAATTAAGATTTGTCAAATAGTTGAATGACAGTGATACCTCATACCTGGTTGGTAAGAAAATCGACAAGTAGGAGGCAGCCGAGTATACGCATCTCATCTTGCCCTTGATCAAGAAGAGTTCTTACTACTGTCAGAGAGCTTGGAGCTAGTAAAGGCCTGTACTAACATGCCCAAACAAAGAATTTAAACAATCTGAAAACAATAAATTACCTCCAAGAAAGCATTTATGTATACCCCTGCAAAGCATTATAGTCCCACCAACTGAAATACGTCCCACATTCCACTTTAAGCACAGTTCAAATTACATCTAGTCTCCTCCATAATGTCCTAATGGTAAAACTGAATTTGAGCAATGCTACCACTATGTAATGGTAAGGAGCTATTCTAGAGTAAATAAGGACAAAATTATATTAGAGATGCATTGTCCTTTGTAGGATAATGTAATATTTCTGCTGTTTTTTGGGGTACAGAAACATTTCAACATTTTACAGGGTACATAAAAACAGTACTTGCACAAAAATAGTCAATTAGAGTTAATGATGGTCTATTGTATAACTTACATTTGCTCCTTGCATGAAGAAAGTAATTTCCCATAAATACGCGGTACAACTCTGGCAAGATAGAAGTGCTCACTCCGCAACTCTTTAAAGCATTTCTGCTCTAGGTAATTTGTGATCTGATAAGCAAGATGCAATTAATTTGTCATTATATTGAACCAAGATGATCACACCCTTTAATTAAACAAAAATACAAATAACAACCAACATGCCTCTACTTGTCAACAATTTTTGGGTTATATGCATATAACATTGAAACACTAAAACCAAGAATAATTTAACTGAGAGTACCAATAAGTTTCTCCATAGCTACTCACCCAATTCAAAGTACACAACAAGTCCATCTCAAGTTGAAACTCAACATAAATTTTATTTTCCTTGAATTTAGTTCAATTTCTGCTTAGGGGAGTAAATAAGCTTGGAAAAATTAGTGGTAAAATGAGGAACTTTCAATGGAGTAAACCGGAGCCATCACTTTCCGCTAATAATTGGGTTAAAATCACAAGCACCTCTCAAGGACACTGAGTGTTAGTTACTACATAAATGCTAGGTGCATTTTGCCAGCATAATTATGCATTGCACATCATTTGCAAATAACCAAAAAATTTCTGATGAAAAGAAAAGAAAACATAATGCATACATCGGGTATTCTTGTTGGGTTCTTTGAAGTATAATTACACAGCTTCCCAATCATCCTGTCATTTGGCTCTGCATCCTACATATTATAAACATAAAGGAAACATAATGCTTGGAGAAAAAGACAATCTTAATTTGCTCTTCAAAATCAAGAAATCTAATACACCTCCATTTAGTAAAACAGGAGAATTAGCGTAAAAAAAATGAGAGTGTATGCTCATAAAATATGAATGGACCAATGAGTGCATACAGAATTATAGTATAAATAGAACTGTTCAAATTTAATAATTACAAGATAGGAATAAAACCTGAGATCGAGGGAATATATTGGCAAGAATCTTTTTGTACCGTTTGACAGGTTGTCTTGATCGAGAACGGAAAGCGGGACAGAAGAAGCATAGCTTACCACAAACCGGCACCACCTTTCTTGACACAACCCCCATTTTTCCTTTTTTCTCCTAATCTTTTCTCTCTTTGCCTTTTTTTTTTATTTTGTGAGGGGGAAGGGGGTAGATCACTCCCCGTTTCCTTCCTCTCACTTAAAATCACGCAAGAACCCCAATTTGGAACTCAATTTCTCCTGTAGCATAAAATTCTAATCGGGTTTTCAGTGCCATAATATGAATCTGCAGTATAAATGCAAATGCATGATTGAAAAGGGGAACTATTAAGTTCACTAAATACATACATTTCAATTAAGGGAAAGAATTCAGTACTCCAAAATAGCAAAAAAAACAAGAATTTAGTAATTTGGCAACGCAAGGAGAAGGAATCCGTCCGTCAAACAAATTTTACGCTTGCTTTGTTTCGATATTGGATCAAGGGCAAGAAAAGATGAAACAATCATAATCAAAGACAAAAACATACCAAGTCATGTTTTGGCACCACCTGCTAGAGAAAAGGGGAAGGCGCTTTGGATGTATTTCTACCGCGATTCTCTATTTTTTTCTTTCGCCCGAATTTTGATTCGAACAACAGAGGGGAATGCAAGGTTTGGCCAAAATCCAGAAAAATGCAAAGCTTTCAGGTCTCTATACGGCAAGATTTAGGGATCTCCTAACGTCTCTTTCCTCCGTTTAGTTTGTTTCTCTCTCCACCTTTGCATTAACTCGGTGTGGTTTGGGAAGGAGCTGCTATGAGTTATGACCAGTTCATTTGACAGCGGTTATATGGGAATATGAAAGAGATGATGACGAAAGGCAAATTATATGAAGTTTTCAAGAATTGAATTGAATACAAAATAAATAAATGGTAATAGGTAAGAATAGTTCAAACTTCAAACTAGTGATTGGCGCAGGCTCCTGGTTCAGGTCCAGGATGCCCAATTTTGACGAAGATGCTCCTACGATTTGGATCCCCTGTGGCAGTCTTTGTGGTGCTTCACTCAGAGTGGCATCTGCGCACTTATCCTTCTTTTTAGATTACCCTCTTTTGTAGTTGGAGAGATTAATGTCAACATCGATGTAATAAATATCTGCTGAGCGCTTGAATCTTTGACAATTCAAAAATAAAAGTAAAGCCTACGGTTTTATACATAGGTACAGCCGAAATTTTTATTAATAGAAAATAAAAAAAAAAATATCAACATTGAAAAACGTTTTCGTTGGAGTTTGAGATGTAGTAAAAACGTGATGGTCCATAACGTCCAAAGGACAATATGGACCATTACGGTCCAATTAGCGATGAATAAGCAAAATACAGACCGTTATGGTTCAGAACGGCCAAGAAGTCGCAGAAAAAAAAAAATCCTGGCCATTATGCTCCATAACGGGCAGGCACAATTTGTACCGCAAGTCATGATGCAAGTCATGATGGGAACAGTAAGAGGAAATGGCCAAACAGAGAAATTGAAGAGAAAGAAAGTGCCTCTCTCTCTCATCCAGCTAATCATGCAAGGCCTACAGAAAAAGTAGTAGATAAGAGTGTGAAGAGGTCACTGAGCCAGATGACAAGCAGCAAGAGAAGGATTGGACTCCTCCAGTTCCTCCCCCTGGTCATAAAGCTCTCAAGAGGTAACAAATTGTTTGATAGTAGTTTCTTGGCCGTTATGGAGCATAACAGCCAGGAATTTTTTTTTTTCCTTTGCCTTTGGCCGTTCAGGATCATAACGGCCCGTGTCTTTATGTGCTAATCAGTTGGAATTAAGTGCTACTTTGACCGTTATGGTCCATAACGTCCACGTTATATTTCAAAATTTCATCAAATCGTTCTTCAATGTCAATATTAATTTATTTTATTTTCTATTATTAAAAATTTCGGTAGGTACAGCTTTAATAAATATCTGCAATGTGATGTTCGCATCTAAATATTATAACCTAATTAATTTTTGTTAACTTCCATATACTTTTTATGAGCTGTGCCACGGTACTTTGTACAGCACACCGTAACACATTTTTTTTTTTCAATATACGATTAGATATATCATAAAAACAGACCAAATTTCATAATTTAACTCGTCTTGATGGCTATTCAAATGAGGTCACAATTCTACAAGTTTTATATGCATATAATCGAAGTGATATCAAGCACATTTAACAATTTAAATTTTGTTAATTTAAGTACAAAATAAATTAATATTAGCATTGTCTAATACCAATAATCATTACTATTGAAATTCATTATTATTTTTAAATTTTTTAAATACACTATGCATCAAAAAAGCAATTTGAAAAATTATTTTACAATTAGAAAAGAACATTCTGGATTTAATCTCAGGAAATTTGTTTTGAGATTCGTACCAGAGTTAAAGAACTTATAATTGCACCCTAGATAATACGAGGAGATACGAATTCGTCATAGCCCGAGTGAAGAGTTTTCGAGTTTTTCTTTCTTTTTTCTGTGGGAGAAGGGGGGAGTGCGTATCCTCGGAGATATCTCATATTTTGCGTGACCTAGGTGTCCAGTGCCTATTCGGGAATAGCACAGGGCCAGTATTATTTGAACTTTAATAATACTTTGAGATTTGTGCAGAACTTATTTGAACGGTTGAGATTTTCTAAAAAACTACGCAAAATAGGAGATATCTCACAGGATGCGAATTCGGAAGGGGCGGAATTCGGATCCAATGAAGTAACCCAATCTTTGGGTTTTCGATCGACACCGTCCGATTCGAATCTGCGAAAATCCATCTCCAAAGTGAGCGCACATATTCCGACGACGAATTCGAATCCCGAGACAATCTCGAGCGACGAATTCGAATCGGACAGTCTCGATCCAAAATCTAAAGATTGGATTACTTTAAGAGATCCGGACCCGGAGGAATTCAGATCCAGTGCAGTAACCCAATTTTTGAGTTTTGATCCAAACCGTCCAAGATGCTCTAACACGAATCTTAAAGAACCTGGACCCCACAAATAATACTGGCCCCTGCGCTACCACCGAATAGGCACCGTACACGTCTAAACTCAAAAATTGAGTTACTTTAGGGGATCCGTACTCGACCCGGAGGGGGGTTGTGGTGGTTGGTGGTGGTGTAATTACATAGTACGAAAAGGAAATATGCAGAGAAAAATAGGACGAAAAGGAAATATGTATAGTGTTTACTATACATACCTGCTCCTTTAATTTATGGAACGGTGACAGTAGGAAAAATATAATTCCTATTGAATGGTTGGATCAAATCTCACCCCGTATCAGTTAAAACTTAAAAGCAACGATTCAATTGTTCGATTTTAATAGGACGATCAGTTTACACAATGACACGTAGCCATGTACGTTTCAAACAGAAAATTACAATAGATGCCTTGTCGGCTTGGGATCCGTATCCTCTCAGGTACCTGACTCAAGCAAATTAAATGGACGGCCAGATTAATCTTATCTGAGCCAAATTCAATCCAGTATCTATAGAAACGGTAGAGGGCTTGTTTTGAGATTCGTGCCATGTTAAAAGAACCGTCCCATCATAATTTGCTTGAGTCAGGTTACCTGAGGTGATGTGAATTCATCGGCTTGTCCTAAGCACATGTTTAGTGGAATTCGGATCTAGTGAAGTAACTCAATTTTTTGGTTTTAAATCGGGACCGTCTGATTCGAATCCGAGATCATCCATTCCAAAGTGGAGCGCACACATTCCAACAACGGATTCGAATCCCGAGACAATTTCGAGCGACAGAATCGAATCGGACTGTCTCGATCAAAAATCCAAAAGCTGAGTTACTTTAGGGAATCCGGACCCGGTTTAGTGGCCCTTGATTGCGTCATAACGCTACCTCGTCCAGTAGGAAACTGTCACTTGATTTAATTTTTGGGATCCATTTATGGCTACCGGAGAGTTTGGTAAAATAATAAAAGATATATAGTCCCTTGACCTTGAGTCTTCCATTTCTCATTCATTTTTTTCGGCTTCTACCTTCTTCTTCTTTTTTTGTGAAATTTTACATTTTATTTGTTAGTACCGCCGTTTCAAATATTAATTAACAAGATAAGAGATTAAATGCCTATATTTTTTGTTTCTCAATCATATGTCTACTTATTTAATTTTCTAATAGGAATTTTTTTAAATTTATATGTCAATATAAAACCGTTAGATGTTAATATATATTATTTTCTATACATACTCATAAAAAATTATCATTTTTTCTTATCTTAGTTTTATATGAATCAATAAGTTAAAAAATTAACGTCCAAAATTTATTCATATCGGTATATTTTTGCAATCTCTTAATACTAATCAAACAAAATTGAAATGTCATGATCTTTTACGTGTGCATAGAGAAAACTATATATATCATATCCGATGGTTTTTTTTTACATTTAAGTTTTAAATTTTAAATTATTATAGTTTTAAAAATAGAAGCATAATGGAGACAAAAAATAGATGTATTTAAACCCTCAATTAATAATGCTTGTATAATTTTTTTTTTTGAGAAACTTTGACAGTGGCATAATGCTTGTATAATCATTTTCTTTTACTTTTGATTTGGAGCAGACACTTTATTTGATTTTTTAATTAATCTCATTATTTGTCTGCATAATTGCTAGTGTTTTGCGAGTGCATATCCTCTGAGATATCTCATATTTTGGGTGACTGACGTGTCCGGTGTCTATTCGGGGATAGCGCAAGGGACCAGTATTATTTGAGCTTTGATATTCGCGAGATTCGTGCAGAACGTATTTGAACGGTTCAGATTTTCCAAAAGGTCACGCAAATATATGATATCTCAGAGGATGCGAATTCGTATCGTGCCGGATTTGCTGTAGCACTTGCGCGTAAATACCAATGCCGTGCTTTCTGTTAACTATTAAAAGCATAGTGATAATTTAATTGTTCGGGAAAGGTTCGGCGAGGTAAAAAATTCGTGATTCGGATATAATTCGGGAATGATTCAGTATAACAAGAAAGAAAAAAACCCAAAAGACTCTAAATTTTTTTTTTAAAAAAGAAATTAAAAAAAATCATGTTTTTATAGCGAATAATTCGTAATTCTCGTTTTATTCGCGAATAAAACGTATTATATGTTTTTTTGCGTTTTATTCAGAGTTCGGTTCGGTAACGTCAAAAAAAACGTTTAATACGCGAATTATTCGGATTTTATACGCGAGTCTTGTCACTATGATTAAAAGAGGTTAGAAATGCCAAATTTGCTATGTGACACACCTAGGTTACACAAGTGCAAAGAGCGCATAAATTTGTGTAACAGTGAAATAAGAGAGGGAGGACAGCTAATCTCATTTTTATTATTATATATTTAGTTATGCTCGTATTCGTCCAGCTCATGGTGTGCTAATTAAATTTCCAATCCATGGGAGTAGGTATTCTCACATGACAGTCGCCTTCATCTCAAATAATAAAGTAACACTGCAAGTCGAATCTGAGACAACTATTCCACCGAAGATTTGTCTAGTCATCCAATTAAATACACACAACGAACTCCGTTCATGGAGTCCGCTTCGGCGCTTCCTATGAGTTAACAAAATATTTGAGTTTAATTAAATTAGGGTTTGCTTTCAAATATAAGGTTTTCAATTGTGACGATTAGTGTTATCAAAATCGGATCGCATTAAACCGGAACCGGAGCCCTTTTTTATTTGGTTTGATTAGAAGACCGTTCTGTTATTGAACTGTTAGAAACCGGTTTAATGGGTCGGCTTTTAATAAAAAAAACGAGTAACTCGAATTTATACTGGTTCACTTTTGTACAACTTTTTTTTTTTGCATTAAATATGAGAGAGATGTCATAAACAGTCCAATACGATGAATTTTTTTTTTTTTTGGTGTCAAATAGAGAGCAATGAGTCTGACAATGGACGCTATGAAAAAACAGTCCAATAGGAACCAGCCATAAACTCCAAGGTAACCTGACCAGCTAAGTAATAAGCTGTTGCAATGCATAGAAACTACTAATACACAACAACTACTAATACAAACACTAAAAAAGAGCCCCTGGAACAGAACCACATCCCACCAGAGAAATATGTCAGCACAAGCCTGAATCAGAATGTTAACAAATTTAAACATGCTTAAGAATCTTCGACTAGTACTTGCCACTGGTACATCATCAAGAACTCAAATACACATGACATCCTCGTCAGACAAAACAAAAATTAATTATAACAGCGGTAAACTAATTGCCACGAGCTTCCCTACGCGTGGCATCATGAAGGATGTCGATGTCAACCCCATCAGGTGGCAGCAACACATACCGCACCACAGATCCCCTTATGAAGCAGTTTCGCACTGATAACTGGATATAAAAAAAAATAAAAAAAAAGTATCATACAAGGTTAGTCCATGATAGTACAGCAATGATATTAATAACGTAATTCTTTTCCTTTTGTACAGGAGGTGCGTCATTTAAGATTCAATTAGTATGTTACATAAAAATACTTGTAACCTGACAAAACTTAAATAGATTATATACATCACTCGTTTAAGTTCTCACTTGAGATCCTAAGAGTTGCAATAACTACCATTTTTGTCCTAAAATTGTATCAAGAAATGATGCAAATTAGTTTCAGTATGCCCCTTTCTAGGTCTTTTCAATGATTTGTAATTTTTTTCAATTCTTCTTCTTTTTTCATCAACTTGACTTGAGAGATGAACGCGGCAGGTACAAAATCACAACATTTGGGACCAAAAGTATTTAAGTTCCAATGTTGAGGGACCAAACAGGAAACAATTGAAATTACAGAGAGCATTTCTTAATTTTTCACAAAACAGCTTCAAATCAAGGATTTACAAGGTTGCCAGAGAATGAGAATGTTATAATTACATTGAACGGGAACAGGAATCAGGAACACCACCCCGCATGAAACTAGGAACAGTGGGGGCAGTGATTCAGAGTGAGTTGGTTGGAAAGATGTACTAGATTTAGGGGGAAAAAATCAGATTAAAAAATTACTATTTACTTTATGATAATCTGATACCATAAACTGCATTTAGTGGAAATCAAAGTAGTGTCTTCTTTCTGGAGTCTTTTAATTGTTATTTATGAGATATGTGAAAAAAAAATAGGATATAGGACTGGATGGTCAAAGAAATTGATAAAACATCAGGACTAAGCTTACATAAAAGAATAACGCTAGATGAAGTTCAGATCACTTAATTTTTCCGTTCCAAGATATTGCTGTTCCCTATTACAGAATGACTGTAGCAGTACAGAATACGGACCCCTGTACCATACTCTGGTAACCCTGGATAGTACTCCACCAGCTTATTACAAGCAATGCCTACACCGAAGTGCACAGATTGGTAAAGCCAGTTTGGTCGAAAACTCCAAATACTACATGTATTATAGGGCATTTTTTGTGGGGACTTAAAAGCCATCACATTCCATTTTTAACTTGAGTTGCAATTAAGCACCACAGGAAAGCAAAATTCACATTTAACAGGACTCAAGAAGAATCTAATGATTTTAGAAAGTAACGATATAGCTGAACTTTCCACATTTGTACCATGTTTGGTCAAAGACAACTGCATTTTCAAATCCATTTGATTTCTAGCGAGATTTAAGTAATTTCAAAAGATGGCTATTTAGACATGATTTAATCCCCTCAGGAAAAGGTAAAACCAGCATCTATCATGTAGTTAAATTATTTAATTTATTTGGGAGCACATAAAGGGCGCAACTATTTTCACTGCACATCTCTCATGGAGTTAAAATACACAATTGGTCACTAACTTCACTGAATTCTCATTATCATAATTGTGCATAAACTAATCTCATTAATTATAACAAGCTCCTCTAAACCAAAACATTAATCTTGCCATATCAATATCTCTATAGAAAAGAGGAGGAGAAGTCCAAAGATAGTTCTAAGCTGCTTCCAGTCTTGTTATGGGAAGAAAAGACGTTAAATTGGAGGTTTAATCGAGGTTATGTGCAGAATCTATATTCCAGCCATAACAATGAAACCATAAAAATTGATAACTTCCGATCATCCACCAATCAAGGAACAAAGACAAGTAAAACCAAGGTCATGATGAGTACACATCCAAAACTAAAACCCTAAAACCGAACTGGAGAAAAAAGTTGATAAATTACCATGTGAGGATACTTCTCCTGATCCACAACCCGAGTATTTTCTAGCTTAATATTGAGATACTGATCGACAGAGAGTAGCGTGCCTCTAATCGCCAGATCGTTCTTCAACTCCACTGTCACCTCCTTTCCCACCAGCTCTTTGAAGTAAGAGAAGAACAACTAAACAACACCACACAAAAAGAGAAAAATTCCAGAGAAGGTCAGTTTCCGCTTAGCTTAAACCCTAGAACTAAAGTAAAGACGAGAAATTTTACCATCTTTTTCGCGGTTTCTCGGTTGATTCAGGTTTGCGGAAAGACAAATAAAAGCACCCGAGCACGCTCGCCCGATGTCTCTGCCTAGAGAATTCGGATCCAGTGAAGTAACCCAATCTTTGGGTTTTGGATCGAGACCGTCCGATTTGAATCCGCTAAAATCCATGCCCTAAGTGAGCGCACACATCCCGACAAAGAATTCGAATCTCGAGCGACGAATTCGAATCGGACGGTCTCGATCCAACCCAAAGATTGGGTTACTTTAGGGGAGAGGTAGTTATCTAGTTATCTAATGTTCATACAAGGCCCATAGGCAGAGTCCCTGGATGGGCTCATTTAAAGGCCCATAGGCAGAGTTCCCGGATGAGCTCGTTTAACCTGTGTCTTAGAAAAGTCGTCTGATGCCGACTGTCATAAAATTAGGCCCATGAAGCGGGTCATACCTGGCTTGATATTCAAAACTATCAAATTCATTTTACTTTATTTGGTCCAACACTAAAATTCAAAATATAATTATATTTTGACACATCTTAATATTATTAATAAGGAGAAATTAATTAGTTAAATTATAAAATTAAAAATATAATTATGACACAGTGCATTCTAAAATAAAGTAAAATCATCTTAAAAACGATACAAAAACATCATAGATTGTTAGAGCACTACATAATATATACAACATCAAAAGAATGATATAAAGCAAAAACATAAACAACAAAAAAAAACTTTAAGAATCCGGTCATATTCATATAGTCCCACAAGCAAAAATTTAAGTAAGAAGGGACTACTTATATATACATCAGATATAGATATTCAAATTTACATGTGAAGTTGGCACTTGGCAGCTAACATTCTGAAAAAAAAAAAGGGATGAAAGGACAGAGAGAGAAATGAATCAGCAACTTGGGAAAAAAAATGATGTTTGAGGTGTTAGTTTTTTTCCATCAATTTGTATTGGTGTGGGAACTGAGATAGGAAATAAAATAGAAATAAGTGGAATCTATTATGCCAACCAAACGGGTGTTAGGACAAATTAAAACTAATTAAACTTAATTAGCACAAATTAAAACTAATTGAGAACTAAATTATACTAATTTGGTACATTTCTAACAAATTCTATCAAATTACAACTATTTTGGACTTCAAATAAATAAATAAATTAAAGGGACTTACTTGCAAATGTGAGAAGAGGAGGAGAAAATTTGGAGAAAGAGAGAAAGTGAGGAGAGAGAGAGTGAATTTTGTGAGAATGAGGTTTTGAAAAAAAATGACACCCCTGCTATTATTTTATAAATACCCGGGCCGGCTATTTTTTGGCCGGTTGGGATTTAAATTGTGACCGGCCATTTTTTTACCGGTTAGGAAAAAAATTGGAACCGGCCATTTTTTGACCGGTTTGGATATTTTTTAAAATACTCAGCTAAGCTGGGTATAATTATTAATTTGTATTTAATTATAGATATTAATAAAAATGTCGGCCCCAATAGACTGAAAATCATGTAAATTCCAAGAATCCCATGGTCATCCGAACGGGGCCTTAAATACTACATAAACAATGGGCGATTACATGGAAACAGATGGGTTCGACGGATTTTGTACAGGTTGTTAATCTGATTCACAAAAATTAATTTTAACAGTTTCAATTCATACTAAATAATAATAAGTTGAAAATCATCTAATCCATAATTTTATAGGCGGTCAGATCTTACGAATTTGGTAGGTTTCATTAAACTGATCTGAACAATAGCCCGGCATCATTAGAAATTTTAGAAGCACAAAATAATTTCAGACTTTCTGATCAATGTTCGGATTGCCTCTAATACACGGTGCTACACTGATTAACTTTTTATCTTCCAAATATTTTGAAAATAAAAAATATACATGCCCACTACTCTCAAGCGTGCAATTGCTTGATATGCATATATATCATATATGTACAAAGTGAGCTTATGCTTGGCTTCAGAAGAATTTCCTAGACGATAACTTCTGAATAAAAATCAATACAGATTACTGATGCACGGCAAAACTTGTGCATCTAAACACATATATTATTCTTAATGAACAAAAGGTATTGCGCCAATCCTAATTCATTCTTTATGCAATCAAATCTCGACCCTTGGTCTCCAGTGAGAAGAGAGTGGTAGCCACCCCAGCAACAAAGATAACCAGATCGAACAGAAGAATGGCTTCTGTTTGCTGGCAGTTTTCAACAAGGCTGACAGCTACTATGGGGCACAACATCCCACCGATTCTACCCATTGCTGTTGCCACACCAAGCCCAGTGGAACGTACTGAGGTAGGATATATCTACACAAAAATAAAAAATAAAACAATATATAGAATGATGTTCATTGTCTCTCTCTTATTCTACCTTAAAAGAAGTTTGGATTTCTATGGCCGCAATGGACTGCTACACGGTAAATATGATAATATAGGCACATAGTAAATAAATAGCAGCTCCCAGTTGCCAGCAACACACCATTTAATTTCTAGGTAAACCCCGCTGGGTTCAGCATTACAGAAATCACAAAACAATGGTACATAAGTTCCAGTATCATACAGTTAAAGTTCTTATTTAAACTTAGTACATAACGGACCCTTTGACTGTAGAGTACCAATGTCTTGGCCAAAAGAGTAACTTAAACTATATCACGCTATTTTGACAAGTAAACTTGATCCAGTATGACAATATTAAAGCACTAACCTCCGGGGTGTAAATATAGAGAATACTGAAGCTTCCATTGACACAAGCACGAGCACCAAAAAGGAGAGCAGTTGTAACGACTTCCTTCTGAGGCCATACCAGTGGTGCCAAAAAAGCACAGCAAGTGAAAAGCATGACATACATGGATGCTTTACGCCCGACTTTGTCAACAGCTAGAGCAGCCAATAAAAGCCCGGGTACCTCTGTTTTATTAAAAAAGAATAAAAACTAAAAATAAAATTAAAAGTTTAAACATGAAAAAAAAACCTATATTTATCAATAAAGTACCCCATGTATACCTTCCCTGGGTCTTTATCCGATCAGGAATTCGGAATTCCAACTTATAAAACATCTTTTCTGAACATCCCACCAAATCTCTTTGCTTCTAGCATATATTTTCAGAACTTCTCAAGTTCTGGCTCCAGTTTTTCTTTCATGTTGCGTTTCTAATTCAATAAATGTGATCCCATTTGTTCATAAAAAAAAATCTATTACAGCATAGATTCTGGTAATATTGTTCCAGTCAAGGATCATGAGTAACCATGGTACCTAGCCATATGTTAAACTACTAAAGCACGGTAGAAATAATTGAAACTACTTACCAGCAACACTTGTCAGAAATACATCTCTGTAAAGACTAGCATCATCCTTTAAATGACTTGGTCTTGTCAAATTGGAGTTGCATTTGCTAGTCCTACCACTGAGCTCAGATGTCAGCAAAACAACCCCATAGTAACCAAAAGCATTACCGAAGAAAACCAACCAGAGAAGCAGAGTTGATCTAACCAGCTTTGGCGATAGCAGATTAAGGAACACCTTAAACCCATTTCTTGTTTTTGTTCCTATTAGAGGAGATGACTCTGACAGGTTGACATTTGAACTGGAAGCATGATCCTCTTGGAGAGAATGTGAACCTAGAACACCAGGAGGGAGAGAAGAGTCATTCATTAGAGAATGTGAACCTAGAACACCAGGAGGGAGAGAAGAGTCATTCATTAATGCTATTCTTGTTAGTAAAAGCATGGCCTCATCTGTTTCGTCTCCTTTGCAAAGGTACCGAGGCGATTCAGGAGTGGTGTTAAAGAAGAGGAGCAGGAGGAAAGAAGGTAAGGAGGAGAGGGCCACTAACCATCTCCAGCCAAACAACGGCACGACCACCTATCATTTATTATGATATAGGTGTTAGTCTGAAACCTTGCACCTGAGCTAGGGCATTTTGGTAATTTTAATCACAGTTTCAGATACAGTAGTTAGATTAGTTCTTTAAAAAGAAACATTATCAGATTCGTGTTTTTTACTGGTAAAATCGTAAACTTAGTGGTAAAATCTGAACGTTTTTTTTACATCCAGATTAAAGATAAATCATCACTGACGCATTCAGAAAAGAGGGACCATACCCAAGCAACAGCTGCTTGAAGAATCGTTCCCACAGTCCAAAAAAATGTAAAAACAATCATCCAAGTGCCCCGGTTGGGAGAAGGAATAAACTCTAAGAACCAAGAAGCCAGCACATGGGCCCCACCCAATCCAACACCAACAAAAAATCGAAGGGCTATTAGGCAGATGTAGTTCGGTGCAATGGCACTTGCAAAACCAGCCAAGCTTGTAACTAATGCAGTGAAAAGGAAGCCCATCCTGTAGAAAAAATAAAATAATAATTACTAAACAAAGGTTTTCCAGTACCTGATTTTCATTTGAGAAGGCCAAAAAAGTAGGAGTACAACTAGGGTATTCTTAAGCTCACCATAGAATTAGTAGCTTAACTTCAAAACCTATCGGAATGACTTCAAATGATGAATCCAAACCATTGAAACCGATCTACTTCACAAGTGACACAATTACATGTCAAATTTATAAACTTTTGACTTAATTTAGTACAAAGTCAAGCGGTTAAAGAAAGAAGGTTTATAAGTTAATTTTGATACGTTAATTTTTCATTGTTTTTTGACCGCTTGACTTATGAATTCGAAAGTTTATAAATTTGACATGTAAACGCATCACTTCTGAAGTAGATCGGTTTTAACGGTTTTGATTCGTCAATTGAAGTTAATATGATAGGTTTTAGAGTTAAGCTCACCAAAGGACTTGGTGAGCTTGAAAACACCCTAGTTCTACTAAAAAAGTAGTATTGTTTTAACACAGATACAAAATTGGTCCTTTGTCCCTGGCATAACAAACTCCAACTCCTGCTGCTCTAGAAGGTACCATCACAGACCAAGCCAGATTGGTACCATAATTTAACCTCTTTGTGCTTTTTGTCAAGAATGTTAAACCATATTAAAAGCACAAGAGGAAAATACAGTAACAAGACTAAACTGATAACAAATCTAACACAACCGGTATGGTACCAGGTGTCACAGGTATGAAACAAATAGGGAACGAAGCCTGCCTTGCCTTCTGCCGTAGTTATCAGAAACATATCCCCATGTGAAAGAACCGATCATCATTCCTGCGAAGACGACACTAGAGATGAGGCTTTCTTGCTTATCAGAGATGCCCCACTCTGTTCTGACAGATGGGCCTACAAACGATAGAAGCATCATTTCCATGGCCTCAGACAACCAGCCAATGCCGGCATAAGCAAGCACAAGGGTTTGGAATTTACCAAACCCTAGAGAGAGCAGTGCTTCATCCACTGTATATGTGTAGGCCTCGTCTCCCATCTGTTTAGGATGTATAAAGATTAAAAAAAAGCACCATTTTAGTATTTTCTGATAAGGAACAAGACATTACAAACTCCGATTTTTTTATGCTGTTTTGCATATATCTTGTCAAATTAGCAGCTGAACCTTGCCTTTTCAAACAACAATCAGATTAATGGGATGCAAGAGAATTTTTTTTATGTTGACAATTTCCCCAAGTCCTCAAGTTGTCGTGTAAAAATGAACCTAGGTAGACATAGATGTTTGAAGCCGAGTTTGCTAAAAATTTGGCAAATGTTACATTTAGTACAGTCACTATGACAATGTCAAGTGCATGACTGGACCCTGGTTTTAGCAAACTTAAACAACAGTGCCTCAAAATATTGATGTTAATTACCAAAAAGAGAAATGTTAGGTTTTCCTCACAAGAGTTGTATTCTATAAAAAAGAAAAATAAAGATAACACTAGAAGGTATTTCAGCATGTGCCTAATTAAATAACATATATCCTACAGAACTCCAAATTGTAAAAAAAAAAAAATAGGGTGTTTTGTATCTATCAAGGAGTCCGTACCCGCTAGCCCGGTACGGTGCCATTAGCCCATTACCAGGATTAATCAGCTTTTCTGAACATATTGATGTCAGTATTGGAAGACTGTCTTCAAAAATCTGGTCTTTGGTGTTGATCATCTTTTACAAAGCAATCTTGTCGTTACCTAATTAGAAAGCCCATTCAGGCATTTCATCAAACAACCGGTAGATAAAATATGCTTCCAATGCAAATTTTATTGCACTATGAGCGGAATTTTTAGAAAGAAAAAAAAAACATTTTACCGAAAATAAAGCACAGAGATGAATTGAAAGGAGGCAGAGAAGAATATCACCTCAAAAATTGCTTGATCCACGGATGAAGACGGAGATTGAAGATCGCCAAATCGAATGCGAACGGATTGAAGATTGAAAAAATTGAAAAGCGCGGGTGCTTAATTTAATAGGTGAATTACGGATTACTGTTGGATTGTTCGATTGGACCGCCCAAGAAATGAAAGAAAATTAGGAAAGTTGGAAACATAATTGATTGATTTGATTTTTTTAAATCTTTTTGGGCAACTCGGTGGCCGGTGGGGAAGGTTTGGATTTTGGAACCAGACGGTTTTGGCTTGGCGCTTGCTCTATGATGGATCGCTCGTGGAATTCGGTTGCAGTGAAGTAACCCAATCTTTGAGTTTTGGATCCAGACCGTCCGATTTGAATCCGCGAAAATCTATCTCCGAAGTGAGCGCATCCCGATGACGAATTCGAATTCCGAGACGATCTAGAGCAACAAATTCGAATTAGACGGTTTCGATCCAAAGTTCAAAGATTGGGTTACTTTAGGGGATCCGGACCCTCGCTCGTGGGGAGTTGTGACACACGTCCACGGAGAAAATTAAATGTCTAAAAGAGTAACAAACTTCTCTTCCTATGTAATATTCAGAAAAGGGCAAGGAAACGGGCAACAAACTTTGTCCAGACTTGTATTTAAAAGTTTATCAGATAAACTTGATAGCCCTACTTTTTTTTTTAATTCCATGATAGCCCTACTTGTTCCCGGGTGAAGTACGACGCTTCAAAAGATCTTCCAAATCTGTGTTTTTCATTGTTTTTGTGTAATGAATGATCCTTTTCTAACATTAACGACCCGGTTCATGTTCAAAATTGATATCATTTTAGTTGGAACAGTTGTGTCCTAATTTTAGATGCATATGGATGGGGAATTCGCATCCTCTGAGATATCTCATATTTTGCGTGACTTTTTGAAAAATCTCAACTGTTCAAATACGTTTTGCACGAATCTCAAAGCTCAAATAATATTGGTCCTGCACTATCCCCGAATAGGCACCGGATACGTCGGTCACATTAAAATATGAGATATCTCAGAGGATACGCACTCTATGGATGGGTGCATGAGTCCGCACCGTTTGCATTAACTAAAAAAAACATTTTTGTCTCGACCGTCTGATTTTAAACAGAGCCAATCCAACTCCGCCTATATAACGCAAGGTTCTTTAATATTAGTGTGGATCTAATCTGCAAGGATTGTAAAGCGGATCGGACGATATTTAACTCAAAAGATTTTTTTAGGTTAATGCAGAGGATACGAATTTTGAGTGCATATGATGACTCGAATCCTATGAGATTTGCGTGACTTTTTAGTAAATCTTAACCGTTCAAATATGTTCTGCATGAATATCAAAGCTCAAATAATACTGGCGCCCTGTGCTATCCCTCAATAGACACCGGACACGTCGGTCACGTAAAATATGAGATATCACAGAGGATATGCACTTGGATGAGTCTGTATCTCTCAGTACCTGAGATGTAATTTATACAGACAGACGACCCACATTAATTTCAGCCGAACTAAATTCAATCCGATGGAAACTATAGGATTCATTTTTAGATTCGTGTCAGTTAAAAGAAGGTCCAAATTTGCAAATTACACCTCAAGTACCTGGGAATCTCAATATTTCCAGGATACCATCTCCAGCCGAGTCAAAATATTTTGGTACCTATTTGGAGTCTGCTTTAAAAGTCGTGCCAGATTAAAAAACCTGATGCAGATCTCATTCTACACGGTAAGGTACTGTACTGAATTTGAACTCCACATGATGGGTAGCAATCAGCATCCTCCGAAGCAACTAAAATTTTTAAGTTTAGATCTGGACCAAAAAAATAAAAATCCAAATCAATCAGATTCAGGAAGAAAAACACGGAATCCCTTTAATATCCGTGCCAAAGTAGATCGACAGTTCGGATCTAAACCCAAAATTTGAGCTAAAACTCGAGTGATAACCGTGATACGAATTTTCTGGATAAGAGTTAGAAGAACGCAACAAACACCAACAGAATGCATTTTCCTTCATTTAAACAGTTGTGAGCAGTTGCTAGACTAGAATCAAGAATGTGACGATTTTTCAGTTGGCAGTAGAATTCATAAATCATTTTAAGAAAAAAATAATTTAATGTAAAAATATTTTATGGTACATTTACATAATATCTTGATAAATATTATTTAAATAAAAATGAAATAGTAACTTTTTTATTTAATTTAAAAGGAAATAAGTCAATTTTAAATTTAATTGGTCATTCATCAATCATCATTACAAGTTCTTGCGTTAAAAGTTTAAATAATTTAAGAAAAAAATATAAATCAACTTGGGATTTAATAAGTGTTATTTAAAAAACGAAGAATATATCTATAATGCTAAATATTTTTTAATTTAAATAATATTTTTGAATTTTTAAATTACCATACAATCCTTAGAATAAAAAAAGAGTGAGGCTACAGTACAATGTATAGCGCTTATTAGTCCGTACTATCGATCAATATCAAAATCAAAACAATAGATCTGAACCGCTCGACATAATCACCATATGAAAGTGTATTTGTAGATCAAAATTTTCATTGTTTGAAAATTTTTAATATTTTTTTTTCAATAGGTTGAAAATCACTTGACTTATTCCAGACTATTCAAAAATAGCGATTTTCTATCTATCGAAAGAAACAGTAAAAAGAATCTAAAATATATAAAATTTAGTTTACAAATATATTTTTATATGTAAATAATTCAAATCAACTATTTGCATTTTATTAACGAAAATATTAATATGTAGCACGAACGCTGTACCAGTAACATAGCCTCGCTCCAAAAGAAAAACACACACTGCGGTCTGGAATGGCAAGCGGAAAATTTGAACACAGTCAAAGAAGATAACTTGTTTACGGAAGAGTGCCGCCAATTATTTGAAAGCATTTAATTCACGATAAGAGAAGTGAAATAAACATCAAAATTGAATTGTCAAAATTTTAACAGAAAATGAAAATTCGGAAAGAAATTATATATAAAGACCACACTGTTCTCGCCTTATCAGGACAGTAGAATGTGTCCGGGTAGAGGTTCCAAATAGAGAGGATTAGTCTGTGTTTAATCAAAATTGTTAACTTTATTTAATATAATCGAATTATAATATTTTCAAGCCCATCAATCTTCTTGATGAGCTTAATTTCAAAATATATCAAATTGACCTCAAAACAAAAAATCTAAACTGTTCGAACTGATATACTTCACGAATGATACGTTTATATATAAAATTCATAAATGTTTCAATTACTTTAATATAAGTAAAATGGTAAAAAAATAAGAACAATGAATATATTAAAATTATTTTATGAATCTTTTTGTTTCTACTTGCACGGGAAATATTTATAAATTTTTTTTGTCATAAATTGTTATAATTGTTTCGTGTCTGACAGCAACAATCTCCTTATTTCATGCATACTGTACAACAGTTTCTTCGTATTGTTGCTACGGTTTCCTCTCTGTTTGCAATTAGTTTCCTAATATTTTATTAATACGGTTAAAATTTGTTAAAACGAGTGATAAAATCACTTAAAGTTGGATTTATAGACCAACTGTCACCACCAAACCATAGTTCTTACATCATAGAAATCTATTCATTTCCAAAATCATATAGCAGGTCATATGAATATATACATATTAACTAATATCTACATTTTATAATAGCATAACAGGTATATGATTATCACAATGAACCAATCTTATTTTCATTTATGATAAAAAGAAATTTGTCAGAAGGATGGGCTCATGTCTTCTCTCCATACACTGCCTGCCTCACTCTATCAATTCTCTCTTGCCTCTGCACTTAAATTGCTTGGATAAATCTCAACAGAGAATTAAGTATCAAGAGATATTGAGGTAAGAAAAGGCAAAAACTTCTATTACATGGCCTCTGATGCTTATCCCCAACCCAAGTCCTAGTTACTTACAGTTTACAGATGAAACGATAATGAGGGATTAAACACGTCATGTGGCTCCAAAATGACTGAAAAAATATATCAGTTTTGAGTTCAGTACAATCATGATAGGAATTGAGCTGCTAGCTTGTTCCTGGGGTAATTTTTTATTTCTTTGATCGATAATAATACGGAGATTAAACAATGTTTGACAACAAACTTTAAAGAGTTAGGAGAGACAACATCAGATAATTTATCATATCAGTTAATTTATCCATGACCACTTAGGCTGTGCTCTGAACTCAAAGAGGGAAAGGAAAGGGAAGCAAAGGAAACAGAGGACAAATCACATTACCAGGTTTCACTACATTACACCCCAAATTGGGTGAATAAAACTTGGAATAAAATAATGACTAGAATGATTCACCTTTTGTACCTACATGAGATGTTTTAAATGTGTTGATTGTAATAAGTTGCTGAGGCATGCCTTTAAAACATTCTGGTATTGGCTGTTTCATTCTACTATTCTCGTTTTTCTTTTTGTTAGACTCTTTGTTAAAAGAGCTGCTGTTTGTTTGCAATTTGTAGGGGTAAGGGATTTTGAGTTTTGTTGCAAGGTCAATGATGAAGCCTGTGTACTGAAATTTTGATACTGGCTGCTGATGTCAGTCAATCAGTTACAGTATCTAATTCATGATGCCGGGTGTGTGTGCTGAGACTATACTGGCAGGGTTTCTTTTTAGATAAGGGTAGTTGACGTTAAGCTGTGTTGGTAATATGGATGTGGATGTTCTTGTAGGTAATTGTAAGTTTTTTTTTAATAAATGGACGAGCCTTGTGCCTATTTTTCAAAAAAAAAAAAAAAAAACTCAGGTGAAAAGTTTAAATGAGACATTTCTCCACATTTGTATTCCTTTGACCTCCTCTCTAAACCCCTTTATCTTTTATTGGAGCATACCCTTAATACAAACAACAATAAACAGACTAAGATTTACAAGCTTTCAAATTGGTCAATAGCATTTGGCATAGAAAGGGTTTCATTCCCATCAGATTAAAAACAGCTCTTGTGGGCTTATCATCCAGTCAATTTTAAAATCAAATGTCTGATTGATGGATCGGCTCCCATTAACCCTCTTGATCCAAATTAAACCAGATAATCGGATGGCCGGGTGGGACTAGTTCAGATCTGAATTTGATGGTTGTTGGAACCCATCTCCCCTCAATATATTTTTTATTTTCTGGTAAGTCATACAAACTTAATTTAATTTTGTGGTAATAAATCATACTCTTTCATGTTACCTGGTTTAAAATTGGTGCGGAAGAAATGAAGAATTAATATTAGTAGTACATGGTGTCACTTCTAAATGAAATAAAAAAATCATACTAAATCAACATCTACATTCCACAGTATTCAAAATTTCGTACCTATCTATCAATCTTTCGCTCTAAGGCAAGTCCAAAATTAAACAAGTATAAAGCCTACCAGTAACCAGAATCTCAGCATTAAGGCCATCGAAGCTTCTCGGCACCCTCAATTCGCACCCCAGAGCGCTGAACAGACTCAAAGAAAGGCGAGACAGAGCGCCTCCAGTGAGGCGGCCTTGCGAGCTCTTCACCGTGATCGACACTAACCTCATCGACTCCAATCGCAAGTAGGCGCTGAGCGAGGATCTCGCCCACTCGTGCAGCCGTCTCTGGGTTCCACAGGATCTTTTTGCTAGGGTTCCGAGCAAGGAGAGCCCGCTGGGGCAGAGCGAACTCCGGCTCGCTGGAGGTGGCCATGGCGACAATAGCTTCAGTCTGAGGAACCGAGACCTCAGCCGAGAGCTTCCGGCAGCTAATAACTAGGCGGAGGAGGTGGCGCGAGAATCTATCCATGGAAATGTAGGATTTGATTTTGGAGAGCTTATAACTCTTTGGTTTAATTGTTTGAAGATGGATGGATGCGACTTGCGACAGTAGTCGAGTCCGGATCCTATGAGCTAACAAAATTTTGAGTTTAGATCCACCGTCCGATCAGAATTGGGTCAATCCGATTCGAGGGGAAGGGCACAGGCGCACAGCAGCACGGGGCTCCTTTAATATTCGTACCAAAGCAGATCGAACGGTCCGGATCTAAATTCAAAATTTGAGTCCGGTACGAGTGTTCCTGTTTATGTTTTTCAGCGGGGAACCTCCTGCTTTAAAAGAGTTCTCGGCTTAAGAAGGTGTTTTTGTTGACTGACGAGCTAGGAGCAAAGTTTTTTTGACGTGATAAAATTATTTTTTTAAACTGAAAATAATATTCAATGGAAAATTATATAACACATCAAAAATTTATTTCCCGTTTTTACGTTGTAAAATGTAAATAAAATTAAGTTTCATTTTTCTTTGATAGTAACTTCATGAAAAAAAAGAAATGTATAACCTCTAAAAGATGGGCAAATATCCTCCCCGGTACCGTAAAAGATTTCCTTCACTTTACGGTTTGAGATTAACTCCCAGCCATTGGGATTCGGGCTGACGGAGGGGGCAGTATTATTGGACTTTGAGATTCGTGCCAAGTTAAAAAGAACGGTCTAGATCAAGTAATTATAAAAGATTCCCTATTACGGTACCAGGAGTGATGTGAATTCCTAAATGATAAGCATGAATTTATAGAGTGGAGAAACACATGATATGACATGCACAGATTGTGTTATTTGCACAATATTCGAATGAACCACATAGGAGTGTTATTTTTTTAACTCATATAATTCAAATTCTTCAATTTTCGATGTGTTATATGTAGGTATGATGTATTATGATTATTATAGAAATAAACGATTTTCTCTCTATTTCAAGTTTTAAGGCAAAATATATTGAAATAATATTAGGACTTTGGAGAAAATCAAATTAATCAAAAAGTTTCTTCTCTCTTGAAACTGAATGGAGGTATTTTGTTTACTAAAATAGTGTTAATTGATAAGCCAATTCAATATTTAAAATGCTCACATGTTTTAAAATGAAACAAAATGCAATATATAAAAGACAATGCAATAATTTGATAAGCCCCATTATCAAATGTTACTGACTTGTTTAATCTCCCTTTTAGGTCTTCTTTAAACAACAATGAACCGGATCAATACAAAGATCAAGCAAGGCGTTGGGCATCAGCTAAAAGATAACAATAGAAAGATATCTAATGGCAATACATAATTGTATATCTTTATTAGTTCACAATAACCACAATTATGATTTGTTAATGCATGCTTAGTTCATAAATAATTTTGTACATATATCTAAAAAGATTGAAGCAAAATTGTCTCCAACAATAACTAGCATGCCTCTTCAGTTTATTATTTTGTATCATTTCATAATTTCAGGTCAAAACCTTTTTTATTTAAAAAAAAAATTAAGTTCAAAAACAACTTTTAAAAATGACAGATTAATTTCAATAAACTGTCATGTTAATTTGTAGCTCACAATTTCGTGTACGATATATTATTAAAAGAGCCGCAGTCCCAACAATAATTAGCATGACTCTTCAGTTTATTATACTATACCATTTCATAATCTAAGGGTCAAAAGACAAATGAATTTAAAAAAATAGAAAAGTTTTTTAGAATAATTTGTTATTCATATTTTATTTTGTATAGAAAATATTATTAAAGAGTTGGAAGAGAAATTGTTTCCGACAATAATTAACATTACTGCAGGTTGTTATACTACATTACATAATTGTAGGGGTCGAAATTTTTATTTAATAAAATTTAAATTCAAAATCAAACTTTTTAAAATGATACATGAATTTAAAAAAAATAGAAAGGTTGAGTTATCAATTTACAATATTGTCCCCTTACTTATTTTCGCAGAAGATTTAGTATAAACTAAAAATAATTCAAGCAAAAGGCCTGACTTCTAGAATCGCACTCTATAAATGAAATATATAAAATTTCTGTGAAATAACAGTTGATTCCATCAATAGAAAACAGAGAGAAATATGAAACAATACCATATCGGAAAGAAGGCAGTGGCATTGCGTACTCTAGCTCTCTTCTCTGGCCAATCCCCTTTGACTTCTCTCCCTCAGGCAATGGTTCTAACATAAAGGAGAGAGAGAGGGGCGGAGGAGGAGAGGAGGGAGGAGGGAGAGGAAGCGACACGAGGTTTTGCGCTTCTCAACTAGCAACAACACAAGTTTCAAGAAAGGACCGGACTGCTAAAAAATATCTTAAACAAGAACCGGTATTGTAAAAGACATCGTTCAATTTTTTTTTGATGAAATTGTCAGCAAAAACTATATAATTTTATATTTTTGTCCTTTCTATTTCAAAATTGCTTTATTTTTTTGAAGAGATTTAATTATATGTATATTTTTTAAAACGACCTATGGAATCAAATGTATTTAAAAAAAATTAGAAAAAAGTACTCTTCCCAGTGCGGATGTTGCAGTATTGCGATTTCAAATAAATTGTAATCTCTTTTACTTTCTTAGAATTACAAAATATCTTATATTAATCTTTAATCAGACTAAATTGTAAAATATACAACTTCACTAACAGCCTTCATCTTATCCTATTATCTTCTTCGAAGCTGGAGATTATGCTTCGTGCAGCTGGAGAACTCTACGGAAGTACTTGATGATGATGAGTGCTTACACAGTTACATAGTTACATGACTTAGCTCGCTGTTCTGGTTTATGTTTTTGCAGCAGATCTTTGTTTTGTTTTATAAAGATATAATTTAGAGATAATTTTATAACGATGCGTCTTTCATAGATCATGCTCTTGGTTTTATAGGGAGGAGATGTCAGGACTTCAGAGCAACAAACATATGATATCTGTGCTACAAAATTATTGCTATAGTGCAAATTTTATATATGGAGTTATTGGGTTTTGGGAGTGGCTAGCTAATACCAGCACAGAGAATAAAATCCGTTAATTTTAGTGATGTACCAAATGGTACAATTGCTATAAATTATTTTGATAATGGTATAGACTAGTTTACAGCCTTACAGGTTTATACCAATGTAACACATTTTAAAGAATATTTTAATGTAGACTCTGTGCTGCAACAAACTAGTTCCATAATTTATGATGCAGCAACTAGCTAGCTAACGGTTGACACATGGGATAAGAAAGATAAAGTATACTAAAGGGGGAAAGCAAAAAAAAAATGACCAGGCTACATTTATCAGGTGCATGATTGCCCTAAAAAGAAGAAAAAACAACATAATCAGAGCCCGCTCCAAAAAATTTAGATTTCATTCATTGTCAAAGTTTAACCTTCCAAAATTTTAGAACCAAATTTCGCTCTCTTTCTACTACTATGATCTAAAGCTAAATAACACAGAATTGTGCACCATATGCTAAACCAACATAGAGCATATCTGGTTGCAGCTAAAAAATGAATCTTACTTTCCACCAAATATATCATCACTAAAAAGTACAAAAAATGAATGACTTAGGCACTTACCGCCTAACTTAGAACACCAAATGCTTATATTTCCAACAAACATAAGGTGGCTGCAAAGCTTGCTGGCATGACAATACGAGAACCGCAGCTTAATGTCATTGCATTTTTACGCCAATTAACTGTTTTGAACAGGAAGTCATTTACTTGGTTATCGTATTTTTATCAGAAGAGAGAATCTCATCCACACCTGAGTAGTACGACCAAATCTTTCTACTCTTCTCATCCTTTTTGCTTTCCTGAAACAGAATATCAAGCATGTAAACCCATGTGAATTTACTACACCATTCCATATGATCTAATTAATTTGAAAACGTACACAAGAAAATAAAACATCATTTGATTACAATAGATTTGAAGGGTAATATTGTTCAATACAATGCTTTCAGCACAATATGGTTTAAAACAGAGACGTCCTTCTCCATATGAGAACCCACTATTACATTTACACAATATCTTCTTTTTTATTTCTTTTGTTTCTTATTTTTTCCTTGCTTCTTCTGTTAGTTGCTCAATTGATTAGAGTGACAATAATTGAGCTTGCTTGCAAAGTAACATACCTCATATTTCTGAAAGTAACATACCTCATATTTACACAATATCAATTGTAGCCAAATGGGACTAAATTAAGACTCCACAAAAGTTTTTGAAAGTAACATACCTCATATTTCTGAACCAATGAGGCCCAAAGGGATTTACACTGGGCTGCACTACGATCCATTCCATGGCTCAACATATCAGAAGATATCTGTTCCCAAAGAACCATTCTCCCCTTCACAGTCTGAAATTTCTCATCTAATTCACCCCGTAATTTCACCAATCTTGATATTTCCTCGGGCTTCCACCGGTTCCTTTTTGTAGTTTTAGCCGGAGCCTTAGTTTCTGTGCTGATTTCTCCTTTGCCAGCCTCCAATTGATCATCTTCAGTTTGAGTTGGAGGACTGGAGTGTTTTGTGCTATTGTCAAGTTTCACTTGATTCTCTTTTTGTTCAGTAGGTGGATTCACGGCAGCTGTTTCAACTTGGGCCACAGGTGGCTTTTTGAATGAATTCCAGATATCTATTAGTTTTGAGGGTTTGCCTGATGGAGGCATTTGATCCTCTGAACTTGTTGCTGTGCCGTTTGATTCTATTTGCTTGTCTACAAAGAATATAAAGTTTAAAATTTAACATATACAATCTGGAAGAAATAATACACATTAAATATATTAATGATTCTCAAACAGTAATATGAAATGAGTACAAAGTAGCACAAAAAGCTGCAATTTTACTCTCAGACATACCAAAAAGTTATTGTCATCTCAAGTCCCTACACCATATTGTAAATCCCAATCACAGTGTAAGAAATTGAATTAACTTTTGATCACTTCAGTTCCTTTTTCAAATTTTGTATCCTTCTCTCCCTTGCCAGGTTAAGGGCTCCCTGGTTTCACTACTATGCTTGGATAGTACAGTATCAGAAAGCTAGTTCTTGAAAATTAAATAAAGGAGAATATAATAATATATCATACACAACATTAGGCAAAGACCATACCTGCAGAGGCTATGTCAAAGCTCTCCACACGCCCTTCATCTGACTCCCAGTCCTCATCTTCATCAAAATCACCTGACAATTTCTCACCAACCTCTTGTGACAGAACAGCAGCAGGGTTCTCAGTAGCAATAGCAATAATGTCAGGTCTCTTTCCACTATACTTTCTTACCACCTTCCTTAGCATTTGAGAAACAATCATTTCCATGTGGCCCAATGGGCATCTGACTGGGCAGCTGGACAGAGCAGCCTTGGCAGCTTTGTACAGTGCACCTATAAGATTCCCATCATCAAGCCATAGGCATCGGGTCACGATTTTGAATTTGCCTTTTAGACGAGAATGTGTGGAGCCTGATATGTTCTTTGGGCGACAAATCTCCATGCTGAAGAAAAAGGGTTCAAGTCAAAGACTGTCATTATGCAATAATTTAAGCACTGGACAATTGATCTCAACTTTTCAAAAGGCTAATAGTTGCTACTTCGCAAAATACATCAAACATTTGAGAACGAGACCTTACCTCACCAATTTTGCAAATACCACTGAACCATTATTAGTGCAATTATAAAGGTACCTTATGTTAAAGTATTGCCACTTCGACCCTAACTGCAATATGTTGCTTAAATGAAAGCTCAAATTGAACTAACATCAAGTCAAGCAGGCCCTTATGATGAGTCACTTGAGTCCCATGTTTGCATCAACTAATGAAGAAAATTCGGTCAAGGGTTTATATCAATAGGACAATTTATCTATGTTTGCATTGACTAAACCCTACTTTAGTTGGTTGGCTGTTGCATGTAAATAACACTATATAATGCAGGGTGTAACGAGGAAATATGGTAGAAGTTCTGTACAATTTGTAGAATAGAAAGTCGTAAAGCTTGATTGAATAGACTTTAACTTGCTAACCAACAGAAGTTGACAGAGGCTGTACAACAATGAAAATCTTTAGAAATAGAAGAACCATCATTTACCTAACGACAATAATGCCTTCGGATGCAACCCTCAGTCTCTCATCAATACAAAGGTCAGAAGCCGTGCCAAATGCCTTATTACCATCACTATACATCAACTATAATACAGCCAAACAGGTGTCAGGCAACTTAATAAATTACAAGAACTAAAGAATAACAGAGGATTAAATTAAACAGACGCCTTCTTGAACTTTGAACCCGGGTATTCTACACCAACATATCAGTGCCCCTAAATTACTTAGCACAAAGTGTCATTGCCTGAAACTTTAGGTCTTTTCCGTAATTTTAGCCAAATGAATAAAATAAGATAGCAAAGACCACTTAACCTGCAAGTCCTCTGTTCCAAGAGAAGCAAAACCACTTGATAGGACTCGTCTATTTCTGAGGTGCGAGACACCAAGCATTTCTCCGTTTTTGATAACCTGCAACAAACAAAATATAATTTGTGAAAGGGACATGTCTTTACATGGGACATAGCGTTCTCCATCAGATCCATGGTCTGCAAATTAGAATCTAAATCAGAATTGTTAACTTGTCCCTGGGATTCGAATCGGCCAGCTCGGATCAGAATTTAAGATATTTTCAAGACCAAAACTTATTTGTACTTTAAAAAAAAAAAAATAAAGAAATGATGTACTGAAATATGATGTTAAGACAAAAGATTACACTCAAATGAGCCACTAACATAATACAATAGCGTTTTTTCTGCCAAACAGCCAGAGAGGAGAAAATCACCACTTACTAGGCTCATTGGCCGTGGATCTTGACCTAAATCAGCCGAGTGAACTCAAGACTCAGTCAAGTTTCCAAGTCGTGATCAGATTCAGATCTTTGGTTTAATAAACAAAAGCATTTTGGCTAAAAGGAGCCGATAATCTAATGTAAATAATGTGATACATCAAAAAAACCTTCCACTTATCACGAATTACCACTTTATACAATGCCCACGTGTTTTTCTCATTACTTTTTTTCCCTCAGTCCAAGTTGAATTAACATCAACTCATGTAAATTCCGATAAGGTGTTTCTAGCTTATGTGAACTTTGACCTAATTTGGTTAAGTTTGACAATAAAGGTAGGGCAATTTCATAGCCTTTTGCATTAGCCAACCTTTGTTTCAACAGTTATTTGCAGAAAACCAAATAGTGTTGACAAGAATAACAAGGAATCATGGGTGCTGTTAGCAACAGAGAGAGAGAGAGAGACAAGAATAACAAGGAATCATGGTTATTTAGCCAACTTACAGTAGTATGTCGAATACCAGTAGAGCGTCCAAGTAACTCGTGCTCCTTGAGGAATACAAGCTCACCATGAATAGGTAAGAAATGCTGGGGTTTAACAATTCTCAAAACTTCTTCCTAAAATTTGAAATAACAAGAAACATTAATAACTGATGGAACATTTAGTGTACCACATTGAAACTTCCACCATGTAAAAAACATGCAAGTTCAGTAGTGTATTATTGAGGGGTAAAAAGCCAACTCCTATTGTTCCCACCTAATCAAAGAAACATCAATCAATTACGACTTACTAGCTCCTCACGGTAAGCATGTCCAGAAGTGTGAAGACCCGTATCTTTTCCCATCACAATTGTGGGGCCCAGCTCTGATATGCGGTTGAACATCTTCATTACCCTAGTCTCGTTCCCCGGGATAACCTACTTGAGAAATTTGGACATATATAGAGTCAAGGTTACTGGAAACAGCACAATTATCCTAGTGATACTTCAATGTTCTCACTTTCCAAAACTCCAAAATATCATCTGTAACCCTGCATACCCTTACAAACATAAGAATTTCAAATATACTCCTATCAAAGGTGCAAGCATCATTCACACAACTTAATTCTTCAAGTCATTGACAAATACCCAAAATACCCCTACTACCCAAAGTTTCCCCTAACTGAATGATAGTTGAAAGATAATTAGCTTGGAAATTTCAGATTTTTGGAAAAGAGGGTCCAGTTTAATTATTTCCTAATTTGATACGGGGATATACGCACCTTACTATGTTTTGCAGAAGCATTCATTTTGTGGTTTCTGTATGGGTACAGATGAATTTTACCTTCATTTAAAAAATCATACCTTAGCAGAATATAGGATCACATCTTCCTTGGTAAGTCTGAGAGAATGGGCGCCTCCATATGAAGCAAGATTTAGAGCAGCTCTTGGTTCTGCCTAACAGCATAATGAAGAAAAAATAAAATAAAGTAAAGTAAAGTAATTATGGTCAGATCAATATTTAAGTTTTGTGCACAAATAGTTGGCACTTTTCAATGATCGACATACAGAAAAGTTAAAATAAATTATCAAGTCTCTTACCTGCGAGCCTGTGGTGACGATTAACAAATCTTTTGGAGCATAGGCATCAATTTCTTCTATTTTGACCTAATCAATTATTCACTCAATCAGTCAGTTACATTGGAACATTCTATTGTTAATTATATTACCAATTATTATATGCCACATACCAACGATGATGGATCCATAGGTGCCTTGCCATCTCTAAAAGCAGCATCTAGATATGTTCTAAGAGACATCCCAACGAACACCTGTATTTGGGCTTGTTGGGTCAAATTTTAATTAAAAGAAAATAGGAACCAGACCTCATTAGCCTGGTACTGTTTACTGATACCATGCAATACTGACTCTATGTGCTGTAGGTGTCGGGACTGTAATACTTTGTTATATAAATCCATACAATCGTTAAAAATTCATAGTACCATGAAGGTGCCTATAAAATGAATAGTAAATTGTTTGCCACAATAAAGCTTATTACTTCTAGCACTTCAGTCCTTTTCTTCACAAGGTTCCCAAAGTACCATCCTCTTCATTAATGTACAGCGATGTTAGATATGAATGTCAAGTTTTGCACATGTCTGGACTAAAAAGCTGGAAGGTGCATAACATTTATATTAAGGCACCACTTGTGATTTTGCAGGGGGTACACATGAAAATAAACCAGAGCGCTTCGAGCAGCTCACCATTTTCCGGCCCGTGAGGTCAGCAGCAGCTTTGAGGCTTCCAATTCTATGTAGGTTAGAAGCAAATTGCGTAGCTACCACTCTTCCTTTTGCGGCGGAGATGTGCCTGAGTAACGCATTTCTTACCACAGTTTCACTGACAGAGCGTCCGGGAGACAGTATATTTGTTGAGTCACTCATCATCTTAAAATTAATCACAAACAAGTAAAAGAAAGGTTTGTTGTTAGTGACTTGTACAAATAAAAACAGTCAGGAAAAGATTTTACAATATCCTGGGTGGGTTGTAAAGAGTTCAGAGGATTCAATTCCAAGATCAATTACAGAATACTGTAACAACTAGATTGGAAACTTACGAGAGTGACCCCTTCTTTTGATAGTTGCTCCAGTGTTTCACGGTCAAATACATTGCCATCCAGTGGTGATTCATCAATCTACAGTTTTAGAGTTGGCCCCAATCAGACAATTTCAGCAAAAATTAAAATGTAGATTAAAAGTAATGGGAAAGACAGAAAATGTCTAATTTGACTTTCCGTAATCGACAGACAGTATTTAGGAACAACAATCACGAGATGGTGCAATAAAAGCTCAAATTCACATAACCAGTATAAATATCAAATACCAATTCCTTTATCCATTACTACAAATTATATATATGTTTATCTAGTGATTCAATACCCACCAGGTGAGTACAGTACTGATGCTTTTACTAAAATAGAGAAATTATTTTGTTATTTTATTCAACTTATTGTCTTTTGGCCTGAAGTTAATATGTAAAGCTCAATTAAGATGCTGCTTATATAAAGTCAAGTGGTGAAAAAAAGAAAGTTAACAAGTTATTTCATCATTTTTTTACCGCTCGATTTTATACTAAATGAATTAGAAAATTTGTAATTTTGCATGTAAATGCATCATTTGTGAATTAGATCAGTTTCAACAGATTGGATTTGTCATTTGAAGCTAATCTGATAGGTTTTGGAGTTAAGCTCACTAGGGGCTTGGTGAGCTTAAGAGCATACTAGCTCCCCCCCCCCCCCCCCCCACAACGCACACATTGCAACAAAATGAGTATTGAACCAATTCACCTTCCAATCACCAGTGTGAAGGATGGTTCCATCACTACAACGAAGCACAAGGCCGCAGCAATCTGGAATCGAGTGGGTCACACGAATGGGTTCCACCTCGAAAGGCCCAGCAAGGAATCTCTCTCTCACGTTGAAAACCTTAAGCCTTGAATAAACATTGATCCCGAACTCCTTTAGGCGCTTCTTGATCAGCTGTTAGAGGAAAATAAATTATGTCATAATATATAAAAGAAACCTAATACTCAAAGCAAGGGAGAGATCAAATTTAAACCCCATTTTTTCACAATTTTCTTCGTTATGTGCTTAAACTTTTAACAGAGACTCATTGAAGCTCGTAACAGCAAGCTAATACTGTTGGAACGGTACTGGAATACTGGCTCAGTAACATGCCAGTCAGATTGAGTATTATATTTTAACACTGGTTAGTATGGTCGTCCTTCACACTGAAAAAAAAGCTAAATTTTCTCCGAAAGAAAAAGAGACCCAAAATGCAATTTAACAGATACCTCCATTGTGAATGACGAAGCATATATTGGAGTATTTGGATCCAATGCAGGAATAACCTGCATGTTGACAACAAAATAAAAATGAATTCTTTGAAGAGTAAGGTGCTTTGAGCAGAGTAGTATCATACAAACAAGGTTCAGAAACAGCAAATGTAGAAAGAGAGTAGCCAATTTTCTGAAAGAGTAAAAGAGAGTAGCCCTTTTGCACAAGTATTTTCAATATAACAACAAGAGAACATTGTACCCAAGGCAAGGCACCAATGTGGTCCTCATGACCATGAGTTATGACGACTGCTTCAATTTTGTGGCTCCACCTTTTTATGAATGTGGTGTCTGGGATAATCTTTTGAACACCAAAATCATCAACACTATCAGAGACACCAACAATAAAGAAACAATTAGCTGGTGCATATTTTGACAATTATATGAATGTGAAATTACAGGGGTTGAAATTGAAAGCAATGATTAGTACACTGATAACATTATCAGACCTGGCTAAAAGTGTATGACCAAAGCTAGCTACTATATTATTTAATTTGACAGCTTACTCAGGAAACATGACGCCCGCGTCAATCAAGATATACCGATCGTAGTTTCCAACGAGCATGCAATTCATGCCGATCTCACCGAGGCCTCCAATTGGGAGAACACGGAGTGGCGGCCCATTCACCCCCTCATAAAACTGCTCCAATTTGCGCTGAACCGAATCCTCCATGCTCCTTTTAGGACCTTCTCTTTTTCGTGGTCCTCTGCGTGGTGCTCTTGTGCTAGATCGTCTATCACCTGCTCATAAATTATCAAAATTGCACTTACTGAGCCATTACATGACAACTTTACACCAGGTAATTTAGATTCTGATTAGTCTTGGTTTCACTGCCTCCCGAGCCATATCCATTTGTCATGCACAATTTCATTTTCTTTTATTTTGGTCGGCAATGTGGTTTAAATGGGTTTACTTAAGAACTTGAGATTGGCCAAGGACCAAATATACAGCTGATTCTATTACATGGTAGAATCAAGAGAAAAATAGAAAGCATGATGTTCCTCGATGCCATGATAGAGACAGAAGAGCAGTAAGGTGGTGTTTGGTTGAAGCCTAAACCATGGAATGAGGGGTTTAGGCCTCAGTTATTCCACCAAATGCGGATTAATTATGCCGGCCTAACTAGATGTTACTCTAAAATTAGGCCTCTAAAATTTAAACGGCCTCTCGGGTGGCTTAAGAGTAGTTCCCTACGGTCCCACTGTCAGCTATCTCTCTCTCTTCTTTAGTTGATACTATTTCTTAATAGCTATACCATGACATGACGTAACCTTAGACCTCAGCCAAACATAAATAGTTCAGGCCACCTAACCAACTTAGACCTCCAAAACTTTAGGCCTCAACCAAAACCAGACACCACCTGAAAGAATAAGTTCACAAGTGTGCCATGCAGACATTCCGATCGTTGAACTAACGAGGTTACCTTTTGAGGTAGAAGGAGACTCTATGGAAGCATATACGAGCGACCTAAGCAGCTTAGGCCGTGGAGAGATCGTGCAAGGGCATAGAGAAGGAAAAGCGGAGAGACACGACATTCTCCCTCTCTGTCAATGGAGAGAGTGCTGAGCAGTGTGCGCCTAGTTAAGTAGCGAATTGTTTTGTGTACTCCTTTAAGAGTTGAAGAGGATAGAGGCGCCTCAGCACGCGTCGTTGGTGATAGTGAGGCAAAAGACTTCCAAGGCCCGAGGGTTCGCCGCCGCTTCAACTTCCAAAAGGAGCGGAGAGTGTTCTGTGGGTTTATTCGCCAAAGAAGGGGGAGAACAGGGTTTATCCGGTGAGGGGAGATTTTTTTTGGGTATATTATCTTTGGAGACTTGGAGATTTCATTTAGATATTTTTTTTCACTTTATTTTAATTTAAAAGATAAAAACAAAAGGTCTCTAAAAACAAGAAGATACGAATCCTTTTTATGTAATCCCTCTAAAATTTCGATTTAGATATCTACCGTTAAAAGGTGGGTTTTGAAATCTAATCGAGACAGTGAAATGGCGTACAACTCTTTCATACATGTCGTCCAAAAAAAACACGTGTCTACCAATTCAATTGATAGGAGGGATGCAAACGGGTCGGATATTATTTATTTGTATACGGATTCGTATCCGAAAATTAAATATGAATATTTAATATTGTAATATCTGTGTGTGAAGATAGATATAATTTTAAATTTTAACTATTCATATTAAATAGTAGATATATACCATATAGTTTAATATATATTATGAAATAATTTATTTTATTCGGATATTCCTATCCGTATCTGTTTAATATCCGATCTGTATCTGTATCCGTCTAATATTTCAATCCGTATTTGAAAATTAAAAACGAATACGGATATAGTTTTACCACTATCCGATCCGTATCCAATCTGTTTGCATCCCTACCAATTGAACTTATCTCCTCTAATTTTTACTCTGATTTTAATTTCAGATACTGATTTTCTACTGCATTCTAAACAGATAATAAAATTACTTCAGAAATTATACAAAGTACACTATAAAATTTTATTTCACGTAATAATTATGTAAATTATATTTGATTTAGTATTTTAGAATATTATTCATAAAGAATTATATGAAATAAATACAATATTTATACTGTGATTCAAATTATGTTACTTTTTATCAAATCGATTGTGATAATTTAGCTGAAAGTGGAGATTGGAGAGGAGACAAACCGACATTTTTATTAATATCCAAAGTTTAATACAAATTATTAATTATGTCCAGATTTTCAAATTTTCGCTAAAAATACCCAAGCCGGCCAGAAAATGGCCGGCTTACTCCATTTTTTTTTTTTTAGAGAGAGACTATGAAGATCAAAATATTGAAATCTAACTCTGAAAATTAGAAATTTTTATTTAAATTATTGTTATATTACTTCTTTTGATGTATAATTAGCATATTTATACTAAAATACGCTAGATTAATTACTTGAAATTATATTGAATTATACTATATTACAATAAATTATGTTCAATTATACTAAATTACGTTAAATTACAATAACTTCGCTAATTATGCTGAAATATGGTAAAAAAAACAATAAACTACACAAAATTATGTTATAGTAGACTGATTTTGCACATCTTTCATGAATCATAAAAAATAGTAAAAAAATTCCAAAAATAGTAAAAATTGGTAATCTGCAAGTTCATTATGTAACTAATTTACTGAGCTACTTGAATTGAATGATAGAAATGAAAATCTTAATTGGAAACTTCAACTCAAGTTTTGAGGCTCTTCCCTTTGTTTTTTGGCGATTCTGAATTTCGAAATCTGGCATAGCCAGCACGGATGCATGCGCATTTTCGCAAGCTTTCCGAAAAGTGGTCATTTGCTGAAATCGGACACTCGAGCGCCGTTTTATGACCGTTTGAAGTTTCGTCGCCGTTTTTCGCCTTTTCAGTGAAGATATCCTCCCTATTCATTTGTAATTTAACGTAATTTACCGTACTTTAGCGTAATGTAATGTAATTTAGCGTAATTTAACATAATATAGTGTTATTCAACATAATTTCAATTAATCTAGCGTATTTTAGTATAAATATGCTAATTATATATCAAAAGAAGTAATATAACAAATAACTTAAACAAAAAATTTCAAATTTTCAGTGTTAAATTTCAATATTTTGATCTTCATAGTGTCTCTCTAAAAAAAAAAAAAAATAGCCGGTTTACTGGGGTACCTAAGCCGGCCATTTTCTAGCCGGCTTGGGTATTTTTAGCGAAAGTTTGAAAATCTGAGCATAATTAATAATTTGTATTAAACTTTGGATATTAATAAAAATGTCGGGGAGACAAATGTTGGAGCTGAAAAACGCCGTGACTCGATCGGATTATATCTGAATTAAAGTTTGAAGTAAAATGACTCCAAAATGTATAATAGTTTATTTTAATGTATTTATTTTTATTTCAGAAATTATCTTAATCTAATATGATAATTTATAATTTTATTTCAAAAATATGAGCGAATTACTTATTAGAGATATGAGCTAATTGTTTATTTAACAATTATTCCGAAACATTTCTTAATAATAAATTAATTTCTAAAATTACGCGGAACAAAAGAATTAATCTCATTCGCTGTCAGACTTGTTCTTTCTCTCTCTTCGTACTGTTTTTAATTTCTAATGAGTTTTTGTGATGAAGATACTCTAAGATTATTCCACCTTGCAGAATTTAGAGAGAATGAAGTGGCGTGGACAGATCCTGCGCAAATGATAGAAATTCAAAGAGAATTTGTGAGCAAAGTTTGTGTGTGCTATGCTCAGTAATAGAATTTGGTGAGCATAATTTCAAAATCTACAGTATTGACTTTAAATAATAAATTCAAACCGTTAAAATCGATCTACTTCACAAGTGGTGCATGTACATGCAAAATTTAGAAATTTTCGAATTCTTTTAATATGAAGTTAGATGGTTAAAATATGATGAAAAATAAATACATTAAAATAACTTATAAAATTTCATTTTTTGCTGCTTGACTTCATACTGATAAATTCAAAATTTTCAAATTTTGTATTACACACGTTACTTATAAATTAAATCGTTTGAAATTAATTCAGTAGATTTTAAAATAATGTTTACCAAACAATTTTTAATGAACATATCTTTGAATTTGTTGTCGCGAGTGAAAGATCTTTTTGCTTAGCGCAAAAAATACATTGACGTGTGCTTCGACGAAATAGACAGCTAATTCATATCATCGTTCCTTCTCTTTTCTGCCATCAGAATATTCCTTTTTATCTCGGTAAATTCAAATAAGTCCAGGATGGTTGTGAATTTTTACGATATTGAATCCTCTCTATCAAAATATCCCAGACGATAACAAAATTAGAATTTAATTTTTTTTCTATTCCACTCCGTTGTTTTCCTATACTATTGAATTCTCTTTGTTTTCATTCCGAACGTCTACGGATTTAATCCAACGACAGTTTCAGGACAATGGGCTTCCACGAGTCTTAACCATCACTCAAATAGTTCTATACAAATTCTGCTAAACGCTTGATCACGTAGGAGAAACAATAGAAAAATTAGAAAAATCAACGGGAAAGCTCAAACCTCACCTGGGGCATCCAAGTTAAAATCTCAGCTTGAAATCGTGACAAGCCAACTCGAATTGGCTCGCTGGGTCTGGTTGGATATTGTTTTAAGAAGAAAATAAATTCTACAAACTTTTTGGATCGAGCTGAACCGAGCTAGACAGTATAAAATGCACACAAATTCACAAATTGATGTCTAGCGGGCTAGCTCGTGAGCAAATTAGGCCCCAGCTTGAACTCGTTAATTCTGGACCAAGCTAGTGACGAGCTGACTCGTTAACAGCTCGGTCCAGTAACGAGCGAGTCACGATCGAACCACGAGCTAGCTACGAGCTTTTTTGCCACCCCGTACCTCAAATTTTGAGTTTTAGATCCGGACCGTCAGAATTCAAACCATATTCGTTCTGAGATAGAATGTATCGGAACACTTTCATATTCGTGCTAAAATAGATCAGACGGTCCGGATCTACTCAAAATCTGAGTTAACTCATGATTGCGTACCCACTGATATAGTGATATGCTTCCCACAGTCCCACTACACGTC
Organism: Carex myosuroides; assembly: GCA_028015225.1. Classification (NCBI taxonomy): domain Eukaryota; kingdom Viridiplantae; phylum Streptophyta; class Magnoliopsida; order Poales; family Cyperaceae; genus Carex; species Carex myosuroides. The sequence goes on from CM051477.1 coordinate 2,808,183, forward strand.
TGACAACGCATAATACTTCGAACAAATTATTAGCCACTTTTGTAGTAAATCTGCATCCGTCCGAGTAAAGCTCTATCACAAATTTCAACGCAAACGGCTGCTAAAACAAAATTTTGAAGCATCACCTTCGCTGCTGTGTATGCTCCCTGTAATTCAAATAGTTACGGAAATAATATTCTCGTTCGGCTGGAGAAGTGGGGCGCGTCATCTAGGTCCGATATCTCTTCAAAACCGTTCGATTCATTTTATGATTCGTGTGCGCTACTTCAATTTTATAGATTAAGAGGATTCAAATATCTCTATTTTTTGTGCTTCTATTTTTAAAACATTAATAACTCAAAATTTAAATCATAGACGTCAAATTAAAACCGTTAGATGTGATCTATGTTATTTTCTCTATGTGCTCATAAAAAATTATCACATTTTGATTTTTTTTTATGTGTGAATCAATAAATTAAATAATTAACGTCTAGAAATTATCCACATTAGTATATTTTTACAAGTTCGATGACAACCAAAATAAAATTTTATTGAAATGTCATAAATTTTTACACGTGCATTGATAAAATGATGTACATCACATCCAACGGTTTTATTTTGATTTTAAATTTTAAATTTTGAGTTTCAAAACTTTTTAAAAATGGCCTGGTGAATGTGCCTTATATTGTATGTACCCTAATATGTTTCGCATAACTTCTGATCCACTTATCTCAGTTTCTAGTGTTATTACTTCATCTATTATTTCAATTCAATTCACTAGACAACTTACTGGCATTATTTTAGTTGAGTGGCATCAACTTCAGTCTTCTTATTCTTTTTCTTCTATTTTTACTGACCCTTCTGTGACATTATGCAAAAAAAAAAAAAACAAAAAAAAAAACAAAAAAAAAACAAAAAAAAAAAATTGTGCTGCTGGACCCTAAAACGTCCAGACGTTTGTTAAAACGTTCCAGACGTTTTCAAAATTGAAACTCGATTTTCCAATTCCTGCGAGTTTAGTTAAATCGTTACCAATGATTATAAAACGTTCCCAACGTTTTAAAACGTTTCAAAACGATCGGCTCTGTAAAAATTTGATCAAAAACAGGATTTCTAAATCTTAGAATTTTATTAAAACGTTACAACGGTTTCGAAAACGTCCAAAACGTTTTATGGTATTTCCTGCTCGATCAGGGTCTATTTTGCAAAATTCTCTCTCTCTCTCCCCTCATTCTCCCATGTGGTCCGCCCCTTTCCCCTTGTGTGTGCCTCCCAAAGAAAGAGAAGGAGAAAACCCCTCTTCTCCCTCAAAATTTCACCGAAACCCTTGAAAAATTTACGAGAGGAATGGAAATGGCGGTCTAGTTCTCCTTCTAGTAGCTATTTAGCTCTCCATTGGTATTTCCTTTCTCTCCTCTCTTCTCAAGATCTGAAATTTTCTTCATTGTTGGGGTTTTACCCCAAATCTGAAATTTTTGTATAAGTTTTGAGTAATCCATCTCCATTAAGCTTCTATGTTGCCAATTTGGTAATTCCTTTCTCAATTTCATCTTAATCTTGATTTTCTATCTAGGGTTTGGTTCAAATCCGAAAATTTGAGAAGAATTGTGATTAATCTAGGCTAATCCAACAAAGAGAGGTGTTAATTGGTGTAGGCTCGGTTGAGCAAGATTTTGCGGGACCTTTCGAGACGTCTGAACAATAAGTGCGAGATACGCTCTTCGTAATCAGGTGCGGGGTTCTTGGACTTGTTTGATGTTTCATTTTCAGAAATTAAATTGTTTCCGATTGTCATGTTGAATGCTTGATTGTTGCATGTTGATGGTTGCATGTTTGTGATTGTGCGAATTGTTTGCATAAACCAATATGGTTAAAACCGAATTGTGAGTTGGTTGATGGAATTCATGTGAAATGTTTGATTGTTGCATAATTAGAATTGTGTGAATCATGTGCATAAACCAATATGGTTAAAACTGAATTGTGGTGAAAAAGGTATATTTACATATTCGTATGGTTGTCGATTGATGTGTTCTTTTATTGTTCGATATGTGAAATGAATTTGCCAGGCTGACCCATAGAGGTAGCTGGATAAGGTGATTGTTTATGAATTTGCCAGGCTGACCCATAGAGGTAGCTGGATAAGGTGACGGTGACCTATCCGTTGACCTGTTTCTGAATTTGCCAGGCTGACCCAGAGAGGTAGCTGGATAAGGTGACGGTGACCTATCCGTTGACCTGTTTATGAATTTGCCAGGCTGACCCATAGAGGTAGCTGGATAAGGTGACAGTGAATTTGCCAGGCTGACCCATAGAGGTAGCTGGATAAGGTGACGGTGACCTATCCGTTGACCTGTTTCTGAATTTGCCATGCTGACCCGTCGTGGTAGCTTGGATAAGGTGACGGTGACCTATCCGTTGACCTGTTTATGAATTGTTGCAAGGCTTTGAGATGATTTTGATCCTATGTCAAGGTTGAGCCGTATGGCTGACCTTGATTCCGTGTGAATGCATTTGTAAAGTTGAGCTGCATAGCTGACTTAGAACCAGACTGTAGTAAATGGTTAAGCCAAAGCACTGCAGATGGGTGTCAGATAAAGGGTCCAGCTCGGTGGAACATCTGTAGGTGTCTGTAACCCTACAGATGAGTGTTTGATAAAGGGTCCAGCTCGAGAGAACATCTGTAGGTGCTACCAGTCGTATTAAAATGAGTTAAGCCAAATATGTGTTGTTTGAACTTCATCTTGGAAATTCCGTATGTTGTGAATCACTTGATTATTGTTGTCGAGCATACGCATTCATTTATATATTGATATAGAACTGTAAATGTGCTGTTGTACGAATTTCATTTTTGGACATGGATTCTGATTGCAAGTCCAATAACCTGACTGTGGCAAATTCGCACTGAGAAATTATTCTCACCCCCACCCTTTGGGTTATTTTCAGGTTTACTACACGAATACAGAGAGACTGTTTTGGATTGCATCTGACAGCATAACCACAGGAAATTGGGGATTTGGGTTGTTGAAACTGACAGGATGCGGGAGGCATTTCTAAAATATAGTTTGCCGTATTCTGTCAGACATACATGTTGTAAGAAATGTTGAGATGTGGTTATTATGTAATGGCGTTATTGGTAATGCATATAAAAAGATCCACTGCCTTGCGTATATGTCTGAATGAATATACGCGGCAGGCTGTTACACCCGTGATTTGGGGTGTGACACCTTCATGCCTCGATAGGATTTATTAAAAATAAAACACTTAAGGCCAGTTTACAGTACACTCTTTGTACCAGTGGTTAGAATTTGGGGTGTTAAGGATTCCACTTATACTACTCTTTGGAAAACTAAAATTCCACTCAAGATAATTTTTTTTACGTGGCTAGTTGATACCTCGCATATTTAGTCTATTTTAGGCCTGTTTTAGTACCAGATTCGTGCCATAATTCACCAGAATCATGTGCATTTCATAGATATATCTTTAGAATTTGGTACTGCTGAGTGTTTGTTTGTTTTCTGCAGGTTTGGAGCAAAACACACGAAGAAACGACGATTTGGGATGATTTGGTACGGCCCTTACCAAGTTTGGTACGGGTCTTACCGGACTTAGCCATTTTTCAGCTCATCACGCCTGGTACGGCCTGGCCGTACCAATTTGGTACGGGCCGTACCTAAAGGCGGCCTGACAGATTCAAATTTTGGCAGAGGCTATTTAAAGCGGGGAACTCTCCAATTTCGATATTCATTCCATTCCAGATCTAATTGAGAGCACAGTAAGAGAGAGAAAGAGAGCTAAGGAGCTAGGAGCAAGAAGGAAGGAAGAGGAAAGAGGCGAAACTCGACGGATCTAGCTTCCTCCTCTCGATCCCTTCGATCCATGGCTATCTCTATCCCTTTTATTGTATTTTTAGATCAGATCATGTGCTGTGAGTAGTTATTTTAGTTTCTAGGGTTTAGAGATGGATTCTTGATTTGTTTTGACTTTCTTTGACTTGTATCTTGTATGAACTCTTTTGATTGATTGATTGTGATTTCTTTGCTATCTTTTGCTTTGATTGCTGTGATTGTGTATGATGAACCTCTAGGTTTAGATCGAACCTATCAAGGTCATGTGATCATCTCAATCTCTCAACCAAATCAATTGTTTAGGGTAGACTTGTTCGAATTGAAGCCGAGAGGTTGAATTCTCCTCTAATCGACAGATTAGAGGGTGCCTTAGGTCTCCAATCAACCAGTTAGGGTAGATCTGTACCAACACACGAGAGTTGAGGTGTAGAAATCCCTAAAAGGCAATCAATTGCATTCCAACCTAAATCTTGATCCAACACACGACGGTTGAGGCTTAGGAACCTTAGGTATGGTCAATTGAACCTTTCTAAAGAGTTTAGCACAAGGTACCAGCAAGGAATGCATCAACTCGAACTGGTAAGCTCTGTTCTGGGAAGCCAGTACGGGTCTTACCAGAGTGGTGCGGCCTTGCCTTACCAAGTGGAGTACGGCCTAGCCGTACCAACTTGGTACGGGGCGTACCACTAGAGGCAGATCACAGATGAAATCTGAAACCCTGGAAACGCCTTTTATCCATAATCAAAACACAATTTACATTTCTTCTAGCATTTTATTACATCTTTCTGAATTGTTTGAATTGTTTGAATTGACCTTTTTAGGAAATTAAATACCAAACCAAATCTTTCTCACTTCTAGTTTTTAATCGAGTTAGGTAGATTCTAACCTAGTAATTGTCCGTCCCTATGGATCGATACCCGATTATACTAGTGTAAACGCGGTTTTAAAAGGTACGCCCTCAAGCGTACCGAAACTTGCGTTGTGCTTCTGCGCGAACAAGTTTTTGGCACCGTTGCCGGGGATGGTAACCAATTGCCTAGTTAGATTTTACCTTACTTAGTTAATCTAGATTTTATCTTGTATCTTTCTTGTTTTTTCTTAATCAAAATCACTAAAAACTGGCTTTTGAACCCCCCTGCAGGAAAATACAGGTTGAAGTACAATCTGAGAAGCAAGGGCCCACTGTTCGATCAAACTCCTCCAGACTCAGCCGAGACTGCTCAGCCACCTTCTGGTACGGCCAGGCCGCACCAATCTAGTCCGACCCGTACCGATTCAGGCACGGCCAGGCCGCACCAATCTGGTCCGACCCGTACCAAGGCACCTGAACCTGAAGAGATGGCTGGGGCAGAAGACGAAGACCGAATCAGATTGGAGGCAGAGGCCAGGGAAAGAGAAAGAGAACGGCGAGAAGACGAAGGCCGTCTGACGGACGATGATGAGGATGTTTTCATGCCTCGGACCCTGCGGGAGTTCAACGTGCCGAGAGCTGGAGAGGTGCGAGGTGCAATCCGGCTGCCACACATTCCAGGACAGCAACCGAACTTCAATCCGGGGGTTGTCAACATGGTGCAGCAGAACACCTTCCACGGACTCGACCACGAGGACCCGCACGCTCACCTCCAGACCTTCCTCGAGTGCATCACGACCATCAAAACCAACGGTGAGAATGCTGATTACACCAAGCTGGCTTTATTTCCTTTCACTCTTAGGGATAAGGCCAAGAAATGGTTAGGATCTTTGCCTAGGGACTCGGTTAGAACTTGGAAGGACTTGTCCAAATTGTTTCTGACCAGATTTTTCCCTCACAAGAGGACAGCCAAGGTAAGACATGACCTGACCAGCTTTAGGCAGATTTTTGATGAACCCTTGAACGAGGCTTGGGAAAGGTTTAGAGAAATGCAGTACTCTTGTCCAGACCATGGTATACCCGACTGGCTTTTAATTCAAACGTTTTACGACGGCCTGAACGAGAGCACACGTGCTTACGTGGACGCTGTTGCGGGAGGCGCGCTGATGTCAAGGGAGCCTTTAGAGGCTATGAACTTGATCGACAGCATGGCGCAGAACCAGCAGTGGTCCGGCCACGACACGTCACGCCAGCGAGGAGGCCAAGGAGGTAGCCAAGGAGGTGGCAAGTACGAGCTCGATCACATCACGGCTCTCACCGCCAAGATGGACGCCATGCAGCGGGCGATGGACAAGCTCAGTGTCAAGGCAGTCGAACAGCAACCTCAAGTCTGCGTCATGTGCGGAGACGAGAGGCACGCATACGAGCAATGCCTGCTGGTGCAACAAGACGAGGAGAGTGAGCAGGTCAACTCTCTAAACAACGAGCCTTCCTTCTTCCCAAGACCTCCCTTCAGCCGGTCCTACTCCAAGGATCCGGTTGAGCAGCAGCACTGGAGGTCGAACCAGAACAACCCTGCGCCTTTCAACAACTCTTCGTTCAGACCGCCCTTCAACAACAACAGCTTCCAGAGGCCGCAGTACAACAACAACAACTGGAACAATCGGGCGAACAACACTGGAAACTACCCCCCTCCGAACAACAACGATTGGAGAGCCCAAGCTTCGAGCAGCAGCAACAGCAACAACAATGGCAACAGGAACTTCTACCAGAACGCTTCCTTTCCCAATCAAGGCAACCGAGCAGCTCCATCTGGCCCCTCAAAGTCGAATGCGCCCGCTGATGTGAACGACTTCACTCACGAGCAGGGCAAGATGAATCAGATGATGTGGGAGCAGATGCAGAGCATGACCACTCAAATGGCTACCCAAAGCAAGTTGCTGGAGCAGCTGAGCCAGATGGTCACCTCAAGCCACTCTCGACCCGGGAAGCTTCCAGCTCAGCCCGAACCAAATCCAAGAGAAGAGGCTAAGGCAGTCACTCTGAGAAGTGGGACCCAATACGACGAGCCACCAATGCCAAGTGAGGGCACAGTTGATCCGATCCTTGACGCGACACCTGACGCGACCCCGACCCCTGTGTCAATTCCACTGAAGGAGGTTAATCCAGAATGAGCTGAGGTCATCCAACCTCAAGCGAGTGCAGACTGCACCAGCTCGGCAAGACCTGCACAACCTCCATCCGAAGCGTCAGGTAGTCAGAAGAAGAAATGTGCCGAGAAACCACCTCCATACCGGCCACCTGTTCCATTCCCCCAGAGATTAGCTGAGACGAGACTGAACGAGCAATTCGCCAACTTCGCAAACGTCATCAAGCAGCTGCAGATCACCATCCCTTTCACCGACGCTTTGACCCAAATGCCCACCTATGCCAAGTTTCTGAAGGACATCCTTTCCAACAAGAGAAGCTTAGAGGGGCACGCGACAGTCAAGCTGACGGAGCAGTGCAGTGCAATTTTGAAAAGCGAGCTACCCCCCAAATTGGACGATCCTGGAAAGTTTTCCATTCCATGCACCATTGGGAAGGCTACAATCAAGAAAGCTCTGTGTGATCTAGGAGCGAGCGTGAGTCTCATGCCACGCACCATCTATGATCGCATAGGAGTGGGGGAGCTCAAGCCCACAAGGATGACACTGCAGTTGGCGGATTCTTCAGTCCGACTTCCACTTGGTGTGGTGGAGGATCTGCCAGTTCAAGTTGGGAAGTTCTTTGTGCCCGTCGATTTCGTCGTCATGGAGATGGAAGAAGACAAGGAAGTCCCAATCATCTTGGGGCGACCTTTTCTGAGTACAGCTGGCGCGATAATTGACGTGAAGCAGGGCATCCTGACTCTGAACTTTGGAGGAGAGAAGGTGAAATTCCAAATCGATCGCGCCATGAGATATCCGTCACGATCTGAGACATGTTTCCGAGTTGACGGGATAGAGGAGTGCTTGGCTGATCTGGCCAAGGACTACTTTCTTGAACAAGTCAATAACTCGCTGCGCCAAGACGCTGAATTCCTCTCCAAGTTGCCAAGCGAGGCGAGCGAGTCAATTTGTGCAGCAGATGCGATTCCTGAGGATCTGGAGGATCGTACATCACACTCTGAGACGAGGAGTGGAGCGGAGCCTGCCAAGGCCGACGTCTCGACAGCACACGAGTCAGATCACCCAGATGTGACTCGTGACAACGATCAGCCTGAGCGTCCGACTCCCGAACTCAAACCTCTTCCAACCAATCTCAGATACGAGTTCCTCGATCCAGAAAAATCATGTCCTGTGATCGTCAATGCGAGTCTAAACCCCGATCAAACCGCCAAACTTCTGGAGAAGCTGAGATTTCACAAGGGCGCGATTGGGTACTCGATCAAGGACTTGAAAGGGATCAACCCAGCCATATGCTCACACCGGATTCTTCTCGAGGATGATCACAAGCCGTCTGTGGAGCACCAGCGGCGACTCAACCCCAACCTGAAGGAGGTGGTGAAAAAGGAAATTCTCAAACTCCTGGATGCAGGCATCATCTATCCCATCTCTGACAGCAAGTGGGTGAGTCCCGTTCACGTGGTGCCCAAGAAAGGAGGCACGACAGTGGTGAGAAATGAAAAGGACGAGCTAGTGATAGGTCTAAATTATATACACATTCGATCTAGTTTTTATCATATAATAGTACCAAATATCTTGTATTTTAGTAGAGAATATAATAAAATATATCCAAGAATCAAGTTACTGCCGAAGTCTATTTAAACTACAGGAAATGGAGCAAATTGTAGATCTTCTCGCAAGCTTTCCGAAAAGTGGTAGAACACTGAAAACGGAGTTACGGATCATAAGTTATGCCCGTTTGAATTTCAGAGCAAAACAGGAGAAACCGAGCCCAGTGCGGACGCACTGACCCAGAGTGCGGACGCATTGACACAGAAAACAGAAAATCCGAGCGCAGTGCGGACGCACTCGGGCCGCACCACCCGCACTCAGCCGACACACAGTTCGTATTTTGGCCATATCTTGGTCATACGAACTCCGATTTGAGTGATTCAAAGCTTGACGGAACCAGGACAAAGAGATCTACAACTTTCATGAAGGAAAAATATCCAAATTCGGAATGTATAATTATGTACAGCCGCATCAATTGCCGCATCAGCCTGAAAAACTGCTAAATATGGAAAGTTAGTGGGCTTAGTGGGCGCCAAAATTAGAATAACTTGGTCTCCAAGTTCAGAATCACAGAATTAGAAATATATAAGTTAGTAGGCTTAGTGGGCGCCGAAAATAAAACGACTTGATCTCCAAGTTCAGAAAACGTTATATAAGGCTAAGGAGACCACATGAGAAATCATCCATTATTGTACATATCCATTATTATATCCACTTTTCATATATTGAGAGAGAGAGATCCTGCAGAAATTCTAGAAGGTTTTCCAAGGAAGGAGAAGAAGAAGATTCAAGCAAGGAGTCGGCAAGATCGAGGTTTTAGATCTAAGAAAGGGTGTAATCATTTCTTTACCTTATTTCTTATTGTTTTTGCCAATCTTTGTTATGGATCTCTCCAAGAGAGAGTAGTTCTCTTTCTAGGGGTTTAGGCCAATGCATGAACTTGTTTAATTCTAGCTTATTCGGATATTTGTTTTCATTATGATTGTGTTATCGGATTTGATTGTTAATTTCTGTGATTTATTCTTTATGAATTTCATTAGTACTCGTTCCTTTGAGTTCACCTGGTTAGGGTTTATTGAATTGAAGTAGTTTTGAAATCGCGTTGATCGTGTTTTTCCGCTTTAAATTTATTAAATTCCGGCATTGGTCATGAGGAGACTACTAATTAAAACCATAAAGACACACCTTAGGGTTGGGTTAGAAGCGACCGTACTTTGATATCCAATCCGGAACTATAGAAATTAAGGTTAGGATTTTGGTGAAGGACCGAAAGGCGAAGGCAAATCCTAATTAGGACACCTTAGAACAAATATCGATATATGCTTTGAAGCATGAGATTAAATATCCCTCTAGGTTAGTGACAGCCCTAGAATTCGAGGCACATTAATCCATAAAGCGCAAAGTATTTGTATTAATATTTGTTCCAAAGGCTAACATAGGTTAGAAACCTCATCAAATCAAACATGAATTTAAACAAACCGAATAAATAGAATTAGCAAGGGATTGTAGACCGAATACCCCTAGATCTCCTTAAACTTGAAAACAAACCAATCTTTCTTTCCTTTATTTTATTTACATTTATTGTTTGAAACTCCTCTTTTTCGGGTATTGAACCCAACTTTAGGATTTTAAGAACAAACCCCCCCACTTTACTTTTATTGTTTTGTTTTAGAAGTAGTTTTCTTTATTAAAAATTGGTATTTCCCTATCTCCCTGCAGATCGACACCTAAATACTACAATCGATAGGTTGTGCGCTTGCAACTAACCTATTCATTGAGTACGAAGGTTTTATAAATATTAAAGGCAAAAGAGTACAAAATTATTATATCTAAAATACTCAACAGCTAGTCCCTACTCGTGTGGTATCTGGGTACCGCATGTGTATTGACTACAGGAAGCTCAACGCTGCCACGCGCAAGGATCACTTCCCACTGCCGTTTGTCGACCAACTCCTTGAAAGGCTTGCGACTCATTCTCATTTTTGCTACCTTGACGGGTACTCAGGATTCTTTCAGATCCCCATTCACCCGAACGACCAAGACAAGACCACTTTCACATGTCCCTACGGTACATTCGCATACCGTAGAATGCCATTCGGTCTGTGCAATGCACCTGCCACCTTCCAAAGAGCCATGATGGCTATCTTCTCAGATTTCATCGAGAAAGAGGTTGAGGTCTTCATGGACGACTTCTCTGTCTATGAGACCAGCTTTGACTCATGTCTAGCCAACCTCTGCAAAATCCTGGAGAAGTGTGAAGAGGTCAACCTGATCCTGAATTGGGAGAAATGTCACTTCATGGTCCAAGAGGGAGTTGTCCTTGGACATGTGGTGACCTCCAAAGGAATTGAGGTTGACAAAGCCAAGGTGGAGGTGATCGAGAAGCTGGAGATCCCAACAAATGTCAAAGCTGTGCGAAGCTTTCTGGGACACGCTGGCTTCTACCACCGATTCATCAAGGACTTCTCGAAAATCGCAAAACCATTGACCAACCTGCTCATCAAGGACTCTGATTTCATCTTCACGCAGGAATGTGTCGATTCGTTTTGCCGATTGAAAGAAGCCCTTGTCTCAGCACCCATCCTGCAGCCTCCAGACTGGACCTTGCCATTCGAGTTGATGTGCGATGCGAGTGATTACGCTGTGGGAGCGGTTCTTGGGCAGCGGAAGGAGAACAAGCCATGTGCTATCTACTACGCTAGCAATGTGCTAGACCCTGCCCAGATGAACTACACAACAACCGAAAAGGAGCTTTTGGCTGTTGTGTTCGCTCTCGACAAGTTTAGATCCTATCTGGTTGGTTCCAAGATAGTGATCTACACTTACCACGCCGCACTCAAGTATCTGTTGAGCAAGCAGGATGCCAAACCTCGCTTGATTAGGTGGATTCTCCTCCTGCAGGAGTTTGACATCGAAATCAGGGACAAGAAAGGAGTCGAAAACACCGTGGCTGACCATCTGTCCCGGCTTCGCTGGGAAGATGAGGGCTCTGGTAGCCTGCCAATTGATGACTCGTTCCCTGATGACCAATTCCATTCGATTTCTGCCATGGAGGAGATCCACTCGGTTGGTACACCGATGCACGTGACTCATGCGGTGCAAGATCGGACGTTCCATGCCACTGACCGAGTGAACACCAAGTCAGCACCCTGGTATGCAGACATCGCGAACTTTCTCGCCTCAGGAGTACTTCCTCCTACCATGTCATACCAGCAGAAGAAGAAGCTGCGATCGGACGCCAAGTTCTACTTCTGGGACGACCCCTACCTCTTCAAGACTGGCGTTGATGGCATCTACCGACGATGTGTGCCATATGACGAGACGCGCTCCATTCTTGAGCACTGCCACTCCTCAGCCTACGGAGGACACGCTTTATCCTCCAAGACTGCTTCAAAGGTCCTACAATCCGGCTTCTTCTGGCCTTCACTTTTCAGAGATGCTAGGACCTTCGTCGCAGCTTGTGACAAGTGTCAGCGCACCGGGAACATCTCCAAGAAGAATGAAATGCCTCTCCACTCTATTCTAGAGGTAGACATCTTTGATGTCTGGGGCATTGACTTCATGGGACCGTTTCCACCCTCTTGTGGGAACGAGTACATCCTGGTGGCTGTTGACTACGTCTCCAAGTGGGTGGAGGCAGTTGCGTGCAAGAATGCGGACTCCAATGCCGTGAAAAGACTGTTCACTGACATCATCTTCCCTCGCTTTGGAGTTCCAAGAGCCGTCATCAGTGATGGTGGCAAGCACTTCATCAACCGCCAGTTCGACAATCTCCTGAGTCGCCATGGAGTCACTCACAAGGTGACCACATCCTACCATCCTCAAGCCAACAGTCAAGCCGAGATTTCCAACAGAGAGATCAAGTCTATCCTGGAGAAGACCATTGCTCGAACGAGAAAGGATTGGTCGCTCAAGCTGAGTGACGCACTTTGGGCCTACCGTACAGCCTTCAAAACTCCGATTGGGATGAGCCCTTTCAAATTGGTGTACGGAAAGTCCTGCCACTTACCCGTGGAAATTGAGCACAAGGCATACTGGGCCACACGGGCCATCAACATGGACTTGCTCTCAGCTGGAGAGAAACGCATCCTTGACTTGCATGAGTTAGAGGAGATGCGTCTCAATGCCTACGAGAACGCGAGAATTTACAAGGAAAGGACCAAACAGGTTCACGACAAGCGCATCATGCCTCGTGAGTTCCATAAGGGAGACCTGGTCCTCTTGTTCAATTCTCGACTTAGGCTCTTTCCAGGGAAGCTGAAGTCCAGGTGGTCCGGTCCATTCCGGGTAAGGGCAGTGTTCCCATTTGGCGCCGTGGAATTGGAAAACAAGGAGGGGCAGACTTTCAAAGTCAATGGTCAGCGTCTCAAGCACTACATTGCTGATCATCCCCAAGAAATGCGAGTGAGCTTGGATCTCTCCGATCCATCTCCAACCAAAGCCTGAAGAGAGAAGGTCGAGCTCGAGACCTAAAACGAGCGCTCCTTGGGAGGCAGCCCAAGCCATTTTTACCTGTTTTGCATCTTAGGAACAGATAGACATGCATTCATTCTTCTGCATTGCATCACGAGCGACTTGAGAAGTCACGAGAAAGAGAAAAAAAAAATTTTGAGGTTGGTACGGCTAGGCTATACCACATTGGTACGGCCTGAAAATTGAAAGCTTGGTACGACCCGTACCAATTTGGTACGGCCAGGCCGTACCTAGGTCAGGGACGTGAACCGACGCCATAACTGCCGCATTTTCCCTTTTAAAACCCCGCCCCCCTACCCTTCCCCTTCTCTCCCAGCCGCACCTCCCTCACTTTCTCTTCTCTCTCTTCTCTCCTTCTCCATTTTCTCTTCATCTACACCCCTTTTACCTCCTCTTCCACCCTAACCGAGCACAAGGAGTGGCGCACCACCAACACTCCCTTCGGTCCGACCCTCTCCATCCACGACTCCGACCACGCCTCTGACTCCTTTGGCACCGATGTGGCCCTCTCTGATGCCACCCAGCGTGCCGATGCTTACACCGAGGAGTACTTCTTCATGCCGACCCGTCGGCAGTTCAAGTACTTCGACATGCTGCTGAAGAAAAAGATCAACAACACGAGGATTGTTGATTTTTCTGCTCTTCAGACGCTGGGACTGGAGGATGAGTTCCGCCGCATTACCACCCGGGTCGGGATCACTCCAGCCTTCTGGGAGATCGCCCAGAGGGGGTACAAGAAGCTCACCATGGAGTTTCTTTCCTCTCTGGAGCTCAAGTACTCGCGGAACGATAACCCGTTCATCAGGTTCCGCATGCTGAGTGAGACCCACCGCGTATGGCTGTCTGACTTGAGGGAGTGGTTTGGCTTTGCGCCGAACCCGACCACTGACTCCTTCTCTTTCTCTGTGGGCTTGGAGCGCGACAGTTTCTGGGAGCTAATCTCTGGTAGCGCAGCCGGGTCAGCTTTCAACAGGGAATACAAGCAGCTCAATGTCCCTCATCCAGTCATCCGGGTCCTGCTGCGTATCCTCGGTTGCACCATCTTTGCGCGTGGCGAGACGTTCGCCCGCGCCAATGTTGAGGATATGCAGCTGGTGGATCATATGCTGCGTCCCGACAGCACTCTCGAGCGGCCCGATCTGATGCTCGTCATGATCCATGATACCTCGCATATTTAGTCTATTTTAGGCCTGTTTTAGTACCAGATTCGTGCCCTAATTCACCAGAATCATGTGTATTTCATCGATATATCTTTAGAATTTGGTACTGCGGAGTGTTTGTTTGTTTTCTGCAGGCTTGGAGCAAAACACACGAAGAAACGACGATTTGGGATGATTTGGTACGGCCCTTACCAAGTTTGGTACGGGTCTTACCGGACTTAGCCATTTTTCAGCTCATCACGCCTGGTACGGCCTGGCCGTACCAATTTGGTACGGGCCGTACCTAAAGGCGGCCTGACAGATTCAAATTTTGGCAGAGGCTATTTAAAGCGGGGAACTCTCCAATTTCAAGATACATTCCATTCCAGATCTATTTGAGAGCACAGTAAGAGAGAGAAAGAGAGCTAAGGAGCTAGGAGCAAGAAGGAAGGAAGAGGAAAGAGGCGAAACTCGACGGATCTAGCTTCCTCCTCTCGATCCCTTCGATCCATGGCTATCTCTATCCCTTTTATTGTATTTTTAGATCAGATCATGTGCTGTGAGTAGTTATTTTAGTTTCTAGGGTTTAGAGATGGATTCTTGATTTGTTTTGACTTTCTTTGACTTGTATCTTGTATGAACTCTTTTGATTGATTGATTGTGATTTCTTTGCTATCTTTTGCTTTGATTGCTGTGATTGTGTATGATGAACCTCTAGGTTTAGATCGAACCTATCAAGGTCATGTGATCATCTCAATCTCTCAACCAAATCAATTGTTTAGGGTAGACTTGTTCGAATTGAAGCCGAGAGGTTGAATTCTCCTCTAATCGACAGATTAGATGGTGCCTTAGGTCTCCAATCAACCAGTTAGGGTAGATCTGTACCAACACACGAGAGTTGAGGTGTAGAAATCCCTAAAAGGCAATCAATTGCATTCCAACCTAAATCTTGATCCAACACACGACGGTTGAGGCTTAGGAACCTTAGGTATGGTCAATTGAACCTTTCTAAAGAGTTTAGCACAAGGTACCAGCAAGGAATGCATCAACTCGAACTGGTAAGCTCTGTTCTGGCAAGCCAGTACGGGTCTTACCAGAGTGGTGCGGCCTTGCCTTACCAAGTGGAGTACGGCCTAGCCGTACCAACTTGGTACGGGGCGTACCACTAGAGGCAGATCACAGATGAAATCTGAAACCCTAGAAACGCCTTTTATCCATAATCAAAACACAATTTACATTTCTTCTAGCATTTTATTACATCTTTCTGAATTGTTTGAATTGACCTTTTTAGGAAATTAAATACCAAACCAAATCTTTCTCACTTCTAGTTTTTAATTGAGTTTGGTAGATTCTAACCAAGTAATTGCCCGTCCCTGTGGATCGATACCCGATTATACTACTCGATAGGGGTTGTGCACTTGCAACCCTTACTCGTGAAGTGTAAACGCGGTTTTAAAAGGTACGCCCTCAAGCGTACTGAAACTTGCGTTGCGCTTCTGCGCGAACAAGTTTTTGGCGCCGTTGCTGGGGACGGTAACCAATTGCCTAGTTAGATTTTACCTTACTTAGTTAATCTAGACTTTATCTTGTATCCTTTATTTTCTTTTATTTTGTTTCGTTTCTTTTATTTATTTATTTTCTCTTTTTCAGGACACTATGGCGATTACTATCTGAGGAGCTCAAGACACCATGGATCTCATGTACAACATGACGACAGACCAACATTGGTTTGGCCGCGACAATTTTCAAGCTGGAGGAGGCGGCCGATCCAAAGCTGATCAGATCACAGCTCTATATGCTAGAGCTGCCGAGCTAGAGGAGGCCATTATCGCAGCTCTATATGCTAGAGCTGCCGAGCTAGAGGAGGCCATGGAGAGTTATTCAATCAGAATGAGCATGAGGGCAGCCAGAAACCAGAAACCACAGCCATGTGCCATGTGTGGGGACATGAGACACTCTTATGAGTATTGCCCACTGGCTGATTGGAGTGAGGAACCGGAGCAGGATGGCTATATCAGCAACAACAATTGCAATTTCTATGACCCTGCACCATTCGATGACTCGAACAATTGCGTATTCCAACCCGACCCACCCGAGCCGTACGTTGATCCCGCTGAGATCGAATTCATACACGAGCAAGGGAAGGTGAACCAGATGCTGTGGGAACAGTTGCAAAACATGTCCACACAGATGGCCGCTCAAAACAAGCTGTTAGAGCAGTTGAGTCAGATCATCATCTCACGCCAATCTCAACCTAGAAAGCTGCCAGCTCAGCCAGAATGCGAAGGACCAGCCCAGCCAACAGACCAGACCGCACTTGACGCGACCCGCATCATTGAGACACGACCCGCATCACCCACGGAAGAACATGTGGACCCAGGTCGCATCGAGCCAAGTCGACCCGCATCTCCACCTGAAGAGCATGTGGACGCGACCCGCACGCCACCTGATGCGACCCGCATGCCGTGGTCTGATGACCTGGAGACAAAAGGAAGCAAGTCGGATTGGTCAGCATGCGATGCCATTTCACCTGATGCGACCCGCACGGCACCTGATGCGACCCGCGTCAAGACCCAGACAGAGCGGCTGACTCCTGAGCTCAAGCCTCCAGCAGCTCACCTCAGGTATGAGCTTCTAGACCCAGATAGATGTCGTCCTGTGATCATAAGTGCAGATCTTGAACCCGATCGGACTGCTACACTCTTGGAGAAATTGGAAGCGCACAAAAGCGCGATCGGGCGCTCGATCAAGAACTTGATGGGAATCTTGCGGATTCTTCTGATGCAAGAGTGTGATCGCATGGTCCGTGTACCTCAGAAGTGGGTGCTCCCACCAGTGCCACCTGATCCACCTCCCACCAACCAGTGAGACGCCCCCGCTTCATCCCTCGCTCACCATCTAGTAAGTTTCCATATTTTCTTCTATTTACTTTTGCCTTGTGTAGATTCAAGCATTGAGGACAATGCTTCATTCAAGCTTGGGGGGTGGAATAGAAGAAAATTGTATCTGCATTTAGACATGTTTCTTTTTCAAAAATTTTGCATTTAGGTGATAAATTTGTGTGATTGCTAGGATTAGGGACTTGTTTGAAAACTTTTGTTTGTGAGTTGGATGACCTTGGGAAATTAGAACTAACCTCATAATTGACCAAACAAAACTGATTACGAACAAATGGTTTGAGATTTGTAAAATTGGAAACTTGAATGTCGAGATAGCATTTAGAAACCGAATTGTGCCTTTCAAATGTGGAAATAGGGATTTCAAATAAAGAAAAGTTGGGATATCCGTTGGTGTGAATGAACACTAGTGGATGTGTGTATTCATGGTATGTGCGAAAAAAAAAGAAAGAAAAAAAAAAGATGAAAAGATGGAGAACATAAGAGTACTGGCAATAAGCCTTGAATGGGCGCCTTTGAGCTCGTCTCCCAATTAGAAATGAAAAAAATAATTTTTTTTGCACATATCAACACACGAAGTCCGCAACTTTCTGACCTAAGCTTGATTCAAGCTTGGGGGTGCCAAAAAGGGAAAATCTCTACAAGCGAAGGCATAGTTTAGTGAAAGAATGATAAATCGATAAATTCGAGTAATCAACTTTGCAAGACTTGAAACATTTAGAGTTTGAGGTTTTATTAATCAATTTGTGAGGTGAATCACAATTGACCAAGGGAAGTCCGAATCATAGCAAAAAGATTCTTGCGTTCTTTTATTGTAGCAATCATGTAAGTTTTCACATTTAGACTTGTATCCGCATTTAGATTTAGTTGTCCAGCACTTTTACCCGAGTTTGAAACTTTTTGCTTGAGGACAAGCAAAGGTTCAGCTTGGGGGAATTTGATACCTCGCATATTTAGTCTATTTTAGGCCTGTTTTAGTACCAGATTCGTGCCCTAATTCACCAGAATCATGTGCATTTCATCGATATATCTTTAGAATTTGGTACTGCTGAGTGTTTGTTTGTTTTCTGCAGGCTTGGAGCAAAACACACGAAGAAACGACGATTTGGGATGATCTGGTACGGCCCTTACCAAGTTTGGTACGGGTCTTACCGGACTTAGCCATTTTTCAGCTCATCACGCCTGGTACGGCCTGGCCGTACCAATTTGGTACGGGCCGTACCTAAAGGCGGCCTGACAGATTCAAATTTTGGCAGAGGCTATTTAAAGCGGGGAACTCTCCAATTTCAAGATACATTCCATTCCAGATCTATTTGAGAGCACAGTAAGAGAGAGAAAGAGAGCTAAGGAGCTAGGAGCAAGAAGGAAGGAAGAGGAAAGAGGCGAAACTCGACGGATCTAGCTTCCTCCTCTCGATCCCTTCGATCCATGGCTATCTCTATCCCTTTTATTGTATTTTTAGATCAGATCATGTGCTGTGAGTAGTTATTTTAGTTTCTAGGGTTTAGAGATGGATTCTTGATTTGTTTTGACTTTCTTTGACTTGTATCTTGTATGAACTCTTTTGATTGATTGATTGTGATTTCTTTGCTATCTTTTGCTTTGATTGCTGTGATTGTGTATGATGAACCTCTAGGTTTAGATCGAACCTATCAAGGTCATGTGATCATCTCAATCTCTCAACCAAATCAATTGTTTAGGGTAGACTTGTTCGAATTGAAGCCGAGAGGTTGAATTCTCCTCTAATCGACAGATTAGAGGGTGCCTTAGGTCTCCAATCAACCAGTTAGGGTAGATCTGTACCAACACACGAGAGTTGAGGTGTAGAAATCCCTAAAAGGCAATCAATTGCATTCCAACCTAAATCTTGATCCAACACACGACGGTTGAGGCTTAGGAACCTTAGGTATGGTCAATTGAACCTTTCTAAAGAGTTTAGCACAAGGTACCAGCAAGGAATGCATCAACTCGAACTGGTAAGCTCTGTTCTGGGAAGCCAGTACGGGTCTTACCAGAGTGGTGCGGCCTTGCCTTACCAAGTGGAGTACGGCCTAGCCGTACCAACTTGGTACGGGGCGTACCACTAGAGGCAGATCACAGATGAAATCTGAAACCCTGGAAACGCCTTTTATCCATAATCAAAACACAATTTACATTTCTTCTAGCATTTTATTACATCTTTCTGAATTGTTTGAATTGTTTGAATTGACCTTTTTAGGAAATTAAATACCAAACCAAATCTTTCTCACTTCTAGTTTTTAATTGAGTTTGGTAGATTCTAACCAAGTAATTGCCCGTCCCTGTGGATCGATACCCGATTATACTACTCGATAGGGGTTGTGCACTTGCAACCCTTACTCGTGAAGTGTAAACGCGGTTTTAAAAGGTACGCACTCAAGCGTACTGAAACTTGCGTTGCGCTTCTGCGCGAACAATCCACCACTGGCTCGGCATCCAGCGGCAGCCCAAGCCGGGTGGCGTTATCTACATCTCGGCCTATGTCACTCTGATCGCCGAGCGCTTACACCTCCAGATCATCGGCGACGAGGAGTGCCGGAGCTCCCGATCTCTCTCTCTCACTCAGTTCACCACCTACAAGTTCATCGAGTCAGCAGCAGGACGCGATGGGCGAGGTGCTTGGTCTTGGCGCATGCCTGACGGGAGGTCCAGCTATGTCATGCCTTTCCCGGTCACTCTCTCCTTCACTGACCGGAGCACTTGGTATTTCTGACGTCCGCCCCGCGTGCCGCCTGCCCCTGTGGCCCCACCCCCACCTCCCCCACCTCCTCCACCACCACCGCAGGGCGATGAGGACATGATCGATGCTACCACCTCTCCAGTCCAGGCTCCGTTTGAGCCGCTGCATCCTCTCTCTCCTCTTGTGCACCCATTCCCCGGCCAGGCTCCCCCCTTCTCCGAGCAGGTACATCCTTCATCCTTTGGTGCAGGTACCTCTTTCTATGGAGCTGGCCCTTCCACGTACCAGACTGGCCCATCCACCTCCGCCTACGCTGCCGGCCCCTCCACCTCCTACAGTCGACCAGTGTATCCCCCTCCAGTCTCTGAGCCCACCATCCAGGATGTCTACCACCTGATGTACGGCATGCGTCAGGAGCAGGGTGTTGCACTCTATGAGTAGGGTGCTGCCATTCGTGAGCAGGGCGCCGCACTCCATGATCTCACGCAGCGCGTGACTGGGATAGAGCAGCAGTTGAGTGACTGGCTCTGGTACGACCGCTCCCACGACTGATCAGGTTCGCTCTCTTTTCCCCGAGCTTCTTTTATCTCTTTTATCTTATAGTCTTGAAGCATTGAGGACAATGCTCCGGCTAAGCTTGGGGGGATGACATTTGCATTTAGGTCATGTTTACTTTACCGTTATTTTTCCTGCATTTTTTCGTATTTTCGTGCATTGTTAGGTGAAGATTTGCGTGAATTGCTAGAATTGAGAATAACTTTGAAACAATTTAGTTGTGATTAGGATAGACCTGAGTGAATTGGAACTAACCCATGATTGGTTATTGAACTTCTTAGGTTGAGATGTTTTTAATAATGGAAACGATGAAACAAACTTAGAATTGAATCGAACGAGATTATTCGAAAAAAAAACTGAACTGTGCCTTTAGGAATTGAGATTTTCAAATTAAGAAAGTTTGGAATATCCATTGGTATGAATGAATACCAATAGATGTGTGTATTCATGGTATGAGCAAACCAAAAAAAAAAAAAAAAAGATGGAGAACATAAGAGTACTGGCAATAAGCCTCGAATGGGCGCCTTTGAGCTCGTCTCCCAATTAGAAATAAAGAAAGAAAATTTTGCTCATACCAACACACTTCGTTCGCAACTTTCTTACCCTTAAGCTTGATTCAAGCTTGGGGGAGGGAAAATGAAAAGAAAAATCACCTTGAATGAAAGCACTGATTCGGAAAAAGAATGAAATTGTTTCGATCAAACCTAGGTAATTAGTCTTTCCATTGTTAGAAGCATCTCAAAATAAGAAGTTCAATTGACTAATTGGAGTGAATCAAGGTTTATAAAGGCATATTTGAATTACAACCGAATCGATTCTAGAAATTCTTGACTATAGCAGATTCACGTAGGTTTTCACATTTAGACTTGTATCTGCATTTAGATTTAGTTGTCCAGCACTTTTACCCGAGTTTGAAACTTTTTTGCTTGAGGACAAGCAAAGGTTCAGCTTGGGGGAATTTGATACCTCGCATATTTAGTCTATTTTAGGCCTGTTTTAGTACCAGATTCGTGCCATAATTCACCAGAATCATGTGCATTTCATAGATATATCTTTAGAATTTGGTACTGCTGAGTGTTTGTTTGTTTTCTGCAGGTTTGGAGCAAAACACACGAAGAAACGATGATTTGGGATGATTTGGTACGGCCCTTACCAAGTTTGGTACGGGTCTTACCGGACTTAGCCATTTTTCAGCTCATCACGCCTGGTACGGCCTGGCCGTACCAATTTGGTACGGGCCGTACCTAAAGACGGCCTGACAGATTCAAATTTTGGCAGAGGCTATTTAAAGCGGGGAACTCTCCAATTTCGATATTCATTCCATTCCAGATCTAATTGAGAGCACAGTAAGAGAGAGAAAGAGAGCTAAGGAGCTAGGAGCAAGAAGGAATGAAGAGGAAAGAGGCGAAACTCGACGGATCTAGCTTCCTCCTCTCGATCCCTTCGATCCATGGCTATCTCTATCCCTTTTATTGTATTTTTAGATCAGATCATGTGCTGTGAGTAGTTATTTTAGTTTCTAGGGTTTAGAGATGGATTCTTGATTTGTTTTGACTTTCTTTGACTTGTATCTTGTATGAACTCTTTTGATTGATTGATTGTGATTTCTTTGCTATCTTTTGCTTTGATTGCTGTGATTGTGTATGATGAACCTCTAGGTTTAGATCGAACCTATCAAGGTCATGTGATCATCTCAATCTCTCAACCAAATCAATTGTTTAGGGTAGACTTGTTCGAATTGAAGCCGAGAGGTTGAATTCTCCTCTAATCGACAGATTAGAGGGTGCCTTAGGTCTCCAATCAACCAGTTAGGGTAGATCTGTACCAACACACGAGAGTTGAGGTGTGGAAATCCCTAAAAGGCAATCAATTGCATTCCAACCTAGATCTTGATCCAACAAACGACAGTTGAGGCTTAGGAACCTTAGGTATGGTCAATTGAACCTTTCCAAAGAGTTTAGCACAAGGTACCAGCAAGGAAATGCATCAACTCGAACTGGTAAGCTCTGTTCTGGGAAGCCAGTACGGGTCTTACCAGAGTGGTACGGCCTTGCCTTACCAAGTTAAGTACGGCCTAGCCGTACCGACTTGGTACGGACCGTACCACTAGAGGCAGATCATAGATGAAGTCTGAAACCCTGGAAACGCCTTTTATCCATAATAAAAACACAATTTACATTTCTTCTAGCATTTTATTACATCCTTCTGAATTGTTTGAATTGTTTGAATTGACCTTTTTAGGAAATTAAATACCAAACCAAATCTTTCTCACTTCTAGTTTTTAATCGAGTTAGGTAGATTCTAACCTAGTAATTGTCCGTCCCTGTGGATCGATACCCGATTATACTACTCGATAGGGGTTGTGCACTTGCAACCCTTACTCGTGAAGTGTAAACGCGGTTTTAAAAGGTACGCCCTCAAGCGTACCGAAACTTGCGTTGCGCTTCTGCGCGAACACTAGTTAAGGAGGGTAAAATTTTAACTAAGGACAATTTAGCAAAGAGGAGTTGGACATGAGACCTAACCTGTCATTTTTGTAATTCTGTAGTAATAATTTACCATCTTTTTGTCACCTGTCTTGTTATTGCATCTCTCTGGACTTGGATTGCAAATCATAATAATTTTGTTTTTAACCGTGAACATGTATCTGATTTATGGTTATTGGATGTTTGGATTTCACTTAAAAATAGTCTTTTAATAAAACTAATTAGAGCTGCAACTATTTGGGTTGTTTGGTTGGTTCGAAATATAGTCTGTTTTAATGATTCTGCGATTCCTACTTTAGCTTCTTTATGCTCTCAAATTATTTCTTTTAACTTCTTATTGGTACAAATCTAATTCAGATGATTCTTTTTTAAAATTAACTTTATTTTTACCTATGGATGTTACTAATTTTTCTCAGGCATGCAGTCTTATTATCCTATCAGATACAGATACCCTGGAAGAGGGAAACAACAGCTGGGACACAAAGGAAGAACCATGTCTTGGGTTAAAAGGTTCATACCTCTCCGATTACCTCAGAGATCGTGCATAATATGATGCTTTGGATCCTCTGATCCTACTACTGTCCATACCAGTTCTTCCTATGCCAGTTCCTCTGCAACTTCTTAGATATTTTTCTTATTACTTTCTTCTGTTTTTGTTTTTAATGGCTTGTATGATATTCTACCTAGTAAACTTGCTTATTAGCTTCTATGGTTTAGTGGTTTAGATACCCCTTGTTGCTTCACAATTTGAGGGATCTTTTGTTATTTTAGTTTAGTTCATATTTTGTAGAGTGACTTATTTGTAAGAACATTCTGTTTCTAATAAAACATATGGTTTTTGCCACTATTATAAAAGAAAAATTAAAAATGAAAACATAATGAAAACACAAAAATAAAGATATTTGAACTCTCTTCACAGATTAATTGCATACGACAGATAATTCTAAACGAACATCAAACCGATTTAGATTCAAATTCACATCCCCTCAAGTTACCAGACTGAGTACAATTGAATCGCACGGCCCAAAATTGTTTTCTTAATTTGGCACGAATCTCAAAGTATAAATAATACTGCTCCTGCGCCATCCCAAGCAAGTATCGGCTAAGAGTAAATCTGGGCCGTCCGTTTCAGCGCCATCCCAAGCAAGAATCGGCTGAGAGTAAATCTGAGCCGTCGGTTTCAATTGTGTTGAGTCAGGTACTTGGGAGGATGCAGATCCTTTAGATTCAAGGTCTACGCACCCGCTTTTTTAGACTCAGAGCTCATTCTCAGCCAGAGGATCAGCTTCTAGCTTAACGGACATTCATTGATGATCAAAATGGACGAAATTACCTCCGAGACCAAAATCATTCCTCTTTTTACAAAAACCGATCTAAAATCGCAAATAATTGCCTTGTCAGGTCCCAATCACAAATAGCAAACCGGACGAGTCTATTATCTTGCTAATCGCTCGCGCCTATTCCAAAGTATGTGCTTTGAAACGGCGCGGTGATCGCTCGTTTCGTGTCAAGACATAGCCTACTGCCCCCGCTCCACGACCATAAAAATCACAAATCTTAGACGCGCGCGCGCGCTCTCTGCACTGCTCTCCCATGTCCCACTCATCGGGCAGCTCGCGGAAGAGGAGCCGACCCTCATCGAAGTCCGGCGCCTCAAAATTTCTTAAACCTCCCGGCTTTAAATCATCCCCTTTCGCAGATTTTGGAAGGTGAATTTGATTGAGTCGGTTAAAAAAAAACGTAGGAATGTCTACATTAGTTTCGTTTGATTTTTTTCTTTTTTTCTTGCTGTTTTGTTTTTGTGCAGTTATATGACGGAGAAGAACAGAAAGCTCAGGGATCAGTTCGAAACTGACGCCTCCAGTTCTTCGTATGGAGCTAATCCCGAAATCACTGATGGCGGAGTCGGTGGCGGGGACGGTGGAGGCATTTTCAAAGGGGTGTCCATTTTTGTTGATGGATTTACTGTACCGTCCAGTCAGGTTTTTCCCTTTTTATATTTGCTTTTACTTTCTTCTGTCCATCTCTTTTGAATTTGTTTTCACTGCAGGGTTTATACTTTATGTGCTTACTACAGTGCAATTTCGGCTGGTATCCTGGTTTGTCTGTAAGATGCTGATCCTGTTCTCACATTTTGCACCTGACGCCTTATATAGCTTAAACTAAACCTTCATTACGCAATTTAATAATGAAAACGTCATGTTGAATCTGTTACCAGGCCAAACTGAAGCCAGTGTTGATTGAATGGTACATATGTGCTATGGAAGGAAATGGACCTGTATCAATCCAGAGCATATGGCTCTGGATTGAATGGTATATATGGTATAATTGGAGGGTGATAAATTGCTTATATTTTAACTATCAGGAACTGAAGAACTACATGCTGAAACATGGGGGAAGGTTTATCAACTATTTTTCAAGGCATACTGTAAGCCACATCATCTGTAGCAATCTTCCTGATAGTAAGAGGAAGAACATAAGGTAGAGTTCTTTTCTCTTCTCCTTCTCAGTTTCTTAACATGTAACTGTTGTCTTTATGAAGAAATATCAACTGCACCACAGAGAGTATTGTATATCCTAGAAGCAAGAAAAATCACATATGCTCTTATCAACCGTGGGAGGTCCAATATATGCTGAACTTAGTCTGACATAATCACCCATACACTTAACTTTTTTTTTTTTCCAATGGATCATTTTGTGCGGTTATTGTGCATTAATGCTGTTATTCTTTTGTTTGAATCCAGGGCATTCAGTCAAGGACTTCCTGTTGTTAAACCTGACTGGATCGTGGATTCTATTGCAGCTAATACCCTTCTGAGCTGTAAGTTTGTATATTGCTAACTGAAGAATGATTTAAAAAATATGTATATGTTGTTTATGTACATTATTGGTATTAAATAGGGTCAGTGCAATATAAATGTTATCCCACTGACTGTAGTTTATCTTCAACATTTACAAAGCTTCTTTTAAAGTGAAATTATCTGTTTAAGTGTCCGGAAAAAAAGAATTTCAAAAGATTTAGGAGTTTTTGGGCTTT
Source organism: Carex myosuroides (assembly GCA_028015225.1). Classification (NCBI taxonomy): domain Eukaryota; kingdom Viridiplantae; phylum Streptophyta; class Magnoliopsida; order Poales; family Cyperaceae; genus Carex; species Carex myosuroides. The sequence goes on from CM051477.1 coordinate 2,833,840, forward strand.
CCAAAATAACTTGCTGGACCCTTGTCCATTGAATGGAACAAAATTGTCGTATATTTGTAAATTTGGTACTAATACCTGCTTTCACCTGAAGGGGTTCCATACCAGCTTATTGAGCATGCCTCAACAGAAAGTTCTAAGCAGCTGAAACTGTTTGCCTTCTTTTCTGAAAAGGGTGTTTCAAGATCAAATTACCAGGGGACATTAATTGAAACTGAAGCATTTCTGCCTGACGAATGTAAAGGGGAAAGCACTAAACCCACCTTTTCTGTTACTGATAATTCTTCTCAAGAGAAGAGCCAAGAGTCGAAGCGTATAAATACAAATAATGAACTCAAAGATGTTAAGTCAGAATCAGAAGATGACTGCAGCACAAGCTATGTTGCCGAACAGAGTTCAGGGCGTCCTGACCGTCCTCACTCAACTCTGACTGATCCAGATTTCGTAGAGAATTATTTCAAGGTATGATTTTAAATACATCTAACTCTTTTTGTGCAAAATTGTCTGTTATGGATCCTGATAAGCTTTGTATTGTAGTATTCTAGGCTTCACTTCATTGGAACATGGAGGAACCGGTATCGCAAGCGTTTTTCCAATTTTATTTCTGGGACTGGAAGCAAGAATAACAATCTTAATAGCAACATGGAAAGCTTGAAAAGAATTGTGATACATGTTGACATGGTAATCTTCTTATGTGGCAAGTCTTGTGTTTCATAGACTAGCTTCAGGACACTTTCTTCTTTATACGAGGTTCACCTTTCCAGTTTGGCATTTATTTTGTGCACACTTAATGGCACCGATGCTTTTTCTTGTTCTTACTAACTGTGACAAAACTATGGTGCAATGTATAGGATTGCTTCTTTGTGTCTGTTGTCATCCGAAATTCACCTGAGTTGCTTGATAAACCAGTGGCGGTATGCCATTCCAATAATCCAAAAGGAACAGCAGAAATTTCATCAGCTAACTATCCTGCAAGGAGTTATGGTTAGTTGACACTTATTATATATATGCTAACCTTTTTTTTGGTTATGGTGCTTACTAGTTTTATAGCATATCTGATTTGCTATTTTTGGGAACACTTTGCTCCTGAAAAAAGAAGAAGAATATAAATCAATGATATGGAATCAAGTAATCTGTACTAAAGTATACAGGTGAAATTATATGGAAGATGAAGCAACAAAAAGTAAATTAAAATAATATTCAGTCTCAACTTGCAAGAGTTTTGTCTGATTAGTACAATACAAATTATATATGAACCAAACTAAAAGCAATACTGAGATGTGAGACCACTGTATGCAAATGATGCTCTAATGTGATTGTTGCCGTTACTTATCAGGAATTAAAGCAGGAATGTTTGTCAGGGATGCCAAGGCTCGATGTCCCCACCTTACTATCTTTCCTTATGACTTTTCTGCATATGAGGAGGTATATATTTAGTTTGACTTCAAGCTTTCATCTACTGGTGCTATTTCATATTCATTTTAAATTTTTTGATGTTTTCGCTTGCCACTTTATCAAAGTGCAGGTGGCCGATCAATTCTATGGCATTTTGCACAAGCATTGCGAGAAAGTGAAGGTATTTCATCTTCCACTTATCCTTAGGTCGTCTTTGGTTAGAAAGTCCTATGGAAATTGGTGTTATTACTCACCCTTATTCATATGTAAGGCCAATTTTCAGGAATGGGAAAGGTTAATTGTTCCGAGTCAAAACTTCTATGGAATAAGCTTTGTTCTAGAACCTATCCTTTCATTGTTCCAATTTCCAATAAATCCTGGCATTTAAATAGAACGTTCTCCTTTTTTGCTTGATATCTTATAAAGAACAAAGCAAAGTTATACCTGTTTTTAATTTCTTTTGTCTTCTTGCCATTGCAGGCTGTGAGTTGTGATGAGGCCTTTCTTGAGATGTTTCTATCTCTGAATGATTATCCTGAGAATATAGCAGAAATGATACGAAAAGAAATCTATGAGACAACTAGGTGCACTGCCAGTGCAGGGATTGGTGAAAATATGCTTCTGGCTCGTTTAGCTACTAAGTCGGCAAAACCAAATGGACAGTGTTTCATTCCACCTGACAAGGTAAAGCATTTTAATTAAATATTCAGTTGTACACTATGCTGAACAAGATATGGATACGAGTATCATATCCAATACGATATAGATATGGTGGTACAGCATTTTTCAAAAATCTAGGATATGATACTTTTTCTATAAATTATTATTTCTTAAATAGCTTTATGTGTATGTGCACAATCATTAGGTTTTAGAACAATGTAGATTAATGCCATCTTCATTTTCAGAATATGAGGATTAAAGCTAGCAGGAGACCTTTGTTTATTTGGAAATATATTTATGCATAAAAAATTAATGAGATTTAGGTTTTCTGAAGGTATCTCTACATTCAGTTTGGCTTCATACCTTCACGCAAGTACTTGTGGTTTTGCTCCATGCAATTACCTTATAAAACAAAAAAAAAAAAAATTAAAGCTGAATGTATTGATACTTGTTTGGCTTGGTTTCATGCTTTCATTTTAATAAAAATTAAATGAAAATTTATATCTGATTATACATCAGCTTGTGCTGTTGGGTCGGGTCAGTATGATATCATTAGAAGACTTACAATAGACTGCATGCAATAGAACTAGAATCATCCTCTTTATTATTAACTTTTCAATACATGCCACTTAACATTCTTCTTTTGATCCTCTTACAATATAATTTGCCCAAAATTTTTGGCTGAGGATTTGGCATGTCTAGTTTTTCCTTATATTTTTGTTTGCTATAGGTTGATGAGTACTTGGATAAGCTTCCAGTTTCAGCACTTCCAGGAGTTGGATATAATGCAGCAGAGAAATTGAGAACAAGGGAGGTTGAAACTTGTGCTCAACTACGGACAATCTCAAAGGTAACATAAGTTAAAATTTCATTTCTTTGTTGCACCATCATATTTTGTCTCTGTTATTTTGTTTCTTTGCTTGTTTGACTTTGTTATGTTGTAATCCAAATTGGTTTGGTTAGTATGCTGTGTTTACTTTTGTTCTTAACGTTTCCAACAAAATTTCTTGTTACTACGCATGATGAGATTAGGTATTGACAAGCCTATAATACAATTTCACTTAGGATATTCTTCAAAAGGACTTAGGAAGTAAGATGGGCGAAATGTTATGGAACTACTGCAGAGGAATTGATCATTCAGAAGTTGAAGCTGTTCAGGTTTGAATTGGAATGGAAGGATAACAACATTAACATTTTGCTTTTGCATTGAAATTTTAATGGTTGTCCCTTGTTTTTTTATTTTGATGGTGACCACAGGAAACTAAATCCATTGGCGCTGAAGTTAATTGGGGAGTCAGGTTTAAGGACAGCAGAGATGTAATTGTTCCTTTCAAAATATGGTAATATATGATACATGTAATTCATGTTTGGTATTCTCATCTCTTGCAGCTTTTTACTGCAGTCGGAGAATTTTCTCATGAATTTATGTAAAGAAGTCTCACTACGCTTGCAAGGATGTGGAGTACAGGGACGTACAATTACACTTAAGGTTTTCATGCTCATCTAGTGTTCTTTTGTTTCAACTTGATTTAAGGATTTTGTACTGAAGAGACTTTCTTTTATTAAAATTTGACAGGTCAAAGTTAGAAAAAAAGGTGCTGGGGAACCAGTAAAGTATATGGGATGTGGTGATTGTGAAACGATAAGTCGTTCTTTGACGGTATTATTTAATTTCTAAGTTGTTCAGCAGAGAATAAAATACATAAAAAAAATTATCCATTTTGATATTGTTGCTATCTGATTCAATTGGGTCCTCTTTTCATAGGTTCCTGGTGCAATAAATGACGTGGCCTCTCTTCATCGAATTGTGAAACCAACCTTTGCATCTTTTCACCTTGGTTAGTTCAATTTCTTTTTCATCTTGTTTATTACATGTTACAGTTTTTGTTGATAAAAGAATCACACATTCCAATTATACAGATGTCAAAGAAGTGCGTGGTGTGGGGCTGAAATTATCACGGCTCGAACTAGCAAACTCAAGTCGTAAAGGTAATGCAGGATAAGTAATATTGTCTATGTTTCCAACTCTCTTAGTAAGTTACTTTGGATCTGGTAGTAACAAAGCTTGTCAATTTTGAATTGGTAGCATTTCCAGTTTGCTTGGTGGAATAGAACATTGCACCAAGGTTCAGGATTTATGTGGCCGCATCAAATTTTACCCAACTTTATATTTTGCTAATTAGTAAGATGGTACACATCTTGGCTAGTGGGTTGGAAGGAAGTATTGTTTTTAGGAACAAATATGATTGCTTGAAAGTTTGATGCATGCTTAATGGTATTTTGATGGTAAATATGCATTTAGTGGAAATTCAAAATAAATTTCGGAAGTGTCTGAGTTGTAAATAGAAACTATGTGGTACTTGATAGAAATTGAATTTGATAGTCAAAGAAATTGAGAAGCCATTCATAATTTAGCATACAAATCTATATAATTCTAATGAGAAAAATATTTACAAATAAGCTGATGAATTTGCATAAAGCTGAGCAATTTTGGTCGAAAGCTCTCCATTACATTACAGCTCCTTTTCCGGAATGGCTGTAGTAATGCTTTGTACATACTCTGTATCATATTCTGGTAACCCTGGGATGGAGTACTAGTGAAATTGGCATGGATGTACTTAGTCAAAGTTACCCATTCTAGCCATGTCCTACCGAAATCTGATATCCAATTCTAAGTCTGCTTGTTTTATTTACCCAAGAAATAAAAGCAAACAAAATATATGCCGGAATGATTTGACAATCTTGTACCACCTAGAGGTGGCAATGGTGGGGTTTGGTTGGGTCATGTTATTATAAGTTGTTCCTCATTTTTATGGAAATAATACTACTTGAAAGTTGGAATGTAACAAATTTTACTAATTTTATAAAAAACTAAATATTTATATGTGGGTATAGTCAGATTTGGCCTTGTAGACGGTTGGGTCAACTGGCAAACCATTTTGGTGAAGTATTAGGTTAAGACATTTGTTAATATGTCTCTAGTAGTTTAATTTTCAACCTTTCCTTTCTACTTTTTTGGTAAATAACTGTAATAAAATATAAGTGGTCGTGTTATATTCTATCAGTCAGTTAGTTCACTACTGTGCTGTTTGGCCCAGGTTGAGTCTAGAATTGCCATCTCTTACTAACACATGCTTGTTGCTTATGAAGGGGTTGAGGAAAGTAGACTGGATTTCTGGCTCTCATCAGCCATGAGAAAGGGAAAGCAGCCCATTGAAGACTCTTGCTTAACCAAACACAGTCGAGAGGGTAACTAATTAGCATCTTCTATCATTTTTTTTTTTCCCTAAATCTTCCCATGAAACATTGCTGCCTAAAACCTCATTTTAGGATCCATCAAAGGAGAATTTGAGAGTTTTTGCACTTGGTCAGTACCCAACTGGTAGGGGTGCTGATACTTGAAGATTGCATGGAATTGGTTAGATCTCATTATCTCTATGCAAGGTACTAATTAACTGCTACCCTCTCATAGATGCCCCATCAGGTGCCTGCCCTTCAAGCAGCAGTGTTGTATCTCAAGGAAGTAATATTTCAGAATTGCCACCATTGTCCCATCTTGATTTAGATGTTATCAGAAATCTCCCTCCTGAAATATTCTCAGAGATGAATGAGCTGTACAAAGGAGAGTTGCGCAAAATCCTAGAGACTCGACAGCAGGAAAAGGAATGCACTGTAGAATCTGTTGAGAGAAAGGTAAGCTTGCTAAATGCATATGGGTTTTCTGCTAGCCAATAGTTCGATGACATTTCCAATTTGAATAACTCACTAGTTGTTTATTAATTGTGATCTGAATACTGTTTTTAATATGATAATTCTTGCTGGTTCTTTCTTTTAGTACTTTTTGTATAGTTTGGTGAACTCTGCCAATGTTTGACAGGATTGTGAGCAGCAGGACCAAGAGTTTACTACAAGAATGCAATGCAAATTTGAACAATCAAAAGCTTCCTGCTCAAATTCAAATCATTTCAAGTCTGACTTGATGCCTAGTTCACTGAGTCAAGTAGACTCCTCAATTTTGGAAAATCTCCCTGATGAAGTGAGGGCTGATGTACTTAAATCACTCCCACTCCACAGAGTAGAGAATCAGCTTCCAGAATCTTCTAAAAGTAGTATTTTATTAGGAAGTTATCCCAAATGGTTTGAAATCCTTCGAGTACGAAATGGTTTACTTTCCGCGTATTTATTGTCAAGTGCCTCGTTTTGCTCTCCAAATCTTGAGCCTGGTAGCGAGGAATGGGATGCAGTGGTTTCCTGCCTGTCCGAGTTTTTGAAGGAGTATATAAACCAAAAAATTGAGTCTGACATTGAAGAGCTCTACAATTGCTTTTGTCTTCTGAAAAGGTACACAACCAATAACTTTGCCAGATTACAAGTATAAAGAGTGAGGCTATGGTACTTTGCATAGCGCGGATTGGTTTGTACTATGAATTAATATCTCTCATTTCTAATTTCAAACAGTCAGTTTGAACCGTTCAACATGATCTACACATGAAAATGTAATTGTAGATCAAATTTTACATTTTGTTACTATTTTTTTAGATTGGTAGAAAATCAATTGATCTAAAAATTGTAGACCATTCAAAAGTAAAAAAATAGTAATAAAAAATGTAAAATTTAGTCTGCAAGTCCATTTTCATATGGAGATCACGTTGAACGGTTCAGATCGAATATTTGAACTTTGAAACCGAAGATATTGATCCATAGTACGGACCAATCCGCATTATGCATAGTACCATAGCCTCACTCAAGTATAAATATTATAAAGTAGTCAATAGCTGTTATTTTTGACTAATAGTATTGCTTATGTTAAATTGAGTTCACCTGTGAAATGACAAAATAAGGAATTCTGGTCATTGAAACTTCATATCTAATAGTAATTTGACTTTTCTTTGCTTTTACTGTTAGGCTTTCCTATGATTCGAGTTTTCTCCTAGAATTGTATGATAAGACGCTTCCTTTTGTACAGGTGATTTTTTCCTTGACAAATTTGCAAATTCTTATATTGGGCAATAAAGGCTTGGTTGTTGTTGTTACATTTGGCCCTGATTCGCAAAAAGAAGTCCCTCCATTTAATATTATTTGCATAAAGGTCCAATATTGTTAACAAGTAACATGTCTATTATTCTGAAATACAAATTTAATTAAAGTTAAGTAATTAAATATGATATTGATTAGACATTATTTAAAAAGATTGCACCCATGCTATGAATATTTCGACATCATTCTATGCACTTTAGCATCTACCTTCAATTCAAGTAATGTTGGCTAGTTTTTTGTTTAAGATTTTTTTCCCTATTATATGTGTTCATTAACTTGAAGTGATTAACAACTTGTACAGGCTAGCATAGGTGAGCATTATGGTGGAAAATTGCATCTCTAGTCTGGAGGTTCCCTCCCAAGTCTGGGATACTGGTATAGTTGGATGTCTCTGTTGGGTATCATGTAAAATGGTTTGTCATAAGACAAATCGAGCCATAGGTCTGTACAGTAAACCGAAGCACATTACTAATAATTAACAGGACTTGCTGCTTTTATCAGTAGATGGTTTAAGTCTTATTGTTCCTGGAACGATCTGGATGGTCTGCTATTGATTTAAGGTGCCAGATCACCCCTGATTGAATTGCTACTGCAAGTGCTCAATTTTGAAGTTGTATATTTAGGAGTGATATGGACCATTCATTTTGAAATGGGTTGCTGAGATCAGCCTATGACCATCCAGTTAATTATGTACGATTGAAGAACTGAAAAGCGATAAAAAGGGAGGTAGCACAGTTGGCTCGTGGCTAGGAAGATAGTTCTAAGACCGTTGGTTATCCAAAGGTCGAGAGTTTGATTCTCCCTCGCGACTTTGTAGCCTCTGCGAAGATTTAAAAAAAAAAGAGGAACTGAAAGCAATAGCATTATACCTGTGAGCAAAAAGTTTCAGGACAAAGTTTTGGATAACAAGCATTGTGAAGAAATAAATAAATGTTATGCATTCAAGTTGTATTGGATGGTAGGATTTAAGTATTGCGTCAACCATGATAAATGCATCGCCAAGCCGTCAGCAGAGAGCCAGATGCTAAAAACATTTTATTTTTCCTTTTTAGATTCTAATATTTCTGTCAGAGGATAATTTAGTTTTGGCGGGAACTTTAATTTTTTTTTTTTTTACTTGGGCGTCATTTTCAGTTTTCTTAGCTTTCTAACTTGCTAATTTCTAAAAGGTGTTAGAAAACATGTAATTTCAGCTTTACACGATTTAAGATAATTAAACTTCCATGTTTGTTTTTTCTTCCATACCCATTAAACCCAAACTGTCAAATTCATTTCATTTAAATAAACCTCGAGGCTTATTTTAACCAAGTTTTTTTTTTTTGTGATAATTTTAATTGTTCGTAATGTTCAGATCCCTGAGGTGTAAAAGTTGAAATTTAAATTGATGGCCGCATATCTCCTTTTTGAGTTTGTTTGTTGGGTTTAAGGGTACCATTTTAGTTGTCCTTTTAAGAGGAAGACATTTTATAAGTTGTACGATTTTTCTTATTTTGTATTAACAAAACCGTTACGCTTGTTATATTAAGAAATCTAAGATCGAAGCTGGACAGAGATCATGGACTTCACGAACGGCCAATTGCTGCAATTTTTCGTTTTTAATGAGTGCCTTTGTTCCTAATTAAAAGGTAATTATTGTACATATGATCTGTACAGCACGTTCAAATTGTCCGAAATTTTTATTAATAGAAAATAAAATAAAAAAATATCGTGACATTGAAGAACGTTTTTGTTGGAATTCGAGATGTAGCAAAAACGTGATGGTCGATAACGTCTAGGGCACTGTAGCTGGACGTTATGGTCGATAAAGTCCAGTTAATCTAATCGCTAATGATCTTTGATTAACAAAAAACACTGTATCTGGATGTTATGATCCATAACGTCCAGCTACATTTTTTTTTGTTTGCTTCAGTTTGCGATTTATTTGAAAAAAAGCCACTGTAGCTGGACGTTATGGATCATAACGTCTAGCTACAGTGTTTTTTGTTAATTAGAGATCATTAGCGATCAGATTAACTGGACGTTATGGTTTATAACGTCCAGCTACATTGCCATGGACCATCACGTTTTTGCTAGATCTCGAATTCCAGCGAAAACGTTCTTCAATGTCGATATTTTTTATTTTATTTTCTATTAATAAAAATTTCGGTCAAATTGTCTGCCTAAGAATGAAGAACACGAGCATTATACAGGTATTAATAAAAAATTGTACAAACATAGTATTTTCACTGTCTAAATTCTGTAAAACTTCCATTTATCTCAGTGGTTTTGATCTATTATATGATTCTAAATATGAAAACAACAAGATGGTTTTTGTCCTTTCTGTGACAATTTTTAAGAAGGCACTTATATATAGAAATACGAGTAGAACTAAGGTGTTCTTAAGCTCACCAAGCTCCTTTGTGAGCTTAACTCAAAAACCTATCAGATTGACTTCAAACGACGCATCTAAATCGTTGAAACCGATCTACTTCATGAGTGATGCGTTTACATGTCAATTTTTTTAATTTTTGAACTAATTTAGTATGAAGTCAAGCGGTAAAAAAAAAATGATTTATAAGTTAATTTTAATGAGTTCATTTTTCATCATTTTTTGACCGCTTGACTTTATACTAAACTAATTCGAAATATTATAAATTTAACATGTAAATGCATCACTCGTGAAGTAGAACGGATTCAACGGTTTGGATGTGTCGTTTGAAGTCAATCTGATATTTTTTTGAATTAAGCTCACAAAAATACTTGGTGAGCTTAAGAACACCTTAGTTCTACTCTAGAAAAACTATTAACAAATGAAAGACCATCTCTATTGAGTTGCAATATAGCAAGAGTCTCCTTATTATTTTTTTATTTTGATGATGTTCGTCGGTTTTGGTGTTATTCAACCGAATAACAATACAAATACATAAAGATGATTAATATTTCGAATTAAACTCTTAGTCAAAAATGGAAATCCAGTTAGCAAATTCTTTGTCAAACAATATGTACATATTTATTAGATAGGATTATAGGAAGTTCAATGGATGCAAACAGTCAACAATTTTTTTTCAACATCTTTGGATGTATACGGCTAAGCTCATAAATTATTTAATAGCTAATCGTACTTATGTTGCGACCATATTTTAGAAGTCAAATTGAGAATTCTGAAGATTAGACGACTGCAATTTGAAACTCTTAAATTGTAATTTTAGAATAAAGAGGGTTTAAATATTTTTATTTTTTTATGTGTTTTCGTTATACTTTTATTTTTCAAACTTTTAATAATTCAAAATTTGAATGTCAAAATAAAATTATTAGAGATGATCTATATCATTTTCTTTATATACATTTTCTTTATATACATGTAAAAAATTACGACATTTTAATTTTATTTTGAATATTAACAAAAGTTTGTAAAAATACACTGATTTGGATAATTTTTGAACGTTGATTTTTCAACTTATTAATTCATATAAAAATAAAATCAAAAAGTAATAATTTCTTATGTACATTAGATAAAACAATATAGGTCACACATCTAATAGTATTATTTTGACGTATAAATTTTAAATTTTTTGCTATTTGACAATAAGAAAATAAAGACATGAAATAGAGGCATTCAAAACCATGTCGCTCTCTACATTAGCTAGTCAAGCATGCAATCGATTCACACTTCTTTAAGCATCGATTCATGGTCACACAAACTTATTCAGTGTGCATACAAGTATTATTCCCTTACACAACATCAGGTTGCTATCAATCTTGCTTTGGAAAATCTTCACCAATAATATCTCCAAAATTCATCAAGCAAGTTTCCAATCACACTCATCCAAAAAAATAATATTAACAGAGTTTTTTTTGCTTCATGCAGCACACAAAGCATATGCCACGTTTTCTTGACTTTACTGTTAGTGTGCTGCATGAAGCAAAAACTAGTCTGTCAATATCTTTACCCAACAAAGTTGATGAGCCTCCTGCCCTCCTCTAGCTCCGTCTAAGAACCCCTTTTTTTGAGATGGCATGCTGAATATTCAAAATTGGAAACTTGGTTACATTTTTGGAAGGTGATTGAACAGTGGGAATGCATGCGCAAGAAAGAGATCATTAATTAAAGCATGTTTCTCTGACTCTTCTTCTTCATTTAGATATCTACAAGAACAACATATATATATATACATATATATATATATATATATATATATATATATATATATATATATATATATATATATATATATATATAGTTTCCTTATCATCGCTTTCACTTTGGTACATGTAGTCAAGATATATAGGTTAATCATGTTATACGTTGCATACCTACGATGATATTTTTAATGAAATTCACTCAGCTTGAGGAGCGACTTCATGCTGCTCCAAACATTAAAAAAAAAATTAAAGGAAATGATGTAAGTTGTTGGAAAATTTTGCCTCAGCTCGGTAGTCAATTGCAATACATCATATTAGTCCAAGAGGAAACAATTTATAAACCGTGTACATGTGTCAATTATCATAGGATGAGGATGACACATTGAAATAATTTGTATAGAGTTCATATTTAATTTGATAGATTTGACTATTAGTGAGTTGGGATAAAATTCTATTCCTGACGATTGTTAGTAGATTAATTAAATAGATAAAAGGAAAAAAATGAAATAAGAAAATGCTTTTATCATAAGTAAACCACAATATCATATTAATGCGGTTATTATATATATTTTTTTTTCCAGAAATGTCTAATATTACGACTAATGAGGAAAACTCACAGATTTCTCATATTATTGTGCCTACAAGATAGGGGTGTAAACGGATCCGGATTATCTGGTCTGAATATTCCTCTCCGTATCCGGTTACTATCCGTATTCTTTTTAAACGGAGCGAATACTTAACGGATTCGGATCCGGATATATATTGAACATAGTCAAAATACACGGATACGGAAACGGATAAATTTCTATACCTCTAAACGGAGCGGATATCCGCATATATCTGTATCCAATATTCATCTCTTCGAAACCCATTTATATTTCAGAGGCAAAGCAATTTCTATATATGATGTCTCACTTTTATATCTTTTCACTCGTGAGACTAATTTTTAGTAGAGATCCGGACCTTATATCTTTTTATATTTTGTAAATCGAACGTGTTATATGCTGAAAGGATTTCATATTTGAATTTTATTAATTGGTATCTGTATCTTAAAATACATATGACTCAATATTCGACAATTATCCGTTCCGTATCCGAATTCGAATCCGTATTCGGAGATTATCCGCTCCATATCCGTATTCGGTTAAGACGGATATAGTTTTGAGTTTCGATATCCGTTTATTATCCGTATCCGTATCCGCCCATTGAAAGACATATACGGATTTGGTATTAGCATTATCCGTTCCGAATCCGCTCCGTTTACACCCCTACTACAAGATCTTAAACCCAAAACTTTTTATAAATTAATTTAGAACTTTATCACTTCAGAAGCCGATTTCTTATTTGCGGTTAATAATCTGATGTCCTTTTGCAGTTAATTTCCTGCTACTTTAAAAAAAAATGTGGGAATAAAAAATCCTACCAATTGAGGGCTAAGTCATAGTCAACACCGTGCACCAGTTACGTGCTAACAACTTCTTTTAAGGTGTGAACTCTTTTCTCTAAGAAATTTCTCAGTTTATTAAAAGTCAAAAATTATTTTCTTGTTTCTAAGAAAATGACATTTTTTAAGAAAATTTTAAAATTACTAGGTCGGCTGGATTTCATACCTATCGGTTGCGTATATTATATCTGCGAACCTAGTAATTCTGAAATGTTTCCAAAAAAAATGGCTATTGGATTTATTTTTATCTTTTTTTTTTTCAAAAATGGTAAAAAAAATTTGGCATAGCCAATGCCCATTTATTTCTTTTTCATTTATGCAGTTTCATGTATTACAGATAATTAAAAATAGAAAGAAAATTGTAAATTCTTGTTTTCATATATTCTGTCATACCACATGGTCCAACCATTAATTTCAAATTCTGACAAATTATTTCTTGAACTTGCAATTGCAAATATTGGAAATTAACTTTTGACTTTTAGCCAGTGTTTTGGCATTTTACAGTCTTGGAGGGTTAATGTGGAAAAGTGGTCCATAAAAAACATTTCTTCTCTCAATCCGCAACTTCTTTGTGTGTGTATATATACACACACACACACACACACACACACACATTTCTTCTTTCATCTTTTCTGATTTGTGATTTGGATGGTTTGGCGACAGCCTATACTTCTCAGCCATGGCAACACAAACTAGAGCAATGGAGACCTCTCTCCAGCCTAAGGTATGTTCTTAATTATAATTTATTATTTTCTTTTCCTAGCTCTTTATATGGTGCTGATATGATTACCAGAAACCACTTACAAAAAGGCAATTCAAGAGTAATATTTGTTGCATTCTAAAGTAGAATATACCAGCAAAATCAAGGCAACTATTATAATATTATATGCATGCAAAGAAAAGGCGTTGTGCAAATGAGCACTGGTTGGAGACATGATCAGAGGGTTCTTTTGTTTTAATTTGTTTTTAGAAAATAAATGGCAGAAAATGTGTATTAACTATTTAATTTTTGTAAGGTAAAATAATATATTTGAAAAAAAAGTATGATAAATTAATACTTTATTTAAGGAGATTACGGAAAAAATGGGGAGTAATTAGTATCCAAATAAATGCCTGTTATTATTTATATATTTGTTAATGGAATCACCAATTTGTAAGTTTGCAAAAAAAAAAAGCTTACCCAAAAAAAAAAAAAAAATTTATCAGTCGTGATACACTCTTGATTAGTACATGTTATTATACTAATATAAGAGCATCTACAACAGTGATTTCTTTTAAATTGCTAATCTGATGTGTTAATTGCCAATATAATTGTTGAGATGTACCACAGTTTTTAAATTAGCAAGTTTGCTTTTAAAAACAACTCTAATTAAATTTCTGGGATAGAGTGATTTAGAAATTATGAATCCCTTTAATTGCTAAACTCAGTGACGTGACCCAAATTAATTGCTAAACTTGCTGGAATGGAGATGCTCTAAATAATAACTAAGATGAAAATCCAATTATTACGATTAAGTTGCAAAAAGGGTTCTCATATCAATGAATTAGTTTTGTAGATTTCTAATTGCCTTATCATTGTAGTAGTTCAAATTGTGACATTTGTCCCAGTCAAATTAATAGGTTGACTTGGACTAAATGAACAAGGAAAATAATTTACATTTTCATTTTTCTCCTAATGTCATTATCTTCATTTTCCACATTGATATTAATTACAAGTTATAACAGTTGTTTTAAGAATGGAAAAGAAAAATCATTCCTATTTTACAAATCACAGATACTTCCATAGTAAACATCATTTTCGTAATTTTGGTGAAGTAGAAGTTGAGGTCTAATTAGAGCAAAACAAAAAGGCTCTGAGATGACAAATTTGACACAACTCATTTTTTAAATATCTATGATTTGAAATTCGTTCGGATCAACTCACATCTGAACCAATAAGATCCGAACTCGAGTTGCTGATCTAAGATTCAGACCTGATTTGAATCTAATTAGTACTAAAATCCGAACCTGGTCTGTCCGATATAATATCTCAAACCACTTTACCTGACTTATGATTCGGTTTGATCCATAAAAATTTAACCTCTACTAAAAAATAAACTCTTGTCGGATCAATAATTTACAACAACCCGAATTTCAAACCAATCCAGTATTCAATAACCAAGTATGTTTCTTACTCCAAAAAAACCAAGTATGTTTGACCAAAAATTCAAATGATCCGAGATCCAAAATTTAAGACAATCCGAACCTAAATGATATCGGAAGCAGAAACAATCTAATCCGAGCAGCTCCAATTTCCACCCAAACCATTTCAAATTTATCCAAACTGGAGCCCGGCCCAAATTGAATTGATCGATGACCCAACCCACTCAACTGCCACATTTCCAAATGTTGTTTAGTGCCTAAAAAAAAAGTGATTTTCCGATTAGTACAAGAAAAGAGTAATTGAGATTAGCAGATGAGAATAGAGATAAAATAATTATTTTTTAGATTAGTGGGAATATTGTTTGTATTGAACATTTGGAATAGTGATTTCTTGCAACTCCTCTTGCGAGCGAGATACTAAGAAGAAAAAAAGATAGACAAGTGAGGTCTCAACGAATTTTCATGACACGGGATGGTGAAATCGGTGTCAACTTCGTCATATTTGAACTGTGTTGGTGTAATATGAGAAAGAATCATTTTTTCTTTTTCTCTCTTCACACACATAAATAGCCACTATTTCATCCGTTGAAGGAACAACATATTAGCGGAAAAAGTATTCAAAATAACTTGTTAATGTTTAGTTGAGTTTGAATAGCTAAAATAGAAAATCTAAATCTTTTGTCTTATTAGAATTGACTATTCCTGCAAAAAGTAAAATTTGACTATTTTAATAAGACAAACGAGAACTTAGTTATTCTAACTATTCTAAATGTGCATTCAAACATATCATGTCATAGTTATTCCGATTAGTAGATATTTTAAAATAATGCTATTCTCTAGCAATTCAAACATATCCTAACTAACACACAATTGTGGTGTGCAGAAGGGAGAACCGTCAGTGGATGATTGGTTGCCAATCGCCTCTGCTCGTAATGCAAAATGGTGGTACTCTGCATTTCACAATGTCACAGCCATGGTTGGAGCTGGTGTCCTTGGTTTGCCTTATGCTATGGCACACCTCGGATGGTATAATTGTTTTTCTTTATATTTTTTACACTTCATTCCTTTTTTGTATCATCATCTAGTTTACATACATCTCTATTTTTTTTTTATTTATGGGATATTTTATATTGATAATAACCTTATTTAACAACGGTAACAAACATACAAAAAACTTAATTTATTAATATGTTTTTTATATTTTAAATAGGCCGTGCATACTATTAAACTATTTGAAAAATTAACCATTCAATTTTATTGGTACTTAATTTGTGATCAAATAATTCTCAAATTGAACCCAATATCTCCAAATTGTAATTGCACATATACTCCCCTAATTGCACCAACATCATCAAATTTTGTTTCTTCAGCTTGGTCACTGATAATGCTTCCTATTTTAAGTTACAAATTATAATCGTACAAAAGGTTTGTCAGTGACAATAAAAATGAACATATTATATATTTTCAAGATGATTATAAACTTATCAAAATAAACTTGTTTGTAAGAAATAATTAGCTTCTTAATTTTGTTCTTAACTTTGAGGTATCAAAATTTAATTTATAATCGAAACAGGGGACCTGGAATCGCAATCTTAATCGTGTCATGGATCGTCACCTTATACACACTGTGGCAGATGGTTGAAATGCACGAGATCGTCCCCGGTAAGCGGTTCGATAGATATCACGAGCTCGGGCAGCATGCATTTGGTGAGAAGCTCGGTTTATGGATCGTGGTCCCGCAGCAACTCATCGTGGAGGTTGGCACCAACATCATCTACATGGTCACCGGCGGAGTATCGCTTAAGAACTTCCATGACTCAGTCTGCCCCGGCTGTAAAAGCATCAAGAAGACTTATTTCATCATGATTTTTGGCTCGGTGCATTTTGTGCTGTCACAATTGCCTAACTTTAACTCCATCTCTGGTGTCTCCTTGGCTGCTGCTGTTATGTCCCTTAGGTATTCATTCATCCTGTTACTCCATTTTATTTTATGATTATTTATGTTTATTTTTGTGTGTATAGGAGGTTTCAATTGAAGGCCTGATTTGATTAAACAAAAAAAATTACACAAAAATGAAAATAAATTAAAATCCTTTACATTTTCAGCTTTAGTCCAATTTTTATAAATTAATTAAGAAAGAGTGAGGCTATGGTACTATATATGCATAGTGCCGATTGTTTCGTACTATGAATCAATATCTCTATTTTCAAAGTTCAAATAGTTAATATGCACCATTCAACATAATCTCCATATGAAAATGTACTTGTAGATTATATTTTATATTTTTTTAGATTTTTTTTACTATTTGTTTAGATAGGTAAAAAAAAACACTTGCTAAAAAAATAGTAAAATGATTCTAAAAAATGTAAAATCTAGTATGCAAGTACATTTCATATTGATGATCATGTTGAACGGTTTAGATCGATTATTTGAATTTTGAATGAATATATTGATCTCTAGTACATTAGTACGTACAAATCCGCACTATGCATAGTACCATAGCCTCACTCATTAAGAAAACCGTATTTGAGTATTTGTAAACTATAATTAAGAACTAATCAAGTTGGTTTTTGATGGAATTCTAGCTACTCAACTATTGCATGGGCAGCCTCATTAAACAAGGGCAAGGAATCCGGTGTGGAGTACGGTTACAAATCATCGTCTGCCGGTGGAACCGTGTTGAGCTTCTTCAACGCACTCGGTACCGTTGCATTTGCATATGCAGGGCACAATGTTGTGCTGGAGATCCAGGCTACCATCCCTTCCACACCAGAGCAGCCATCCAAGAAGCCGATGTGGCGTGGCGTCATAGTAGCATATATTATCGTGGCCATTTGCTACTTTCCGGTGGCGATTATCGGTTTTTGGGTATTCGGGAATACCGTTCAGGATGATATCCTGACCTCGCTTGAGAAGCCGCGCTGGCTGATTGCTACAGCCAACATGATGGTTGTTATACATGTCATCGGAGGCTATCAGGTAATGGAGACTTTTTAGTACTAATAACAGTATATATGATATATGTTAATTACTTGAAAATTTGAAAATAGAAGTAATTAATCTTTTTTTTTTACTTAATTGGGTATTATTGTTGTTATTGTTGGCAGTAGAGTGAGGGTATGGTATTACGTATAGCGCAAAATGGTCTGTATTACATATCAATATATTTCGTTTTTAATGTCTAAATAATTAATATGAACTACCGTTTAACATTATTTCTATATGAAAATGTATTTGCAGATTAAATTTTACTATTCTTTTAGATAGGTAGAAAATCACTACAGATCAAGTGATTTTCTATATATAAAAATAGTAAATCTATTTAAAAAAAAATGTAAATTTTGATTTACGAGTACATCGATTGTTTGGTATTTTGAATATGAAGATATTGATCCATAGTACAGATAGTAAACTTTTGCATTATGAATTTGGTGTTGTACTTTTTTTGTGTTGCAGAACCTATCAATGCAATATATTTTTTTTAATAAGAAAAGTAATGTTACATACTAATGTTGATTTATTTTTGAATATATAGATCTATGCAATGCCCGTCTTTGATATGATGGAAACAGTGCTAGTGAAGAAGCTTGAATTCAGACCTGGCCTTCCTCTTCGTTTGATTTGCCGCTCCATTTATGTTGGTAATGACCAAACTTGCTTTTGAAATACAACCCATAATCCAAAACTTTATTTCAAAATCAATTAATAAGCTTTTTTTTTTCATGTATTGTGCAGCGCTTACAATGTTCCTAGGAATGACCTTCCCCTTCTTTAGTGGATTGATGGGGTTCTTTGGAGGATTTGCCTTTGCACCAACAACATATTTTGTAAGCATTCCCTTAGTTTGATTTAATTAAAAGGGCTTCAAATATATTTTTTCTTAAAAAGTAATTTTATACTTACATGCCACCTAGCTAAAATTAAATAAATTTTGTGAGAAAATCCCCAAAGAAGGCAATTAATTAATTTTCATCCCACCATAATGAATATTTGACTTAGGTTGGTAGCTTAAGTTTTACTGAATTTTTTGAATGTTTAATTGCTTTAATTACCTGTCTCATAATGATTTTTCTTATACTTGCCCTCTAATTAATCAGCTTCCTTGCATTATGTGGCTTGCTATCAAAAAACCGAAGAAATATAGCTTGTCATGGATCGCCAATTGGGTAAGTTAATTCATTTTTTTATTTTACAACTAATCTTAATTTGATCTAATAACTTAAATTGAAGTTCTTCATATGAAATGTTGCAATTTTGAAATCTGAATAAGAAATCACTTGTAGATATTTATAGTTAAAAAAATTTAACTCACATCTTTTTTCTCAATTTTTTTGTTTCTTTTATTAGGAATAACAAATGACGAAATCTAAGGCAACATATACACATTCACATAATTTGAAACAGGATTCTAGTATAATCTGAATCCAAATTAATTATTGTTTATAATATTTCAAAGCAGTAATACAATACAAATTTGAGAATCTAAATATAAATTAGAATATATTTTTATTAGATAGAAAATCATTACTTTTAAATAATCTAGAATTTTTAGATCAAGTGATTTTCTACTTATCTAAAAAAATAGTAAAAAAAATCTAAAAAATGTAAAATTTGATTTACAAGTACATGTTTATATGGAGATTATGTTGAATGGTTCAAATCAATTGTTTGAACTTTGAAAATAGAGATATATATTGATCCAAAGTACGGACCAATCTGCACTATGCATAGTATCATAGCCTCACCCAATTTAAAATAAAAGAGAAGTAATAGTAATTCTGTTGTTGTTCCCTTTTTTTTTTTTCATCAGGTTTGTATTGTACTCGGTGTTCTTTTGATGGTGTTGTCGCCAATAGGAGGTCTCCGCCAAATCATCGTTGATGCAAAAACCTACAAGTTTTACTCTTAGAAGGTGTTAATTACTTAATTAGTACCTGATGAAGAACTAAACAGCCTCACTAATGTAAAAGGTTCCTTCTTTTCATTTCTTATTTTGTTCCTTTTATATTGTATACTGGCAAATGAAAAAAAGAAGAAGCGAAGAAGCCTTGTATATATTGTGCTGAAGATCCATAGGGAGAATATATTTTCTATTTTTTTTCATTAGAGCGAAAGAAGTACAGGAAAAATGTATGTGTGATTATTTATACTTACAGATATTACTTGAGATTGATTTTTTATGTCATGGGTTTATTTGTATGATTTGTTGGGATCAGCTTGTCATTGTCAGTTTGTCACTTGATTGAATTTTTGAAACAACAAAATAATTATCTTCAATTGTGGGACCTTTTACACACTGACTTTTACGGCATTTATTTTTCAGAATCTGTGATAAAAAAGAGAGCTTGACTAATATTTTTTAGGCTCCTTGCCTGCTTCACACATCATTAAATTTTTATTTAAACGATCAGTATTCTTGAATGCAAATTTAAATAATTTAAAAGCATTGATTTACTATATTTAGAGATAAATTAATTATATATGAAAAAAAATAATACATCACCTTAAATTATATATGCAAACAAAATAACCGTAATATATGCATAATACATCACCTTTAATTATATATGCAAAAAAAATAACCGTAATACATGCATAATACATCACCTAAATATTGAACGAAAGAGTTGTAAGATGAATATTTCTATTCAAACCTGAACTTTAGACACATTTTAGTCTGAGGCGGAACTAGAAAATTGAGATAGGGGAACCAGATGAATATGTGTCATATAATTTAATATTATGAGGAAGGTTAATAGTAACAATTTTTGTAAAAATTAAAACTTTTAAAAGAACAAAAATGAAAGTTTCAATTTATAGGATTGACTTAGTCACCTTTTTCGTGACTGAAATTTTTAAAACTACCATTGTTTTAAAAAAAATAAACCAAAAAATCATCATTTTTGAAAAATTCAAAATCTAACATGCCCGCAGAATGATTCTGCGGCCCCATATATTTTTTTTTTGTCAAAGCAAACTTTGAGATATCTCATAAAGGGTGCACACATTCCTAGAACAAAAAATATTAAAAAACCAAAAAACTTTGAGATATCTCATACGGGCACGCATCCCCACGTGGTGCCCTCTTTTGATTAGATAAAAAACTAAAAAAAAAAGTATGGGGCCGCAGAATGGTTCTGCGGACCCCTGTTGGGTCCTCATAATGCCTGTGCGGTCTCCAGCATTTGAGGCCGCAAAATCATTCTACGGCCGTGGTAAATTTTGAATTTTCCAAAAATGATGGTTTTTTGGCTTATTTTTTTTTTAAACTGTACTAACTTTAAAAATTTCGGTTTTCTTGAACTATGTTCCTCCCATGATTTTAGCTTCATTATTTTACATAACTATTAACGTTAATACAAATGTACTTAACATGCATGCCCCATACAGTTTGCTTTTGGTAATCTGAATATTTATTTGTAAATGGAAAATAATTGTTGGGTACATTGAGGATACCTATTCATATTATGTATAATTGAAGCGCCATAGAACAATTGATTTAATACTAATTAGTTTATATTTTACCAAACTGATAATAATATTTATTGAATGAGGCTACGGTGCTATGCATAGCACGGATTGGTCCGTGCTACGGCTCAATATTTGAGTTTTCAAAATCCTAATGGTCGATTCAAACCGTTCAACATGATTATAAAATGAATATGTACTTGTAAACCAAATTTTATATTTTTTCGAATTTTTTTACTATTTTTTTTAAATAAGGTAGAAAATCACTGTTTTTGGATTGTCCAGAATTTTCAGATCAAGTGATTTTCTACCTATCTAAAAAAATAGTAAAAAAATTCGAAAAAAATGTAAAATTTGGTTTGCAAGTACATATTAATTTTATAATCATGTTGAACGGTTCGGATCGACCGTTAGAGTTTTGAAAACTCAAATATTGAGCCGTAGCACGGACCAAACCATGCTATGCACAGTACCGTAGTCTCACTCATATTTACTTTACGACCAAGTGATTAAAAATGTAGAGCTATAGGACTGAATTGTTCTTTTTAACGCTCGGGAGGATAATCTAGACTGGTGTTCAAATGCGAAATTTAAATGCATACATTCACATTTCATGCTTAAAACACATGCATTCAAAGGCTGGAATTCACATGAGTTGCTATTAGGATTTAGGAAATAGAAAAAAAGAGAGGAGAATTTCATGTATATCTCTCCAATATTTCAAAATTACGTATTTTTTTAAAATTCATAACATCATATTTACCTATTTAAATTTCAAAAAATTACAAATTTATTCAATTATATTATTTTTTATATTAAAACTCATTTGAAAACTATAAAGTTCTCATTTTTTTTTATTAAATGTATTTTGTATTTAACTAATTAGTTTGTGAGGACAAATAATTGTACACACAAAGTGTATACCAAATTTTATTGTTTGTAGATTATGAATGGGTAAATTTCGCTGGAGGTCACTAAATTTTGTCCTTTGTCACGAATTGGTCACTCAACTTTGATTTGTCCCTCCATAGTCACTGAACTTTTATTTTGTCCTAATCAAGTCACCCTATAACTTTTCCATCCAAAATATTAACGGAATATAACTTTTCCGTTAGTATTTTGGACGGAATGAGCATATTCCGTTAAATTTTTGAACGGAATGAGCATATTCCGTTATAATTTGGATGGAAAAGTTATATGGTGACTTGATTGAGACAAAATAAAAGTTCAGTGGCTATGGAAGGACAAATCAAAGTTGAGTGACCAATTCGTAATAAAGGACAAAGTTTAGTGACCTCCAACGAAATTTAACCATTATGAATAGAGAAATAAACCGCTTACTCGCAGCACCCTGAAATGCAAAAAATAATTTTTCCTTTTACACCGCATGAAAAAAATGAGAAAAGTAGGCCTCTCCCTTATCCCCGTGATTTTTATTTTTACCCAAAAAAAATATATTTTAATATAAATAACCAGGTTTTTAAAATATTTTTATTTTTACCCAAAACGCTAGGAATATCAGCGTTCCGAATTCTTAATTCGGAACGCTAGGAATCCTAGCGTCCGGAATTTTAAATTAAAACCGCAAACCCGACCCGTCTCTTCTTCTCTGTGTCGCCTCTCCGCCAGAAAAAAGGAGAAAAGAAAGAAGGAGCGCGCGCGCCTCCGCCCCTGCGCCTAGCCCCTGCGCCTCCAACCCTGCTCAGGTCAGAATCGATTAAACTCAATTTTCTGGAATTTCTGGAATTTCTGGAATTCTTGATCAAAGGGGTTCTGTTCAAGGCAGTTCAAGGAATTTGATCAAAGGGGTTCTGATCTAGGGGTTCTGATCTAGGAATTTTGATCTCCTTTGCATGCAAACCTCGTTAAAAATAAACTGATACCACTGGTACTGGTACTGGTTCTGATCTTTTTCCATCTCTATTTGATACCACTGGTACTGGTCTAAACTGATACCACTGGGTATCTAAAACATAGTACTAAACAAGCTTGAATTTTTTATCCGTTTGCAAGGTTTGTTCCTCCTTTCTTCAAAGCACTAAACAAGCTTGATTTGAGCAAGGTAAGAAAAGATTAGAGAATGTTAAATGTCAGAAATGATTGTACAAAGTAGAAGAGGCTCATTTTATTTTCTAGTAGACTTGATGATTCAAAATAGCATATATTGATCCTAAATTTTAGTTGTTTATCTCTGAACTCTCCCATTGTTATAGATAGGATGTGTACAAAAAGGTGAAATTGTGAAGGTAATACATTTTTTAGGTGATAAGATTTTCAAAGGGCATGGTTTCTGAAGGGCAT
Source organism: Carex myosuroides (assembly GCA_028015225.1). Lineage (NCBI taxonomy): Eukaryota > Viridiplantae > Streptophyta > Magnoliopsida > Poales > Cyperaceae > Carex > Carex myosuroides. Next base: position 2,857,407 of record CM051477.1, read on the forward strand.
TAGCTTAATGTCATGACATATAACAAAGGCAATCTGATGCAAATAAGAGAGATTTGACAAGATAGTTGCTCACTCATGTAACACTCACTTTATCAAATGTTGAAAACAATTAGTATCATGTAATTAGTACAAACTCATAATTTGTAGTGTTGTGGGTGGAAACTAGTAAATTAGGGTTTCTTTAATTGTAATTTTTTTAGTTATGTTGAGATTCAAATACCTTTTTTTTGTAAGCATAATATTGAATATAAAGTTTGAAACCAAAATAATTCTTTTTTATTATGGTATTGAGGTTGTCATGTGTTGGTACTTAATTTTTTAATTATGTTGAGATTCATATTTTTTTTTTAGGTTTTGCACTAGGGGTAGGTGCACCAAACTAAATTTTGCAAAAAATGGCTACAAAAAAAGAATTGTTGGTACTGGTAATTATTAACATGGAGTTTTGATTTCTTTCTACACTGACTAAACTAATTTCTGCCAACACTAAACTAACTACCTTGATTTAAAAAATCTGCTGCTGTAAGGAAATTATGGAGCACTTTTTTCGTTTGTTCGCTCTTCTGTTTCTTAAGTTTTTATTTTTAATTCTTCTTTGCTTCTTATTTTTTTTTTGTTAGATGTTTAATACGAGGGTAAGATTAATGAAGGTTATTTTTAACCTTCCGTAACTTATTAAAGTTTATTTTTACTATTATTTAAATTGAAGTGTAACAAAAGATTATATCTTTAATGTATTTGTCCTTGTCATTATTTGTACTAATAACTATTTTAATGTATTTGTCCTTGTCATTTTTTGTAAAGAAAGTTTACAATTGTTCTCCATGTTCTGACTCCATAGTCATCTTTTTTTTTACGTAGGATGGCTAGGGGACAGCCTAAGAGACCACCCGCAGCCGATCCGGTTGATGAGCCCATTCCCACTGACAGCAAGGATCATTTCAGTCCTTTATTATGGATGCCTCACTGGGAGCACCGAGTCTCAGATGCATCTAAAGAGGTACTTGATTACTTTTTTTTTTAAGTTTGGATTTTGTTGAATTTTTGTATTTTTAGGTTTTCATGTTGTTCACTTTTTTGAACGCAGAGTGAGGCAATTATAAATGCCAGGGGTCAGTATCCGGACATGCAGTACTACCCGGAGATGGAGGCGTATCTGCAAAATTTGGGGGTGCAGCATTTGGTCGATATTCTACAGTCGGAGACTAAGTCCATCAACGCGTCCCTGATTGCAGGACTAGTGGAGCGATGGCGCCCCGAGACGCACACGTTCCACTTACCTTTTGGAGAGATGACAATGACTCTCCAGGACGTTAGTGCTCTATGGGGTTTGCCTATCCAGGGCGTGCCCGTTGGTGGCATATCTGACCCCACAGATCCAGATGACACGACAATTAATTACATGCTCGCTGAGTTGTTGGGAGCGGAGCCAGATATACGCAGCAACGGGGGGAAGTCCAAGTACTGTCTGGACAAGACGAATCTGATCAAAAGTCATCAAAAGTCTGCCCTCATACCGCCCAGAAAGGAAGGCTGCATCTATACTGATCACCGGTCGTAAGTAATCAAATGCGGTAATGCATGGTCCGTAAGCCCATGCCACGGCCCTGAATGTCTGAACACCTTCTTTGACCAGTCCTGTATTTTTATCGATGCTCGGACTTGTCAGAAATTGGTATTTTGAGCCGGGATTCGTGTAACATATCCCGATAAGCAATAGTTTCATAAAATTGTACGACTCTTCCAACTCCCAAATTGTCGGGCAACTGCAATCTCACGACCTCTCCAAAATTTGTTGTACTTCGGGGTTATACTGCCAAACCTAACCCTCACGCAGTGTGCCACACTCCGGATGCTCATAGTGGGGTCTTCCTTAATGCCTCTCTCGATGAGGTCTGCGATAATTGATGCCGTGAGTTGTGCATGGTCCGACCTTTCAAACTCAGATTCGCATGTGTGAGGCGTGTCTTGCTCAGTTATCATCCATGTATCTCCGGCATTTGTTGCTCTTGCCTTCAGTTTGAAACGACAACCCGTAGTGCTGCATCTAATTTCCAGCAGGGATGTGTCACTTCTCTTTGTATACGTCTCCTTGTTCTTGTCAACATGGTACTCTCTGATCTTTTTCGTCAGTTGCTTTTTACTTACGAAGTATTGGCCTTTTGCGAGCTCACTCCTGTACTCAACCCGACGACCATAGTAAGAAATATCTGCTTCTCGGAAAGCAGATGTGTCATTGAAGTTTACAAAAGTGTGAGTCTCATAGTGGCCACCCAACGGCATATTCTCTCTATTCTGCCTCACAGTGGGCTGTGTGTATTCTTCTTCTTCATCTTCTTCATCTTCTTCATCTCCTTCATCATTAATGTCACATTCTTCTTCCCCCAATTCATCCCCAGTTTGCAGATTCTCCTCCGGTATCTCGTTTATAAATTCAAATTCCGACTCGTTTGGATCTTCCTGTACTGGTGGCTGTCTGGGGTGAGGATTTGGTTCAGGCCCAGGTAAGGATGAAGGACCGTCATACATGGATATAGGTGGGATAAAAGGTGGAGATTGTACTCGTTGTGGGACAAAAGGTGGAGATTGGGGTGAATTATTGTATATTTCTGGTTCCGGTTCTGGTACAGGCATTACGATAAAAGGAGTGTGTGGTTCATTATCTTCTTGATAATGTTGGGCAGCCGAATTTTGGCCTGAACTTCCGGCCCCTGGCTCTTCGCGAATTCTGCGTGCAAAGACTTCCAATAATGATTCGCCAGACCTCAAAACCTGCGCTATTAGACCTCTCAATGCCCCGTTATCTCCCAATGTGATTTTGACATACTTTCCTGCGTGGACCATTCGGGCCTGAATTTGTAATTGGCAACGATTCCTATTGTAGCCGCTCGCTTCATAAATAAGCGATTGCAACTGCTCAAATGAGAAATTTTCATCAACCCAATACGTATTTGCTGCAGGTTTGGAGTAACGTACTCCATACTGGTCAGTTATGAACTTTCCTCCAAAATGTATTGAAATTGCAATAGACATGGCCAATAAACTACATTCATAAATAACAAATATTTGGTCAGTTTACTGATTTCAATTGTGAACAGTTGTGAATAGTCGTATGTGAACAGTAGTGAACAGTAAATACGTATGTGAACAGTAAATGTGAACAGTAAATACGTATGTGAACAGTAAATGTGAACAGTAAATACGTATGCGAACAGTATTGTACAGTAAATACGTATGTGAACAGTAGTGTACAGTAAATACGTATGTATTAACAGTAAATACGTATGTATTAACAGTAATTACGTATGTATTAACAGTAAATACGTATGTAATTAACAGTAAACTAGTATAGTGCCCGTGCGTTGCAACGGAGACATATTATAAGAGAAAAAAAAAATATTCGCATACAAACCGATATAATTTAATAAAAAAATAATAATTCAATAATATCTAAAGATAATATTAAAATAGATTCGTTCTAAATCCAAATTATAAATAGACAGAAAATGAGAACAATTTTTCTTTGCTTTGGTCCAAAGTCAAAAGGACCAGCAACAAGAAAGACAAAAAAAAATAAAAAGAAAGATTATAATCACCCCGATCAAACCAATATTGCATATTATTATTACCCAGGTAAACCATCTATATTATGAAGTATCTAACATTCGCTGGACAAAATATAGATTGTCTCCATATTGAATAAAAATCTTTTAATTTCAATAGATGAAGGACAATAGCCTTGGCAAAGAATTAAAGATAACAACTCGCAACAGAGTTGAAATATCCTGAGCAACCTTGCTGTGCTAACTCCAATATCAAAACTGGCTTGTTGGTGCCAGCACAAAACTCAGACTCTTTGTTGTAACCGGCTTAAATTGGCTTGTTGGTTGCAAACTCAGACTCAGCCTCGGACCAACTCAAGACTTTTTGTTGTGACCGGCTTAAACTCGGACCATTACTTTTCGGGCTCCTCAAAACGGTGAAGGAACCAGACGCAAGCTGGGCCGGCCTCACCCAAGGCAATGCCATGACAGGGGAACCAAACTGAAAATCCAATTCTACCTGAAATGGCAAAAATGAATTAATCAAAACAATCAGGGCTCCTAATCCAATCTCTACTGTTTCGATCCATTTACCAGCAATTTTATGTTCTTCCATCCAATCCACCAGCTGCTCGAGCCGTTCTTCACATGATACTTCTTCTATCGCCTCCTTTGCCAAACTCACCCCATATACCAGCGACTGTTTCTTAATCTCATCTACAGGTGCTTCTCTCGGAGTGTAGGATATGACATTACCTAGGTAACCTTGTATGGCTTGTCATATTTGAAGTTGGGATTTAACATCCCTATGGATGATAGGTGGGTGATTGCCATGACCATGCAGATAATTCAATGCACTGGCTACACCTAGCTCAACCTTATATCTCTCATTCCAATCAAATGTATCATTTTGTTCTTTTCCACCTGACAAATAATAAGTACAGCAAGTAAATAAAAATCACTTTGCCAAAAAGTATGAAATGTAAATTAAAGGGAGCTGCCAACTTAAAAATAATTCCTTCCCATAAAAAGATAGCTAACATGTTTCAAGACATACATTATAATAAATTGAAAGGTATCAATAAAAATTTAAGAAAAATTTAAGACTCACCATGCAGAATTTCTTCCAGACTACCTCTTGGCAAGTACTCACAGAAATCAGACTGTCAAGGTTTAAAAAAAAAAGATTAGTACCAAAATTAGAGAAAAAAATCCAAATGTATCAATTTTAAAAACAATCACGACAAACATATTCTGTTTAGAGCTCACTGGTTCCACTCAGTATAGATTGGAATATGACAATACTGATCTTTACATGCGACGACTATGTGCTGCATTTCCAAGGTACAACCAATGTGATTGTCTGTGTCATTGTTAAAAGAGATAGAGATAGAGAGAACATACAAGGTGAGAAATTAGATGTAATCTGTTGAAGTTCACTATAACTGAGAAGTGTAAATATCGATTTATACTTCTCTTGTAATGAAACCAACTCCGGCGGCAATTTCTTTACTTCATTTTTGTCCAATTCAGAACAGAAACCAGTTACAGTGGTCCCAAACATGCCCATTTTATGCTCAAAATTAAAATTTTGGCGAGATAGAAACATGACCGTGTATCGGTTAGGGGACACATAGCCCATTGAACAACTGACAAATCAACTTTTCTAATGAAGCAAATTTCCTCTCTTGCATGGGTTTTTTTCTTAAGAAGGGCCAACTGGGAGTGACATCGGGTGAGACCCCGATTGATGTAGGGTCCAAGGTCAAAAACAAGGTAGAAAATTTGAAAAAAAAAAGGCACAAAAAACCTGAGAGTGAATTAGGAAGAATGTAAAAAGAAATTGAAGTTATTTTTACTTACTTTACCGGTTGAACTGGGAACTCAAAAGGAGGTGTCTCCTCTCCCTATGGATCAGCAATTAGGCTATTTAAAATCAGATCATGGGGCATTAAATTATAAACAAATGTAATATCTCAGAGAAAATTAATTATACCTCGTCTCTTTTCTAGGATCCTGGCTATCAGTTGCATGTGCATCTCCTGATACATTTGGGACCTAAAAAATGTCCAGAAATAAATAATAAGGTAGGTAGTAACCTTATTTAACTAAAACCTAATAACAAAAATATTTATGTTGGGTGCAGTTAATCCTGTATGGTTTTTTGACAGGGACAAATTTCAAGCCAAGTAATCCAAAACCTAATATTTCAGTTTAAAATAAATGAATTCTATTTTGCAATTCCTGGAAAAATCTTTGATCAATTCCATTAGAAATCGGTACTTACACAGTAAAAAGAAATCGACTTCCTGTCTTTAGATTCTTCTCTCAGTTCTTGATCTCTTGACTCTTGAATTGCATCATTCCCTTGGTGAGTTCTGTACAGATAAACAAATAAAACATCACCATAGAAGTTATAAATATAAATAATGTCTAAAGAGAGAACACAACTCACCCAGTTATTTCATATTCTTGCTTATTCTGATCTTTAAGTCTTCCATCATGCAAAAGTAGATGTAACAGGGAGTTAAATTAAATACTGGAATGTAGAAAAAATAAGATTTCAGAAATAACAATTGAAGTAAAACAAAATCAAAGTTTATATATGATGATTATTATAACCTTTTCAACTTCCATATCGACCTCATCAAAGTCTCATAACGTCTCGATCTTAATAGATCGCTCCTTCTTTATCTTTGGCATAAAGGCTAAAAATGAGAATTTTAACATGGTTAGAATAAAACCCAGAATTTTAAAGAATGGGATTATGTCAATTCGCGAAAAAATATAAATCTGCCAGAAAATAGTATTATTAATTTCAACGTGCCAAGGGGAGACATCAAATGGGCAACTGAGATACCCAAATCTATGCGATGAGAGGGAGAAAGTCATAAACAAAAAAAGCAAGCAAAAGCAAGAAGTGTGAAGACCCTAACCAACTATTGGATTCAGATCCAATAAGGTAAAGGAAGGAAACCAGATACGGTGAACGCACTGCTAGGGTTTAATCATACCTAAGGGGGCGGCTGAGCGGCGAGACAGGCTAGCGACCAAGAATTAAGGGGAAGACCCGCGGTATCAGAGAGAGATTTAGGGGTTTTAGTTTTTAGAGAGAAGGGAGGAGATAGATCTGTGAGAGAGAGTCGCAACAGGAGAAAAGTGGCGTGGGGAAGGAGAAGGAGAAGGAGAGAGATGGAGTTTAGTTGAGATTGAGTTTCGTGTGATAATACGTGTAGCGAGTATCGTTTTAACTAAATATAAACTTCTACCCGGAAAAGAGATGCATTTAATCAAAAGAAGACAGATTATGTAATTGGAGAGCTAATATTGAATCCGAAAATTTATCTTTCAATCTCAGCCGTTGGCGGATTAGGACAACCAACGTGCTTAATAATGGAATGGAGATACGTATGTAAAAAAAATTACCTGACGACTTCTCCGTCTCCTCCTCTTCCTCTCCTTCCTCTCCCTCTTCTCTTCCTTCCTCTCCCTCTTCCTTCTCCTCTTTTTTTTTTTTCACTTCTCTCCACGCAGCTCTCCTTATATAAGTTTTCAAAAAAAAAAAAACAGAGATTCGGGACGCTAGGATTCCTAGCGTTCCGAATTAAAATTTCCGGACGCTAGGAATCCTAGCGTTCCGAATTAAGAATTCGGAACGCCGATATTCCTAGCGTTTTGGGTAAAAATAAAAATATTTTAAAAACCTGGTTATTTATATTAAAATATATTTTTTTTTGGGTAAAAAAAAAAATCACGGCCCTTATCCGGTTCGCTCTGCTGCTGCTCCCGCTCCCGTCATAAACCCCAAAACCCCTCACTCCCAGTGAACTAACACAAAAAAGAAATGACCACCTTCAGCTTACACCATGGCCAATCCCCCATCCCATTTCTCCGTCCCAAGCCTACCTTCTTCCTATGTTCATCCCTAATTAGAAACCCATTCCTCTCATTTCACCGAACACTTCCTCGCCGCACCGGATCCCCTCCAGTTGTCGCATCTCTCTCCCGGTTCGCCTCCGAAGAGCCTCCTCCGATCCCGATTGGGTACGAGGATGATGAAGACGACCCATTCTACAAGGAATTCGACAAGCACGAACCTGAGGATGTGTCTCGCAAACGCTCCTGGACCGAGCGTGGGTGGGCCCCTTGGGAGGAGATCCTCACCCCCGAGGCAGAGTTCGCACGTACGAGTCTCGATGAAGGCGAGGAGGTGCCTCTCACCTCTCCCGAGGCTATTGAGGCGTTCAAAATGCTAACGCCGTCTTACCGAAAGAAGAAGATTGCCGAGATTGGAGAAGAGGAGTATATCAATAGGCTTTTTGCAATTAAAGGTGAGATTCCAGATAAGCTCAAGACGATCTGGGCCGGACCGCTGGCCTTACAGCTGATACCGCCACGGGATTGGCCTCCAAAGGGCTGGGAGGTTGATAAGGAGGAGCTGGAGTTCATTCGGGAGGCACACAAGTTGCAATCAGTGAGGGTTGATGTTGGTGGAGGAGGGAATTGGGTTGGGGCTCCAGGTTTTGAGGAGAGCTTAATGGAAGGATTGAAGGGGGGCAAGGAGATTCTTGATGCTGTTTTTGGTGAAAATAAGGAGTTTGAGATAAAATTTAAAGAATGGGCTAAAGCAAACCCTGATAGGTTAAAGATGGACGATGCATGGCTGATGATGAAAGATGATATTTTGAAACATTACAAGGAATTGGTTGGTTCTAATAGAGATGAGGGCTCCAAAGGAGAGGGTATAGGTGATGTGGAGAAAGCTGTGAAGGGGTATGAAGAATTCTTGGAGAAACTTAAAGGGAAGGCTAATGCAAACACTGAAAATCCAAAACAGGAGGAAACAGATATTGTGAACAAGATGGCATTTGAGAGGTACAAAGTGTTTATCAAGCAGTACACTGAGTGGGTGGATGCAAACCGCGACAAATTGGAAGAGGAATCATACAAGGTAATGGTTAAGTTTCTTACTAGGTGTGAGAAAACAGGGTTGTTTCAGACAAAAATGTTACATTACAATGTCACTATGTTAACTGTTAAATGCTACTAAGTATTCTTATCGAAGGTGTACCTGTTTAGGTTTCTTTAGGAGTCATCTAGTAACCTTGTTGAGGACTTAGCCTCAATTGAATTAATTGAGAAGGAAAGAATAGTAAAATAAATTTAGATCATATGGTGAGAACCAGCCTTTGGTCTAGTGGCTAAAGGCAATACCTTTTGTGTGGGGGGTTGCGGGTTCAAAATCCGGATAAGGTTCTTTATGGATATTTAAAGGTGAGAGGCTTGCTCCCCATCTCTATCTTAAAAAACAGTTGGGTGACTTACCATCTTTATCTCAGAGATGAAGACTCGACCCCCAACTTTCCTCAAAAAAAAAAACAAAACTTTTGGTATCGGCAGGGTTTGATTCGGTACAAATCCAATATGGTTATGTTGAAATATTGAAGATTTTTCTTTGAGTTTTATCGAATATTACTCTGTAGTAGCAGTTGTAATCTGTGGAAAAGCTGCAACTAAAAAATAATAATTCTCTTTAATTATGCAGTTTGATCAAGATTATTATCCTGGAAGGAGGAAAAGAGGCAAGGACTATAACGAGGAAATGGTATTATTTGGTCTATATCCCATATTGTGATCATATGGAGGTTATTCTCAGCCAGTTGTTTAACTTCTTTGTTTTGTATAATGCAGCTTGAACTTCCATTTATATATCCTGGACAGGTTTGTTTATTATATTTATAATTTTTGCCAGCCAACTTTCATGATTTCTGATATGAACATATATACCTTGGCATCTTATTTTACTGATAATTGCATTTGCTTTCCAGATTTACCAAGGAAAAGTCATCAGTATTAGTCTTTATCAAGGTGCTTTTGTTGACATTGGTGGTGTCCATGATGGGTAAATTTTTATGTTCTCAGGATATTTTGCTTGGCTTAACTAATTGAACTTCCATGTCTATCCTCCTCTGTGACATCTGCCTAATAAATTATATAGGTGGATACCTATAAAGGGAAATGATTGGTATTGGATTCGTCATCACATCAAAGTTGGCATGCCCGTTCTTGTTGAAATTCTTGTAAGTAAAATGACAACCTTCTATTTTTTAATATGGTGGATGGTGGTTTACTTATAAGTTCTCTGTGATCCTTAAATAATTTTTCTGTAATTATTTGGTATCTTTTTTTTTCACATAATAATATTCTAATGAAAATATGTTGTTTATGATCTGTAGGCCAAAAGAGACCCATATCGGTTTCGCTTTCCTATTGAAATGCGATTTGTGCAACCCAACATCGATCACCTTATGTAAGTACTATACCTTCTTTATGCATTTTAGGAAGGCTTAAAATTGTGTTGAAATATTCTTCATTTTTTGCGTGTATGTGGGCTTTGGGCTGGGCACCCTGGGCTCTATTTGTTGGTTATGTTATAACTGAACTTGATGATTTTGTGAAAATGGAATTGGTGTATAAATACCATTGCTTTCAGAAAAGGAAAAAAATGGCTCATCTTCAAATTTCTTCTCTTTATTAAGAAGCATCGGAAATTAATCCTGTGTAATTTCATGTATCTACATATAATGCAGATTCAATAAGTTTGACTTCCCTCCCGTGTTTCATCGAGATGAGGATACAGATCCTCATGAACGGCAGGTGATTCAAATTCACTAATACTTAATACATTCTAATCATGAATTATATGGAACTATGGATTGATATATTTCTTGCCAATTTTGTACTTGTCAATCTATTATAGATTGAAAGTCTGGTAATCAATTTATTAATTTATTAGCACGTTGAAGGTTACTTGCTGATTTTTTATATTCATGGTTTGTTTGTAGAGGGAAAGTGGAAGAGAACTAATCCCCAAAAGAAGACCCGAGGTTGAAGACAAAATAGATGAGCTACCCTTGATATCTGATCACCCCTATGTTGATGAGGTACTCCTTTTCTGGTGATCCAAGCACAAAACTTTGGCTTTTCCTGTTGCAAGCATGAATCAAGGATAAGTTTGTTACAATTCTTTATGTGCAGCTGTGGCACATACACAATGCAGAGCAAATGATTTTGGATCACGAGGAAGAAAATCCTGATGAGTACAAGGACAAGAAATTTGAGGAGACTGTTGATCCTTCTTTTGACGAGGAAAATAGTGTCGAGTACACCAAAGCTTACTATAAAGATGCCTTGTTGCCCAAAATGATTCTGGTAATGGGTTTGCTTTACTATGAAAACTCTTTATGTTTGGTAAAATTCTTTTTTTTTTAATTATACAAACTCTTCTTCTGATAGTACTGTTGCAATTGCTCACCAGAAGTTAATTAAGAGTTCTAAGCCCTATCTGATATAAAAGGGGACACCTGAAAATTTGATTTAAAGAATACAGTACTCTGTGTAAACTAAAACTTAGGTTGTTAATTCAGAAGGATAGAAATTTGAGTAACCCTCTTTTAGTGGGTGTGCTAATTTCCTACTGAAATTTCTTTTGTAGAACACCAATATGAAGGACCTTGACATGGATGCAGCACGGGCTGAACGCCAGGTATTGTGTACCTGTGTTGATTTCACAGAAAGATTAACAAGTGTGATGAATTAGTTAGTGAAAAAGTCATTCCACGGTCTTAATTCTTCATATGTGCTGTCTGATCAGCATCATTTTCTTTTGAAATTCTATAGGACTCATATTAGAGTGTAGGAGTTAATAACCCAAAAGTAGTAACTAGAGAGTGGCTGAAACAGCCTAGAACCCAAGCCTCGTTGTACAGGACAAATGCCATGATGTATTGAAACAACTATAAGATGAATCTCAATAAAGATGAAATATATGCTTACTACTGAATGTTTCTTTCAGAGGAATAACAGGTTACAGAAGGAAGCAGAACAAAGGGGAGAGGAATTTAAAATTTCCAAGTTGAGGCGTAATTTGGAGATGGATGAATATGATCTATTGCACTGGAAGCGTTCTTTGGAGGAAAGAGAAGCTCTGCTCAGAGATATAAGCTGGTATTCTTTTTGCTTATCTTCAGTCTAATTGAGAAACTCATTAGAAAGACTGTTAAAGCTATAATGAAAAACAATCCTTCTATATGAGCAGTGCAAGCACTTCGGGACATTTACCATGCTTGTTGGTTATTACTTGTAGAGCTCGATCCATTTGTTTTTTTTTTTTGGTTCTGTACCACCAAATTAAGGATATCGCGGGAGCTATCCAGTAAGGAGATTGATCTTTACTGTATAGTTTCCTCCCTTTGCCTGCATCTAACCCGTGAGGTAATCAAAAGATGCATCTAACCCCATGGTGTTCCAAATACCCACTGGATCCCAATCTCTATTAGCAATCAACAACCTAAGCACATTAACTTATACAGTATGTGATATAATTTTCTTTATACTTGCAATTCTAATTTCAAGTACAATAAATAGCACAATTAACTACTGCAAACTCTTGTTTCAATTGAAATACAAAATGAATTACAAATTTATTTGATAAAGGCTTGAACATCAATTTAAGGGTTAATGATGATATCATTTTTTTTTTTTAATATTAATGTTGGATGCAAGGAATCCAAACTATTCATGTATTTGTTGTGGGAAAACCCATTTGGGGGGTGGGGGTGGGGGTGGGGGTGGGGGTGATGGAAACCATTTGGGTTGAACTGAACCAAATTTACTTTGGTTAGGATAGTTTGATTTTTGTGGTGGTTCATTTTTTTTTTTTAACTTTGGTAGACAATTTAAAAGCAAATTAACTGAGATATTTGTAGATATTTTGAGTATCGTAATATCACACATATTAATACATAAATTTGGAAGTTAGTATCCATTTTATTTCTTAAAAGTTGATATTTTTCATACCAATTCAGTTTTAAGTTTTAACCAAATTAAAGTGTGATCTATTTGATTGAGTTCTCAATTTGGTTGGTTCAGATTAACTTTATGCAGAAATGAAAATCAATTGAGCTAATTTTAGTTCGGTTTGAACCGAGCCGACCAATGAAACACCCCCACATACACTACAAAAGTTTTAACAAAAAACTTGACATCTTACTTTTGATAGTATTTACCCTAAATATAAGTGGTAGAAATTAAGGCTGCCAGGGAACAAACATAGGGAGTATGAGGAATGGGAACTGGATTTTTTAAATCCTCCCATCAAATGAGGAATAATTGTTGTAGCATTAGTTTGAACATTTTGATGGAACAAAGTACATTTAGTGGAAGTTGAGTCCTACACATAAAAAGTGTATACTAGTAAGATGTATCTTATAAATGGATGCTTGGAAAAAAATCATCAAATTTAATTAGGTTGGATCATTCATTTTGCTGTAGCTCCCTGTTTTAGAACTTATTCAAATAGGGAATATGGAGCCTTTCTACTGTACTCTGGTGACCTCGGCAATGGCAGTAATTGCCGATAAAAAGGGGGCCGCTGTGTGTGTGTGTGGGGGGGGGGGGGGGGGGGGGGGGTTCCCTGCTAAAAGGGAAGGCTTAAACACAATTTTAAAAGGTATTAAACATTTTGTAAAGCATAGCATCAAGGATCTCTAATAGAAGGCTTTTTTCCATAAGAACATGCAGTTGACATGTCATAGTTGGCCACATTCTTAAAGCAAATTGAAATGTGCAAAAGACTATTTATGATGTCTCTAAAATCTACTTTCTGTATGATAAACTAATGGAGGATTCAAAGGGAGTTTGAAATGCAATTTCGTGATAATGTAAAGGCCCTGGTGCATATTTCTGTTAAAAATTCCCCTGGTTAAATAATCAGAATTCGATACGCCTTTAGCATTAAACCTCAACCTTTCTAATACATTTTGCCTTGTTTATTTTTTTTCAGCCGGACAGCTGTAGGTCTTCCCCTAGAACAACCAGGGAAATATAATGATGACCCCAAATTCTGGGGCGATGAGTACCACAAGTCAAACCCAGTTTACCAGAGTAAGTTGTGGGACGAGGGAAAAGCAATTAAAAAGAAAAAAGAGGAGGCTGCACTCAAGTACCAGTATCAAAAAATTCTTGGAAATAAGGCCTCAAAATGGTATGAGATGTCGTATGATGGCTTAATTGCTCGAAGGGCATTATTTGAAGCACGGAGAAAGAAGAGAGAGGAGAGAGGGAAGAAAGAGGAGAAAGAGGCAGAGGAATTGAAGTCAGAGGCAGAGGAATTGAAGTCAGAGGGAGAGGAATTGAAGTCAGAGGGAGAGGAATTGAAGTCAGAAGGAGAGGAATTGAAGTCAGAAGGAGAGGAAAAGGAGGTAGATGACTACAATGACGATATAGATTTTGACTATAGTATTTTTGGTTCGCCAGTTGCTGCAGTTTCGAACAGCGAACCCATCATTAATGGAACTAATCCACCTACAATTGATGATACAAGCGAGGAATGAAAAGAGAAGTTTCGTCAAGAGCAGGTCTTCCCAACAGAGAAGTATACAATGAAAAGCTCATTGACTTCATACTTTACTACCAGATCGAAATGCATACAAGGTTAACTTGATGGTAAATTGTTAAATGAGAAATGGTAATGATTGATATAGTGTGTCAAGAGTTGGATGTAGTATGGGATTTCTGTTGTGAACCTGGATTGGTTGTAGAAATATATTGAGTTGGTTTAATGGCGAAGCAACTCACGAGTTTTGTAATGCGGGCTGTCCATAAATGTATTGTTGTTTGCATTATGTGAAATTAATGCTCTTGATTTGTTGATAATACGACGAGAAGTTTAAATGGGGAAATTTCATGTATAGCTTTCAAAAACTTGTAAAATTATTTATTTCTCCTTCCAAATTCTATAATATATAATAACATATTTACCCTCTTAAAATAACTCGCATAGTTATTCAATTAATAAAAACCTGAGATTAATTATGTTTAATATTTTATAAATTATAATTATCAAATATGTCCTTCCCCTTCTTCAGTTCCTGATCTTCTTCAGTGCCAAAAACTATTCGTGCATGTTTCGCTTCTTCAACTCAAAGCTCTTGATTGCGCAACGTTCCAATCATCTGTCTGATTGTTGGAGGCGGCATCCAAGGAACAGGAACAAGAGCCCTTGAGATCTAGGGGAACAGTTTGGGTCTGATGCCCATGGGACTCAAAAGTGAGTTCGATGGGTTCGATGACCGTCTGATCTGCTTTAAGATTCGCACCCGCAACTCTCGAGTCCGCTTTAAATTCGTGCACACGAATCTTAAAGTGGATTGGACGGTCCATAAACTCATCGGACCCAAATTTGAATCCGATGGGCATCGGACCCAAGCTGTTCCGGAGATCTAGATGGGAGTTCGAATTAGAGGAAGAAGAATTCTCGAGACCTAGATGGAAGCTTGGGGGTAGAATCACCCATAATCGCATAAGCTCCTGGGTCTCAATTTTTTGTGATACTTTTAACTGATTTTGTTCCCTCTAGATTTTCAGAAATAATTATAACAATAAGTTTGTAAAATGAACAAAACTAAGATGACATCATGCTATTAACTAAGAATTAGAATAAGACTACTTTATCCTCAAGCAACCTTCCTTGGTATCGTACCAATACCAAGTACACGCTGGTATTTTTCAATAGAATGACAATGTTGCTCTATTAATTGAACTATTTTGTACATTCTTCTTTGCTAATTTATTTCTTTTCTCTAGTTCATTTTGCTATCAGTTATCACCTTGTTACAAGGTTGTATTTCCTTTATAATGCATAAAATCTAATTTGCTTGAACGCACATAACTGTCCAATCTGACAAAATTTTGAATAATAGTTGGAAGAACTTGATAAACGAGTTCAAATGCTGAAAATAATGATCATGTCAACAGAGTTACACGATTAATAAATTTCATTTGAGTGTTGAAACCTTAGTTGAAACTAAATTACCAGTTTGACCCTGCACACTGTGTGTCACTTTTGTTTAATTTTTGAAGAAAATTTTGGTAGTACGAGGAAATGCATCTGCATTCATCTTTTTTTAACTTATGTCAAATGAAGTTGTATGATCATTGGGCTCCAATTCAAGGGCCGAAACCAGGCACACCGCGACAATTACTATTTTTATGAAATGACATGTGTTGCAAAATTATGTTTTCGATGAGAATCAAGGTGAGAAAGGGTCAGGTGTTGTACCAGCCAGTCACAGGTAAATTGGAGCGAAATTTGACACAAAAACAAAGACTCAGTGTATTATGCTTCATTTTCTTCAAATGCTCGTAGTAGAAATGTAGAATCATTCTTATTTACCAGTAAAGTGCTCAAAAGTGAAAAAGTACAATACTAATGGGATCATAAGTGAAAAGATAGATGAGAAAATGAAAGCAGAAAAGAGAAGAGGAAAAAAGTTGGGAATTTATGAGATTTTATGCTACTATTTGGCAGCCAAATTATATGAAACGGAGGTCAAACAAAAGCTGGGAGAAATAGAGAAAACAAAGGTCAAACATGAAAATACGGAGGTTAAAAAGTCGGGTTATGTGATTAATTATATTTTTCAAATACTAAACAGATTAATTTGAGTTTTGTGAATATATGATATATAGAGCAAAGTTAGGGTGTGATGTGCTTTCACCAAGAGAGGTTGATGAGCACAACTCCAAAAGTCTATCAGATTATCTTCAAACGACGAATTCAAATTGTTGAAATCCATCTACTTCATGTACTAATTATCTTTCACGTTTTTCTGGTTGTTTCTCATCTTCTTCTAGTTGTTTTTCATCTTGTACTTGTTGTCTTTTATCTAGTACTGATTATCTTTCATGTTTTATTGGTTGTTTTTCATGTTCTACTTGTTGTATTTCATCCAAAACTGGTTGTATTTCATGTCTTCTGGTTATCTTATATGTTCTACTGCATGTCTTTTATCTATTATTTCATCTTCTTCTAGTTGTCTTTCGTCTTATACTATTTTTTTTTTATCTTTTTCTAGTTGTCTTTCATCTTGTAATTATTGTCTTTCACTTTCTACTGGTTGTTTTTCATATTCTACTAGTTGTTTTCAATCTTTTTCTAGTTGTCATTCATCTTCTTCTAATTGTTTTTCATTTTCTACTAGTTGTATTTCTTCTTATACCGGTTATTTTTCTTGTCCTACTGATTGTCTTTTATCTAATACTAATTGTATTTCATCTTCTCCTAGTTGTGCTTCATCTTCTCCTAGTTGTGCTTCATCTTCTTATAGTTGTTTTTCATCTTGTCCTGGTTGTCTTTCATGTTTTACTAGTTGTCTTTCATCTTCTTCTAATTGTTTTTCATCTTTTGCTAGTTATTTTTCAACTTCTTGTAGTTATCTTTCATTTTGTATTGGTTGTCTTTAATGTTTCACTTGTTGTCTTTTATGTTCTACTAGTCGTCTTTCATCTACTACAAGTTGTATTTCAACTTCTTCTAGTTATATTTCATTTTTTTCTGGTTGTCTATCATCTTGTGCGTCTTTCATGTTCTACTGGTTGTCTTTCATTTTCTTCTAGTTGTCTTTCATCATGTACTGGTTGTCTTTCATGTTGTACTGGTTAACTTTCATGTTCTACCTAATTGTCTTTCATCTACTACGAGTTGTATTTCATCTTCTTCTAGTTATTTTTTGTCTTACACTAGTTCTTTTTATTTTTATTTTTTTCTAACTGGCTTTCATCTTGTACTGATTGTTTTTCATGTTCTATTAGTTGTCTTTCATGTTCTACTAGTTGTTTTTTATTTTATTCTAGTTGTCTTTCATGTTGAACTGGTTGTCTTTCATTTTTACTGGTTGTCTTTTATCTTCTTCTTGTAGTTTTTCACCTTCTAGTAGTTATTTTTTATCATGTACCGGTTATTTTTCTTGTTCTACTACTTGTCATTCATCTACTACTAGTTGTATTTCAACTTCTTCTAGTTGTATTTCATCTTCTTTTAAATGTTCTTCATCTTGTATAAATTGTCTTTCATATTCTTCTTGTTGTATTTCATCTACTATTGGTTGTATTTCATCTTCTTCTAGTTGTCTTTCGTCTTCTACTAATTATTTATCATCTTCTTCTAGTTGTCTTTCATCTTGTACTAATTGTCTTTCATGTTCTACTAATTATTTTTCATCTTCTTCTAGTTGTCTTTCATCTTATACTAGTTATCTTTCATGTTCTACTGGTTGTATTTCATCTTCTACTAGTTACATTCTACGAGTTGTATTTCATCTTATTCTAATTGTCTTTCATCTTGTACTGGTTATCTTTCATTTTCTGCTAGTTATCTTTCATTTTCTACTAGTTGTCTTTCATATGTTATTGATTTATTTCATCTTCTTCTAGTTGTCTTTCATGTTCTACTAGTTGTCTTTCATGTTCCACTAGTTGTCTTTCATCTTCTTCTAGTTGTCTTTCGTATACTAGTTGTATTTTATCTTCTTCTAATTATCATTCATCTTGTAATAATTGTCTTTTATATCCTTCTTTTTGTCTTTCGTCTCCTTTACAAGTTGATTTTCATCTTCTTCTGGTTATCCTTTTCTCTTATACATGTTATCTTTAATGTTCTACTGGTTGTCTGTCAAGTTCTACTAGTTGTATTTCATCTTATACTGGTTGTCTTTCATGTTATGCTGGTTATCATTCATGTTCTACTGGTTGTCCTTCATCTACTACTGGTTTTATTTCATATTCTTTAAGTTGTATTTCATCTTCTACTAGTTGTATTTCATCTTCTTCTAGTTGTCTTTCATCTTATACTGGTTGTCTTTTATGTTCTGCTGGTTATCTTTCATGTTCTACTAGCTTTCTTTCATCTACTACTGTTTTATTTCATCTTCTTCAAGGTGTCTTTCGTCATCTACTGGTTGACTTTCATCAATTGCGGGTTGTATTTTATCATCTTCTAGTTGTCTTTCATCTTGCACTAGTTGTTTGTCATGTTCTATTGGTTGTCTTTCATGTTCTACTATTTGTCTTTCAACTACTATTGGTTGTATTTCGTCTTCTTCTAGTTGTCTTTCATTTTTTTCTAGTTGTCTTTCATCTTCAACTAGTTGCCTTTCTTCTGCTACTTGTTTTATTTCATCTTCTTATAGTTGTCTTCGATGTTCTACTGATTTTCTTTCATATTCTACTAGTTGTCTTTCATGTTCTATTGGTTGTCTTTCATCTTCTACTATTTGTCTTTCATCTACTATTGGTTGTATTTCATCTTCTTCTAGTTGTTTGTCATCTTCTTATAGTTGTCACTCATGTTCTTCTTGTTGTCTTTCGTCTTCCACTAGTTATTTTTCATTTTATTCTACTTGTCTTTCATCTTATGCTGGTTATCATACATGTTCAACTGGTTGTCTTTCATCTACTACTGGTTGTTTTTTATCTTCTACTAATTGTATTTCATCTTCTTCAAGTTGTTCGTCATGTTCTACTGGTTGTCTTTCATGTTCTACTATTTGTCTTTCGTCTACTATTGGTTGTATTTCATCTTCTTCTGGTTGTCTTTCATCTTCTTCTAGTTGTCTTTTATCTTCTTCTAGTTGTCTTTCATATTCTGCTAGTTGTCTTTCATGTTCTTCTTGTTGTCTTTCGTCTTCTACTAGTTGTTTTTCATTTTCTTCTACTTGTCTTTCATCTAATACTGGTTATCATTCATGTTCTACAAGTTGTCTTTCATCTACCACTGGTTGTATTTCATCTTCTATTAGTTGTATTTCATCTTCTTCTAGTTGCCTTTCAAGTTCTACTGGTTGTCTTTCATGCTCTATTGGTTGTCTTTCGTCTTCTACTGGTTGTATTAGATCTTCTACTATATATTTAATAATTTACTCGAGAGATCAGGAAACACATATATTTAATAATTTACTCCAGAGATCATGAAACAAATATATTACAAAGATAACACTACCCTACTTTGTATAATATTCATAATATCATGAGGCAAAGAATTGACACAAGTAATGTTATTCATAACATTGCTACAATTGTGTTTTGTAACTGGTTACATTACATCTATGTTAATTGGGTGACTATAATGTGTAGCTATAATACCGCTTATAGTTTATATAATAAAATAATTTATACCATTACCAATTTAACATAAATCCTCAATAAAGGTCACACCAATTGAACAAGAAACAAGAAAGTTATTTTTTATTTTATATGGTATGTGATATTTCATATGATATGAGATAAAACACATGTGATAAAATATTGAAATAAAATGTTACATGTCATAACAGTTTAGTGTAAATTAAATTAGATATGTGAATAATATTTTTTGGTGAAATGTAATATATATTACGATGAGGGTTCCAATACCTCATGCCTTTCATACCTCATCATACCTCATCTTTTATATCTTCGTTTACAATGTTCAAACTATTGATCCGAACCGCTCAACATATATCCATACTAAAATATACTTGGAGATGAAATTTTATAATTTTTTTACTATTTTTTAAGATAGGCACAAAATAGTAAAAAAATTTAAAAAAATATAAAATTTCATCCCCAAGCATATTTTAGTATGGATATCATGTTGAGCTGTTCAGATCGATAGTTTAGACTTTGAAAACAAAGATATAAAATATGAGGTATGAAAGACATGAAGTATTGGAACCCTTCTCATATATTACATAGCATAATATTTGTGTCACATAAATATAATAATGTACATTACATTATTAACGTAACATGAATATTAATTAATTTAGAATTAAATATGCAATTGAGAGGCACACCATGAGGCACGATTGGCTATGGTGTGGTTGGCCACGCAAATATGATATAGGATTGCATGTGACAAAAGAAGGGTAATTTGGTCTTATTCAATCCAAAGTTGCCCTAACTTTTATTTATATAAAGTGGATAAGTGCACTCCCTACATAGGGGTGTAAATGGGTACGGTACGGGTTGGGTGGAGGCATTTTCATACCCATACCCATTAAAATTGACCTTACCCATACCCTACCATTACCCATTAAAAATTGACTGTACCCTACCCTACCCTTACCCATTAATATTATCAGGCAACGAAACGGTAGCGGGTGAATAACGGATAATACTAATATAATAATTAATTTTATTATATTTTACAAATAGAACATCAAAAACTCATTCATTTCACACATATGTAATTGCATTACTAATAAAAACAAAAATAAATATGCAATCAATTCCAACTAAATTATTTTTTATAAATCAAGAAAATTCAAAAACACGAATATCTATTCGAACAAATTCAATTATTTAACTAAATAACAAAACATGTAAATAAAAATAATATGTTTAACATATTTCTTATAACAAAAGACATACACTACTAAATAACAAAAACACATTACTAATCATTGCTCAAACTTTATTATACGAAATGTCACGCAAATCAACTTCACCATCAAGAAGAATTGATTATGATAAGGATGAGAATGCTCCATCAACTTCATTGGAAGATACATCTATTCATAATATAGTTAAGTTAGAAAAAAAAAATTGCTACGCATATAAATATGCCATATGTATCAGAAAATTGGATATCAGTATTGTAAGTCTGTAACTGACCATATTTTTGCAGATTTTACTTTCCATTCCTACGATGGAGTAAAAAGGAAATAAAACAAGAACGGAAGGAAAAATATATCAATTATCAAAGATTCAAACTTGGCAATAGAAAACCGAGCAGTTTTAGAGGCACCGAAATGGAATTATGGAAGAGTAAATCTGTATTTAATTTAAAATATATAATTTTAGATTTTATAATTACCCTATAGAGTAACGGGTACGCAATAGACATTACATATACCCATACCCATTTGGTTAACGAAAAAAATTTCTTATCCATACCCATGCTCAATAAGTTAACGAAAAAAAAACCTTACCTATACCCGCCTTATCGAATACGATACGGGTCAGGTAAACAGCTAAAAAGGTACCATTGACACCCCTATCCCTACATCTATCTTATCTCTCCTCATTTTGTGGTGGATACACACAAAAGAGAGCTCTCCTTCATCTCGTGCATTAATTCTAGATTTATTAATTAGGTTAGCCATTTAATTAAGAAATTAATTTTTGAATGCTAACAAGGGGTTACTAACTTTACACTAGGCATAGATTAGTGGATCTCTAGCAAGATCTAGAACTAATCCTTGTTGTTGTAAGCAACCTTCTGCGTTGTTTGACTAATTTGCAAAATATATAATCATTGAATTTTACAGTTTCTCTGTTTGAGATGTATACAGGTTTAATAGTTACGACCAAAGGTCAAAGCAAGTCAACGATTCATATCATGACAAGTTGGTGTTCGCGCGAAAGCGCAACGCAAGTTTCGGTACACTTGAGGGCGTACCTTTTAAAACCGCGCTTACACTTCACGAGTAAGGGTTGCAAGTGCACAACCCCTATCGAGTAATATAATCGGGTATCGATCCACAGGGACGGGCAATTGCTGGGTTAGAATCCACCGAACTCAATTAAAAACTAGAAGTGAGAAAGATTGGGTTTGGTATTTAAGTTCCTAAAAGATCAATTCAAACAAATCGAACAATGCAAACAGATGTAATAAAGTGCTAGAAGAAATGTAAACTGTGTTTTGATTATGGATAAAAGGCGTTTCCAGGGTTTCAGACTTCATCTGTGATCTGCCTCTAGTGGTACGGCCCGTACCAAGTTGGTACGGCCAGGCCGTACTCTACTTGGTAAGGCAAGGCCGCACCACTCTGGTAAGACCCGTACTGGCTTGCCAGAACAGAGCTTACCAGTTCGAGTTGATGCATTTCTTGCTGGTACCTTGTGCTAAACTCTTTAGAAAGGTTCAATTGACCACGCCTAAGGTTCCTAAGCCTCAACTGTCGTGTATTGGATCAAGATCTAGGTTGGAATGCAATTGATTGCCTTTTAGGGATTTCTACACCTCAATTTTCATATGTTTGTACATATCTACCCTAGCTGGTTGATTGGAGACCTAAGGTACCCTCTGATCTGTCAATTAGAGGGGAATTCAACCTCTCGGCTTCAATTCGAACAAGTCTACCCTAAGCAATTGATTTGGTTGAGAGATTGAGATGATCACATGACCTTGATAGGTTTGATCTAGACCTAGAGGTTCACCATACACAATCACAGCAAGCAAAGCAAGAGATAGCAAAGAAATCACAATCAATCAATCAAAAGAGTTCATACAAGATACAAGTCAAAGAAAGTCAAAGCAAATCAAGAATCCATCTCAAAACCCTAGAAACTAAAGTAACTACTCACAGCACATGATCTGATCTAAAAATACAATAAAAGAGGTAAAGAAAGCCATGGATCGAAGGGATCGAGTGGAGGAGGCTTGATCCGTCGAGTTTCGCCTCTTTCCTCTTCCTTCCTTCTTGCTCCTAGCTCCTCAGCTCTCTTTCTCTCTCTTACTGTGCTCTCAAATGTCTCTGGAATGAAAAGCTCCCGAAATTGGAGAGTTCCCCGCCTTAAATAGCCTCTGCCAAGATTTGAATCTGTCAGGCCGCCTTTAGGTACGGCCCGTACCAAAGTGGTACGGCCTGGCCGTACAGGCGTGATGAGCTGAAATCGGCTAAGTCCGGTGAGACCCGTACCAAACCTGGTAAGGGCCGTACCAGATCATCCCAAATCACCGTTTCTTCGTGTGTTTTGCTCCAAGCCTGCAGAAAACAAACAAACACTCAGCAGTACCAAATTCTAAAGATATATCGATGAAATGCACATGATTCTGGTGAATTAGGGCACGAATCTGGTACTAAAACAGGCCTAAAATAGACTAAATATGCGAGGTATCAGTTGGCATAACAAGTTGTGTCCGAAGGTCAAAGAAAGTCAAAGTGCATATCATGACAAATCGGAATGTGACAAGCTGCACAAGCTGCACAAGCTGCACAAGATAATCTGTTGCATGATCTCCTCGAGCTACAATGAATGATTTGATAAATATGATTTGATGGAAGATTCACACGAGCCATTTGAAATGTGGATATTGATGAGATGCTAAATCATGAAGATTACGGAAGATCATATGAAGATCAAGATCATGAAGATTATAAAGATCACACTTTACCATTTTGAGTTGTTATTTTTATTTATGTCCAAAAGTATGGCAAAGTAGATATGAGGTTGAGACCACCAAAGTCTAGCTGATTGCTTAGCTGGATATCAAATGCAAAATTCAAATTACCGGGCTTGGTCAATAATGGAAACTTGGGCACAAGCAAAATATGTTAAACCATTATGTTGTAGATCTTTTGATCTGCAAAGAGCCGTTGGCTCTTCTTTGAATTCCACTATAAATAGTGGACTATTTCTCCTGTCTCATGACCTCACAAATCTTACACTTTATCATTTTGAGAGATTTAGCCTAGTCCATTGTTGCTTATGCTCAAACTTCAATTATCTTTCTAGCAATCTCAAATATACTTCAAATCCAATTTATACACGGTGGATATCTAGATATCTTGCAACAAAATCATAAAAGACCCTTAATCAAATTCTGCAACTATTATTGTAAAATCGATCATCTTTTCTATAATTGCAAATTTAAAAAGGAACCAATAAAACTAAATATATTTGGGTTCCCAAATCTAATTTAATCTAAAAATCATAATGTTATACTCCCCAAAACACTCAAATTGACAAATTCTAAGGGGAAGCTAACTTAAAATAATTATAAGTGATACTATATAATATTATTATATGAACGACAGTGAGGTAGGTCTGAGTTGTTTAATGAGTCGAGATTAGGTATTAAGATTAGAATTAAGTCTAATAGGTACAACAACCACTAAGTCAAAATCAACGAAGACCATTATTTTAATATGGTCAATTATCATAAAATGTCACGACTATATATTTATACGACTACATAAAACTATATAAATGAAATATATCTGAACAAATCACGTCAGAGAACAAAGAGTGTTTGATATACCATCTGGAGAATGAATGTTCTCTCTCTCAGTCGCGAATATCGATACTTCTAATCAATTATGCGACTTTCCAACTTCGTTTTGTCGTGTCAAATAAGAGGAGGGTTCCAATGCCTCATATTTTTCATACCTCATCTACTTCATACGTTATATCTTTGTTTTCAAAGTTTAAATTGTCGATCCGAACCGTTCAACATAATACCCATACTAAAATATGCTTGGGGATGAAATTTTATATTTTTTGGAAATTTTTTACTATTTTTTAAGATGGGTACAAAATCACTGTTTTTGGACCGTTTAAAAAACAGTGATTTTCTACCCATCTTAAAAAATAGCAAAAAATTTCCAAAAATTATAAAATTTCATCCCAAACCATATTTAGTATGGATATCATGGTGAACGGTTCGGATCGACAATTTAGATTTTGAAAACGAAGATATAGAACATGAGGTGAGACATGAAAGACATGAGGCATTGGAACCCTCCTCGTCAAATAAATATCTGGAATAATGTTGTCATTATTTCCATATCTACTCATCATTACATTAGACTATTTAGCACCCATTCTCAATTTCTTTATTCCTTCATTTTTCAAACCCTAAAAAACATGGCCTACACCTACGAAAACTTCTACCTACACGGGTCTGACACTAGTGAATTAGAAAATGATTCACCACCTCGGAAAACATGCGGGAGGTGCTGTCAACCTAGAGATCCAGTAGGCATGTTCTACTGCTACAGATGTAAGAGATCATTATGATCGGGCCAAAACATATAGCGAAATCCCATATCTTTTATTGCCAAAAATGGCCAAAAGCGAATGCGAAATAACCATTTTTCCAATTTATTTATTGCAAATGTATTTTTAGGCTATTTTGGCAGGTTTTGGAGAAAGTTGTGTATTTAGGCCAAAAATGGAGCAAATGTGTCGAATTTAGGCGATTTCTGAAGTTAGCACCAAATCAGGGCACCGCTGGAAGCATGCAATACCTCACACGAAGTGCACAACATGCGTAATTATGAAATTATAGAAAATCCGCTAAGTCAGGACGTCGTGCGGGATCACTTTATGCCGTACGATCTGTGGACTCA
The DNA here is from genome assembly GCA_028015225.1 of Carex myosuroides. NCBI lineage: Eukaryota > Viridiplantae > Streptophyta > Magnoliopsida > Poales > Cyperaceae > Carex > Carex myosuroides. Next base: position 2,882,905 of record CM051477.1, read on the forward strand.
ATCCGTGGACTGTTCAGATTCTGATCAAATCTCTACCATTGATGCTAATTTCTACAGAATTCTTCTAGAAGAGCATGATTGCTTCAGAGCCAAGTTTGGCTCGCTATTTTTGGCTCTTTCTATGCAAACTTGGAGTGCACTCTCCACCTTCTCCACTACTTCCACTACTTCACCTCTCATTTAGGAAGACTATAAAAGCCCCTCTTGTAATAGAATTTAGTGTGCGTGTTTAATTGTATTAAGTCCATAGAATCGATTAGCATCCTCATGCTAGGTTAAGTTAGAGAGTTACTTAGAGAGAAGAGTAGTTATCGGAAGCCGAGCAAGAGAAGAAGGCGTCATCTAAGAAGGCTAGATTTCTTCCATCTTCAAGAGGGTTGTATCTATGTTCTCTTTATTTTATTTCTTTTATTTTGCCATGGCCATGATGAACTAAGCTTCTCATCTCTAGGGTGAGGGTTTTTAATCGAATTCTTTGTTATGTTTTAATATATATTTATGTTTTGTGTATGTTGATTTGTGTTTGCTTTATTATTTAAATTCTTTTTTATTAAGTCCTTGAATACATAGTTCTGTCTACTATATGCCAATGTCCTCCACATACCAATAGGTGTAAAGTCTGAGAATCCCAGTGTGAGTGGGACACCCTCGTAAGAACTTCAAACACTTCGGTAACGAGGCTTGGCAGCGGTTCAAAGACTAGGGTTAGAACTCAGGGGGCTCCCTTGGCAGGATAGCGTAGATTCGAAGTTTAGGTTTTATTAGTAGATACTTAATTTAGGTAAGGTCTTTGAGATAAATTGAGGGGCAGAATATGATATGAACAATTAGGTTTGTGTGAGAAAGTTAATTGCATACTTATAATACTCTGAACTGTTACCCCAAAAGCCGATCGCGAGATCGAAAAACCTTTCAAATCACGTACACAGAAACCCAGCACACCCTGCGGGGTAGTGACAGTGTCACATGCGGGATAGCTGTGGGATAATTTTATGCTGCATACGGGGTGACAGGCCGCATGCAGGGTAGGAAGATGTCAGAAATATATATTTTGCATAATTTAGAAGGAGAAAACCTGAACCCTAGAGAATCTCTATTTAATTATCTAACTCAAACCTTAGCACCATTAGCGCCTCCACCTATAACTTTAGGGTATTGAACCAAACAAACTATTTTCAAAACTATTATAAAATTATTTTCTAAACTATTTTCAACCAACCGGAGCACCTAGACTAGTGAAAAGTTAGATAACTACGACACCCCAATTATACTATACGGTAGGATCATGCACTTGTGATCTAAACGTAAGTAGACATTAGGGTTGAAAGATATATTAATTTATACTGAAAGTTAGTAGTACCATTTTGGTTCATCACATTCCAGCCAATCTGCATCTTCAAGAGGCCACCCAAGAAGATCAGGCGTGCAGGCAAGATGTGTAAGACCTGCAGAGTGGAGGAAGAGAAAATCGATGAGGAGTTTAGGACAAGGAACAAGAGAAAGAGAGAATAACATAGTTTAGGTCTAGGTAGTGGTTGCTGTGTTAGGGTTTAGTAGGATAATTTAGGTTTTTGGTTAAATTTCAAAGTTTAAGTCTTTCTTTTTGTTAAGCATTTAACTTTTCTATTGCTTTGCTTTTTGATGTATATATATTTACGTGTGTGTATATTCCTTTTCTATGATGCACTTTTTCCTTTAACACACACCAAAATCAAAGAACTTTAAAATAAGAGAATAAATATATCATTCTTAGAAGGGACACACATCAAAACCCTAAAATTAAAGAAAGAGGCATTTTATTTTTAACATAACACACAAATAAAATAGATGGTAGACCTAAAAAGGGAAAATAAAATGATGAAACGATTCCTATAAAGATAAAATAAATGAGAACAAGATATTTATAATCGTTTGAAAAAACTAAACATATTTGTGACGTGATTTAAAAATATAATGATATAAAGGAAAATAGTACGGGAAGATACGTTCAATAGATGTAAATAGTAAACTGAAAAAACATCATACGTACACTAATTAAGCAAGGGAAAATAATTTAATTAGTTTGAAAATGAATAGTGCTCGACAGGAGAAGGTGAGGGTAGAGGGTTCAATTTATTTATTTTTTCAAGAGAGAGTGTGGTGGCTAGGGGAGGTGAATGTGGGGGTTTAAATAGGGGTTATTAGGTTTAGTAAATTAATTAGGGTGTTGGGCTTGGAATTGTGGGCTAGGTTTTTAATTAATTTTTGCTTGGGCCTCTTAATTAATTTAATTATATTCTCATTAACCTAATAGATTAAATGTTGTTTGGGTTTCTTAATTAATTTAATAGTCTAATTAAATTAGTCCATTACCTAAATGTCGTGGCGTTATATTCATCTACAATTAATTGTATTTCATCTTCGTCTAGTTGTCTTTCATCTTCTACAAGTTGTTTTTCATTTTTTACTAGTTGTTTTTCATCTTGTACTGATTGTCTTTCATGTTCTACAGGTTGTTTTTCATGTTCTTCTAGTTGTCATTCATCTTGCACATGCACTTCATGTTCTACCGGTTGTCTTTCATGTTGTATTGGTTGTCTCTTTCATCTTCTACAAGTAGTTTTTCATGTTGTACTAGTTGTCCTTCATCTTTTACTAGTTGTCTTTCATATACTATTGATTATATTTCATCTTCTTCTTGTTGTCTTTCATCTTATACTGATTGTCTTTCATGTTGTACTGGTTGTCTTTCATGTTGTACTGGTTGTCTTTAATCTTCTACTGTTTGTCTTTCATCTACTATTAGTTGTATTTCATCTTCTTCTAGTTGTCTTTCATCTTCTACAAGTTATTTTTCATTTTCTACTAGTTGTTTTTCATCTTGTACTGATTGTCTTTCATTTTCTACTGGTTTTATTTCATGTTCTTCTAGTTGTCATTCATTTTGCACATGGACTTCATGTTCTACTTGTTTTCCTTTTATGTTCTTCTAGTTGTCATTCATTTTGCACAGACACTTCATGTTCTACTGGTTGTCTTTCATCCTTTTCTAGTTGTTTTGATCTTGTATTGGTTGTCTTTCATGTTCTACAGATTGACTTTCGTCTTATACTAGTTGTCTTTCATCTTCTACTAGTTTTCTTTCATTTACTATTGGTTATATTTCATCTTCTTCTAGTTGTCTTTCATCTTGTACTGGTTGTCGTTAATGTTCTACTTGTTGTCTTTCATGTTATACTAGTTGTCTTTCATCTTCTACTAGTTGTTTTTCATCTACTATTGGTTGTATTTCATCTTCTTATATTTGTCTTTCATCTTCTACAAGTTGTTTTACATTTTCTACTAGTTGTTTTTCATCTTGTACTGATTGTATTTGATGTTCTACTGGTAGTCTTTCAGGTTCTTGTAGTTGTTATTCATCCTGCATTTGCACTTCATGTTCTAATTTGTCTTTAATCTTGTACTAGTTGTCTTTCATCTTCTATTGGTTGTATTTCATCTTCTTCTAGTTGTCTTTCATCTTCTATTGGTTGTATTTCATCTTCTTCTAGTTGTCTTTCATCTTCTACTAATTGTTGTAAAATAGTGTTTATAGTATCATAAATGGTGAGTGATACGTGTACCCCTCCACCGGGAGAGTTCATATATATATATAAATATCAAGATCATTACAAAGACCAGTTTCCGAATTCAGCAGTAACAAGAGAACGATAAACCGATTGGTGAAAGGTGTCGTAATTTCTTTGCATAGAAAGAGTGTTCTTTCTTTGTTAAGCAGTTCGTATATGTCAATCCAAATTGGTTTTTCATTTAAACGAGACGCCATGCTAATGTGCTTGGATGATCCACAACCCCGGGTCAGGCGCTGATGAGCACATTGAACTATCCATGTGGTTGAGAGCCCTCACAGCCCAGGTGCAACGACGCAATTATCAGGGTCGCGCTCTACCACTGAGCTAATAGCCTGTCGTGTGGGCCTCCCAAAGGGGAGCATGCTATGCCAAAAGCAAAAAAAACCTCACCCTTACCTTTCCGTTTTACGTCCCTATGTACAAGGACATAGGGACGTAAAAAAGGGGATCCTATCCACTAACTTCATCTTCTTCTAGTTGTCTTTCATGTTCTTTTAGTTGTCTTTCGTCTTCTACTAGTTGTTTTTCATCTTCTTCTACTTGTCTTTCATCTACTACTGGCTGTATTTCACGTTCTTTTAGTTGTCTTTCGTTTTCTACTCGTTGTCTTTCATCAACAACTGGAAATATTTCATATTTTTTTTGTTGTCTTTCATGTTCTACTGGTTGTCTTTCATCTACTTTTGGTTGTAATTCATCTTCTTCTAGTTGTCTTGCATATTGTATAAGTGGTTTTCATGTTGTACTAGTTGTCTTTCGTCTTCTACTAGTTGTCTTTTATTCTCTACAAGTTGTTTTTCATTTTCTACTAGCTGTTTTCATCTTGTACTGATTGTCTTTCATGTTCTACTGGTTGTATTTCATGTTCTTCTAATTGTTATTCATCTTGCACATGCACTTCATCTTCTACTGGTTGTTTTTCATGTTGTACTTGTTGTCTTTCATCTTCTTATAGTTGAATTTCATCTTCTTTTAGTTGTCTTTCATGTTCTACTGGTTGTCTATTATCTACCACAGGTTGATAAAGTCTACTACTACATATATTTCATATTCTCCTAGTTGTATTTCATCTTCCTCTAGTTGTCTTTCATCTTCTACAAGTTGTTTATCATTTTTTACTAGTTGTTTTTCATCTTGTACTGATTGTCTTTCATGTTCTTCTAGTTGTCATTCATCTTCCAGATGCACTTCATGTTCTTCTAGTTGTCATTTATCTTGCACATGCACTTCATGTTCTATTGTTTGTCTTTCATATTGTACTGGTTGTCTTTCATGTTCTACTGGTGTCCTTCATCTTCTCATAGTTGTCTTTCATCTTCTTCTAGTTGTCTTTCGTCTTCTACAAGTTATTTTTCATGTTGTATTGGTTGTATTTCATCTTCTACTAGTTGTCTTTCATTTACTATCGGTTGTATATCATCTTCTTCAAGTAGTCTTTCATCTTGTATTGGTTGTCTTTCATGTTGTACTGGTTGTCTTTCGTCTTCTACTGGTTGTCTTTCATCTTTTTCTAGTTGTTTTTCATCTTCTACTGGTTATCTTTCATGTTGTACTACATGTATTTCATCTTCTACTAGTTGTATTTCATCATTTTCTAGTTGTCTTTCATCTTCTATTGGTAGTCTTTCATGTTCTTCTAGTTGTCTTTCATCTTGTACTAGTTTTCTTTCATCAACTATTGGTTGTATTTCATATTCTTCAAGTGTCTTTCGTCTTCCACTGGTTGTCTTCTGTCAATTATTGGATGTATTTCGTCTTCATCTTGTACAGGTTGTCTTCAATATTGTACTGGTTATCCTTCATGTTATATAGTTGTGTTTCATTTTCTACTAGTTGTCTTTCCTCAACTATTGGTTGTATTTTATCTTCTTCTAGTTGTCTTTCATCTTCTACGAGTTGTTTTTAAACTTCTACTTGTTGTTTTTCATCTTGTACATGCACTTCATGTTCTACAAGTTGTCTTTCATGTTGTACTAGTTGTCTTTCATCTTCTACTAATTGTCTTTCATCTACTATTGGTTGTCTTTCATCTTCTTCTAGTTGTCTTTCATCTTCTACGAGTTGTTTTTGATCCTCTACTAGTTATTTTTCATCTTAAACTGTTTGTCTTTCATGTTATATTGGTTGTCTTTCATGTTCTTCTAGTTGTCATTCATCTTGCACATGCACTTCATGTTCTACTGGTTGTCTTTGATGTTCTACTGGTTGTCTTTCATCTTCTACTAATTATCTTTCATCTACTATTAGTTATTTTTCATCTTCTTCTAGTTGTCTTTCATCTTCTATGAGTTATTTTTTATCTTCTACTAGTTGTTTTTCATCTTGTACTGATCGTCTTTCATGTTCTATTGATTGTCTTCCATGTTCTTTTAGTTGTGCATCTTGCACTTGCACTTCATGTTCTACTGATTGTCTTTTATGTTGTACTTGTTATCTTTCATGTTCTACTGGTTGTCTTTCATCTTCTACTAATTGTCTTTCATCTACCATTGTTGTATTCATCTTCTACAAGTTGTTTTTCATCTTCTACAAGTTTTTTTTCACTTTTTCCTAGTTTTTTTAATCTCGTATTGATTGTCTTTCATATTCTACTGGTTGTCTTTCATGTTCTTCTAGTTATCATTCATCATTCACATGCACTTTATGTTCTACTGGTTGTCTTTCATGTTCTTCTAGTTGTCATTCATCTTGCACATGCACTTCATGTTCTATCGGTTGTTTTTCATGTTGTACTGGTTGTCCTTCATCTTACTAGTTGTCTTTCATCTTCTATTAGTTGTATTTCATCTTCTGATAGTTATCTTTTATCTTTTACTGGTTGTATTTCGTGTTCTACTGGTTGTTTTTCGTGTTGTACTGGTTGTCTTTCATCTTCTACTAATTGTTTTTCATCTACTATTAGTTGTATTTCATCTTCTTCTAGTTGTATTTAATCTTCTACAAGTTGTTTTTCATTTTCTACTAGTTGTTTTTCATCTTGTACTGATTGTCATTCATTTTCTACTGGTTTTTCTTTCATGTTCTTCTAGTTGTTTTCATTTTGCAGACACACTTTATGTTGTACTGGTTGTCTTTCATTTTTTTCTAGTTGTTTTCATGTTGTACTGGTTGTCTTTCATGTTCTATGGATTGACTTTCATCTTATACTAGTTGTCTTTCATCTTCTACTAGTTGTCTTTCATTTACTATTGGTTGTATGCCATCTTCTTTTAGTTGTCTTTCATCTTGTATTGGTTGTCCTTAATGTTCTACTGGTCTTTCATGTTCTACTAGTTATCTTTCATGTTCTACTAGTTGTTTGCATCTACAATTGGTTTTATTTCATCTTCTTCTAGTTGTCTTTCATCATCTATAAGTTATTTTTCATTTTCTACTAGTTATTTTTCATCTTGTACTGATTGTTTTTCATGTTCTACTTGTTGTCTTTCTGGTTCTTCTAGTTGTTATTCATCCTGCACTTCCACTTCATGTTCCAATGGTTGTCTTTCATCTTGTATTTGTTGTCTTTTATCTAGTATTGGTTGTATTTCATCTTCTTCTAGTTGTCTTTCAGGTTATTCTTGATGTCTTTCGTCTTCTGCTAGTTGTTTTTCATCTTCTTCTACTTGTTTTTCATCTACTACTAGTTGTATTTCACATTTTTCTAGTTGTCTTTCGATTTCTACTGGTTGTCTTTCATCAACTACTGGATATATTTCATCTTTTTCTTGTTGTTTTTCGTGTTGTACTGGTTGTCTTTCATGTTCTACTAGTTGTCTTTCATCTACTTTTGGTTGTAATTCATCTTCTTCTAGTTGTCTTTCATCTTGTAAAAGTTGTTTTTCATGTTGTACTAGTTGTCTTTCATATTCTAGTAGTCTTTCATCTACAAGATGTTTTTCATTTTCTAGTAGCTATTTTTCATCTTGTACTGATTGTCTTTCATATTCTACTAGTCGTTTATGTTGTACTGGTTGTCTTTCATCTTCTAATAGTTGTCTTTAATCTACTATTGGTTGCATTTCATATTCTTCTAGTTGTCATTCGTCTTCTACAAGTTATTTTTCATGTTGTATCGGTTGTATTTCATCTTCTACTTGTAGTCTTTCATGTTCTTACATTATTTCATCTTGTACAAGTTTCTCTTTCATGTACTATTGGTTGCTTCATATATTCTTCTAGTGTCTTTCGTCTTCTATTGGTTGTCTTCCATCCACTACTGGTTGTATTTCGTCTTCTTCTAGTTGTCTTTCATCTTGTACTGGTTGTCTTCAATGTTGTACTGGTTTGTCATGTTCTACGAGTTGTTTTTTTATCTTCTACTAGTTTTTTATCTGGTACGGATTGTCTTTCATGTTCTATTGGTTGTCTTCATGTTCTTCTAGTTGTATTTCATCTTCTTCTAGTTGTCTTTCATGTTTTACTGGTTGTCTTTCATCTACCACTGGTTATCTTTCGTCTTCTTCTAGTTCTTTTTCATCTTCTTCTAATTGTCTTTCATCTTATTTTGGTTTTCTTTCATGTTGTATTGGTTGTCTTTTATCTACTACAACAAATATTTCATCTTCTCCTAGTTGTCTTCCACTTGTTGTATTTCATCTTCTTTTAGTTGTCTTTCATGTTTTTTCAGTTGTCTTTAATCTTGTACTAGTTTTCTTTCATCTACTATTGGTTGTATTTCATCTTCTTCTAGATGTCTTTTGTCTTCTATTGGTTGTCTTTCGTCAACTATTATTTGTATTTCATCTTATTCTAGTTGTTTTTCATCTTGTACTGGTTGTCTTTCATCTTGTATTAATTGTTTTTCATGTTCTACTAGTTGTCTTTAATCTTCTACTGGTTGTCTTTCATCTTCTTCTATTAGTTGTTTTTCATCTGGTACTGATTGTCTTTCATTTTCTACTGGTTGTCTTTCATGTTCTTTTAGTTGTTTTTCATCTTGCACATGCACTTTATGTTGTACTCATTGTCTTTCATGTTGTACTAGTTGTCTTTCATGTTGTACTGGTTGTCTTTAATTTTTTACAAATTGTCATTCATCTACTATTGGTTGTATTTCATCTTCTTCTAGTAGTCTTTAATCTTCTACAAGTTGTTTTTCACTTTTTACAAGTTGTTTTTCATCTCGTACTGATTGTCTTTCATGTTCTACTTGTTGTCTTTCATGTTCTTCTACTTGTCAGTCATCTTGCCCAAGCACTTCATGTTATACTGGCTGTCTTTCAAGTTGTACTGGTTGTCTTTTATGTTCTACTTGTCGTCTTTCATCTTCTACTAGTTGTCTTTCATCTACTATTGGTTGCATTTGATATTTTTCTAGTTGTCTTTCATCTAGTCCTGGCTGTCTTTCTTCTACTGGTTGTCATTCATCTACCATTGGTTGTCTTTCATCTCCTACTAGTTGTCTTTCATCTACTATAGGTTGTCTATCATGTTCTATTGGTTGTATTTCATGTTCTATTGGTTGTCTTTCATGTTTAACATGTTATCTTTCTTGTTATACTAGTTGTCTTTCATGTTCTACTGATTGTATTTCATCTTCTACAAATTATCTTTCATCTACTATTGGTTGTATTGCATATTCTTCTAGTTGTCTTTCATCTTGTACTGGTTGTATTTCGTGTTGTACTGGTTGTCTTTCATTTTCTTCTAGTTGTCATTCATCTTGCAAATGCACTTCATGTTCTACTGGTTGTCTTCATGTTGTTCAAGTTGTCATTCATCTTGCACATGCACTTCATGTTCTACTGGTTGTCTTTCATCTTCTTCTAGTTATTTTTCATCTTCTTCTAGTTGTTTTTCATTTCTTCTAGTTGTATTTCATCTTTTTCTAGTTGTCTTTAATGTTCTACTAGTTGTATTTCATCTACCACTGATTGTCTTTCGTCTTCTACTAGTTGTCCTTCATCTTCTACTGGTTATCTTTCATGTTGTCTTTCATCTACTACTACATGTATTTCATCTTCTACTAGTTGCCTTCCACTAGTTGTATTTCATCTTCTTCTAGTTGTCTTTCATCTTGTACTGGTTGTCTTTTATGTCCTTCTAGCTGTTTTTCATCTTCTTCTAGTTTTCTTTCATCTACTATTGGTTGTGTTTCATGTCTTTCATATTCTATTTGTCATTAATCTTGCACATTCACTATATTTTGTACTGGTTGTCTTTCATGTTGTATTGGTTGTCTTTCATCTTCTACTAGTTGTCTTTCATCTACTATTAGTTGTATTTCATATTATTCTAGTTTTTCTTTCATCTTCTACAAGTAGTTTTTCATTTTTTATTAGTTGTTTTTCATCTTTTGCTGATTGTCTTTCATGTTCTACTTGTTGTCTTACATGTTGTTGAAATTGTCATTCATCTTGCATATGTACTTCATGTTCGATTGGTTGTCTTTCATGTTGTATTGCGTGTCTTTCATGTTTGACTGGTAGTTTTTCATCTTCTACTAGTTGTCTTTCATCTACTATTGGTTGTATTTCATCAAATACTATATTTCATCTTTTCCTAGTTGTCTTCCACTTGTTGTCTTTCATCTTCTACTGGTTGTCTTTCATGTTCTTCCAGTTGTCCTTCATCTTGTACTAGTTTTCTTTCATCTACTATTGGTTGTATTTCATCTTTTCTAGTTGTCTTTGGTTATCTTTCGTCAACTATTATTTGTATTTCATCTTCTTCTAGTTGTCTTTCATCTTGTACTGGTTGTCTTTAATTTTGTACTGATTGTCCATCATGTTCTACTAGTTGTCTTTCATATTCTATTGGTTGTCTTTCATCTTCTTCTATTTGTCTTTCATCTTCTACGAGTTGTCTTTGATCTTCTATTAGTTGTTTTTCATCTTGTACTGATTGTCTTTCTTTTTCGACTGGTTGTCTTTCATGTTCTTCTATTTGTCATTCATCTTGCACATGCAGTTCATGTTCTACTCGTTGTCTTTCATCTTCTACAAGTAGTTTTTCATTTTTTATTAGTTGTTTTCATCTTTTGCTGATTGTCTTTCATGTTCTACTTATTGTCTTACATGTTCTTGAAGTTGTCATTCATCTTGCATATGCACTTCATGTTCGACTGGTTGTCTTTCGTGTTGTATTGCTTGTATTTCATCTTCTTCGATTTGTCTTTCATATTTGACAAGTTGTTTTTCATGTTGCACTAGTTGTTTTTCATCTTGTAATGATTGTCTTTCTTGTTCTACAAGTTTTCTTTTATCTTCTTCTAGTTGTTATTCATCATGCTCTAGTTGTCTTTCATTTATTATTGGCTGTATTTCATATTTTTCATGTTGTCAAAGCATCTTCTACTGGTTGTCCTTAATGTTCTACTGGTTGTCTTTCATCTTCTTCTAGTTGTTATTCATCTTGCACACGCACTTCATGTTCTATTAGTTGTCTTTCTTTTATTTTTGGTTGCATTTCATCTTCTTCAAGTTGTCTTTCATCTTCTATTGGTTATCCTTAATGTTCTTCTGGTTATCTTTCATGTTCCATTAGTTGTCTTTCATCTTCTACTAGTTGTCTTTCAACTATTCTTGGTTGTATTCCATCTTCTTCTAGTTGTGTTTCATCTACCACTAGTTGTTTTTCATCTCGTACTAATTGTTTTTCATGTTCTATTGGTTGTCTTTCATGTTCTACTGATTGTCTTTCATGTTCTTGTAGTTGTCATTCATCTTGCACATGCACTTCATGTTCTACTCGTTGTCTTTCCTCTTCTACAAGTTGTCGTTCGTCTACTATTGGTTGCATTTGATCTTCTTTTAGTTATTTTTCATCTTGTGTTGGTTGTTTTTCTTGTTCTATTGGTTGTCTTTCATCTACCATTGGTTATCTTTCATCTTTTACTATTTGTCTTTCATCTATTATTGGTTGTCTATCATGTTCTATTGGTAGTCTTTCATGTTCTATTGGTTGTTTTTTATGTTCAACAGGTTGTCTTTCCTGTTGTACTAGTCTTTAATGTTCTACTGATTGTCTTCTACAAATCATCTTTCATCTACTAGTGGTTGTATTTCATATTCTTCTAGTTGTCTTTCATCTTGTACTAGTTGTATTTCATGTTGTACTAGTTGTCTTTCGTGTTGTACTGGTTGTTTTTCATTTTCTTCTAGTTGTCATTCATCTTGCACATGCACTTCATGTTCTCCTGGTTGTCTTCATGTTCTTCTAGTTGTCATTCATCTTGCACATGCACTTCAAGTTCTACTGGTTGTTTTTCATTTCTTCTTGTTGTATTTCACCTTCTTCTAGTTGTCTTTCTTGTTCTTCTAGTTGTCTTTAATCTACCACTAGTTGTCTTTCTTGTTCTTCTAGTTGTCTTTAATCTACCACTAGTTGTCTTTCGTCTTCAGCTAGTTGTCTTTCATCTTGTACTGGTTGTCTTTCATCTACTCTCACATGTATTTCATCTTCTACTAGTTGTCTTCTTTAGTTGTATTTCATCTTCTTCTAGTTGTCTTTCATCTTGTACTGGTTGTCTTTTATCTTCTTCTAGTTTTCTTTCATCTATTATTGGTTGTATTTCATCTTCTCTAGTTGTCATTTATCTTGTACTGGTTGTCTTTAATGTTGTACTGGTTGTCCTTCATATTCTAGTAGTTGTTTTGCATCTTCTACTGGTTGTCTTTCATCTACTATTGGTTGCATTTCATCTTCTTCTAGTTGTCTTTCATCTTCTACGAGTTGTTTTTCATATTGTACTGATTGTCTTTCATGTTCTACTGGTTGACTTTCATCTTCTTCTAATTGTCATTAATCTTGCACATGCACTATATGTTGTACTGGTTGTCTTTCATGTTGTACTGGTTGTCATTCATCTATTATTAGTTGTATTTCATATTCTTCTAATTTTCTTTCATCTTCTAGAAGTCGTTTTTCATTTTTTACTAGTTGTTTTTCATCTTTCACTAATTGTCTTTCATGTTCTACTTATTGTCTTACTTGTTTTTCAAGTTGTCATTCATCTTACAATGCATTTCATGTTCTACTAGTTGTCTTTCATGTTGTATTGGTTGTCTTTCATGTTTGACTGGTTGTTTTTCATCTTCTACTAGTTGTCTTTCATCTACTATTGGTTGTATTTCATCTTCTTCTAGTTGTCTTTCATATTCTACATGTTGTTTTTCATGTTGTATTAGTTGTTTTTCATCTTGTAATGATTGTCTTTCATGTTCTACTAGTTGTCTTTCATCTTCTTCTAGTTGTTATTCATCATGCACATGCACTTCATTTTCTATTAGTTGTCTTTCATTTACTATTGGTTGTATTTCATCTTCTTCAAGTGGTCTTTCATCTTCTGCTGGTTGTCCTTAATGTTCTACTGGTTGTCTTTCATGTTCTATTTGTCTTTCAATTTCTACTAGTTGTCTTTTCAACTACTATTGGTTGTATTTCATCGTCTTCTAGTTATTTTTCATCTTGTACTAATTGTTTTCATGTTCTACTAATTGTCTTTCGTGTTATTCTAGTTGTCATTCATCTTGCACATGCACTTGATGTTCTTCTAGTTGTCATTCATCTTACACATGCACTTCATATTCTACTGGTTGTTTTTCATCTTCTTCTAGATGCTTTTCATCTTCTTCTAGATGTTTCTCATCTTCTTCTAGTTGTATTTCATCTTCTTCCAGTTGTCTTTCATATTCTACTGGTTGTCTTTCATTTTCTATTGGTGTTTTTCATCTACCACTGGTTGTCTTTCATCTTCTACTTGTTGTCTTTCATCTTCTTCTAGTTCTTTTTCATCTACTTCTTTAGTCTTACTCTGGTTATCTTTCATGTTGTACTGGTTGTCTTTCATCTACTACTACATGTATTTCATCTTCTCCTAGTTGTCTTCTACTTGTTGTATTTCATCTTCTATTAGTTGTCTTTCATTTTCTACTAGTTGTCTTTCATTATCTTCAAGTTGTCTTACATCTTGTACTAGTTTTCTTTCATCTAATTTTGGTTGTATTTCATCTTCTTCTAGTTGTCTTTCGTCTTCTACTGGTTGTCTTCCGTCAACTATTGGTTGTATTTCATCATCTTCTAGTTGTATTTCATCTTGTACTAGTTTTCTTTAATGTTGTATTGATTATCCATCATGTTCTACTAGTTGTCTTTCATGTTTTACTGGTTGTCTTTCATATACTACTGGTTGTATTTTATCTTCTACGAGTTGTTTTTGATTTTTGATTAGTTGTTTTTCATCTTGTACTAATTGTCTTTCATGTTCAACTGGTTGTCTTTCATCTACTATTAGTTGCATTTCATATTATTCTAGTTTTTCTTTCATCATCTACAAGTTGTTTTTCATTTTTTACTTGTTGTTTTTCAGCTTTCACTGTCTTTCAGGTTCTACTTATTGTCTTACATGTTCTTCAAGTTGTCATTCATCTTGCACATGCACTTCATGTTCTACTAGTTGTCTTTCATGTGTTATTGGTTGTCTTTCATGTTTAACTGGTTATTTTTCATCTTCTACTAATTGTCTTTTATCAACTATTGGTTGTATTTCATCTTCTTCTAGTTGTCTTTCATATTCTACAAGTTGTTTTCATGTTATACTAGTTGTTTTTCATATTGTAATGATTGTCTTTCATGTTCTACTAGTTGTATTTCATCTTCTTCTAGTTGTTATTCATCTTACACATGCACTTCATGTTCTATTAGCTGTCTTTCATTTACTATTGGTTGTATTTCATCTTTTTCAAGTTGTTTATCATCGGCTACTGGTTGTCCATAATGTTATCTGGTTGTCATTCATGTTCTAGTAGTTGTCTTTCATCTTCTACTTGTTGTCTTTCATCTTCTACTAGTTGTCTTTCAACTACTATTGGTTGTATTTCATCTTCTTCTAGTTGTGTTTCATCTTCTACTAGTTGTTTTTCATCTTGTATTAATTGTTTTTCATGTTCTATTAGTTGTCTTTCATGTTCTACTGATAGTCTTTCATGTTCTTCTAGTTGTCATTCATCTTGAACATGCACTTCATGTTCTTCTAGTTGTCATTCATCTTGCACATGCACTTCATATTCTACTGGTTGTCTTTCATCTTCTTCTAGTTGTTTTTCATCTACTTCTAGTTGTATTTAATCTTATTCTAGTTGTATTTCATCTTCTTCTAGTTGTATTTCATCTTCTACTGGTTGTCTTTCATGTTCTACTGGTTGTCTTTCATCTTCTACTTGTTGTCAAAATCTTCTTCTAGTTCTTTTTCATATTCTTATAGTTGTCTTTCATCTTATTCTGGTTATTTTTCATGTCGTACTGGTTGTCTTTCATCTACTACTATATGTATTTCATCTTCTCCTAGTTGTCTTCTACTTGTTGTATTTCATCTTTCTTTAGTTGTCTTTCATCTTCTACTGGTTGTCTTTCATGTTCTTCCATTTGTCTTTCATCTTGTACTAGTTTTCTTTCATCTAATTTTGGTAGTATTTCATCTTCATCTAGTTAGTTGTCTTTCGTCTTCTACTGGTTGTCTTCCGTTAACTATAGGTTGTATTTCATCTTCTTATGGTTCTTTTTTATCTTGTACTGGTTTTCTATAATGTTGTATTGATTGTCCATCATGTTCTAGTTGTTTTTCATTTTCTAAACCGTCTTTCATCTACTATTAGTTGTATTTCATTTTTCTTCTAGTTGTCTTTCATCTTCCACGAATTGTTTTTGATCTTTTATTAGTTGTTTTTCATCTTGTACTGATTGTCTTTCAGTTTCTACTGGTTGCCTTTCATGTTCTTGTAGGTGTCATTCAACTTGCACATGCACTTCTTGTTTTACTCGTTGTCGTTCATGTTGTACTGGTTATTTTTCATGTTGTACTGGTTGTCTTTCATTTTTTACAAATTGTCTTTCATCTACTATTGATTGTATTTCATCTTCTTCTAGTTGCCTTTAATCTTCTACAAGTTGTTTTTCATTTTTTACTAGCTATTTTTCATGTCATACTGATTGTCTTTCATGTCATACTGATTGTCTTTCATGTTATACTAGTTGTCTTTCATGTTCTTCTAGTTGTCATTCATCTTGCACATGCACTTCATGTTATACTAGTTGTCTTTCATGTTGTACTTGTTGTCTTTTATGTTCTACTTGCCGTCTTTCATTTTCTACTAGTTGTCTTTCATCTACTATTGGTTGCATTTGATCTTTTTATAGTTGTCTTTGATGTTCTACTGGTTGTTTTTCATCTACCTCTTGTTGTCTTTCATCTACCACTGGTTGTCTTTCATCTTCTACTAGTTATCATCTTCTACTAGTTGTTTTTCAAATACTATTGGTTGTCTTTCATTTTCTATTGGTTGTCTTTCATGTTTTACAGGTTGTCTTTAATGTTGTATTAGTGTCTTTCATGTTCTACTAGTTGTCTTTCATCTTCTACTAATTATCTTTCATCTACTGTTGGTTGTATTTCATATTCTTCTAGTTGTCTTTCATCTTGTACTGGTTGTATTTCATGTTCTACTGGTTGTCTTTCATTTTATTTTAGTTGTCATTCATCTTGCACATGCACTTAATGTTCTACAGGTTGTCTTTCATGTTCTTCTAGTTGTCATTCATATTGCACATGCACTTCATGTTCTACTGGTTGTCTTTCATCTTCTTCTAGTTGTTTTTCATTTCTTGTAGTTGTATTTTATTTTCTTCTAGTTGTCTTTCATGTTCTACTAGTTGTATTTAATCTATCACTGGTTGTCTTTCGTCTTCTACCGGTTGTCTTTCGTCTTATTCTAGTGGTCTTTCGTCTTGTACTGGTTATCTTTCATGTTGTACTGGTTGTCTTTCATCTACTACTACATGTATTTCATCTTCTATTAGTTGTCTTTCATCTTGTACTGGTTGTTTTTCATGTTCTTCTGATTGTCTTTCATCTTCTTCTAGTTTTGCTTTCATCTACTATTGGTTGTATTTCATCTTCTTCTAGTTGTCTTTCCTTTTGTACTGGCTGTCTTTAATTTTGTATTGGTTGTCCTTCGTATTCTAGTAGTTGTCTTTCATGTTCTACTGGTTGTCTTTCATCTTCTTTTAATTGTCATTAATCTTGCACATGCACTATATGTTGTACCGGTTGTCTTTCATGTTCTACTGGTTCTCTTTTATCTTCTACTAGTTGTCTTTCATCTACTGTTAGTTGTATTTCATCTTCTTCTAGTTTTCTTTCATCTTCTACAAGTTGTTTTTCATTTTTGACTAGTTGTTTTTCATCTTGTACTGATTGTCTTTCATGTTATACTTATTGTCTTTCATGTTCTTCAAGTTGTCATTCATCTTGCACATGCACTTCATGTTCTACTGGTTGTCTTTCATGTTGTACTAGTTGTCTTTCATGATTAACTGGTTGTTTTTCATCTTCTACTAGTTGTCTTTTCATCTACTGTTGGTTGTATTTCATCTTCATCTTTCATGTTCTACTGGTTGACTTTCATCAACTATTAGTTGTTTTTCATCTTATACTAGTTTTCTTTCATGTTCTACTGGTTGACTTTCATCAACTATTGGTTGTCTTTCGTCTTCTACTTGTTGTCTTTCATCTACTATTGGTTTTATTTCATCTTCTTCTTCTTCTTGTTATCTTTCGTCTTCTACTGGTTGTCTTTCATCTTCTTCTATATGCTTTCGTCTTTTTCTAGTTGCCGTTCATCTTATTCTAGTTGTCTTTATCTATTACTGGTTGTATTTCATCTTCTTCTAGTTTTCTTTCATCTTGTATTGGTTGTCTTTCATGTTCTGCTTGTTATCTTTTTTGTTCTATTGGTTGTATTTCATCTACTACTGGTTGTATTTTATCTTCTTCTAGTTGTCTTTCGTCTTCTACTGTTTGTCTTTCATCAACTACTGATTGTATTTCATCTTCTTATATATGTCTTTCATCTTGTACTGGTTGTTTTTAATGTTCTACTTATTGTCTTTCATTTTCTATTATTGTTTTTAATCTTCTACTGGTTGTCTTTCATTTATTACTGGTTGTTTTTCATCTTCTTCTATTGTCTTTCGTTCTACTAGTTGTTTTCATCTTTTTCTTGTTGTCTTTCATCTTTTACTAATTGTCTTTTATGTTCTTCTTGTTGTCTTTCGTCTTCTATGATAGGCCGCAAACATACATATATTTGGCTAGGTTTTAGGGTACAAAACTATACCAATTTCCTTGTCTTGTATTTATCGTACTTTATTGTTATTTTACTTTAGTTTCATCCAAAGTTCAAGTTACTATTTAGATTTGCATTAATTGCAGAAAAACAAGGGAAACAAGCCAATTTGACTGCTAGTGGGCCGCCACTTATCTCGGACTTAGCCGCAGAGAAGAAGAAGAACTGACAGAGACATTGGCGGCCCGTGAACTCAACCTGGTGAGCCGTGACACTCTTGGAGGGTCGCGACCTCCTCCTGGTGGGCCGCCACTTGCCAGCTACCAGAAATTCAAATTCTAAAAAAGCGATAAATTAAGTCCCTGCTCGCGGCCCGCCACTGTAGATTCTAACTTTACACACTGTTCGTATTTAGGCCGCAATTTAGTCATACAAACTCCGATTTAAGTGAACCAAAGGTTGAAAAACCCAGGAAACAGAGATATACAACGTTAATGTTGTAACTTTATTAAAATTATGTAGTGGTGAGCCGCCACAGTCCTTGGATGACAACCATCAACTTTAAAGACTGCCAACTTTGCACATTAATGAGGGGATTTGTTTCCCGATTTGCTTGGCCCCCTCCTAAATGCTCATAAACACCATAAAACGTCCAGAAGAGGATCCCGTCAGATCTAAGCTTGGCCCTATGCCATTCTACCTCTATACCATTGTTCATTCTCCATCTCTCTCAATCTCTTACGGAATCAAAGTGGATCGATGGTGAATTGAGTGACGGAAGGAGCAACAAGAGATTGATTTTATCTTTTCTCTTCTTTATTTTCTGTCATTTAAGATGTCTTTCTTTTTGTTTTTCATGGATGTTAACGCACCTATGAAAGGCTAGTTTACCTCTCTAGGGGTGAAGGCTTGTAGAACTTGATGAATTAATTAATCTACCTTACTCGGTTAGTAATTGATTATATTGTGATTGTTTGTGCTTGTTATATTATTCTTGTGAATGTGTATTCGTGTACATAAGATTGATTTGTCTAAAGTGAACTACTACTTTTAAATATTTATAAACCCTAATTTCTACTTACGTTTAGATCACAAGCGCATGATCCTACCGTGTAGTATGATTGGGGTGTCGATCCACATAGATAGTGTATTAGATTTTAAATAATTTTCACTAGTCTAGGTTATCGGGTTTTTTAAAAGTTTTGATGTGGTGACGCTAATTGCAATCAAAGTAAAGGTAAACAATAGATAGAGAACCTCTAGGGTTCAGGTTTCTGTCATTCTTAATCATGTCAGTATAAGTTTCGACATCTCTCTATGTCGCATGTGGCACTGTCACTATCGCATGCAGCCTAAATTATCCCACAGCTACCCCGCATGCGGCACTGTCACTACCTGTAAGGAGTGCTGGGTGTTTGTTTATGCGATTTGAACCCTGTCAAGCCTCGTTAGCCAAAATTCCTATAGTACTTACATGCATTATTCTACTCACACCAGGATGCAATGACTAAACACCTATTGGTATGTGGAGAGTCATTGGCATATAGTAGACATAACTATGTATGCAAGGATGTAATAAAAAGGAATTCAAGGTATAAAAGGAAACTCAAATCATCATAAACAAAACATAAACATATATTAAACATAATTAAGAATTCAAGTAAAACTCTCACCCTAAAGATGAGAAGTTTAGCTTCTCATAGCCATGGCAAAATAAAAGAAATAAAATAAGGAGAACATAAATTACAACCCAATTGAAGATGGAAGAACCTCTGCCTCCTTATATGACGTCTTCTTCTCTTGCTTGACTCTTAATGGCTACTCTTCTCTCTTTAAGTAACTCTCTAACCTAACCTAACAATGAGAATTGCTAGTCTACTATTCTGGACTTGACACAATTAAACATGCACACTGAATCCTATTACAAGATGGGTATTTATAGCTTTGCTAAATGAGAGGTGAAGTTGTGGAAGTAGTGGGGGACGTGGGGTCCATCTATGATTGGATAGATGAAGCCAAAAATAGCTATAATAGCTTGGCTCTTAAGAAAACGCATCCTTCTAGAAGGTCCATTAGGAATTCGCATTCTTCTGGAAGGCCCATCAGAGAAATTGCCTATTTTTAGGACAGTCAATGGATCGTGCGGCATCAGGGTATGCCGCATGCGGCATAGAGGAGGCCGCAGGGCTTCATGACTTAGCGGATTTTTCTTATAATTTTGCCATTTCGCATGTTGTGCACTTCGTGTGAGGTGTTGCATGCTCCATGTAATGTTCCATTTTGACGCAACTTTTACTTTGTTTTTGCCCTAAATACGCAACTTTCTAAAAAATCTACCAAAAAGACCTAAAAACACGTTTGCGTTAAATAAATCGGGAAAATGGCTACTTTGCATTCGCTTTTTGCCATTTTCCGGAAGAAAAGATAGTGATCTCGCTATATGTTTTGGCTTCATCACACCTCCAAGCTTAAATTTTTGTTTGTCCTCGAACAAACTGAGTAAAAGACTACTAGATAGGTTGACTAAAAATTATTCCTTGAATAAGACTTTTGAAATTATTGATAAATTTCCTAATATTTAACTTAATACAAAAATGTTTACTAAATTCCTAATATTTGTACTTGGTAAAATTTATGAAAAATGGAAATCTTTGCATTCATAACACTTTGATTTTATTTTGAAATAGTTTGAAGACAACCCTTTTAAATAGTCATTTTAAAATCAATCAATACTCATTTTTCATCATTTTAAATAAATGAGAGGTGGAGTAGTGAGTGGAAAAGGTGGAGACTTGGGTGCACTCCAAGTTTGCATAGAAGGAGCTAAAAATAGAGAGTCAAACTTGTCTCTGAAGCAATCGCGCCCTTCTAGAAGAATTATGCCAAAATTAGCATCAACGGTGGAGATTTGATCAGAATCTAAACAGTCCACAGATTGAATCTGCAGACGAATGTCGCGTTCTATAGACCGATAGTGGGGTAATCTCAGTTATTTCAACTACGGAAGGTATAAATGATGGACGTAGTTGTGAACTTAAATCCTTCTAGTCTTGGTAATGGAGACTTATCATTGATCTTTATGCGATTGATTAGGGTGAGGTTAGCGTACCATCCCCTTGCCAATCCTTCTCAGTTAGGGTGTTATACCATAGCAGTGATTAGCACTAAGATAGGATTAGCAACTCTCAGATTTGCAATTGATACCTGTACATGACGCACACGGTTCTGGCCAAACCACCTGCAACACCGATTGGAGTTAGAAACCATAATTGACAGGTAATTGCACTTGCATGCGGTTGGTGACAGCACCGTATGCATTTGCATTTGTGACCAAAAACTAGATTAAACAAGTAAGAAGGATAGATAGCCTTATCCCTGAAAGTCCATCTTCTATACACAAAACATTTATTTATTGTTTTTACCGTCCCTACAAGTAAACAACCCAACCAATCAAATTAAATAACCAAAACAACTAAAAACCTAGAATTGATTATTGTTAGATCTCTTAATACACTATCCCTATGGATCGACACCCCGATCTATATTATACGATAAGTTATGAGCTTGTGAATCGATTGTAAAGTAGACAATTAGGGTTATAAATATTATTTAGCTCTGATTCTATCCCATCAAGCTTTTTATGACCTAATGAGTTATGACTCGGGAACGAATTGTTTAGATTTGCTTGGGGACAATCAAATCTTTCACATTTATGAATCTTCATAGTTTATTCAGGGACGAACAAAGGTTTAAGTTTAGGGGTGTGATAGGGCTGAAATAAGCACTATTTTTCCCTATCACTTAACCTAAAATATTGCCAAATATCGAGTTACAAATGTTCAATTTAGGTAGAATCAGATTACTTTTGCCATTTTACTTGATTTTGTAAGATTGCAGGTTTTCTAGTGTTTTTGAAACTAAAACATGTATAAAATGAAGCATTATGGACATACTTGTACCAACATGCGGTTGACCCTTCATCCACATACAACCAGAGGCAATCAAACAGCACACAGGTGCATCAAAATATGTAGCACAAGAATTCCATGTGGATGAAATGCTCAGCCGCATGCAACCTAGGCAACAGCATGGGATAACTAAACTTGGCAGCCAAGCTCCACTAAGCCCACTAACACATGATGGACGAATTACAACTCATCTCCTTATCTGAACAGGATAGCGAGCCTAGTAATATAAATAAAATAGATCTAGGATTCTCCAAGAGAGAACATAGGCCAATAGAATAAAATAAAAAATAGAAAACATGTAAAGCTCTACTAGAAGAAGAGAGGTACAAGATGTAAAGACGGCGTGTATGAGATAAAGAGATCCTCTAGGTGTACTCCTCATATTTCCTCTTTCTCTTACTGCTTTAATTATTCTTTTGTATCTTGTGTTGTTAACCTCGCCATGAGCGGCTAAGCAACACCTTTATAGGGTGAAGGCATATAATCTTGAATTCTTATGAGTTTAATTTAGAGGTTTATTTATATTTATCATTTGTGTTTGATCTGACTTCTTTCTATACTTTATTCTTTGTATTACTACTTAATTCGGTGCGTGTAACCTCATCCGTATGGTGATAGCTACACCATAATGTTTAGGCGTATAGGGTTGACCAATTAGGAATATGGTACAATTATCAAAGATCCAATAAGGGAAATAGACATAGCAGTTGATCCCTTGTGATCCGATCTCGGTTAGAAACCTATTGGAATATAGATCTGTAGACGAATGTCGTGTTTTATAGACCGATAGTGGGGTAATCTCAGTTATTTCAACTACGGAAGGTATAAAGGATGGACATAGTTGTGAACTTAAATCCTTCTTGTCTCGGTAATGGAGACTTGTCATTGATCTTTATGCGATTGATTAGGGTGAGGTTAGGGTACCATCCCCTTGTCAGTCCTTCTCAGTTAGGATGCTATAGCGTAGCAGTGATTAGCACTAAGATAGGATTAACAACTCTCAGATTTGTAATTGATACCAGTACAAAACACACACGGTTCTGGCCAAACTGTATGCGACACCGAGTGGAGTTAGAAACCCATCATGTTTCATGTTCTACTTATTGTTTTTCATCTTCCAATAGTTGTATTTCAGTTTCTTCTAGTTGTAACATATTGTGCTGGTTGTCTTTAATGTTCTACTGGTTATGTTTAATGTTCTACTGATTGTCTTTCATCTACAATTTGTTGTATTTCATATTCTTCTAGTTGTTTTTCAACTTGACTGGTTGTCTTTAATGTTCTACTGGTTGTATTTCATCTTCTTGTAGTTGCATTTCATCGTCAACTAGTTAGGTTTCATCTTTTTCTAGTTGTCATTTATCTTGTTTTGATTCTTTCATCTTCTACTACTGAGTATATTTCATCTTCTAGTTGTCTTTTTCTAGTATATCTTCTAATAGTTGTCTTTCTTCTAGTAGTTTTTCATCTTGTAATGGTTGTCTTTTATATTTTACTGGTTGTCTTTCATCTTCTTCTAGTTGTCTTTCATCTTCTAGTGGTTGTATTTCATGTTCTACTTAGTTGTGTTTCATCTTCTTTTGGTTTTCTTTCATCTTTTATTAGTTGTTTTTCATCTTCTTCTAGTTGTTTTTCATCTTGTACTTATTGTCTTTCATGTCTTCTAGTTGTATTTCATCTTCTTCTAGTAGTTTTTTTTATCTTGTACTGGTTGTCTTTCGTTTTTTACTAGTTGTTTTTCATCTTTTTCTAATTGTCTTTCATGTTCTACTTATTGTCGTTCATCTTCTACTGGTTGTCTTTCATCTACTATTTGTTGTTTTTCATCTTCTTCTAGTTGTATTTCATCTTCTTCTAGTTGTATTTCATCTTATACTGGTTGTCTTTCATGTCCTGCTGGTTGTTTTTAATGTTCTACTGGTTGTCTTTGATCTACAACTGGTTGTATTTTATGTTCTTGTAGTTGTCTTTCATCTTGTATTGGTTGTCTTTTATGTTCTATTGGTTGTCATTCATTTTCTACTCATCTACTACTGGTTGTATTTCATCTTCTTCTAGTTGTCTTTCGTCTTTAACTAGTTATATTTCATCTTTTTCTAGTTGTCCTTTATCTTGTATTGATTGTCATTTATCTTTCACTTGTTGTCTTTCATCTTGTATTGATTGTCTTTTATCTTCCACTAGTTGTCTTTTATCTACTACTGATTGTATTTCATCTTCTTCTAGTTGTCTTTGATCTTGTGTTGGTTTGTCTTTCATTTTTTTCTAGTTGTCTTTCATCTTTTAGTGGTTGTTTTGCATATTCTACTAGTTGTTTTTCATCTAGTACTGATTGTCTTTCATGCTCTACTAGTTGATTTTTATCTACTACTGGTTGTATCTCATTTTCTTATAGTTGTCATTCATCTTGCATATGTTGTCTTTAATATTTTATTGGTTGTCTTTCATGTTCTATTAGTTGTCTTTCATCTTCTACTAGTTGTCTTTCATTTTGTACTGGTTGTATTTCATCTTCTTCTAGTTGTATTTCATCTTCTTTTAGTTATCTTTTATCGTGTATTGATTGTCTTTCATGTTATTTTGGTAGTATTTCATCTTCTGCTAATTGTATTTAATCTTCTTCTTGTTGTCTTTAATTTTCTACTTATTGTTTTTCATGTTCTATTGGTTGTCTTTCATGTTCTATTGGTTGTCTTTCATGTTCTACTGGTTGTATTTCATCTTATTCTAGTTGTCTTTTGTTTTCTACTAGTTTTTCATGTTCTTCTAGTTGTCTTTTATCTTGTAATGATTGTCTTTCATACTTTACTAGTTGTCTTTCATCTACTACTGGTTGTATTTCATTTTCTACTAGTTTATCATCTTGTTGTTGTTGTATTTCATCTTGTAGTAGTTGTTTTTCATGTTTCACTGGTTGCCTTTCATTTTCATCTGGTTGTTTTTCATTTTCTTCTAGTTGTTTTTCATCTTGTACCGGTTGTTTTTCTTGTTCTATTGGTTGTCTTTCATCTACTACCAGTTGTATTTCATTTTTTTCTAGTTGTTTTTCATCTTGTACTAGTTGTTTTTCATATTCTACTTAGTTGTCTTTCATCTATTACTGGTTGTATTTCGTTTTCTGTTAATACAAAGTCAAGCGGTAAAAAAACAAACTTTTTATAAGTTATTTTATAAGTTGTTTTATGTATCAATTTTTCATCTTTTTTTTACCACTTGACCTTGTACTAAATGAATCGAAACTTTCAAAATTTTGCATGTACATGCATCACTAATGAAGTTAATGGATTTCAACGGTTTGAATTCATCATTTGAAGCCAATCTGATAGACTTTTGGAGTTATGCACATCAGACCCTAACTTTGCTCATGATATATATTAAAATTGTATTAGGTAAATATGTGAGTTATTGTGATTTGGGAGGAGAAATACTTTATAATAAAATTTGAAAGGGGAAATGTGCAATTTTACAGTTTTTGAAGGGTGTACGTAAAATTCGCCCTTATTTAATAAATTAATAGTAAGATTGATTTTAGTTATAGTACAGTAAATTGATTTTGGTTATAGTATAGTAAAATTAAATTAAATTATAATCATTCATTTTATCTTTTTAACGGTGTAAATTAAATCGTCAATTGAACTCTCCGTTTTGACTCCGTTATACAGATTATACGCTAAAAGGGTATAATAGCCTTTTCGACAAAATATTCCCATCGGCAGCATGTCACTTTTTACCTCTTCATCTTTCCCTCCAGTTTCTTTGCCGAAATTTTTACTGTTACCACTCAAAAAAATCAAAATTAATTCATTACCACCCCGCTGGGGTTTTATTCAATACTACCACCCCGCTAACCCAGTTCGCGCACCAAATTAGCTGGTGCGCGGACTGGGTTAGCGGGCTCGGTGGGCTGACTGGATTTTAGTGTTTATTTTTATTTTTACAACGGATGTCTGAAAATCCTGTTTTATTTTTAACGGTGTTCATTCATCAGACGCAAGGCAGCAGGCAGGCAAATAACGTAAAAACTAATGTGTTAAATTGACTGCGGAAGAACTAAACAATAGAAAAACTGAACAACATAAGAACTAATAATATCAAAATAATATCAAAATAACATCCAAATAACAAGAACTAATACCGAAATAATATCTAAAAACATAAACTACAACAAGTAACTCTATCTTATCTGCTCGAGGGTGTCCACGGCTTCTTCTCTCTCCTAAGTCTCTTACCCCACCCCTCCTCTTACTGACGCTCCCTATCGACCAGCGGTGTGTACGGTCATGATGGCTGTGGTGGGGTCTCCTTATGTATCTCCCCAAAAAGTGTCTCCTCGTGTGGTCCCTCATCCAAAGCAGGTCCGAAAATAACCTCACGCTCTGTAGAGTACACGGGTAAGTGGATGACATCCTGCTGGACAGCTGCTGCACTGGACTGTGGGAGTGGCTCCTCCTGGCTGTGGAGTGACTCCGTTATACAGATTATACGCTAAAAGGGTATAATAGCCTTTTCGACAAAATATTCCCATCGGCAGCATGTCACTTTTTACCTCTTCATCTTTCCCTCCAGTTTCTTTGCCGAAATTTTTACTGTTACCACTCAAAAAAATCAAAATTAATTCATTACCACCCCGCTGGGGTTTTATTCAATACTACCACCCCGCTAACCCAGTTCGCGCACCAAATTAGCTGGTGCGCGGACTGGGTTAGCGGGCTCGGTGGGCTGACTGGATTTTAGTGTTTATTTTTATTTTTACAACGGATGTCTGAAAATCCTGTTTTATTTTTAACGGTGTTCATTCATCAGACGCAAGGCAGCAGGCAGGCAAATAACGTAAAAACTAATGTGTTAAATTGACTGCGGAAGAACTAAACAATAGAAAAACTGAACAACATAAGAACTAATAATATCAAAATAATATCAAAATAACATCCAAATAACAAGAACTAATACCGAAATAATATCTAAAAACATAAACTACAACAAGTAACTCTATCCTATCTGCTCGAGGGTGTCCACGGCTTCTTCTCTCTCCTAAGTCTCTTACCCCACCCCTCCTCTTACTGACGCTCCCTATCGACCAGCGGTGTGTACGGTCGTGATGGCTGTGGTGGGGTCTCCTTATGTATCTCCCCAAAAAGTGTCTCCTCGTGTGGTCCCTCATCCAAAGCAGGTCCGAAAATAACCTCACGCTCTGTAGAGTACACGGGTAAGTGGATGACATCCTGCTGGACAGCTGCTGCACTGGACTGTGGGAGTGGCTCCTCCTGTGTGTAAAATGGAGGAGAGTCTACATCCTGTGTGTAAGTACCATACTAAGAGCCCAAGTGAAACGTAAAATCTGCGGACGGGGGGTCCTGCTCGTCGTCCTCATCTCCGTGGGGTATATCTCCCTGAAACAAATAGATAATTAGGTTTCACAATGAAGATGATTATAAAAATGATTACAAAAATATACGTACTGCTGCAAGCCCAACAGCCTCAAATGCGGCCTCAACAGTCGCTGCAGAGTGTAGGTCTGAGAAATCCGGCTCTGGCGTGCTCATAGGCTCCGCAGAATTGTCATCGTCCATGTCTTTCAAATCTTCATAGCAGGGAAGATTTGAAAGCCTGAGAACCCTCTCGAGCTGATTCTGGTACCCGGCGACGACGACAGGCAGTGCAGCCATACACAACCACTTCTTTCCGATAGCCTTCCAACCTCTTGTGACGGCGTATCTTGCGCTCCTAAGCACTTGCTTGATGTTCATGAGTACCTGCGAATTAAAATAAAAAAAAATTAGTTCGAATTGCAAATGAATTTTCATAATTTTCTTAAACCAAAAAATTAAAGACTTACAATCTGTGCAGCCGGGCCAGTGCAGGGAATGAAGCCATACTCGTCACTAACCGTGTTCGCATTGTATGTGGAGTGGCTTCGTGTTCATCTCCGTGATCTGACCATGCAAGTACACCGTGAAGGCACAGTACTCCTGATACCAAGTGCGATAGGTCTGATCGTATGTATCGAAAGCATACGACTGGAGCTCGTCAGGGATCGTGTCGCCCATCGCCTCAAGCCGAGTCACATAATCGGCGTGCACGGTTCGCCGATTCTTACTGCTGGTAGTGGCCAGTTCTTTGTGAAGCTCGTACCACTTGTCTTTGGAGATGGGATCCAGGATGGGAAAGGGCTGACGCATACCGAACTGACGCATAACCCGTCCAAGGTAATAATGCTCGACAAACTGGTAGAACACAAGTGGTACCTGCAAGTACAAGAAAATAAATAATCCTACGTACGTAATAAATAAAAGTGATACAAAACTGGAATACAATAATAATGTAAGGGGTACCTGAGCAAACCAGAACTGACGCTGCTGGAGGCATATATGAGGCAGGTCATGAAGAAAGGAGTGAGGGTCAGCATCATCGTCCTCAACATCGATACGCTCGTCGTACAGCTGCCAGCAGACGTGTCTGTCAGGAGTCATCTGCTCGAAATGACTCCGGAAGAAATCAACTCCCATAGGTCTGCCGTACATGTAATCCCGTTGGGCTGCCCCCAATCTGGAGCCCAACCTTTCACTCGTGGCTGTGGACGGCCGAACGAGAATCTCGTCCACGACCAATGCATCAGGAGACCAGCTGGACCGTAGAAATTGTGCTTGTTTGTCTATTTAGGTACAAGTGACAGTTAAAATTCTGGTTTTTTTGTGTAACCATTTAATTATTCAGATTTAATTTCAAAATAATTTATACCTGGCATGCGGTGCACAAACCCCGATATAGACATGCCAATACCGCTGCACCCCAGTTTATCTGTTTCGGCTGGGCCAAGTCTCTCAGCCACTCAAGCAAACATCCAGGGACAGTGCTCCCCGATGAATCTGGGAACAGCCAGCAAGCAAACATCTCCATGATGTAAGTCCGGGTCCATCGATCTACCATCTCAGCATCAGCATCCGCGTCTAGGGCTCCACTGTAAATTCGAACCAATTTAGTGAAAATTGCAAAAAATAGACATCAAATAATTAATTTTATAAAATAAATGTTACCTGAACCACTCCCGCAAGTGTGGTAAACTGATGTCATTCTTCGAGTAGACGTACCCCTTCTTGGTCGTCCTCTGCTTCATCAACCCGTCTCCCAGCAGGTCGGTGATGAGCTGCGTGAAGTCTCCGTACTCCACACCCATCACCGCCTCTCCGGTAATTGGCAGACCCCAGAGACATCACGTCCTGGAGAGACACCGTAATCTCTCTGACGGGTAAGTGGAAGGTGTGGGTCTCCGGCCACCACCTCTTGACCAATGCAGATATAAGAGCAACATCTGCATTTAAGTCACTGAGCTGTGACACATGCCACAGACCCAGCCTCTGCAACGCGGGTGCAAATCGCTCGTCGTAGAGGATATTCATCTGGTTGTTCCTCGCCCGCCATATCCAAATCACAGCACAGCTTGGGTAATAGGATCTTCAAGTGCTCTGTGGGCGATGAACCCAAGGTCATCGATGGCGTCTCCCCCTCCGATCTCCAGTCTGCTCTCGTCAGAAAGACCATCCTCGCCACTCTATGCAAGGACAAAAACCTTTGGCTTCGCCTTGACTCCCCTCCCTTCCCCACATTCCAGTTTGGTTAGCTTATTTTTTAGCCCTTGTATTTTTTATGTATCTAGTTGATTTTCTAGTGTAAGTATAGAGAAAGCTAAATTTTATAATCTTTCATGTTGCGCTTGCAGGATCCGTGGTGAGAAGGCCAAGGTCAACTGCCCTGACGACACTGCCCCACCACCGGTTCAAAACTCTTCCAATACAATGCTCTCTCAGGCCCCCAAGGCAGCCCCCATCTCTCTGCCGGTGGCCCCCAACCATTACCTCCCTGAACTCGACTTTGTCAAAGAAAAGGTGGGTCCAATGGGAGACATGAATATGTACCCCTCCAACTAGTTTGTGAATTCACTTGGATATAACACAGGGTTTGGATTTGCACAAAACATGGCTCCGGCAATGGGAAATGAAACTGTCCCTGACCTGTCTGATGACATCTCTGATCTCAATTCATATCTGAAATTTTATCTGGATGGAAGCCCTGACGGGTCCACTGATGGATCTGTTAATAGGTTTCTGGGTGATGGGTTGTTGGATGGCAGTGATGTCACTCTGGATGTGGTGGGGAATGAACTGTGGAGCTTTGATGACCTCATGTCAACGATGGCTGGTGCGAGCACCTACTGAGGAAAATTGAGTTCCGCAAAGGTGTCTTTGTAAATATGGAGCTAAGGTAAATAGTAAATACTATATAATCATTTTTAGTTAATATCACTATGGTGTTGTCCCTTTTCTAATGCCATAACAACCTTAGGAATTGAAGGATGTATTCAGCTTTGATAACTTTGTCCTTCTTTCATATTTGTCATATGTGCCCCTAAATCAGAAAATATCACTTCTATCTTGAAATTTTAATTATGAGCCTCAACAACAACAACAAAAAAACGTTTCGTTTCATTCTTTTGTCATATTTGTTATATAGGTCTCATATTGTGCTTGTCACTGGTATATATGAAAGGCATGTAGGGCAGTGGTTTCTGTGTGTTTAATACTTTGAATATTTTTCAGATACATTCTGATTTTTATAAGTATAAAACTGTATAAAGCATGAAGCTATAACTTATTTATTTTTAATCATTTTTGCAAAGTGATATGCTAAGATGGATGAAGAGATCAGAGCTAGCAAGTCCTGTTACTCTATGTTACTGTTGAACCTTGTAGACTCTGTAATGCTATTTAAAAAATTTTGGTCATAAAGTCCCTCTGATCTAATTCCAAGGTGAGTTCAGTTTTTGTTAATGTTGCACTTACGGTCTCAATAAGTAGCAGTATTGCATGTACAGTGTGTTCGCGCAGAAGCGCAACGCAAGTTTCGGTACGCTTGAGGGCGTACCTTTTAAAACCGCGTTTACACTTCACGAGTAAGGGTTGCAAGTGCACAACCCCTATCGAGTAGTATAATCGGGTATCGATCCACAGGGACGGACAATTACTAGGTTAGAATCTACCTAACTCGATTAAAAACTAGAAGTGAGAAAGATTTGGTTTGGTATTTAATTTCCTAAAAAGGTCAATTCAAACAATTCAAACAATTCAGAAAGATGTAATAAAATGCTAGAAGAAATGTAAATTGTGTTTTGATTATGGATAAAAGGCGTTTCCAGGGTTTCAGACTTCATCTATGATCTGCCTCTAGTGGTACGGCCCGTACCAAGTCGGTACGGCTAGGCCGTACTTAACTTAGTAAGGCAAGGCCGTACCACTCTGGTAAGACCCGTACTGGCTTCCCAGAACAGAGCTTACCAGTTCGAGTTGATGCATTTCCTTGCTGGTACCTTGTGCTAAACTCTTTGGAAAGGTTCAATTGACCATACCTAAGGTTCCTAAGCCTCAACTGTCATTTGTTGGATCAAAATCTAGGTTGGAATGCAATTGATTGCCTTTTAGGGATTTCTACACCTCAACTCTCGTGTGTTGGTACAGATCTACCCTAACTGGTTGATTGGAGACCTAAGGCACCCTCTAATCTGTCGATTAGAGGAGAATTCAACCTCTCGGCTTCAATTCGAACAAGTCTACCCTAAACAATTGATTTGGTTGAGAGATTGAGATGATCACATGACCTTGATAGGTTCGATCTAAACCTAGAGGTTCATCATACACAATCACAGCAATCAAAGCAAAAGATAGCAAAGAAATCACAATCAATCAATCAAAAGAGTTCATACAAGATACAAGTCAAAGAAAGTCAAAACAAATCAAGAATCCATCTCTAAACCCTAGAAACTAAAATAACTACTCACAGCACATGATTTGATCTAAAAATACAATAAAAGGGATAGAGATAGCCATGGATCGAAGGGATCGAGAGGAGGAAGCTAGATCCGTCGAGTTTCGCCTCTTTCCTCTTCCTTCCTTCTTGCTCCTAGCTCCTTAGCTCTCTTTCTCTCTCTTACTGTGCTCTCAAATAGATCTGGAATGGAATGTATCTCGAAATTGGAGAGTTCCCCGCTTTAAATAGCATCTGCCAAAATTTGAATCTGTCAGGTCGCCTTTAGGTACGGCCTGTACCAAATTGGTACGGCCAGGCCGTACCAGGCGTGATGAGCTGAAAAATGGCTAAGTCCGGTAAGACCCGTACCAAACTTGGTAAGGGCCGTACCAGATCATCCCAAATCGTCGTTTCTTCGTGTGTTTTGCTCCAAGCGTGCAGAAAACAAACAAACACTCAGCAGTACCAAATTCTAAAGATATATCGATGAAATGCACATGATTCTGGTGAATTAGGGCACTAATCTGGTACTAAAACAGGCCTAAAATAGACTAAATATGCGAGGTATCACAGTGCATAGGGTTTTGTAGTGACGTGTGCGATTTTTATCAGTACTTGAAAAGTCATTCTTACTTAACTTGAGCACTAACTAATAGGCTAAAGAAAGAGAAATAAATAATAAAAACATGATAAGTTTCTTAATGATTTCAACCCAATGTAATTCTGGTATAAACCTCAACATGTGTCTTTGTACTCTTGTACAAATGATTTTATCTTTAAATTAAATTATTCTCATTCTAGGTCCTTTGTTTCCTCTTATTCCTTCTATTACTGTCTAAAACCAACACCCTAGCATGTTCTGTGAGATAAAAATCAAATAATTGCTGTGTTGTAAAGCTGCTCTGAGAATTACAATTACACAGAGAAGATCAGAAAAAAGATGATCGAGGGAAAGTGGTTTGTCTTCTATTCACTGGGATAAGCACCCTTTGAAATCCAAAATCGAGAACAAGCAATCTGTATTATGAAAAGAAATATGTGATGCTGGTAAATTGTTTTTTAGTAAAAGATTATTGTAGAGACAATTAGTAATTAGTAATATAGTATATTCCTCTGTCTCTTTTTAGATACAGTGGTTATTTTTCTTTGGAATACCATAAACCAAGGGCGTTTGTGTAATTTTGTTGTGTGTATTATTTGTAAGAGAACTCTGCTTTTGTTACATGAACCATTTGAATGCTATAAATTATCAGATATAGAGTCAGGTCTCAGGCTAAAGAGAAACCAAATGATAGCCATTGCACTTTTGGTTGGCACCGACCATGATTTGCATGGTGTACTGGGTGTCGGGGTTGATACCGCTCTTCATCTCGTCAGACTATTTTCTGATGATGAAATATTTGATAGGTACACTTTCTTGCTTGAATCAGCCCCGATTTTACTACTGTGCCTATTTACTAATACTTACTATTTATACAGGTTACATCAAATTAGTAAAGGTAGTCTTCCTGACTTAGAAAAGGCAAATGAAGAGATGGATACCATTGCAGCTTCAACAAGCATGAAATCTCCCCATTATTCAAATTGTGGCCCATCAAGACAGTAAAAGAGCTCACAGTAAAATTGCTTGTGAATAGTGTTTTCCTGACGGCTCTGAGTTTTCTTGTGTGGAGAAGCCGACTGTATTTATATGTATCTGTCCCAATTGTGATCAGGTGCAAAATTTTTCTATGCGCATTCTCCCATGAGAAACCATATAAAGAAGTGTCTTACTATATGGGTACCAGTACCCGTTAATATAGATGTATGGAGAAACAATATAAATGTATGGAGAACATTCAAAACTAAATTGTATTTTTCTTTTTTGGAAATAAGGCATATTAATGCATGTTTCATTAAGAAAGAAGTAGCAGTTACATATGGGTACTAGTACCCGTTATATAATAGTAAATTCTCCCATTTTGGTCTCAGCTAACAATGGCTTTCTTGACCACAAAATAACAGAAACTTTCCAAC
The DNA here is from genome assembly GCA_028015225.1 of Carex myosuroides. Lineage (NCBI taxonomy): Eukaryota > Viridiplantae > Streptophyta > Magnoliopsida > Poales > Cyperaceae > Carex > Carex myosuroides. Next base: position 2,916,343 of record CM051477.1, read on the forward strand.
ATTACTACTAAAACTAGGTAGTTCATAGCTACTACATCATATTAGAAAGGCTCCTGGTAATATTTAAAAAACATCCACAGAGATTCATAAAAAATAAAAAATAAAAAACAGCTTCAATCTCTCACTTCCCAATTTTCCTCCATCAGCACAATCTGTGTTGCCCCACCATCCTAAGTTTGAAGAGGGATGCATTCACATCCTTAAGACCATATATGTCCAGCTCCTCCGCCAACGTCAAGGTACTTACAGCCGTATCCATTTTGATATCCCTCATTAACATATCTTCACACAACATCTTCAGCCCATCCAATGCATATCTGTCAGCAGCACCAATGAATGCTAAGTCACTGTAACAAGTGAGATATTTTCATCATCCATATCAGTGAGCGAGTCAGTGTAGATGAAATGAAGCATGGCCTTGAAAATTGTTGCCTTTATATCTTTAATAGTTATGGTCTCGGTTTTGCTCTTAACAATTGGCCCGAAGAGCTCTGCATTGAATACCGACGACCGAGCAGCGAGCACCACTCTATGAGCAGTGAGCACCAATCTCACATGGTTTAGGGACAAAATACAAAAAGTTCAAAATTGGCAATTCATTGATACGAGTTGTTCGGATAAAGAGAAAATTAAAGAGCATCTCCATGTGTAAACCACTTTGTACACATTGACTAGACATCATAAAGAAGAATACAAGCTTTTCTCAGTTTGGCATTTCATCAAATAGAAGGTGTTGCCATATCTACATAATCCTTTCACGAGAATTTAATTGATCTCAAACACTTAAAATACAATACAAATCACTCAATTCCATGTGAAATAACTAGAAAATTAATCCAAAGTATATGGCTTCTCAACTTCAAATCAATCCAAAGTAAAAAAAAAAAATATGCATAAAAAATATACTACTCTATACCTTAACAGGGAACCACCAGTAAAAAAGTAAAAATAAGGTGAAAGAGAATACTCGATGACTGGTGTTCCGATCAGACACTGCTAAGCTCGTAGGACTCCGTCTCTTTTCTCCTTTGTTGTTATCGAACACTGACACTGGTAGAAGCAAAGAGAATACTCGCGGAAAGCAAAAGGGTATCGCTGGAAGAAAAAAGAGCGCCAGTTTTTGTAGAATGAATTCTCGCCGAATCTCATCAATTTTCACGAGAAAATTTTGAGCCAAAAATTTCCCTTCAAATCGTTTAGCGTTTTGGTCGGAGAATTGGTGTTCCAATCAGACCCTCAGAGGAAGCGGCAAGAAACAGAGTGAAGGAGAAAAGAGATGTAACGATGTCTTATTTCCGTGAAAAAGAGATAACGGACCATGGTAAAAGACTTTTCTATCCCTAAATAATTAAAGTTGGAGACATTCATTTAAGGCAAAATGGGTTATGTACCCATCAAAAGTCAAGAATTTGAATATTTGCCTATCAAATCTTCAAATTGGAATATTTACCCATCATATTTATAAAATCTTGGAAATTTACCCATATTGATATTAAAACTGATAATTTAAAAAAAAAATCTATATTAAAATTTTTTATTCCAATTTTATCCTTCTTCATGCCTCCAGTCGCTCCAGTTCTTTTCCGTTGTAGCGTTAGCGGGTTCAATTCCAAATTCGGATCTGATTTCAAATCTCATCCCTGTCAGAGGTTAATCCGGCTTCGGCGAGGCTGAGGCCAGACATCATTAGGATCGCCGTCGCGAGATGAGTCTAGCGATGTGCTTAACGGGGACCAGTAACCTCCGTGATGGCCGTAGCACCGCCATCTCCGTCAGCCAAGTTCAACTTCAGACCGAAGAAGAAAATTCTAAATGAATTCGTCACATTTTTGTTATTCAAGTTGATCTATTTTATCGTTTTTATGTTTAGATTGCAACTGTGTGCTTCGACCGTGATGGAGAAGAGGAGACGAAAGGTCAGACGGGAAAAGAACTGGAGCGACTGGAGGTGTGAAGAAGGATAAAATTGGAATAAATTTTTTTAATACAGATTTTTTTTTAAATTATCAGTTTTAATATCAATATGAGTAAATTTCCAAAATTTTATAAATTTGATGGGCAAATATCCCAATTTGAAGATTTGATGAACAAATATCCAAATTCTTGACTCTTGATGGATACAGAACCCATTTTGCCTTCATTTAAAGGTCAGATTTTAATTAAAACCATTCTCTGTACTATAGTCAAAATGATTTTAATGTACTATAAACAAACCCTAAATGTTTTAGTTCAAAAGTCCGCAGAGAAAAGCTTTATTAACGAATACTCATGCTATACTAGAAATATCTGCAAGTCAACTATAAGGGTTTGAACTTGCAGATATTTCAGATATTTCTAGTATATATCCGTTAATAAAGCTTTTCTCTGCGGACTTTTGAACTAAAATATTTATCACTAGTTCACTACTCTACCTTTAACCACGACCGAATTAGCCAAATCCTGATCTACGGATGTATGCAATATCGTAAATAATAACAAACCTTCGTGGGGGTTAGAACGCAAATAAGCACTTCTAAATTCTCTATATCGGCATATTCTTCGTTGGTGCGTTCTCCAAATTCGAAAGCGATCCAATACGACTACGCAACATCCTCCTGACCTCCTCCCTTTTCTGGAATCTACAATTCTCTGCACTTGCGATTTGTGAAAAATGGTGAGAGAGATGGTCGACTCGGAGCTAGGCAGCACCTCCGCCTCTTCTTCTTCCTTCTCCCACTTCGGAATATTTCACAACTATCCTCTCATCTCAGCTGTTCTCGCCTTCGCAATCGCTCAGACTGGCAAGTTCATCATCACATGGTAGGTGTTTACACGAGGATTCTGATACCTGTCGTACCAGTACATACCTGCTGTGAGTACTTTTTGGTTTTCCATTGAATTGAAGCGAAGTAACCGTAATTGAAGCTCAATTATTTTGTACTTCAACTAAATTTGCTCCTGAATAGCCAACCAAATGAAAATCAAGAAAGAAAAGTCAGGGGGAGAAATTCAATAGATATAGCTACTTTTTTTAGCCGATAACTGTGCATGATAACTTGCATATAACCAAATCTGAGAAAACAAAAGGTGTACCATCAGTAAACACGAAGAAAAGGGAAACAAACCAAATTAAAAGCCAAAAAAAACGAAAATAAAAATAATTAACTTTAGCATGTCAAGTAGTGTGCATTGTTTTCATTAAAGAAAAGATAGTGCCAGTGTTCTTGTTGGTGTCAGGTTATTATTATGAACACAGCAACAGAATTTTACCTAACTGGCAATAGAGAAGATCCTGTGGTGAAAATCACGATTTAATGTTTGTCCTGCATAGGCATTCTTCTTGTTTTGTTCTGAAGTACAAAAGATGCTGTTGCAAACTTGCAATTAGTCAATTATGAAAAAATGAGTGGTTGTTTGCTGATGGTTTGAAAGCCTTGATTCGACAGACAACATACTAATTATTGAAAAATAGTGGGACATTGTTCATTATTTTTTTACGATCTTTAGGTACAAGGAGAACAGGTGGGACCCGAAGAGACTTGTGGGGTCAGGAGGGATGCCATCCTCCCACTCATCTACAGTCACTGCACTCGCCATGGCTGTCGGGTTCAGTGAGGGTTTTGGCAGCTCTTTTTTTGCTACAGCTGTGATACTGGCTGCTGTTGTGAGTATCTCTTAGTTTTCTTATACAGATAATCACAATCGCAACCACAGCCACTGACGTTAATGTGTTGTCTCACTAGAGCTGTAATTATCCAATTGAAGATCCTTATCTTATGCAATATACATGCTGCCCATGGGTCAAAATAAGTTATTTTGTGCATTACTCTAATTAGGTAACGGTACATTTTACACACAAAAAAAGAATCTGGTTACGTGGTAATAAGAAGGCCACATGATGGCTGATTGTTGAGAAAATTAATTAAATTAATTATTAAAGTAATACTGTGTAGTTTCTACACAGCCTGTCCCAAGCCAGGAAAAAGGAGGAGGGTTCGTGATAGGCTTGGCGAGCCAGTGGTAAAAAAACGGCCTCTTTATGGAAACGAAACCCTCAAGGATTGGGCAGGAGTAGTACTAGGATGGGTGACCTCCTGGGAAGTCCCTGTGTTGCTGATTCCGGTTGGGTTTCATTTCTTGCCTACCCAACTTGTTTGGGAATAAAGTCTTTGAAGAAAATAGTAATACTGTATCTGAGATTTAAAGTCAAATATAGAGTTGTAAAATTTTTATATAAGTTTGGGTGGCTAGTAAAGGTGATTGAGTACCTGTTTTGTTTATTTAAGATTTTTTTTCCTCCCGTAGTCCATCACGACTAAATTTTCCTTTCGGCTTTGGCAGGTGATGTACGATGCTTTTGGTGTTAGGTTACATGCTGGGAGGCAGGCAGAGGTTAAAAACTTAGCTCTTCAAATTCTTAATGACTTATCCCCTATTATCTGCTACTGTAACTATTTCATTACAAGCTACTGTTACTATTAGTAAATCCCATCTCTTTGAAGTCTTAATGCTTTATCCCATATTATCTGCTATTATGAATATTACATTACAAGCTGTTGTTACTATAAGTCAATCCTTAATCTCAAGATTTTAGCTTCTTTATTTCCTAGATACTGCCAGTAGAAAGTATATCTCATTTTGAACCTTTTCCATCTCCAGGTGTTGAATCAGATAGTACTTGAACTTCCAACTGAGCATCCTTTGGCTGTCACAAGACCATTGCGTGAACTCCTTGGCCATACACCTCCTGAGGTTTGCATCCTGTACCTTCTTTGAAAATTATTATTGGTGCTTTATGTTGAAAATTTTCACACAACATAATATCTTGTATATATGCTTGCTTACTTTTCATTACACTTTACACCATGTTTAAAGTTCTTAAGTATTTTATATAGAACCATCTTAGTTGTTGTCTGTTCATTATTTACTTCAGGGATGATTTTGATTATTACTAACTAAAATTGTAGCTTTACCTTAAAGGGCACTAAATGTAGAATAACGTAAAGGGGTAACTAAAAGGTACTGATCATTTAATATTGCTAAAAACACATAATAAAAAAAGAGGGATGCTTCTATGGACATAAGGACCTATTTGTAAAATGAACATATTTTCATTTTCAAAGTTCAAACAGTCGATCCGACCGTTCCACATTATCTCCATATTAAAATGTACTTGGAGGTCAAATTTTACATTTTTTTGAATTTTTTTACTATTTATTAAGTATTTTACAAAACTAGTCAAATTCAGACCATTGAATTTTGTACCCATCTTAATAAATAGTAAAAAAATTCAAAAAAATGTAAAATTTGACCTCCAAGTACATTTTAATATGGAGATAATGTTGAACGGTCGGATCGACTGTTTGAACTTTGAAAATGAAAATATGCTCATTTTACAAATAGGTACTTATGTCCATAGAAGAATTTGCCATAAAAAAAATAATAACTTTGTAATGCAAAGAGTAGCCAGCATTAGCTATTTTGTATGAATACAATGCAGCGGAATCAGTCCCATATATTTTACTCAGCTTGTGCTTTTAGCTGTAGTTGCTATAAGCCTATAACTAAGTCTAATACGGGTTGGGTTGGCCTAAAATACCCAGCAGAGAGCATTATTGGTGGTTTAACAATATTTGTGCTAAATCTGAAAGTTTTGAGTACTGGCAGGTGTAGGGAATTTTGCCAATGCCACCAAGGGTTTCTCTCAGTTGCAACAGACGCCCAAAGTGTATAATTATCATTTTTCAAATAACACCCAACCTCTATATTCATATGATGGATAATTCAACTGCATCAATTATTTGCCAAACTTGTAGCTAACTTAATAGCTTCTTCTCCTAATCCCTAACTATTGACTGTTGGGTTCCAACTTCGTATGAACTGAAGAATTCTGGTTTTAGATAATGAGAACCAGTGGTACATCCGTCATGTGTTGCTTCAATTGAGTTTGTTTTCAATGGATTGCATTATCTGCAAATAACCCCAAAATAAAAGATGTGTGATGTTAATTGCAAGTACCAAAAAAGAGAATTATTGGGCATCATGTGCAATATGATAAAACTTCGTCCAATTTGCGAAAAGGCCAATAAGGCTATCTTACTATCTGTGAATTTTGTTAGGTCTTTGCGGGTGCTATACTTGGTGTTGTGGTTGCTACTGTTGCACACATCATTAACACATTTGGAGGCCGAAGTTGACTCATCCAGGTCAAATATTGTGCATGCAACTACAGATTGTTAGCATGCACAAACACTATTTTCTCATGGCATTGATTATTTTGTTGCGATTTATACTCAAGGCGCAACCACTTGCCGAACTATACCTTTGGGCTTTGTTCTATTTTCTCAATATGTTGTTGTACAGTACATTGATTTTATTGATATGCACTTTAAAGGATTTTTAGTTGCTTAGTTTATGTTTGTATCAATTTGTAGTTGGCAAAACCGAAACAAGATAACCTTCTTCTGTGGTGCTAATAGATGGTTGAAGTATATCATGATTCGTCTGTGGATTGTTTCTAGATTCTCTGTGTAATTTAGTACCTTCACGTTTTTAGAATGGATTCCTATTTACGGTAACTAGTGATTAGAACTTTAAAAGGAGTATTTTTTAATCCAATTTACCTTAACTTTGTGATGTAGTAGAGTCAACTTAATTCTAAATTAAGAATTATATATCTGTTATCTTAAGTGGATTGGTTGCTGATCGCTTAAATTGTGTGAAAGGAACAAAATTTAATGGAGCAAAGTTGACTTCATAGACACCAATAACGGGAAGATATCAGTTTAAGGTATCATTTCTCATTAAAAACTAATCTTCTGTCATACAATAATATAGAAACATAGGGTAAAATACCATGTTCTGTTGAATCCTCCGCCCCCTGTTTCTTTTTTTTGAGAAACCGATAGTGGCTATCAGTTAGAGTTACAATCATGAACGACCGCAAATAAAAATCCTAAACTAGAAATTACACTGAAGTCAACTATATTTCAACCAAAGTCTTGCTTCTCTTCTTGCATGGCATGCTACCCATTCAGGGCTTGTGTCGTCTTCTTCAAATATTTTCCGGTTGCGCGCCCTCCAGAGAAACCACAACACAACAAAGAAATATGACCCCCAATGTTTACGTGAAAGCCTTTTCTTGCAACAGCGAAAGCTCTAATCGGGGTAAGCAATTGATTGGAATGATAACCCAAAACCAAGTGCCTAAATATTCCTAAATTAATGAAACGGGCCCCCTAGTCACGCAGTTTTTGTTTTTAAATTTTTTGTAGTTGAATGTTTTATTTTTAAATAACAGATGTAATTGCATGATTTATTCGATGTACTAATAAAGGAACAATTCCATTAAAAGTCTTCTGGAGAACCGTAGTATCATTACAGTTACTTTAATTTTCAAATATTCTATTAACTTTCGCATTACATTTTCCCTAACTTCTTTGACATTCTTCTACGAAGGAATCGTAACAATGTTACTGTTACTTCCTTCTAATGTATAGATAAACAGTACAATCGTACTTTTTATTTACAAATAAATATTTGAATTACTACACGTTAAAAAAAAATATGCCTACCATTCAAATGCTTTCAACAGTCTAGATTTGTTTGTTCTATTACAATCTGAATAGAAAGAGAAAAGGAAATAAGAAATGGACTGTTGAAAAGATTTGAATGATTGGAATGAAGAAAAACATTTTTTTTTTTCCTTTCCCAAATGGAGGTTTCCCTGATGATAAGCTGAATGGTTTTGTCCCAGCAAGGTGGACTTAAGTATGAACTAATCCATGCCCGTAAAAGCTATGTTGGTTATTGGTCATGCAAAAATAAAAAAAGAAGTTGCAAAACAACAAAAGAATTTTAAATTTGCTATAATTTAAGAAATCACTAAAACAGCTCCAAAAAATGCTCCTTCGATAGGTCGTTCTGTCTATCGGGCTAGTTGCCATGATATTGGTTCGAATCAGCTCACTTCTTTCTATTTATAAATTAAAAACAGAATCCGCTCTTTTAAACCTGGAATCAAGTCAAGTACTCAGCTAAACCAGGGCAATATGCCATCACAAGTGGGCAACCTTGCTAGGTCGTGCATTCCAAACAATTCCAAATTTTTTTTCTGAAAATCTTTTCTCGAACACTGAAACCCCCCTTCAACCCACGTAAAACAAACATTCATTGATCATCAATGGCTGCAGTGCGTGCTCTCCTTCACCGTGGCAACAGCGCCATCAATGCAGCACGGTTTCTCCAGACAAATCACTCGTCAACCTCAGCCACCGCCACCTCAACAACGAAAAAGATCATCAAGACATTCTCCATGTACAGGTGGGACCCCGATTATCCATCCCAACCAAAGCTTCAGAACTACGAGGCCAACTTCTCAGAGTGTGGGCCTATGGTACTGGATGTGTTAATTTATTGAGGTGCACCCGTTGTGTAAAAAAATTGAAATTGTCTTATTCATAATTTTCTGCTTCTTTTTATTTAGATTTTACAATCTTGATAATAATTTTCTAAAAAAAAAAAAATCAAATAAAAAATTTCAAATTGAAATGTAAAATTACAAGTATGTTATATAGAAGATCTAACAATCAAGTTTCATTCAATTTTTAAATATTACTAGAGCTCAACAGAATAAATGGTTTATATCAATTTCGTATTCCATTACAAAGTTACAGTCAACTTGAGATACTCTTAAACCATTCTGTACCAGCAATTTTTCCAGCACACATATCAACATATGCTTGAAGGAGCCCAGGAAAAGCATGCTGAAATGGGAGTACAAACTTCTTCACAAACTGTTGTTCTGTTGATTTTGCTAAAGAAGAAAAGGCTTTATTTGCCACTGGAAACTCTTTTGACTTGAGAAGCTTCCGTACAAGGTTTCTGGGGATGAGCCGCTTCTCCAAGCTCAGATTTAACAAAGCTGGATTTCGGACCACATCAATCTTACCACAACCCGCTTCCTTCATCAGGAACTCCATTTTGCGGCCCAACAACTCCTCTGATTTGTTCAACACCTTAGGAAATTTACCAATCACAGAGGTGACCTCCTCCTCTGAAAATCCCATACTTTTCAAGTACTGAATCTTTGAATTTTGAGTGCTTTCATTCAGGCCGCTAACTGTAATTAATGCATGTACGAACGTCGGTGATGAACAGCTGAACCCCAATTCCTCAGCTCTCTTAACCTTTATCTTCATAGCTTCAGGACTTGATGTGATCAATCTAGAAGCTGACTTAATTAATTGAACAATTTGACGAACAGATAAACCACATTGCTTTTGAAGTAAAGATAGGTTGGGCACAATAACCTTTTCCAAGTTAGAACGAAGAATGTTCGGCCTCGTTTTGAGGACCACAGACACATTCTCTAACGAACCAAGAGCCAGCATCCAGAAATCAATTTTTGGCACAATATTGGATTCAAACAATTTAGGGCAGCGGGAAATGATACCAGAGATGTCTTCAATGGATAAGCCGATTTCTTGTAGCTTGGCCACATTAGGTCTCCAGTTCTTCTCCATATGGGAGTAAAGAAGGCGAGGATCCCGGGACACGGCAGTTCTTATGTCCGATTCGCTTATACCGATCTGTCTCATGAAGCGGAGCACTGCATCGGGCTTATCAGGGGATTTGCGGTTGCGGTGCTGGATCAACTTGGATGCTCGAATTGCTCCGTCGGTAGGAAGTCCGCACGATTGAATGAGGTAGTCTGCTGCTGAGAAGTGGGGATTTGGAGGTGGCGCTTGAGTAGTAGCGGTGGAGAGAAGGCGATAAAAGGAGGAGGTGAGATTAATAAGGGGAAGAGATGGACGGAGGCGAGGGAGTCTCCTCAGAAATTGAATCGCGGATGTACTCATAGTCTTTAAGTTTGGGAAATGTATGTGAGATCAAGGGGGAGATCAGCAGACAGCAGATGGATGGTGACTGGTGAAACTGACGAAGTAGGTTGTTTTTTTTTTTTTTTCTTCGCTTCAAACGAAGTAGGTTGTTACCGAAAATGAATGGTAGGGTCTCCTGCCTCACTCACTATTGGTGGAACCCCGAGAAGTACCTCCCGCCGCTCTGCTCCATGCCAATAGGTTGGTGTCCACATGCTTATAATTCTGTTTTTAATTTTATTTATGGCATAAATTCTTTGTCCAGTGGTAAATTATGGCAGGGGCGGATCCAGAATTTTCGTCAGGGTGGCAAAAAAATATCGAATCGGGTTTAAATATCTAATCGGATTTAAATCCATTAACTAAATAGGTACTCGACAAAAACGATGCTTTAACTTGTACTTTCTAATGCTTTAACTTGTAATTTCTGATGCTCTGACTTATAATTCTAATTACCAATCAAAATTCAACAGATTTATTTCAATTTTAACCCAAAATTTAACTCGAATTACAAATTAAACGTTCAGAGGGGGGCAAAAAAAAATCCAGAGGGAGACAAAGTCAGTCGGAACCGATAAAATTCCACTAAAACTAAAAATCCAGGGGGGCAGCTGCCCCCCCCCCATAACCCTGATTCGGTATTTTCTACTTGGTACGTGCTGATTTTTGCCACTGTAAGATCTTCTTAATAAATAAATAAATATATATATATATATATATATATATATATATATATATATATGAGTGAGGCTATGGTGCTATGCATAGCACGGATGGGGTCCGTGCTACGGCCAAAAAATTGACTTTTTAAAATCCTAATGGTCGATCCAACCGTTCAATGTGATAACCATATGAATATGTACTTGCAAACTAAATTTTACATTTTTTCGAATTTTTTTACTATTTTTTTAGATAGGTAGAATTTTGATGGTCCAGAATTTTCAGAAAACACTGATTTTTCTATCTATCTAAAAAAGTAGTAAAAAAATTCGAAAAAATATAAAATTTAGTTTGCAAGTACATATTCATATGGTTATCACATTGAACGGTTGGATCGACCATTAGGATTTTAAAAAGTCAAATTTTTGGCCGTAGCACGGACCCCATCCGTGCTATGCATAGCACCATAGGCTCACTCTATATATATATATATATATATATATATATATATATATATATATTGTTGGGCTCTTATTTTCTTTGGCGCATTTTAATTTGGTCCCACAGTAGATTATGAAAATCTAAATTTACAAAGAAATCCAGAAGTAAATCTATAAAAAAAAATATGAACCTTCTAAGTGAACTGAGCAGCTAGTCCAGGCGTCCAGCATCTACTGGCTAGTTACATTTAATTTTAGTAATAATTGCAATGCCTTATATTTTATTAATTTCGCATGTAAATAATTGTATGGTTGATTCAATTTCGAATTTTTTTAACCATGCAAGGTCATATATATTACCAATATTTGATGCACTTCTCTTTATTTTATTTATCTTGATTGAATAACTTATGTATTCTTATTTTTCTCTCCTCATAATATATTTGTTGTGTTCAAGATATTTTAATTTTTTTTAATTATAAATTTATGTGTATTATTTATTATACATTAATTCTCATTCAGCTAGTTGTATTGTTCTTTGTTCTAAAAAAAATATTTTATTTTTAAATTTACTTCATAAATTTCCTTCACTTATGATGTATTGTTCAATATGGAAATGAATTCAATCTGAATTTTATGATCACGATTGGGTTTCATTTCTAACTTTATCCCAATTTGTTTGAAACTAAAGGCTTGGTTGGTTGTTGTAAATTTACTTAACACAAACATTTCATAAACTGTCTTATTGTAAAATATGTTATTGTTTTACTAATTTTTTAAATCGGAATTAAAAAAAATAATCCTAATTATTGGTAATGTCTCGAAACCTGTTTTCCTTTTATATAGGTGGATAAAAGGAGAACGGAGTAGGTCCGATGCCCATCGGATCTACTTTTAGGTTCAACGAGCATGATGACCGTCCGATCTAATTCCAGATTTGTGCTCACAAAAATTGAAACAGACATTCACGAACTTTAAAGCGTTCCGCATGAAACTTAAAGCAAATCAACGGTGATTAAACCCATCGAACCAGAGTAGGTCTGATGCCCATCGAACCTACTCTCAAATCGGATACAAGACAGCCGAGACCAGTACACAGCGGAGCGTCTAGAGGATATAAACGATGAATTCAAGCTTTACCACTGCCATTTCATAAAGAACTGTGTTCATGCCTGCCCCAAGGGACTAAACCCCGTATGTGAGATCAAGGGGGAGATCAGATGGATGGTGACTGGTGAAACTGACGAAGTAGGTTGTTACCGAAAATGAATGGTAGGGTTTTTACCAAGATCGACCTTCGTCGGATCCGCAGCTGACTTAAATCCCGCACGCAGAATCACAGATCACTAGACTTGAGACTTGACCTAAGCTCGGTAATGGACTTTGGACCTAAGAACGTGTTGTCTGGGTTATATACAGTCGGAAATCATATAAGATATTTGAATATTGTGCCGTGTATTTTTTAGTGAAAAAGGATTGATGTAACTTTTGATGTAAGAGTGCTATAAATATAAATCAAATATAAATACTTATAAAATAAATATAAATATTTTAGAGTGCTATAAGAGTGCAGTTATCATTCTTTGTAAGTCATAAGCAGAGCGGAGTCAGACTTTTGAACTGTGGAAGTCAATCATATATAATTTTTCTACAAAGAATGAAAATTAATTATACAGTACCGTGACATTTTACTCTGAATTATATAAAAAATTATATATAAATACAAAAAAAAAATTAAAAATAATGGGGGGCAATTCATTATGCTTTCTTCAATCCGCCCCTCGCCATAAGTTCATTTTTGATGTCGCAACAAATGGTTCATGACCCTTTCTGTCGAATTCTACAGTAGAATTTCTACTGGAACGATAAAACAACTTTCCCCGTTCGATCTAATGAAGATCAGCTGATCTTAGGGCACCTTAAAAATATGTCCAGGTCAATTTATGACATGTCATGTCTATTTCTGACAATCAAGAAAAAACAAATACTCTCCTTAATCACATCCACTTGCTAACAAAGCACCGTTCTAAGTCCCAAGAAGAACCTAACTGCCTTAATGGGCCTTATTCTTGGGCACACATGCATTGAAATTATGAGATATGTTTTGACATGGATTCTTTTTTTGTTTCTAAGAGAATGAATAGTCTAACAAAATAGGTCCTTAAATAGTATCTTGGCATATTAATGATACTTGTGGCAACTAAAACTTAACATGCATCGAAAAGAAAATTTATATTTCACTCTAAACAAGTACAGGCTGCAAACAAAGTCCTTTAAACTATATAACATTAAGACCTCGGAAAAATTAAGCTTTATTTAAGAACAAAAGGCATATTTCGTAACTTAACATACTAGTTTCAAGCAAACTATCCATCTTGATATTTTTGTGATATGAAATAGCGGAATAATGATGTTGGAAAACAGAATTCTTATTCTCCAAAGTTGTTGTACAGTGAGCTATATATAAGAAATAAAGAGAAAAAATAGCTGTTGGAAAAATAAACGGTAACTTGCCATATTAAGAAATAAAGGTTGAGTAACTTTATAACCAAATTTAGTTGCTCCCTTTATTTCTTATTTAGCATATGATGAACAAAGCCTGTTAAGGGTTCTGAGGCTAGTTTGTCCCTAATCCTACTTATTTTCTACACTCCCCCTCAAGTTAGGTGTGTAGATATCTCGTAACCCTAACTTGCCTATATTTGCTTCAAATGGTTTTGGATCTAAACCCTTTGTAAAGACATCCGCTAATTGATCTCCACTTCTTACAAACGGAGTCTCAATTTCTTTCGCTTGAATCTTTTATCTAATAAAATGACAATCGACTTCAATGTGTTTAGTTCTCTCATGAAATACCGGGTTGGATGCTATATGGCGCGCCGATTGGTTGTCGCAAAACATTTGCATTGGCAATTGAATTTGGATTCCACAATCCGAGAGAAGTTGTTTTATCCATGTTAATTCACTCGAGGTGGATGCCATGGCTCGATATTCCGCCTCGGCGCTTGACCGTGCCACGACATTTTGTTTCTTGCTTTTCCATGTGACTAAATTTCCGCCTACAAACGTGCAAAAACCGGTTGTCGATTTTCTATCGAAACTTCCGGCCCAATCTGCATCGGAATAGCCACACACATTGTTAGAATTATTGTTTTTCATACAAATTCCTTTTCCGGGAGTTCCTTTTAAATACCTTAGAATTTTATTTATTGCCTCTAAGTGTGGTGTTCTAGGGGCATGCATGAATTTGCTAATTTGACTTACCAAAAAAGAGATATCCGGCCGTGTTACCGTTAGATATATTAATTTTCCTACAAGTCTTTGGAATTGATTTATATCTTCTAACGGTACACCATCCTCACCATTTAATTTATTTTTCCCATCTATTGGTGTTGAGGCCGGTTTACAATCTAATTTTCCGGTTTCTTCTAATAAGTCTAAGGTGTATTTTCTTTGAGAAATAAATAGGCCTTGATTTGAATATGCAATTTCTATCCCTAAAAAATATTTTAAGTGGCCTAAATCCTTAATGTCAAAATTTTCTTTTAATTGAACTTTTATATTTTTAATATGCTCTTGGTTGTTTCCGGTAATAATAATGTCGTCTACATATACTAGAATAATGGTGGTGTTTTCTCCTTCAATTTTGACAAACAATGAATGACCGGCATTGCTAATTTTAAAATTACAAGATATTAAATGAGAGCTTAATTTTTCGTACCATGTTGTTCGCGCGAAAGCGCAACGCAAGTTTCGGTACGCTTGAGGGCGTACCTTTTAAAACCGCGCTTACACTTCACGAGTAAGGGTTGCAAGTGCACAACCCCTATCGAGTAATATAATCGGGTATCGATCCACAGGGACGGACAATTGCTGGGTTAGAATCCACCGAACTCAATTAAAAACTAGAAGTGAGAAAGATTGGGTTTGGTATTTAAGTTCCTAAAAGATCAATTCAAACAAATCGAACAATGCAAACAGATGTAATAAAGTGCTAGAAGAAATGTAAACTGCGTTTTGATTATGGATAAAAGGCGTTTCCAGGGTTTCAGACTTCATCTGTGATTTGCCTCTAGTGGTACGTGATACGTCCCTTCCCGAAGGGGCCGGGCCGTACTTGGACTAGGTCCGGTGAGGTGTAGGCACGCCCTGTTCCTGGGAAGCAGGCCGTGCTGAGATTATTTGTGTTGTGCGCGGCCCGTCTCGCTTCGAGCGAAGCGGGTCGGAAAGGCGGGCACGCGGGGAGTCGGAGGGGTATTAACGCTCTAACCCTTTTTGATACCTCTCCCGACTCAGAATGTGATAAATGCGGTCCCCTTTTCTGGGGGTTTCTTTGCCTTATATAGGGGGTGGCCCACTGTAGCGGGGTCTTGTCAGCATTAATGACAAAGAATCGCATACTGTTGAGGGTGTCCGCCTTTTAGGCTATAAAGTTCGCGTAGTCAGTCTCAAGCCGAACAGCGAGGTCGCGTGTCAACCTTCCTGGGCTGTTCGGCATGCTAGGCTTTGAGCCTTGTTTTGTTTTAGTTCTAGGCGGGCCCTTAGGAGGGCTCCGAGTCCCGGTTTGTGCTTCGCCTCAGGCTGGCCCCAGGAGAGGGTCCGAATCCTGAGTAATTTCTGGCCTCGGGTTGGCCCTTGGAGGGGGTCCGAATCCCGAGTAATTGTCTGACTTCGGGTTGGCCCCGGGAGGGGGTCCGAATCCCGAGTAATTTTCTGACTTCGGGTTGGCCCCGGGAGGGGGTCCGAATCCCGAGTAATTTTCTGACTTCGGGTTGGCCCCGGGAGGGGGTCCGAATCCCGAGTAATTTTTGGGCTGCGGTCTGTTTTGGGCCTGTTTGCTGTGAACTTTGATCCAGAGGTGTTTAGTTGGGCCAGGCCTGGGCTTTTCAAGGGCCATTCGTATATGGGCCTATCATTAGCCCCCGAAGCCGGAATGCATCAGTATGATGCTTCCGGGTTTTTATTCTGGTACTGAAGGTAACTTGGGTTTAACTTATAGAAGTTTGTTTTGCTAGTCTCGGCTTGTTTGTTTTATCGTTCGAGTATTGGCCCCCTAGTTGTACCCGGGTTTTTGCGGGGTATTTGTTTATTATCAGCCCCTGAGTTACTCTAGGGGGTTACTAGCGTTTGTATTTTGGTCATTTAAAAATTCTTGTTCCTGTGACTTCGCATCGTGCGGCTTGTTGATTACACGTGGTTTGTGCCAATTTTGTTTTGCCGCTGTATTTCATGATTTTGTTGTTGACGGCCCCCGAGCTATTCTCGGGGTTTTTGCGTTTTCAAGATAATTATAACCTGTGTTATCGTTTTTTTTCTGTAAGGTCGTAATTTTGTTATTACAAAGTTTGCGAACCTTTGGTATGCCCTATCGCGGGTAAGTATCCAACTAATTGTGTTGGCGTGTTAGATGGCTTTGGGTAGCCGAGTGTTTTTTTTTTTTTTGGCGCCAGTAACGGAAGGTATGGCGAAAATCATAAGTGGTTGATATGAAGATATTCTTAAATAGCATGAAGCCCAAGTACGACATGACATCTAAATCATACAATGCCTATAGATAAGGAAATATTGAAATTAGACCACGCGCTCATTATCGGTGTCCTCAAAAAGGTTATCGGCTTGGATTTCTTCTGGAGTGGCGGTATGCAGGCTCGGGCCTCCAGAATTGCGGGATAAACATCCAGGGCATTTCCAGAACCGGCTTCGGGGGTCCGCGCGGCCTCGGATGTCGTAGTGTTTGAAGCAGCTCCACTCATAGCACATCCGGCATTTCGCCATTTCGTGCTTGGGCCCTTGATCGTGGCATATGACACACCAACACAGTTTGGGCGCGAAGTCGACGTCATCATAGATGTTGTTCTCGTCCTCCTTAGTGAATGAGGGTACACCGGCGAGGAGGAGGTCGATAAAGTCGCAGATTTGGAGGTCCTCGTTATGAAGCATCCATTCCAAATCCTCCTCGGAGAATCGTTGGCGGAGGGCCCATCTCTCTGCAGGAGAGAGGACCTGTCGTGGGTTATAAGAGCGACGGGGGGCGGGGGGAGGCTGGTCGCGGCTGCTCTGGCCTTGTTCCCGAGGCCTCTTGGGTTTAGAGACTACTCTTTTGATAGGCATCTCGGAGAGTTCTGTTGAGGGAGGTGAGGAGTTGTCATTTGGATGCATGGTAAGGTTGGTATTTATAGGCGGGGGCTGTGACCGTGGTCATAAATGATATGGGTCCCAGGTCATTTATAGCGTATACGTGCCGACGGCCTGCATTAAATGACGTGGGGCCTCGAAGGATATTTGGGCGCGTATCGGGAGTGTGTGCGGGATAAAAGTTCGGTCGGCGTGATATGTGAGAAAGATTAGCTGTTTGATAATAAGATAGGACCCGACCATAAAATTTTATTGGTTGAATATTGATATATCGGAGCAATACACATTTCGTACATGAGTTTTCTTAGATAAGGTACAACGACAGATACATTTGTTCTAGTGAACTGTGATGTGCAGGGCGACTAGTTCCCTGTATACCCGCATGGCTGCCGAGGTGGGACCTGAGGCGGGCGGAAAAGACATTTCCCCTTCGGTCAGTTGCACTCCGGGGTCCTGCTCAGCAAAGAGACTGGTGTGAGGTCGCTACTTAAGGGGCATTCAAGCGAGGATCTCGTTATCGGTGTCCTCATATACGTTGTCCGCTTCAAGCTCCTCCTTAGTAGCGGTATATAAGGTTGGTCCTCCGTAGTTGAGGTCGATGCAACGGGGGCATCTCCAAAACCGGCGGCGGGGATCTGAGCGACCTTTGATATCGTAATGATACATGTGGCGCCACTCGAAGCATGTTCGGCATTTGACCATCTCGGTCTTGGGATCTTCCTCACCACAGCCGAAGCATGTGCGCAACGACGGCGTCGTAGGTTGGATAGCATTTTCTTCCTCAGGGGTGAATTTTGGGCATGAGTTAAGCTTGAAGTCGAGAAAGTCTCGGACTCGAAGGTTTTCGTGGGTCAGCATCCATTCTAAGTCGGGGTGGGATATGTCTTGTAACAATACCCACCTTTCGCCTTCCGTCAGTGTTCGCAGTGGTGGTTGCGTGGGGTTAGGCCGGGGACGATGGGGGGGTGAAACGCGGGGAAGGGTAATATTGAGGCGTCGCTGCTCGGGTTTGTTAACTGAGTCATTCGACGACATTGTGAGGGTGGATGGGGTGGGGATGAGTTTACGGAATGGAGGATCGGTTGGTGAGGAATGACCTGCTTACAGCTGAATGGGTCAATATATAGGAAGGGTGGTGCCGTTGGTTATCGTGTCCGGGCCCCACTGGATCATGAAAGCTGGGGCTAAGAGATTTGACTGGACGGGCGTAGGCCTGTCGTTTGACCGGTGTTAATTTCGAAGCGTTTTGGATTTAAGGGGCGGTTGTTTCGAGGCATTTCGGGAGTTATGGAGCGGCTATTTCGAGGTGTTATTGGTAAGAGATTCATTATTTCTGGAGCGTTTTAGCTAAATTAAGGGCCATTCGCTGTCGGCTGGCCAGTGTTCGGGAAATGTATATGGCTGCATATACGAGACGCGTGAGTTGGGGTAGGGAGTGCATTTATGCCGCGAGGGGGCGCCGTAGGACGGTTATGCCAGCGATTTGGTGAGATTTATTCCTTGATTCGAGTTACTTGGCGTCGTGCCTTTTAGGATAAATGGGGGGTGTTTTCAGTACCTGTTTTGTCTCAGACCATTTAGGTCGCGCGACATAAAATGCTCTGCTTATCGAGAGATGTGTGCCCGCGATTGTCCTGAGACATGGGGCGTACCAATCTCGTGTCGGTGCCGCATGAGGTCTATGTGGTAAACCGACTAATTTCGGGTAGCGTGTCCTGAGACATAGGTGCCTTAGTTAGTTGTTTGGCGGTCTACCCGGGACCGAGTGGTCGCGAGGCGGGCGGCACCTGTTGGTTAGTGATATGATGAAGTTCCGTTGCGATAGAGTTTGCTGCCCGTTGTGGTGAGGTGGTGGTATGGAGGGCGTGTGTGAGCGTTGTGCCTTAGTGTCAAAGTTGCCTTTACACAGATGTGTTGCAGGAAAAGTTTTTCAAAATGAGAAAAGTTACAGCTAGAGGTAATGTTATGTGGTTTATAGAGTTTTCCTTCTCAACAAAACATCGTTGTTCATAAGGTGATCCTAATAAAATAAAAACTATCCCCCATGTCGGGGAGCAAGAGAGGAAATAGTAAACGTCCGGCTAGGTGGGTGGGGCGACTTCGCGCAATGCATCAATCGCTGAGGCCGCCGTCTGCGGAGGATTCCTCCTCAGGGTCAGTGTTGTCGGACCTGGTGGGGTGATACTGTGGGCCGTCGTCATCGTCGTCTTCATCGTCATCCTCGCGCGTGTCATCCCTGGAGTCAAGGATGGCTGTACATTCCTCGCAGTACCAGTGCTCCAGGCCTGGGATGGGGAACAAGTAGGGTGTCTCCTCGGGCTGGCAGGCTTGGTGGAATCTTTCCCACATGCCGGGCAAGTGCTGCGGATAACAGGCTTGGGCGCAGGGCGCCGGGGGGGCGCTGCTGGTGGTGCATTGCGACCGGAGTGCGGGCAGCAGGGGCAATGTCCGTAGGAGCGCATTTCCACGTCGACCAGGTACTTGATGAAATCCTGCAGCTTGTCATTGGAGCTCGCCATCATCCGATCGAGGTTACTCCTTGGGAAGAAGCGGAGCCAGTTTGCGCGAACTCGGGGAGGTAAGTCTCGGACGCTTGTTGGTCGGCCCGGTTTTGGATTGCTCGCCTCGCCGGTCTCCACAGGTTTCTTTCCTTTGTTATTCCGAGGTTTTGGAGCCATTGTTTCAGTACGTTTTTGGGGAAAGCGATAACTGGAGTTGTAATGTTAGGGGGTTTATATAGGGGTCAGCAGTGGTTTGCATTTAATGCAGGTGTCCAATCGCCATAACTGCGTCTGATCGTCGCTGTAGAGAGGGAAGCGGCGCGACGCTTCGTTCGTGCCCGCTTAGTCGGTGGAGGAGTTGCTGGGGGGAGAGGGGCGAGATCAGAAAAGGCGCGACGCTTGGGTCGCGTCCGGGCGCCATCGTGGTATGGGGTAGCTAGGTTAGGACGTCGGGGCGCCCTGCTCGCGCCTTGTGAGGGTTTGAAGAGGGGAGGGAAGGGCGCCAAATTTCGAATCGGCACGTCGCTTCAAGGCCTTCGGTGCATACTGTGTAGGCCTTTCTTTCTACGGTTTTCTACGCTGCTAGGTCAAGGCCTATTAGAGTGTGCCAAGTGGGTTGAGGGGCTTCTCGGGGAGCGTGCCGATTACCGTTACGACAATGTACTGACGCTTATATAAGGGCGCTCGTGGCCATCTGGAGACATCGTCATTTGCTGAGTTTTGCGAAGGTTGTGGTCGGACAGTTACTTGATTTCGCTCCGTTCGGTTTATTGCAGTCGCGTCTACGTCTTCGGGAAGGTATTTTTTATTTTAAGATTTTGCAGTTTGTAGTTTTCGCTGGGGTGGGGAAACTACCTCTACCGTCCCCAATTCGGTTGAGAAGTGTGTCAGCGAGTAGGGTTAGTTCTTTTTTGGGGTTACCGAGCATCTTTCTCGGTTGACATGGGGAGGCCTTTATCTTATACTTGTCTCTTGCTGGTTCTTTAACTGACCGCCTTGGCCTAACTTAGGTTATTTCTAACTATGACTGGGGGGAGCTCGGGAGGCCGATCTCCGAATTGGGGTCTTCTGGATACCGACTCTTCTAGTCGGGGGGCATCGAGGACGCCGGGTTCGGGAAAAGGTGCCGAAGATTTGGCTATACTTTTGGCCGAAAGGAAGGAGTCTTCGAGAGGCAATGCGGTGCTTCCCCTTGATGATAAAGCCAAACATATATATGATCACGATCAAGGTATGTCTGGACAGGTGCGGTTGCCGTTGTCTCCTAGTGATCCTAGGTATCATGCTTCTGAGGATACATTGTCTGTTCAACATTCTACTGAGTCCGGGGGAGCGAGCGAGGCGCAAGGGGATGGTGAGGATGATCTGCACGAGAGTCGTGTCGCCTCTTCGCGGGAGGCTTCCATCTCCGTGCCTGTAGAGGTGCAGGAGAAGAAGGTTAGTCGTAAGGGTGCTCTGTCCCAAACCCCTGATGGGCCGAAACTCATACCTCGGTCCACTTATCAGCCTGGTATTTTTGATGAAGTGGATCGTTTGTGGCCGTCAATACCTTTGTGTCGTCGTGAAGAATGGTGGCAGCAGGTGTTTTATGGTCAGTTAGTGCGCAGGGAGGCGCGGAGGACTATTACGCTGGACGTCCTAGATCTCCGAGTACCTACTATAAATGACCGAGCGTATGACTCTGAGAAGGGAATGTGCGTGTACTGGAAGATGCCTAAATGTGGGTTTCAGTTACCCTTGTCGGAGTTTTGTCGATCTTTCGTTAAGACTTTGGATATAACACCGTCCCAACTAACTAGCAAGGCTTGGTGTTATGTTACGAGCTTTGATAGACTGTTCTCGGATCATCCAGATAAGTTGGGGGGGTTAAGGCCAACCATGGGTCTGTTCTCGCAATATTTTACCATGGGCAAGACATCCGAAGACTTCTTGGTCCTTAAACGGAAAGGCCCGCATGCCATAGTGTTTGACTCCAAGAAGAACCCTAAGCTTAACAAGATAGATGACTGGAACCGGGGCTGGGTGTACCTGCCGCACCCAGGCAGAATTGAGTCGTTAAAAGATGTTCGGGTGACATGGCGTCAGTTGTCAGGGAAGGGGATGGTGCCTTCTCTTAATTTTCTGATGTCCGCTGACGATCGGAGGGCCTTAGGGATTCTTAACAATCTGTGTGGTAGATTTCTAACTTTTATTTCTATTCTTAGCAGCTCCTTAACTATTAATATGTATTCGTATGTTCCTTCTTTGGCAGCCAAAACATCCATGGAGTTTGAATTTTGGGGCGGCTCCGCGGATCCTAAGCCGGTCGTCCCCCTCGTACCTGGAAGGGTCAAGGCAAAAGGAGGAGAGCACTCGGCGACCGAGGTGGCGGAAGAGGTCGTGGTGCCGGAGCAGGAACTTCCAGTGGAAGAGAGGGAGGCGTCTCCTCCGAAGGCCCCCAAGAGGCGGGGCGGGGAGAATATGAAGGACAGAATGAAAAAGATAAGGTCTACGGCCCCGACTAGCCAGGTCGACAAGGGGAAGGGTCTCGCTGTGGAGGCCTCTGGTAGGGCCCGGGCTAATGTGCCGAGGAGGGAGGAGTTTTCCATTATAACGAAGGGTAAGGTTGCCCCGGGTGGGCTGGGACCGGTGTCCGACGTTGGGCCCCTTCCTGAGGGGGTCGCCGGCGGCGTTGTTTCGGCAGATGTTGGCGGGGTTGTTAGAGGTCCGGATCATGGGTCCGAGTCTCCGGGTGGCGGTTCGAGCTTCAACTGGGAACTTGAGAGAGGCTCGATTTGGGAGCATCCGTCTCCTGGAAAGGACCCGAACCACTGCGGGCTCTTCGTCCCCTTCCTAGGGAAAACCATGGAGGTTAGCAGGAGGCCGCCTACTTTGGGGGCCTTTTCTTTCGGGGTCTATACGGGCCTGGAGCCGGCTTATGTTAGGCGCCGTATGAGGGAAGACCCAGAGCAAGCTCTGTTAAACTGTTTGGGTCGGCATTTCGAGGCGGGCTGCGTAATGGCGACGTTGTTGGAGGAACGATTGCTGAAGGAGGGAAGAATGCGGGTTTCCGATGACACCACCTCGGGGTTGAAGGACCCACAGCTCAGAAAGGAGTGTGGTAAGTCCCTGGAGGAGCGTTACAGGGAGGCTTTGGATTATCAGCGGACCATGCAGAGCGATCTCGATGCTCGCGATGAAAAGATTAGGTGTTTGGAGGAGGAATTATCCAAGAGGGGCGAAGAAGCCATTGAGCATGCCAAGCGGCTAGCGAGTGCTGTTGCCGAAGCTGAGGAGTTGAAGGGGGAGAGGGCGAAGATGGCCGAGGATTTGGTCTCCGAAAGGGAGAAGGTTGGGCGGGTGGAGAAGGTTGTTGAGCAACAACGTGCCGATTTAGAGGGGCTGGCTACGAAGTTGATAGACGAGTTCCTCAGCAGCGTTGGGTTTAGGAGCGCGGCGCTCGTATGCGTGGAGGATTTTGTGCGTCATTTTGTGTATGGGGAAATGTCGAAGCTGGGGAGATTGTACCCTTTTGCTCCTGAGATGGTGGGGTTCGTTAGGGTCAAGGACGAGGAGGCGCAGCCAAAGGTTCTGACCGGGTACACGTGGGACAGGGTCGAAGATAGGCTACGGAACCCCAAGGGTGAACTGGTGTCGGGCCAGATAAGCCTAGTGAGGACGCCGCCAGTGGAAATTCCGTACTATTGGCGTCTCGTCGCTGCATGGCCGGATAACATTTGGGTGCGTTCTCTCCCCGAGGTCGATATTGGTGGTGGAACGGGGACCAGCGATGTGGCTTATCCCCTCATCCCTTCTGTGGAGGGGAACAATACGCGGGACCTCGGGGCGGTGATTGAAGAGGATGAATATGGCGAGTAAAAGAGGTAGTCTCTGACTTGCTCTGTTGACGCATATATGCATGCCCGTTCGATGCTTATTTAATCTGCTGTTTATGTTTATGCAGGCCTTAGGCGAGGAGTGAGGTGTCAGATCGGGGAGTTGCTGAAGGGCGTGTCAAAGTTTTAATTTATTTGCCTCGTTCTTCTTTTCTTTTATTCGTAGGACCCCCAAGATGTTGGGGAAAAACAGATTTGTTGTAACTTTTGTCAGGTAACTTGGTCGAGGTTACTGCTCGACCGCCCGAGTAACATTATGTTTTATGTATGTTCTTGTTTTAATGTGCTTGTTCGTAGTATTTTTATTGTGGTTCCTTAGAACCTTATTGTTTCAACACGATCGCGTGACCCTGTAGGGTAGGTCAATCTCGGGTGGATTTATTCCATTCAATTGTTAGGGAATTCCAACGGGATTACCTCGTACCCTTTATAGTTATTTAGCGTCACCTGTCGTTATTCATCGATATTTAATTGCCAGTTCGGCTCCCAGCCTTGTAGTGTTATCAATTTGGGAAGAAAAACAGTCTCATTACCTCGCGCAGTTTCTTCCCGCAACCTCTTCGGGCTTATAACATTCCTAGGCATCTTTGTTCGCCTGATAGCGCTTGTCCTCTGAACTGGCGTGCTTGCAGGAGTTCGGGGAGGAGTTTCTGCATTCCTTTGGGTGCCATCATTTTTTGTTTTTTCTCCTTTGAGATTTTGTTCGGGCATATTACTATGCTTGTCGGTTGTTTTGTAGAGCCAATAGAGATTTCCGCGAGAGTTGTTGTTCAGACATGCTGCCATGCCTTTTAATTGTCTCGCGGTGCCAGTAGATCATTCACATCCATTCCACAAGACTTGCGTTTGTAAAATGGCGGAATGTTTGTCCGGTTTGTGCGTGTTCGCTGCCCCGTCGGGCTTTCGCTTACGCTTTGTCGGGATCCTCGGAGAGATTTTTTCGTTACCCCACGGGTTTTCGTTATTGTATCTCTCCGAGGCAGGGTTATGCGCATTCGTTATCCCATGAGGATTTTCGTTCGCTTTTTGCATAACCGTCCCTTTAGTTTCGCGAGTCATGTGCATTCGTTGCTCTTTGCAGAGTTTTCGTTCGCACTTTTGTGACTCGTGCCTGTTTTGCGAGTCATGTGCATTCGTTGCTCTTTGCAGAGTTTTCGTTCGCACTTTTGTGACTCGTGCCTGTAATCTTTTTGAAAGATTGTCCTGTTGCTCCTTTCTTCAGGGCTTTTGACCTGAGGCTAGCGCGAGTTTTCCTTGCGGGGTACGTAGCGTGTACTCGTCCGGACTTTCCATGGCTAGTGCACGTTCGCTGTTACGGAAAAATTATTTCGGGCTGTTTTATGCTCTAAGGTCTTTGGTCCGAACTTAGTATGATAATTGTTAGCGGAAACCTTTGTTGCCCTTAGGCTTTCATTACTCTGTCATAAGAGGCGTTGTTTTATTGCTGAGGCGTTCGTTGCCACTTGGGCTTTCGTTCATCCTCTCTTAGTGCGATAATTTATTTTTGTTGAAACATTAGTTGCCTGTTCGCGCAGAAGCGCAACGCAAGTTTCGGTACGCTTGAGGGCGTACCTTTTAAAACCGCGTTTACACTTCATGAGTAAGGGTTGCAAGTGCACAACCCCTATCGAGTAGTATAATCGGGTATCGATCCACAGGGACGGGCAATTACTTGGTTAGAATCTACCAAACTCAATTAAAAACTAGAAGTGAGAAAGATTTGGTTTGGTATTTAATTTCCTAAAAAGGTCAATTCAAACAATTCAAACAATTCAGAAAGATGTAATAAAATGCTAGAAGAAATGTAAATTGTGTTTTGATTATGGATAAAAGGTGTTTCCAGGGTTTCAGACTTCATCTATGATCTGCCTCTAGTGGTACGGCCCGTACCAAGTAGGTACGGCTAGGCCGTACTTAACTTGGTAAGGCAAGGCCGTACCACTCTGGTAAGACCCGTACTGGTTTCCCAGAACAGAGCTTACCAGTTCGAGTTGATGCATTTCCTTGCTGGTACCTTGTGCTAAACTCTTTGGAAAGGTTCAATTGACCATACCTAAGGTTCCTAAGCCTCAACTGTCGTTTGTTGGATCAAGATCTAGGTTGGAATGCAATTGATTGCCTTTTAGGGATTTCTACACCTCAATTCTCATGTGTTGGTACAGATCTACCCTAGCTGGTTGATTGGAGATCTAAGGCACCCTCTAATCTGTCGATTAGAGGAGAATTCAACCTCTCGGCTTCAATTCGAACAAGTCTACCCTAAACAATTGATTTGGTTGAGAGATTGAGATGATCACATGACCTTGATAGGTTTGATCTAGACCTAGAGATTCATCATACACAATCACAGCAATCAAAGCAAGAGATGGCAAAGAAAATCACAATCAATCAATCAAAAGAGTTCATACAAGATACAAGTCAAAGAAAGTCAAAGCAAATCAAGAATCCATCTCTAAACCCTAGAAACTGAAATAACTACTCGCAGCACATGATCTGATCTAAAAATACAATAAAAGGGATAGAGAAAGCCATGGATCGAAGGGATCGAGAGGAGGAAGCTTGATCCGTCGAGTTTCGCCTCTTTCCTCTTCCTTCCTTCTTGCTCCTAGCTCCTTAGCTCTCTTTCTCTCTCTTACTGTGCTCTCAAATAGATCTGAAATGGAATGGATGTCGAAATTGGAGAGTTCCCCGCTGTAAATAGCCTCTGCCAAAATTTGAATCTGTCAGTCCGCCTTTAGGTACGGCCCGTACCAAATTGGTACGGCCAGGCCGTACCAGGCGTGATGAGCTGAAAAATGGCTAAGTCCGGTAAGACCCGTACCAAACTTGGTAAGGGCCGTACCAGATCATCCCAAATCGTCGTTTCTTCGTGTGTTTTGCTCCAAGCCTGCAGAAAACAAACAAACACTCAGCAGTACCAAATTCTAAAGATATATCGATGAAATGCACATGATTCTGGTGAATTAGGGCACGAATCTGGTACTAAAACAGGCATAAAATAGACTAAATATGCGAGGTATCAAATTCCCCCAAGCTGAACCTTTGCTTGTCCTCAAGCAAAAAGTTTCAAACTCGGGTAAAAGTGCTGGACAACTAAATCTAAATGCGGATACAAGTCTAAATGTGAAAACTTACATGATTGCTACAATAAAAGAACGCAAGAATCTTTTTGCTATGATTCGGACTTCCCTTGGTCAATTGTGATTCACCTCACAAATTGATTAATAAAACCTCAAACTCTAAATGTTTCAAGTCTTGCAAAGTTGATTACTCGAATTTATCGATTTATCATTCTTTCACTAAACTATGTCTTCGCTTGTAGAGATTTTCCCTTTTTGGCACCCCCAAGCTTGAATCAAGCTTAGGTCAGAAAGTTGCGGACTTCGTGTGTTGATATGTGCAAAAAATTTATTTTTTTCATTTCTAATTGGGAGACGAGCTCAAAGGCGCCCATTCAAGGCTTATTGCCAGTACTCTTATGTTCTCCATCTTTTCATCTTCTTTTTTTTCTTTCTTTTTTTTTTCTTTTCTTCTTTTTTTTCGCACATACCATGAATACACACATCCACTAGTGTTCATTCACACCAACGGATATCCCAACTTTTCTTTATTTGAAATCCCTATTTCCACATTTGAAAGGCACAATTCGGTTTCTAAATGCTATCTCGACATTCAAGTTTCCAATTTTACAAATCTCAAACCATTTGTTCGTAATCAGTTTTGTTTGGTCAATTATGAGGTTAGTTCTAATTTCCCAAGGTCATCCAACTCACAAACAAAAGTTTTCAAACAAGTCCCTAATCCTAGCAATCACACAAATTTATCACCTAAATGCAAAATTTTTGAAAAAGAAACATGTCTAAATGCAGATACAATTTTCTTCTATTCCACCCCCCCAAGCTTGAATGAAGCATTGTCCTCAATGCTTGAATCTACACAAGGCAAAAGTAAATAGAAGAAAATATGGAAACTTACTAGATGGTGAGCGAGGGATGAAGCGGGGGCGTCTCACTGGTTGGTGGGAGGTGGATCAGGTGGCACTGGTGGGAGCACCCACTTCTGAGGTACAAGGCCCATGCGATCACACTCTTGCATCAGAAGAATCCGCAAGATTCCCATCAAGTTCTTGATCGAGCGCCCGATCGCGCTTTTGTGCGCTTCCAATTTCTCCAAGAGTGTAGCAGTCCGATCGGGTTCAAGATCTGCACTTATGATCACAGGACGACATCTATCTGGGTCTAGAAGCTCATACCTGAGGTGTGCTGCTGGAGGCTTGAGCTCAGGAGTCAGCCGCTCTGTCTGGGTCTTGACGCGGTTCGCATCAGTTGCCGTGCGGGTCGCATCAGGTGAAATGGCATCGCATGCTGACCAATCCGACTTGCTTCCTTTTGTCTCCAGGTCATCAGACCACGGCATGCGGGTCGCATCAGGTGGCGTGCGGGTCGCGTCCACATGCTCTTCAGGTGGAGATGCGGGTCGACTTGGCTCGATGCGACCTGGGTCCACATGTTCTTCCGTGGGTGATGCGGGTCGTGTCTCAATGATGCGGGTCGCGTCAAGTGCGGTCTGGTCTGTTGGCTGGGCTGGTCCTTCGCATTCTGGCTGAGCTGGCAGCTTTCTAGGTTGAGATTGGCGTGAGATGATGATCTGACTCAACTGCTCCAACAGCTTGTTTTGAGCGGTCATCTGTGTGGACATGTTTTGCAACTGTTCCCACAGCATCTGGTTCACCTTCCCTTGCTCGTGTATGAATTCGATCTCAGCGGGATCAACGTACGGCTCGGGTGGGTCGGGTTGGAATACGCAATTGTTCGAGTCATCGAATGGTGCAGGGTCGTAGAAATTGCAATTGTTGTTGCTGATATAGCCATCCTGCTCCGGTTCCTCACTCCAATCAGCCAGTGGGCAATACTCATAAGAGTGTCTCCTGTCCCCACACATGGCACATGGCTGTGGTTTCTGGTTTCTGGCTGCCCTCATGCTCATTCTGATTGAATAACTCTCCATGGCCTCCTCTAGCTCGGCAGCTCTAGCATATA
This sequence comes from Carex myosuroides, assembly GCA_028015225.1. Taxonomy (NCBI): domain Eukaryota; kingdom Viridiplantae; phylum Streptophyta; class Magnoliopsida; order Poales; family Cyperaceae; genus Carex; species Carex myosuroides. The sequence continues at coordinate 2,944,853 of CM051477.1, forward strand.
GAGCTGCGATCATGGCCTCCTCTAGCTCGGCAGCTCTAGCATATAGAGCTGTGATCTGATCAGCTTTGGATCGGCCGCCTCCTCCAGCTTGAAAATTGTCGCGGCCAAACCAATGTTGGTCTGTCGTCATGTTGTACATGAGATCCATGGTGTCTTGAGCTCCTCAGATAGTAATCGCCATAGTGTTCCTGAAAAAGAGAAAATAAATAAATAAAAGAAACGAAACAAAATAAAAGAAAATAAAGGATACAAGATAAAGTCTAGATTAACTAAGTAAGGTAAAATCTAACTAGGCAATTGGTTACCGTCCCCGGCAACGGCGCCAAAAACTTGTTCGCGCAGAAGCGCAACGCAAGTTTCGGTACGCTTGAGGGCGTACCTTTTAAAACCGCGTTTACACTTCACGAGTAAGGGTTGCAAGTGCACAACCCCTATCGAGTAGTATAATCGGGTATCGATCCACAGGGACGGGCAATTACTTGGTTAGAATCTACCAAACTCAATTAAAAACTAGAAGTGAGAAAGATTTGGTTTGGTATTTAATTTCCTAAAAAGGTCAATTCAAACAATTCAAACAATTCAGAAAGATGTAATAAAATGCTAGAAGAAATGTAAATTGTGTTTTGATTATGGATAAAAGGCGTTTCCAGGGTTTCAGACTTCATCTATGATCTGCCTCTAGTGGTACGGCCCGTACCAAGTAGGTACGGCTAGGCCGTACTTAACTTGGTAAGGCAAGGCCGTACCACTCTGGTAAGACCCGTACTGGTTTCCCAGAACAGAGCTTACCAGTTCGAGTTGATGCATTTCCTTGCTGGTACCTTGTGCTAAACTCTTTGGAAAGGTTCAATTGACCATACCTAAGGTTCCTAAGCCTCAACTGTCGTTTGTTGGATCAAGATCTAGGTTGGAATGCAATTGATTGCCTTTTAGGGATTTCTACACCTCAATTCTCATGTGTTGGTACAGATCTACCCTAGCTGGTTGATTGGAGACCTAAGGCACCCTCTAATCTGTCGATTAGAGGAGAATTCAACCTCTCGGCTTCAATTCGAACAAGTCTACCCTAAACAATTGATTTGGTTGAGAGATTGAGATGATCACATGACCTTGATAGGTTTGATCTAGACCTAGAGGTTCATCATACACAATCACAGCAATCAAAATAAGAGATGGCAAAGAAAATCACAATCAATCAATCAAAAGAGTTCATACAAGATACAAGTCAAAGAAAGTCAAAGCAAATCAAGAATCCATCTCTAAACCCTAGAAACTGAAATAACTACTCGCAGCACATGATCTGATCTAAAAATACAATAAAAGGGATAGAGAAAGCCATGGATCGAAGGGATCGAGAGGAGGAAGCTTGATCCGTCGAGTTTCGCCTCTTTCCTCTTCCTTCCTTCTTGCTCCTAGCTCCTTAGCTCTCTTTCTCTCTCTTACTGTGCTCTCAAATAGATCTGAAATGGAATGGATGTCGAAATTGGAGAGTTCCCCGCTTTAAATAGCCTCTGCCAAAATTTGAATCTGTCAGGCCGCCTTTAGGTACGGCCCGTACCAAATTGGTACGGCCAGGCCGTACCAGGCGTGATGAGCAGAAAAATGGCTAAGTCCGGTAAGACCCGTACCAAACTTGGTAAGGGCCGTACCAGATCATCCCAAATCGTCGTTTCTTCGTGTGTTTTGCTCCAAGCCTGCAGAAAACAAACAAACACTCAGCAGTACCAAATTCTAAAGATATATCGATGAAATGCACATGATTCTGGTGAATTAGGGCACGAATCTGGTACTAAAACAGGCCTAAAATAGACTAAATATGCGAGGTATCATTGCCCGTGGGCTTTTGTTTGTCCTCGTTATGATCAGTTGTAGGGAGGTCCCGACGGAAATTGCGTGACGTCGGGTCCCAAATTTGTTAGTCAACATCACAAACACTGGGCCGTGCTTATAATATCGCACAGACGCCCTCAACTATACACGGTCGTTCCCGTGTTGGTGGTCCAAAAGTACAAGGTATCGGGCCGTGCTTATAATATCGCACAGGCGCCCCTGACCTTACTTGGGCATTCCCATGTTGGTCCCAAAAAAAAAGTACAAAAGGTAATGATTACATCTTTACAAGCGGTCTGTCCGCTGCTATGCCTGTTCTGCTACCCCCTTTTTGTTTTAAACATAAAATTTCCGGAGATGGACGACGTTCCAGGGTCTGGCGAGCGTTCGTCCGTCGGGGCCTTCGAGTTCATAGGATCCTTTACCACAGGCGCGAATTACCCGGAAGGGGCCTTCCCAATTGGGCTGAAGTTTACCAACATGATGTCCGGCAGCTTCGACCTTTTTGAGCACTAGTTCACCCGGTTCGAATACCCGGGGGGACACGCGTTTATCAAAGGCGCGTTTGATCCTTCTCTGGTATTCTGTGGTTCGGACGCGAGCCTTGTCTCGGAGTTCTTGTGCCAGCTCGAGTTCCGTAGCTCGTGCTTCTGGGTTGCTTTCCGTAGAGTAGGCCGTCATCCTGAGGGAGGGTGTAACGAGTTCGAGAGGTGTGACGGCCTCCATGCCATACACAAGGGAGTACGGTGTCTGTTGCGTGGCTTCATGGGGGGTGGTTCTGTATGCCCAAAGTATTTCATCCAGTTTGCTGGGCCAATTCTTCCTATTGGAGGCCACCTTCTTTCTTAATCCATCCAGAATAGTTCTGTTGGTGACTTCGGCCAGACCATTGCTAGCAGGGTGGCTAACCGAAGTAAAGTTGCTGAGGATACCTAGCCTCTCTAGGAAAGACATGGTGACGTCTGCATTAAACTGCGTGCCGTTGTCAGAGATCAGTGCGTGCAGTATGCCGAAACGGCATACGATGTTCCTCCATATGAAATTTTTGGCGGCTTCTGCCGTGATGTGGGCTAGTGCTTTGGCTTCGACCCACTTTGTGAAGTATTCCACGGCCACTATGATCCATTTTTGTTGCTGGGCGGCCATGGGAAAAGGACCTAGGATGTCGATCCCCCAGAGGTTGAAGGGCCAAGCTCCCGAGATTGTGATCATGTCGTAACCTGGGACGTTGGATAATCGGCAATGGTATTGGCACCTTTCGCACTTTCGCGCCATATTCGCCGCGTCTTGCTGCATTGTGGGCCAGTAATATCCTGCGCGCAGGACCCTCTTGGCCAAAGTTTTTGCTCCTTGATGGCTACCACAGATTCCCTCGTGGACTTCCTCCAACATTGCCTGAGCATCATTTTCTCCGATGCACTTAAGCCATGGCCGGGCGTATCCCCTTTTGTATAACTGATGGTTGTAGATAGAGTATAAAGGGGCGATCTTCTTCAGTCTCCGGGACGCCAGTGGGTCCTCGGGTAAGGTCCCCGAAGTGAGGTAGGTCCGCATGGGGGCGTACCAGGTGTCTTCGGACTCATTGACGACACAGGCTTCTTTCGCGCCGTCTGAAATACTCGACTCGGGAATGTCCATTACTATAACGGGGCGGTCCTTGTCGAGGTTTCCCGCTGCCCCCAGTTTAGAGAGGGCATCAGCTTGGCAGTTCTGGTTTCTGGACACATGTTCTATCACCACCTTATCAAACTGTCCCTTCAAAGAATGGAACTGCTCTCGGTATTGTCGCAATCGGTCATCATGTACACGGCACTCTTCGTTAATTTGCCTAACCGCAAGTTCGGAATCACTATGAAGGTGGACTTGTCGGGCTCCCAGTCCCGCGGCTAACTTCAGGCCTGCTATCATGGCCTTGTACTCGGCAGTGTTATTAGTTACAGGAAACAGGAAGTGGAGTGCGTAATTGAGCGTTTCCCCTTGTGGGCCCGTGAGCGCTATTCCTGCTCCTGCTCCCTGACCGGAGGAGGCTCCGTCGACATAGAGAGTCCACTTGCCGTCTAGTTCATCCGGGGCCCCTGAGTATTCCGCGATAAAATCCGCGAATACCTGTGATTTAATGGCATTCTGGGGGTAGAACGTGACATCGAATTCCGTTAGTTCGAGCGCCCAAGCTAACACGCGACCCGAGGAATCAAAGTTCGCGAAGGCCTTTCTCAGAGGCACTCCGGTATACACTTTGATTGGGTGAGATTGGAAGTATGGTCTCAGTTTTCTTGCCGCGATGATAAGGGCATAAGCTGCCTTCTCCAACTGTGTGTACCGAGTCTCGGCGTCCCGGAGCACATGGGATACGAAATATATGGGTTGTTGCTCGCGTCCTTCTTCCCGTACTAACGCGGCACTGACCGCATGGTTGGTGGTGGCTAGGTACACAACTAAGGTGTCTCCTTCTATGGGTCTGCTGAGGCAGGGCGGACTGGCTAAGTACCCTTTCACTTTGTCGAAAGCCATCGCACATTCCTCTGTCCATTCAAATCTGGCTGACTTACGCATTGCCTTGAAGAAGGGGAAGCAGACATCGCCAGACCGGGCGATGAACCGGTTTAACGCTGCCAGCCGGCCTGTAAGCGACTGGAGTTCCTTGAGGTTTCGGGGGGGTTTCATGTCTAGGATGGCCTGTGATTTGGATGGGTGTATTTCTATGCCTCTCATGAACACCATAAATCCGAGGAATTTCCCTCCCGTTAGGCCAAAGAAACTCTTCTTGGGGTTGAGTTTCATGTTCGCCTGATTGAGCGTTACGAAGGTCTCGCGCAGGTCTCGAACGTGGTCCAGGTCGGACATACTCTTGACTAGGAGGTCATCTACATAGGCTTCTACATTCCGACCTATTTGCTCGTGGAACACCTTGTTTACCATTCTTTGGAATGTAGCCCCTGCATTCTTCAGGCCGAAGGGCATCACGCGGTAATAGTATAACCCGGAGTGGGTTGTGAAGGCAGTTTTATCCTCGTCTTCAGGGCACATCCGTATCTGATTGTACCCCGAGAACGCATCCATAAAGCTTAAGAATGCGTGTCCGGAGGTAGAGTCTACTAGTTGGTCGATCTTAGGTAAAGGAAAGGGGTCCATAGGGCATGCCTTGTTCAGGCGGTGTAATCAATACACATCCGCCACTCTCCATTTGCCTTTCGGACAAGCACAGGATTTGCCAGCCATTCCGGACAAGTCACGTTTCTAATGAAACCAGCTCCCAGCAACTTGGTGACTTCGGCCTTCACCGCTGAGCGCCTCTCGGCTCCCATGTTCCTTCTTTTCTGTACTACGGGTTTCGCTCCCGGTTTGATGTGCAACCGGTGCTCGGCTATAGATCCCGGGATCCTAGGCATGTCTGCGGCAGTCCACGCGAACACTGCCAGGCTTTCCCGGAGGAAATCAATCAGCTTCTTCCTTGCGCTTACTTGCACGCCTTGCCGATGTTCAGAAATTTACCGTCCCCAAGGTCGACCTGGTCAACCTCATCGGCCGGCTCAAGGGATGTATTCAACTCTTCTTTGTCTATGGGATCCAAGACCAGGGGTGTGTGCGGGGGTAAGAATTCTCTGCTGGATTGCAAGCATGGGCTAGCGAGACCTGATCTCGCTTTTGCTTTCGCGTCCACTTGGTCGACCGCCCCTCCTTGTCCTCCGAGGGAAATTTGGTAGCACTCCCGGGCCACCTGTTGCTGCCCGCATTCCTCCCCCATGCCGTGGCTGGTAGGAAATTTGATCTTCAAGTGGGGGGAAGATACTATGGCTCCGATTTTGTTCAAAGTGTTCCTACCGATGATTGCGTTGTAGGCGGAAGGGGCATCTACGACGAGGAAGTCCACCATAACTTCAGTGGTGCGGGGCAAATATCTGAACGCTACTTTCAATTGGGCAACTCCTTTTGGCCGGAGGGAATCGCCAGTGAAACCCACTAGCGGTGTTACTTTTCTCTGTGGCTCGCCCAGCTGCCTTCCCATCTTCTCGAAAGCCGAGAGGTATAGGATATCGGCCGAGCTCCCCGTATCCACGAGGATTCGCTTGACTCCAAACTCCTCTATTTTGAGTCTCAGTACTATGGGGTCATCGTGAGGCCACGTCACGGCGCCAAAGTCTTTTTTGGAAAAGCATATGGCTTCATCCATTCGGGGTCTCTTTCTTTCAAGGGGCCTCTCGATATTTAGTATGGTGGGGTACGGCCTGATGGTGCTTCGATTATGTTTTTCGGGAGCCGCCACCCTGTGTCCTCCGCTAATCACATTGATTTCTATACTCGGTCGCCTGCCTGATGTCCCTGGTCCTTTTTCCTTGCCCTCTTCGGGCTTGGGCCCCAAATGTTCACGCTCTTTATAATCGTCCCAATAGGAAGCTTTCTTTTTGTCCTGGACCTCCCCATTGTATTCTTTCGCAAACTTTTGGAAGAATTCTGGCACTATATATTCGATCAACTTTCCTTCCCTGGCCATCCTCTCCAACACGTCTTTCAGCTGGAGGCATTCCCCCGTGGAGTGTCCGTTGAAGCGGTGGAACAAACATCTCGCTGTCCCATCTTTTTTCTCGAAAATACGCTTGCGTAGCGGCCTTGGAACATCAGGCATGTCTTTTATCACTAAGTACATTTCGCTCCTCTTCTTGATAAAAGGTGCATACCGCACATAGTGGGGTCGGTAGCCCTCTCTGTCGTCTTCGCACCGTTCTTCTTGGGTGTCTCTCTTTCGTGGTTCTCGTCTTCGGGACGGGCCGCTATCGGGCTGCCGGCCACGCTGCTGCGGTTTCGGGGATCTGGACCGCTGCCTGTCGGACTGGGCGGCATCCTCCTCGGCCCGGATGTATCCTTCAGCAAAAGTCAGGAACTCTGGTAAACTCTTGAACTCTCTTTTTCGGGCATCGTACCGGAGGGTGCCCGGTCCTCCTTGCCAAAGCCCATTCAGTATGGCCGCCAGGGCGATGTCCTCGCTGTAGTTTCGGACCTCCCTAGAGGCCTTCACGAATCTATTTACGAAGGTCCGAGTCGCCTCTTGGTGTCCCTGAACATACTTCAAAAGGGAGTCACATGTTGCTCGTGGGGGCCGGAGCATGTCGTAGCGGGTCAGGAAAGCTTTCGCTAGTTGGTCAAAGGTTTTTATCGATCCTTGCCTTAACCTCATGTACCATTCCCAGGCCTCCCCGGTCAGACAAGTGGTGAAAATGCGACACGCGACAGCGTCCGATGCTCCATGCAGTCGGAGCCTTTCGTAGAACCCATATACAAAGTTCTGAGGGTCCTGGATGTCTCCGCTACCTTGAAAACAGGGAAGGCCAGTGGGGTATTTGAAGTCACCCATGGGGGCCTTGTAAAGTTCCGGGGCTAGTGGTCCTTCCAAAATATTCGTCGACCCGAAACGAGTCCCTGCTCTCCTCTTCTCCCTCTTGGCTATCTCTTTCTCCACCCCTTTCTTGATCATTGTGTTTATCATTGTCATATTTACTCCTGCGGCCTCTGGCGGGGTGGGTGGTCTCCGTCGCCTTTTAGGGGGTGTTCGGCGACGCTCTTCTCGCGAGTGACGAGACTGATCATCTTTTCTCGAGTGGTGGGACTGATCGTCTTTCTTCGAGTGACGAGACCGCTCCTCAGTTTGTTTGGTGGGGCCTTCTCGGGTCCGCTCTGTTCTCGCCCGACCGGCGCTCCTTCTCGAGCTGGCCGCCGCGGATGAGCCTTCGCTCTCTTCCCGTTCGGCCCCAAAGGATAGCCTCCGTCTCGGTCCACCGGTCTGCCTCATTTCCCCCTCGCCTACAAGGGTCTCGAGTTCGGGGTCCGGATTGTCAAAGTCACCGTCTGTGTTATGTAAACTGGGCTCTGGGTTGTTCGATCCAGGTCCGGCTTGGATTAATTGTGCTACGGGCGGTGGGGGATGAATCGTTCGTACCCCGGGAGCCGGGGTGGGGGTTTGGGGATAGTATGGTAGGTTGGGGTCGGCCTGTGGAGGGTAGTGCGCTAAAAGGGGGGTTTGATACTGTGGGTATGGAGAGGCATATTGTGGGTATGGGGGGTAGTTGTACGGAGGTGGGTACACATACGGTGGGACATACGGAGAGTGGTATTGGGTGTGAATCATCTGGTTTTGTGTGTTTTGGGGGGTCGACCTGATCGGCCCGGTGGCCTGGGCGGTTACTATAGTCGAGTCGATCGGCCTTACAATTGGTGTGGGAACTCCGAGGGACTCCAGGTTTATCCCGGATGGGTTAACCGGTACCCCTTCGGGTGGCATGCCCAGGGAGGGGTTCGGCGGGATGACCGGGTTGGGAGTCTTCTGACCCAGTTTGCCGAGGGGGTTTTTGCTCGTTGTCCCCCCAGTCGGGTCATCTCGGGGGGTTTTCTTCGAGGGCTCTTTGGATCGAACGCCTGAGGTTAGGTCGGTCGGGGACTTCACGTTCTCAGTTCGTCGGTTGGATTGTTCCGTCCGCCGAGCTATCTCCTCGGGGGCGATCTTGCCCGTGTCGATTTGTTTGTTCGCGGAAGTCATCTTGCTCAGCTGAGGCTGGGGGCCCCACGGTGGTTGATACGTCCCTTCCCGAAGGGGCCGGGCCGTACTTGGACTAGGTCCGGTGAGGTGTAGGCACGCCCTGTTCCTGGGAAGCAGGCCGTGCTGAGATTATTTGTGTTGTGCGCGGCCCGTCTCGCTTCGAGCGAAGCGGGTCGGAAAGGCGGGCACGCGGGGAGTCGGAGGGGTATTAACGCTCTAACCCTTTTTGATACCTCTCCCGACTCAGAATGTGATAAATGCGGTCCCCTTTTCTGGGGGTTTCTTTGCCTTATATAGGGGGTGGCCCACTGTAGCGGGGTCTTGTCAGCATTAATGACAAAGACTCGCATACTGTTGAGGGTGTCCGCCTTTTAGGCTATAAAGTTCGCGTAGTCAGTCTCAAGCCGAACAGCGAGGTCGCGTGTCAACCTTCCTGGGCTGTTCGGCATGCTAGGCTTTGAGCCTTGTTTTGTTTTAGTTCTAGGCGGGCCCTTAGGAGGGCTCCGAGTCCCGGTTTGTGCTTCACCTCAGGCTGGCCCCAGGAGAGGGTCCGAATCCTGAGTAATTTCTGGCCTCGGGTTGGCCCTTGGAGGGGGTCCGAATCCCGAGTAATTTTCTGACTTCGGGTTGGCCCCGGGAGGGGGTCTGAATCCCGAGTAATTTCTGACTTCGGTTGGCCCCGGGAGGGGGTCCGAATCCCGAGTAATTTTCTGACTTCGGGTTGGCCCCGGGAGGGGGTCCGAATCCCAAGTAATTTTTGGGCTGCGGTCTGTTTTTGGCCTGTTTGCTGTGAACTTTGATCCAGAGGTGTTTAGTTGGGCCAGGCCTGGGCTTTTCAAGGGCCATTCGTATATGGGCCTATCAGTACGGCCCTTACCAAGTTGGTACGGCTAGACCGTACTCTACTTGGTAAGGCAAGGCCGCACCACTCTGGTAAGACCCGTACTGGCTTGCCAGAACAGAGCTTACCAGTTCGAGTTGATGTATTTCTTGCTGGTACCTTGTGCTAAACTCTTTAGAAAGGTTCAATTGACCACACCTAAGGTTCCTAAGCCTCAACTCTCGTGTATTGGATCAAGATCTAGGTTGGAATGCAATTGATTGCCTTTTAGGGATTTCTACACCTCAATTTTCATATGTTGGTACAGATCTACCCTAGCTGGTTGATTGGAGACCTAAGGTACTCTCTGATCTGTCGATTAGAGGAGAATTCAACCTCTCGGCTTCAATTCGAACAAGTATACCCTAAGCAATTGATTTGGTTGAGAGATTGAGATGATCACATGACCTTGATAGGTTTGATCTAGACCTAGAGGTTCACCATACACAATCACAGCAAGCAAAGCAAGAGATAGCAAAGAAATCACAATCAATCAATCAAAAGAGTTCATACAAGATACAAGTCAAAGAAAGTCAAAGCAAATCAAGAATCCATCTCTAAACCCTAGAAACTGAAATAACTACTCGCAGCACATGATCTGATCTAAAAATACAATAAAAGGGATAGAGAAAGCCATGGATCGAAGGGATCGAGAGGAGGAAGCTTGATCCGTCGAGTTTCGCCTCTTTCCTCTTCCTTCCTTCTTGCTCCTAGCTCCTTAGCTCTCTTTCTCTCTCTTACTGTGCTCTCAAATAGATCTGAAATGGAATGGATGTCGAAATTGGAGAGTTCCCCGCTTTAAATAGCCTCTGCCAAAATTTGAATCTGTCAGTCCGCCTTTAGGTACGGCCCGTACCAAATTGGTACGGCCAGGCCGTACCAGGCGTGATGAGCTGAAAAATGGCTAAGTCCGGTAAGACCCGTACCAAACTTGGTAAGGGCCGTACCAGATCATCCCAAATCGTCGTTTCTTCGTGTGTTTTGCTCCAAGCCTGCAGAAAACAAACAAACACTCAGCAGTACCAAATTCTAAAGATATATCGATGAAATGCACATGATTCTGGTGAATTAGGGCACGAATCTGGTACTAAAACAGGCCTAAAATAGACTAAATATGCGAGGTATCACATGCCCTTGGAGATTGCTTCAATCTATAAATTGACTTCTTCAATTTACAAGCTAGATCACAATTTTGGTTTTTTTCATAACCGGGTGGTAATGACATATATACTTCTTCTTCAAGTGTTCCTTGAAGAAATGCATTTTTTACGTCCATTTGGTACAATTTCCAATTTTGGTTAACCGCAATAGAAAATAATATTCTTACGGTATTCATTTTTGCTACCGGGGCAAATGTTTCATAATAGTCTATACCGTAAGTTTGAGTGTATCCTTTGGCAACTAGACGTGCCTTATACCGTTCTATGGTGTCATCACTATTGTACTTAATTTTATACACCCATTTACAACCTACTAGTTTTTTATTTTTTGGTAATTGAATTATTTCCCAAGTGCCATTTTTTTCAAGAGCACTCAATTCTTCTTTCATGGCATTGTTCCACTTGGAACTTTTCATGGCATCTTCATAATTGTTTGGTTCTTGTTCTTTTTCAATTGAGGTCAAGAAAGCCCTATGATTGGAAGAGACATTGTCATATGTAATAAAATCTTGTATAGGATATTGTACCTTGTAGGTGACAAAATTCCTAAGCCGTGTTGAAGGTTGTGTTGTTCGAATCGACCTTCTCAGTGGTGTCTCTTCTATGTCATGATGTTCTTCATTTGAGGAATTTTCTTCTATTTCTTCCTCATTCTCAATTTCACTTTCATTTTCATTTTCATTCTCAAGTGGTGTTGGTCTAGCATTTTCTATTGCAACCGGTGGTAATATAATTTCCTTGGAGGGTTCTCTCAAAAAATTCTCATAATTAATTTCTTTGTAATATGACTCTTTTTCTAAAAATGTTACATCCCTAGAAATATATAATTTTTTATTTTTAGGGTCATAACATTTATATCCTTTTTTTTGTGATGAATATCCCAAAAAAATAGCCTTAATTGAGGTATAATCCAACTTGTCTTGTTTATTATTTTTATGTACATAACATACACAACCGAAAATTTTCAAATGCTCAATGTTGAGTTTTCTTTGGTAAAGGATTTCTAACGGGCTTTTGAAATCTAAATTAACACTTGGCAATCTATTTATTAAATATGTAGCGGCATCCGACCAATAAAATTTTGGAACATTGTTTTGAAATAAAAGTACTCGAGTCATTTCGAGTAAATGCCTATTTTTTCTTTCGGATACACCATTTTGTTGAGGTGTATAGACGCATGTTGTTTGATGTAAAATTCATTTTCCTTTAAAAAAGTTTGAGAAATTTTGGTTTACAAATTCCGTTCCATTATCGGATCTAAATATTTTGATTTTAACTTTGTATTGATTTTCTATAAAATTGTAAAAATCTAGAAATTGTGAAAAAACTTTGCTTTTATCTTTTAATAAATATAACCAAGTTGTTCTAGAAAAATCATCGATAAATATGACAAAATATTTGTATCCATTAAAAGAGGTAATTGGGGCGGGTCCCCATACATCCGAGTGAACCAAATCAAATGGTTTCTCGCTTTTACAACTTGATAATTTAAATGGTAACCTAGTATGTTTTCCTAGCTTACAAATTCCACAACTACTATTATCTAATTTTGAGAAATTAAAAAGACTTTTTAAAATCTTGTCGGATGGATGCCCAATTCTTCTATGCCATAGTGTACTCAATTCTTCATTTTTGGTAGTGTTGAAATTGAATTTTTCTTCATTCAAAAAATAAAGCCCATTTTCTAGAAATCCTTCACCAATCATAATCTTGGTTATCCGATCCTGAAAAATCACATTGTTTGATAAAAATATGAGTTCACAATTTAACTCATTTGTGATTTTGCTAATGGATAATAGATTTGATGAACAATCCTTTAAATACAAGACGTTTTGAATTAATTTTGAGAATATAGTTATTGAGCCCTCTCCAAGGATTTCCATTTTATCACCATTTGCAACCGTAACAAATTTTTTGGTTTTATAATCTTTGAAATTGTTCAATAAATTTCTATTTCCAGTCATATGATCTGTTGCGCCTGAATCCAATATCCGTCTAAAATTATTTGAAAATGATAAATTTGTAACACAGATCATACCAGAGTTCTTCTGTTTTTCTTGTTTCTGGTTGAGCAACACCGTAAGCTGCTCAAGCAGCTGCCGCATGGGATCCTGAGAGGAAGACGAGGCGCCTCTTTCAACTAAAGGATCGGATGGTCCAGGTTCAACCCGCCCTTCTGCTAAAAACCCCGATCCCTTTCTATCGCCTTCGCCTCTGTCTCGTTCCCAGCTGACTTTCTCCCCCTTTCGATCGCCAGTTCCCGGTTTCTTGTGCCACTTGGGTCGGAGGTGTGGGTGAAGGAACCAGCACTAATCCTTGCGATACCCTTCTCGTTTGCAGTGCTCGCATTTGGTTCCGGTTTGGTCTCCTCTCGCCTCCGACCGATAGTTAGGGTTCGGCCTCGCCATTGCTGTGAAGGCTTTGGTCTCGGTATTTTCGGTGGGTTGCGATGCCATCACGGCTCTTCTTGTTTCTTCTCTGTCAATCGTGGCCGCCACCTCATCTGAGGATGGTAGCTCGGCCAGTAGCAGTATCTGTGACCGTACAGCCTCGTAGCTGGAATCAAGGCTTGCTAGAAATTGAAAGATGGCATCTTGCTCTTCTCATTTTTGGATTTCAGTAAGATCAATGGTGGGAGGCCGATAAACCCTAAGTTCATCTCTTTTCTTTTGAAGGTAACCATACAATTCCATTGATGATTGACCTTGTTGTTGTTTGGCTTGTTGATAGTCTCTTTGAATTTGGTAAATGTGAGAGTATTTTTTTCGGTGGCCATATAATTGTTCTGCTCTTTCCCAAATTTCTAAAGCACTATCTTTGTAAGAGAGTAAATCGGATACCTTTGGCTCCATGGTTGCGAGGAGCCAAGTGATGACAGTGTGGTCGCTTGTTCGCCATTTGGCTAGTTCCTTTTTCTCGGCCTCAGTTGCTACTGGTTCGGATAATTTTGGGATTTTATACTCTTTGTCGATGTGATTGTTTTTTTCTCGGCCGCTTAAGGCAAATTTGACTTGCCTTGCCCATATATGGTAATTCTTACCATTGAGCATCACCCCTGTGAGTTTTTCGTGATTTTGCGCCATCTCGGTTTTTCTGGCTTTTTTCTGGCAGTGAGTAGTTTTACTGGTAAATGGATTTGGGGCTTTCTTTGCAGTTACTGGTACTGCTGTCTTTTGTTTGTTGGCACTTCTGGTGTGCTTGAATTATTGGTTCTTGCAGTTGCTGGTACTGCTAGTTTTCTTGTTTTGAGTCAGGAATTCATTCCCGCTCTGATACCATGATATTTTTGTGATATGAAATAGCGGAATAATGATGTTGGAAAACAGAATTCTTATTCTCCAAAGTTGTTGTACAGTGAGCTATATATAAGAAATAAAGAGGAAAAATAGTTGTTGGAAAAATAAACGGTAACTTGCCATATTAAGAAATAAAGGTTGAGTAACTTTATAACCAAATTTAGTTGCTCCCTTTATTTCTTATTTAGCCTATGATGAACAAAGCCCGTTAAGGGTTCTGAGGCTAGTTTGTCCCTAATCCTACTTATTTTCTACACATCTCATGTTCAAATTAAGCTTCCACCAACAAAATCCTAAGACAAAAGTGAACTAATAAAAAAATAATAGCATTTCTAAACCTTAAAAATAATGATATTTTGCAGCTAAAGCCACCTTAAATTAAAACTGACTTTCATCAATGACACCACATTATGTAATAATATAATAACAATATTACAGAGACGACATGCTACAAGCACCTACAAGCAAACACATCCCAACCCCACAAGAATTAGTCAAAACTGAATCTAACGGATTCTGCATGTTTCTGAAAATTAATCAGAACAACAAATAGTAGAACAACGCCAGACTGAAAAAATAAATGGAGAATAGAAGCTTGGATCAGTTTCTGAAAACTTGCACCATCTATTGAAACAGCATATATAGCACTAACGCACGTTTCGCTATTAGACGTCATACTTCCTAGGTTGATACCATTGCGCCAACGTTCTGCACAAAGAACTAAGAAATGATTTTGTAGGAGGGCCCATCCTTTTGCCGTAAAGATGCTTCCCTCCAAGGTCAGTATAGTTTGAACCACTCGCCTTTAGTCTTTCGATCTGCCAAATAAGCCCAAAATATCTGTTTATGTCAAGACTTGAACATGCCTCTTTATGCTCTATTTGTAGAATTCAATTAAGCAAACAAATTATAGAAAAATAAAAAGGGGAAATATTAGTGGGTGGCGAATGGATGGTTCGGTTTGGATTAAGATTTCAGGCATCAGATAAATCATAGTAGAGACTTAGGTTATCACTTAATAAAAAGTGATTGAATGGTTCATTTTATTCTTGTCAAATCAGTTGAGCAGGTTGGGGTGTCATGTCAAACATGTTTGTTTAGGTTTTTGATATCTAGTCAGGAATGTGTCAGCTAGTATTCCAAGTCTGCTCTGGGCCACCTCAGGTTCAGTAAAGTTGAATTGCAGTGCATGTTGATCGGGTCAAATCAGAATTGGGTTTAACATGGGTTGGGCAGGTATGAAGGTCAGATTTTGCCACATCTAGAAGTAGTGGGATGGTACTGTACCTGACCAGGAGCAATAGTAGATAAAATGTAAATAGATTTTTGCTAACAGGTACATAAAGGAACTGACTCAATATACCTTTCTTATTTTTCCATCCTTCAAATGGTACCGTGTGCCAGACCAATTTATACACTGTGAAAAGTGGGAACGAAATGCAGAAACCGGGTATAGGAAATTGTCGACTAACAAAGCAAGGAACACCTACAAGCAATGTTTCAACTCAAGGTCACATCCTGAATAAATTGTAAACAGTAATGATGCATGAAAAAAAAAAAATAATGCCAATTCTCGGACCCATAAAGAAGGTAAACCGACTAAAATAAATTGAAATATAAAATAAATCAGTATAAATAATTAGAAATAAAGGCTCTGACTAGTAAGCCCACTCATTAGTAAATCTTTAGTTCTAGGGTTAATTCAAATTAGCACTAAAAAAATGTTTGGAAAGGGAAAGTAAGAAAATGCTTACGAGTCCCCAATTAAATGACTCGAGGGAGAGCTGTGGCCCTTCTGGAGATAACAAATTGCATAGTTGAACTTCCACTTTTGTCAAGTTCCACATTGATATGAGCTCCACAAGTGTGCAAATTAACAAACAGCTAGCCAGCAATGGACCTGATCGCCAATTAATGCAACAATAAATACTTTTCTAGAAGAAGTCAAATTACCTAAGATCTAGGTCTAACCATTCAATGATATTGTACAGACCACAGGATGAGGCAGCAGCTTCCTTTAGTGAACTTTCACTAGTGGATGGTGCTCGAAGGGCAACTGCAATATGTACTGCTGCCATTAAATAAGGCAAACAGAATCCCCAGGAGAGGTAGCAGTGTGATGTGAACAGTGCACGGTTCATCCACCAATTGACTTTTGACACATATGATTCAAGAACAAATGTCTGCTTCATTAAGTAATTCCAGTATCTGTATCAAGACATTGAACAGAGATGAAAATAAAAATAAGGGAAATGTGTATGGAGACTACTTTGAGCAATCTCTGTGGAAGATGAAATACTGGCATACCGTGAGAAACTTAGATCACTAGCAAGAGGGTGCGGGAAGACTGCAACGGATGGAGAACTGATAAGCCTTTTATGTTGCCCTAAGAAAATAATTATAATATCTCAAGAGATCAGAGCTACTTAAGTATATATTGATTACCAAAATAAATAGTAAGCGCAAAGGAACATATTCCAAAGAACAATCTGGGACCAAATATTTTCAAGCAGCAGTACAGGAAACAAGTTTCATAAATCATTCCCAGTATCTGAAGGTACTAACAAAGAAACACAAAAATAGTACTTGTCTCGTATAAAATTAGAAATTAAATTTTTGGGTTATAATGACGAAATGTTTAGCAGAAAAAGATGACAGAATAGCCCCCAATATTAATAAAGTATTCATGAACATACCAGCTATAGCTGCTAAGGTCATGTCATCCGAGTAACCACCATCTCTTAATCCACTCATGATACCATACAGATCCTTTCTAAAATCATCAGCATGCATCTACATAAAAAACTAGTGTTAGAAAATAATTAGTACAAAAGAACCAGGGAAATTAGATTATTATGATAATAGAGTATGAACTTAAACATTCTAAGAGATAAGAGATATACCATCATGCAACCACCCCATAAAAAGAATGTCTTTCCTCCAGTTGCAAATCCCATCGAACAAGGCTGTAGTCACAACAGATTACAGATAAAATAATAAATATTTAGATATGGTTGTGCTGTTTAATAAGCAAGCATCAACATCTCGAAAAAAGATAGGATATTTTGTGCCATCCTCTAATCAATGCATGACCAAAATATTTTGACAAGCAGACATGCTTTCTCGTAAACTACAGTATATATTATTTGAAGTATACAAAATGCTATTCAAAGGACAGAGAATGGAAGTCTCAAGATTTTCATACCATGTGATATTCATATATGCAGTAACTGCCCAAACTTCCAGAAGGCAAATCAAGTGGATAGCCAGTTTGAATAAATATCTGCGACATATGAAGAGAAGTACGCTACTGAATTACCAATTAAACTAATAAATCTTAATAGTATACTCTGTACGAGAAATAAATAAATGAGAACAGAAAGTAGTCCTCATTGGCCTGTTGCTCATATTTCATGAGAAATATTGCTGTGTACCTCAGGTTTCTTCACCATTTCAGCAGTCAGGGCTCCAATTGTACCAGGATGAAGCCTGACATCATCATCTAAAAAAAGCACATACTTGGTATATTTGTTCATTCTCTCAACTCCAACCTGTCAGAAAAAGAAAAGCTGTTCAGATACCAGAAAAGGCGATGTCTTGCTAGAACAATACCTTTCAATCTAATGATAACAAAATTGTTAAAGTAAAGGTAATCTAGCAATTGTTAAACCCAGCTAAGCAGCACTAGCATAAACGGTACAATCATTTTTAAACATTTATTTAGGCAAGCATGTCATTCAATATCATGCATACACATAGTTCTTTTCCCTTTTTTCTAAATTTGGTTTACCCAGGAAGCAGAGACCCTACCAGCAAATTTGCAATATTATTAAACCCCACTATATGGATTTAAATTATGCGATCTGAAATTGGATAATAATCCAGATATTAAAATGAGGTGGATCAAGCACTCCAACAAACAGTAAAATATGCTAGGTCTGGCAGGGATGAGTCATTTACATACTAACTGATTGTGAATTTTTTGACTGCATGTCGTTGACAAGCCAGCTACAACAATCTTCGCATTGACATTGTCCTGAAATAAATACAATACAATATACCATGAAGAATCAAACTTACACAAGTGAATAAAAAAATATTATATACCACAAGAGGAGGGGCACAAAGGATCTTACCTGAAAATCTGAGATCAGCTTAGAAATGGCATGATACGCTGGATCTTCAGTGCTTTCCACTACAAAGAGAAACTCAAGAGGACCTCCATAAAGAGAAGTTATCTGAATTAAGATTTATCACCAGATTAGAACAGGAGAAATATGAAATGCTGCTACAATTAGTACAATATTTATCAAGTTTGACATATGCATCAAGGGGTTAGGAGTGCATTTTCACCCAATACCAGCAGGGATTTACTCATCTCGAGTCCTAGTACCAATATATTGTTGGTCAATTCCAGGGTTCTTATTTGAAACCTATTTTACTACTTAGTGGACGATATATTTATATGAGTCTTTTAGTGAAATTATGGAAAGTAAAACATTACGCACTTGACTTCTCCAGTTTTGCATATTGTGTTCACCAAATCCCTTTAAAGGCATGACAACTGATACCGCAGGCAAGTTCAATTGAGCAGAATGCTCCAGGTCACTTATGTCGTCGCATAGGAATGCAAAACTATTACCATTATTTATACTTTGTTTTATACGTCTTCGAGCCTTGTTCCTGCCAGAAAAGAATTATTTTATATCATACAAATAATTACCACAATATGGTAAATACTCAATAGATTCTGCCACCGGTTCTTGATTGAGGTTCAATGTTTAAGCACAAACGAGCGCCATGAGTCTTCATTGAGCCTCAATTTACATTATTAAACAACAAACTAGAACAAAAATGTTCTGATGAAAGTGGGATCAACAGTATGCAACTAGCTGATTCAGATCCTTACATGCTGGTACAGGATCCGTTGATTCCGTTTATGCTACCAGATGAAGTAGAGAAACTACCAATTTAGCAGTCTTATAACAAATACCTGACGGAGGCAGCAAAAGCCCACCCAATAGCAAGGGTTAAACAAATCATACATCCCTGAAATTTAATAGTGAATGAATGTTAGAAACAGAAAGTATGCGAGTTCAAAATTTAAGAAGTGATAAAATAACATTGAAAATCCATCATCAATAACTCATCTAACTTAATAAAAGAATATTGGATTGGAAGAATTTATCAGTTGTACTGGTACGATCATATGTACTGCTGTACTGTCAGACCAGCCCTCATCCTGGGGTGACCACCTTTCACTGGTACCATAGCAGAACCAAATAATGAGTAGCATAAATGGGTACTGCTAATACACTCCATAAAACTGATACAAAGCTTAATAATAAAATCATTTTCAACTTTAAGCGCCAACTAATCAAGAAAAACACCACAAGTTGAAGCAAAATAAGCAATCAGAGTATGTTCCTCTAGAATTGAGGAATACCTATGCATAGAATTCCTTGAAAACATAATTTCACTTAGAAAACTATTGTTTGATCTGATCCCAGATGATAGTAACCACACAGAAGAGCAAAAAATACAAATTAGAATTCATAAACTTAGCAGGGTGTACGTGCAAATCTTGAGAAAAACAAAAAAATTCAACAGAAAATTTTCGAACCTGGATCTGAACAAAACGGGCGAGAGGAGAGCAGAAAGCTCTACTTAAAGAGGCCAATGCCACATCAATTACTTCCAGCCCCGCCATTTCTCCTTCTAGCTCGCTAGAAAGCTACTTCCCTTTTGAAAAATGGAAGAAGACCAAGCCCTTCCCTCCTCAAATTTCCATAGAAACTGAGAAACGAGGAAAGAAGAGGTTACAGGAATGTGCTAGGCTGTCTTATGCTTCTGTTCAGATCTTAGCGGTAAGGCGAAAAAATAGAAGAAAGCGAGAGAAAATTATGAATTACACCAATGAATTAATATTAAAGTTCCTTTTCGTCAAAAATATTTATTAAATTTCCTGATTAATGTTACCTTTTAAAAAAAAAATGAGGCGCTGTATCTGTACTACAGAATCCTAACACGACGGCGTAATACGAATATTTGACTGTGATTTTGTTTGGAACTTCCACGAAAAATCTCGGCCGTATGATTTAGGTAGAACGGTCTCTCACTGTGCGCGCTAATCTGTCTGCCAGAAAATAAGGAGCTGAGAATCAGATTTAATATACCGTCCGATCTAGATCAGACGGTGTCACTACTTTTAATACCATCCAATACGACCCGTACAATTGGAGAGGAGTTGGTTTGTTCCGACAGACCTGGTGAAGGCCTGAGGGGTTTGGCGGCACGTTCTCTGACTGGTGGTGGAGACAAGTTGGTGGGGTCCATTTCTGACGCATGGCATGCACATGAGTACATGACATAAATGGCTACGGACGGGTCTGGCAGTTTGGCATGAATTCATATCACCTAAGGTCACTGGAATTCGTATCCTCCGCAAATCTGTGTTGGCACGAATATTAAAGATATCCTGTGAGTTTTACTTCGGACTGGATTGATTCGGATCCTGATCAGACAGCTAAGATTCATTAACTCAAAAGTTGAGTTAATGCAGAAGATGTAGACTCAGGTCACTGTTGGTTTTGGAGATTTTGAGATCCGGAGCGAGAGAAAAGTTTAGACCTTTATATATATAATTTTTTTTATGAGACCGGCTAATATGCTTCTATAAGTACATTAATAGCATATGCTTATAAGTTGTTTTTATATTTTTAAAGTCTAAACAGTCAATCCGAACAGTTCAACATGTATCCATATTAAAACGTACTTGGAGACCAAATTTTACCTTTTTTTTTAATTTGTTTACTATTTTTTAAAATAGATAGAAAATCCATTAATTCGAAAGATTATGGACCATAAAAAATGATTTTCTACCTACCTTAAAAGATAGTAAAATAATTCAAAAAAATGTAAAATTTGGTCTCCAAGCATGCTTTAATATGGATATCATATTGAACGGTTTGGATCAACTATTTGGACTTTTAAAACGTAAAAATGACTTATAAGCATATGGTGTTGAAATACTTATGGAAGTGTATTAGCGGTCTCGATTTTTATTGATATACTAATAGATCATATCTATTTATAGAAAAGTTTGAGTCTTTTATATATACAAAATTTGAACCCTAATATTTTATTTATTTTTAATATATACATATTATTATTTTTATATATACAAACTATTTTTTTGGGGAGCCACTTAGATCTTGGGGTCCGGGGCAGTTGCCCTGGGTGTCCTGCACCAGGACCGGCCCTGTCTAAGGTAACATAATATTTATATTTAGATTCAAACCGTCTGATCAGAATCCGCACGATTATGAAACGGGCCTGTTCATTCTACCTGGGCCAGATTGATTCTGATTCTGATCTGACGGTCAGAATCTAAATAGAAATAGTATGTTTCTCAGAGGATATGGACTAGTTTGGCAGAGGGCTCACACAGTTTTCAGTTGTGAGTTGTGACCATATAATTCTTATTGTAAAAATTTGTGGTTATCAATTAATATAATCTAATTATTCGATCTGAATTCATATGTAATCCGAATCCAATCCATTGACAGCACAGCCCTATAAAAAGTTATATCATTTATTACTGTCCATCTCTCACGTTACGTCGTTATCTAATTGGAAAATTAAAGAATCAAGACATTTCCATTGAATTTACGTCTAATAATATTCTGAGGTTCATCTTGCATGTCTTCTTTTAAAAATTTACCTCTTGACTTGGGACAAATATTCACATGATGTTCTTATTTAAAACAAAGAAGAAGAAAAAATATGGTCTTTTATCTGAACTCCTTAGAATACTAAGGAGTTTTAAACTTGTCGAACAAATACTTCTTTAAAAAAATTAATAATTATTTTCCTAATTCTTCTTTTGTTTACTTTTTTAAGCTTGTCTAAAATTTTAAGTCTTGATCTACATGACTTAAGTATTTGTTTTTCTAGCTTAAAGTCTCCTTAAGAAAATAACTCTTCAACTTTATTACCGAACGAGCTAACTTTAGTGCAACTTAAAGTTTAATCTTGTGACCCTTGCCGAACACCCTCTTACGGATATAAGTCTAACCCAACTGACCGAACCGATTCTATCAACATGACTGGTTTGACTCTTATCAAAAAATTGTGGATTTATAATTCATTGGCTAAGTATGGATTGAATTTTGATTAATTTGATAAATAAACTTCGGATACGGATGTTGTAAAAGCAGGGGCGGATCGACCTTCAAAGAATGGGGGTCAATTGCCCCTATTTATTTTCTATTTTTTGTATATTTATACTTTATTTTATATATAGTTTAGAATAGTTTAGAGTAAAATATTATGGGTAGTGTAAAATTGACGCTCATTCGCAATAGGAAAAATTTATATGTTTGACCTCCATTCAAGTTTGTCTCCGCCCATGTGTAAAAGAAGTCAAGTAAAACCTTATCTTGAGAGTTGTACATGAGTTTTTTTTTTTTTAATTTGGTTATGTATAATTATAATAGTAGAGGAATGTGATCAAATAAGCAAAGCTTCACGAATTCACATCCTCCCCGGTACCATAATAGAGAATCTTTTACAATTATTGGATCTGGACTGTTCTTTTTAACTTGACACGAATCTCAAAGCCCAATAATACTGCCCCTGCGTTAGCCCGAATCTCAAAGCAACTGAGAGTTAATTTCAAACTGTAAAGTGAAGGGAATCTTTTACAGTAATGGAGAGGATATATACTTGTTCAAGCTTCACGGTAGGAGCTCGCTGTCAGAGTCAAAAGTGTGGTTCCCGGGTCATAGAGGTAAGAAAAATACTTGACAGACAGTTTCGCTGAACGAAATGTTTTTAGAGTAAAAGAACCGTTCAGAAAGGAAATGGAAGGAGTGAGATTCTCTATGGGCAATGGCACCAAATTAAGGTCTCGAAAAAAAGAACCGGAGTCTCTCGAAGATCTGACTTTCAGAGGTCAACTTATTTACTTAGTAGGTCATCGGGTAGAAACTCTAAAGAAAAGGGAATCCATATCCTCGACGGTACCGTAAAAGATTCCCTTTTGCAATTAGCTATTTACGGTTTGAGATGAACTCTCAGCCGGTTTGGGATTCGGACTGACTGAGGGAGCGGTATTATTGGGCTTGGAGATTCGTGCCAAGTTAAAAAGAACGGTCCAGATCAAGTAATTGTAAAAGATTCCCTTTTACGGTACCGTTGGTGATATGAATTCAAAGAAAAGGATGATACACATCTTGGAGAGTGAAGGACGTCATTCTAAACGACATCTTAGCGAATTTAAATTTTTGATATAAATTTCTCTTCATTTTTGTTTGTTCGAGTATATATTTTTTTTTCCTTCATACTTTTTTTTTAATTAGATCCTAATTATTACTTATATTTTCATAATAATTTTTTTAAATAAATAAAATTTCGCAAAATCCACAAAATCCGAGATAACATAAAATCCAGATTAAATTATTCTTATTCGTAATTAGTTAGATTGATGCAACCCGCTTACACTCTTAGTATCCCCTATGTTGATATTGTATTACGAAAATATTTATACCTTATTAGTGCTAGAATAAAAATAATCAAAAAAATTATATTTGTATTTATCTAATAAAATATTTGACATAAAATTTATTACTATTACTCGGAAAAAAAAAAGTTAGTGAACATTTTGCATACTTTTGAATAAAAATTTAAGGTCAAGACATCGATCCAACTATTTAATATTCATAAATGATTTCTATACGGATTTCGAACATGCAATCTTTCAGGTAGGAGAACATTGCATTTGTCACTAGACCAAACACTGATTCTCAACACATTACATACTAAATATAAACAACTTAACATATTAAACAAGCATGCTATATTTTAACATGTTTATAATTTATTTCCAACCAGAGTTCCAAACTCCACACACATCTCGGCCTGTCATTCAGCGACAGGACGAGCCCAACTCATTTCCCATACGGCCTACTCTTTCCGAGATAGGACGTATCAAACCCAGATGGCTCCATATAGCGAACTAATGTGAAAGTTATTGGTGAGACGTATCCCTCCGGTTATCTTGAATTCGTATTATATGAGTTAACTCAAATTTTAAGTTAAGACTAGAGGAATGCCTCGCTTTGCTTCGGCAATGCTAATTGTGATAAGTTTCATGTGTAGCTGATGATACAAAGTACAAAAAATTGTAATGCAACAGCAAAAAAAAAAATTTCTTTCAAGGATGAACAATGTGTATAAATAACATGATATAATTGAATGAAAATCGGAAGTATGGAAGTGTACCTCTTTACCTATCAACTGCTTCTTTAGGTTTGTCTAATTTTGTATAGAGTAAAAATATTTTTATAGATGAGCTTCAATAAAAAAATCATAAATAATTCTACAAAATGCAAAGCAAAGAAAATATTTATTAGTTCACTGGTTATCAACCAAACGCAATTGTCAATTTATATATTACCTCTGCAAAATCAATCAAATGTTTGCACCAGAACTCATGTTATTTTTACACTTTTGCTCAATTCTACATTTTCAACACACTGCACTGATGACACCTCTTGAGCAGTAAATCCGAGATTTCTTGTAAAGGCATGGGTAATTGTACATAGAAAGTTCATATGTAAGTACATCTGAATTTAAAAAGTTTTATAGGCATTATAAAAGCTACATAGATATGTTACAGAAGCTGAAGTTTAGAAAGAAGTTTACAGTCTGACATAGAAAAAACTGTACAATCGACATATTACAAAATGTCGAATTAGAAAGTTTGTATTCTAACATAACAAAAACTGTACAACAGAGAGCATCTAATATTGGCCTATATCTATGTTTGGAAGAGGGATAACGGCTTTATTGAAGCATGCTATCCCTTTGTGACAAATCTTCCAAACACATTTTTTTGTATATACAAAATAGGTTCAAGTTGTTTTGTCCTTAAGTTTTGCCGACACAAAATTAGATAATATTTATAACTAACTTAATATGCGATACTTTTTGGACATCTATTATCTCATCATTCTTCTGTCTCTTTTGCCTTTGCTTTGCTGCAATCTCCACTGCACAAAAAAAGACAATTTGTCGTGTTATTGTTTTCTTTTTTGTGGAACCTTTTAGTTTTTTATTAAATGAAGAAAGCAAATATGTGACCACCAATATTAAAAAATTCTTGTGTTATGCAAACCATGCGTGTTTTTTTGCCAAATATGCAGTGTAAATTTTTGTTTTAAATAATATGTTATTAAAAAGAGAAAGTATATTTAGGCATTGATCTTATGTCATGACTTGTAGCATTTTTATAGACTGTTTGTGAACAGTCTTTGAAATCAGGTAGGGAATATATTTTTTAACTGAGATAGTTTCTAAATGGTAATTGTCTCGGTATTGCACTTTTCATTTGTATATGGTGTGAACAGGAAATGGAAATTGTAATGAGGGCATAATAGGAACTTGAGATTTGTCATGGCCTATGTTCATCTTTTTGTTTTTGTTTCTTTTATGTTGTATGGATGGGTTTGTCAAAATTTGTGGCATATACCCATTTTCAGAAAAAGGGAAAGCTGTGGTTTAACGGTTTATTACCTTGTTTTTGGTTTCTTGGACAGATGTTCTGGAAATAGTTGCTTTCTTGTGTTTTTGATGCCTGTTGTTGCTGTCATCTTCAACTGAATTTCAGAACTGTTCAAACAAATTAGGAATGGCAAATTACTATATATGCAAAATGAGTTATAATTCGTATACTTCTTTGGAGCTTGTGATTTGTATGTTATATGCTGCTGTAAAATTATTGCTTCAATGCTGATAAACTTACTTAATTGATCAATGGACCATCTTGGAATTAGAATTTGTACCATATATATTATTTGAATCGATTAACAAAAATGTCCAAAAGCTTTTTCTTATAAATTATTTAAATATTTAATTTGTAAATGTATTGAAAGAAGAACAAAAATGTACATATTTATATTTTGGGTTCCCTACTTGTATATATATGTTTATTGAAAAGTTTTGAGTACCTGTTTTTACCGAAATTTTCAGCTGGAGTTGTTGGCACATGAGGTGATACTATTTTGGGTGTGGATGGTGCCGGGTGTTGTGTTGTGATTGTGGGTGGGACGGGGGCTATTTTAGTCACCTGATAGTTGGTAGTGTCTGTTTGGAATCTGTTGTTGCCGAAGCGTACGGTGAAAAGGTACTTTTTATGAATTAAGTCTAAAAATTTGGTTGGCAAGTATTGTTTTTCTGGTTTGGGTTCGGTCAAGAGGTCCTGCGCTGTACAGTGAAGCAAGTACTCAACTGATTTTCCAATGAAGACAAAATCAGTTTTTTCTATGCCATCTGTGACTGTTAGACAGAAGTTGTACCTGTAAATTAAGTAATTTAGTCAATAGATTTGAATAATTATTAAGAAGAATGTTTGAGAAGACTGAACTACTTTGTTTGCTGATTTGAGAATGCAATTGACTTACCATGCTTGAGGTTTCTCTACATAGGTTTTGCATCTGACGCATTTGTAATTTGGTTCTGCCTGTCTTAAGCGTGTTTTGTCCAATGGACATGCAAGATAGTACCATCCAAGTTCTTCAACAACTTCTTCAATCTCAGCAATAACATTAAATTGTTTGCCCTACATTTTATTTTAGTGTTGTTATATAGGGTTAGTATTTGTTAGCGTAAAATGATGTTATTTGTGATCTGATGTTTTACCTGATTTTCTGGTGTGCTCATGCTGAGAAGTTCTGCAACAGAAATTGGACCGAAAGAGGACTGACTGGATTGTTCTTCTGGTGCTGTTGCTTCATGCAGCGCAAGTTGTGGCGGTTTTTGTGCAATCCTAGTTATTGTTATAATTATGTTAGGTTGATTATGTATTTGGTTGGAAAAAAATGGAAAAGATATCTTTTTACCCTTTTTTGTTGAGTACCTCTTTTCAAAGTCTACTATTGGTGGGAGAGATCTCTCTTGGTATATTCTTGTGCCTGAATAGGTTTTAAGATTGTATTTTTCTGTAATTTTACATAGAAGTCAGTTTGGATATAATATTTTTTTATTTGAGTACTTGTTTATAAGAGGCTAAATAGTTTTTATTTTTTTATGTAAGGCGCAGAAATTTTTACCTGAAAATGTTGACAACAAAAGAGAACTAAATGCAAGAATGATGTGCTGTGTCTGTGATTCTTCTTGCATTTTTTTAACGTCAATTTCAGACAGATAATCTTCCCATATGGTGACCCATATCTTGTCATCTCTGTAAGAAAGCAAGTGCAAAGTGTTACAATCCAAATGGGAGAGGATATCTTTCTTTAAGAAATATATGGTATTGTTGTGTCATTCATATACAAATCTGGTATAGATTTGTTGCATTTGGTTAACTGGATGAATTTTTTTTCAAAA
Source organism: Carex myosuroides (assembly GCA_028015225.1). Classification (NCBI taxonomy): domain Eukaryota; kingdom Viridiplantae; phylum Streptophyta; class Magnoliopsida; order Poales; family Cyperaceae; genus Carex; species Carex myosuroides. The sequence goes on from CM051477.1 coordinate 2,971,937, forward strand.
AAATTGCATTTTTTTATTTTGGTCAAAATAGTAAAAATGTTTGCAATATAATGTTGTATTACATTGTCTATTTTTTTGGTTCAATACATTGGAAGGAATGTAGAAAATCTGCTACACAGTTGTATAGGTGGTAAAATTGATTGGATAATTTGTTATTATATAGGGAAGAACTTTGCACAATAAACTAATTGTAAAATGATAGTGCATGGCAAGGGCTGTCATATATATTATTGCTCATGACAAGATGCATGTTGTATCAATTCTAGTAGCACTAAGGGGCTTAAATTTTGATGTGTTGTTTGGAACAAAATGTTGTGCATACATAAGGACAAACAATTCCATAACTCAAGGCAGAAAGAAATATTAATTCGTAAGTGTTGGGCAAGTAAAGTTGTTTAAAATAAATAATGATAGACATGAGTACAAACAATTTTACTTGTTGTGTTGTAAGATAATTTTGAGAAAAGCGAGTACTTGTACCTTTCATCTTGTATCTCTAACTCTCTGATGCTGACAGATCGGTTGTTTTGTTGGACTTTTTTCAATGCTCCAATTGAGATGACTTGCCCAATCACATCTGCTCAATTAAATACTGATCTTATTAGCATTATGAATATGATGTATTTGTAGTGTTTTGAAAGTTTATTTAATCTTTGTTTGGCTGTTTATTGTATGAGTTATTACCAACAACTGTTTTCAATTCTTTGATGGTGGTTCCTATGCTCCTTAATGGTTTAAAATTGTAGTACAGTGGAATTGTGAGATCATCGTTCTCGATTTTTGTGATATCCGTTGCTCCCGTGAGCAGGATACGAATTTTGTGATCTACTGTTCTGAAAGTTTCTCTTTTGTTTTCTGATCTGAACTTGTATATCTTGTAGATTGATCCCTCTTGTAATTGCTGAAGTATGGATTGTGCATCTGGATCATCAATCCTTATAAACCCTTCTATTGCGGTGTTCTGAACAAATGAGGATAGTTGTTTAGTACAAATAAAAGTGTTTATGAATATTTGTGATGAAAGTCATTGAAGGTTAAATAAGATGTTGGTATACCTCGCGGTCGACCATGACAAAGTCATATGAATATTTCTTTTCAGTTGTTGGATGATAAGCTGTCCATAGCTTCATGATCCTTGCTATTATTGTTTGTCGACGCATGTCTTTAGTGAGTGCTGCAAGCGGGGTTATTGTGTTGTCCGTAGCCATCTGCAAATATGTAAAGAAGTTAGTACAAAACTGAAGTAACATTTTGTTTAGAGATATCTATAAGTGTTGCAGCAATGAGAGATGTATAGTTGTCAAACATTTACTACTTTTAATCAAATTTCGGTAAACAAATATTGTGTTTGTGTGGAAACATACCTAAATCTTGGAAGATTTCAGTATAAACTATGTTTTGAGTGTAATTTGGATGTTCGTCATTTGGATTTTCAATAAGAATTTTAACTCCAGATTTAGAGGTAGCTCGAGATAATGCGACATATAATTGTCCATGTGTAAAAACTGGACGCGGGAGGTAGATCCCTATCTTATTGAGAGTTTGTCCTTGGCTTTTGTTAATTGTCATTGCATAAGAGAGTCTGACTGGAAATTGCTTGCGTTTTAATGTAAATGGCCATTTTGGGTCTTTTACATTGAAAATTATTCTTGGGATGTAAATTGTTGATCCTGTGTTAGTACCAGTTATTATGACTGCTTCTATGATTTTCTGTGCTAATTGTGTCACTATTAGTCGTGTTCCATTGCACATGCCATTTGTTGGGTCTATATTACGCATTAACATAATTGGACAACCTATCTTAAGTGTTAATTGATGGTTTGGGACGCCATTTTGTTTAATTGAGTTTAAACATTCTAAAGGGTACATTGTTTGAAGCTCTTCTAAAGGAATTGATGAATTACTTGTGTCTGAGCTAAAATATGTTGTAGAATCTGTTGGTATCATTTTTAGTATTGTATCATTGATGTTATCAGCATCGTCATTTGTTGGAGTAACTATAGCTCTTTCTTTCAAGTAGTCAGGATTTTTGTAAGATGTTTGAAAATTGTGATAAATAGTTTCTATAATGGCCTTCTTCTTGTCTTTTTCTGCATGTATCAGTAGGTCTTTTGGTATTTCTATCCAATTTGTTTCAAGGTCATTGAACAATTTTTTGGTTGGAACAGTACCGTTTCCTATGCCAATAACCAACTATTAAATGCAGTTGCCATTTCCTTGTCTTGTTGAGACAATTGAGGTTGTTGTAAACGCATATTTGTATTGAGTCTATAAACTTGACAGTAGGACCATAGCTTTGATTTGGTAATTGATGCATTTAAGATTTCATGTTTGTTAACATATTTGGTGACTGGTAAAGTTTGTCGAAAGTCTCCTCCAAGCACTATTGTTTTACCTCCAAAAGGTTTTTTTTTAGAACATTCATTATGTGTACCTAAAATATCTCTCAATGTTCGATCTAAGGCTTCAAAACAGTATCGGTGATTCATTGGAGCCTCATCCCAAATTATTAGTGATGTTTTGTAAATTAGCTCTTCGAGATTTGTTCCTTTTTTTATGTCACATGTGGAATTTTCTTCTATATCTATTGGAATTTTAAATCTGGAATGAGCTGTTCTTCCCCGTGGTATTAATAGAGCGGCTAAAGCTGATGAGGCAACTGGTAAAACAATTCTACCTTGGGACCGTAACATTGAGATTATTGTTTTATATAGGTATGTTTTTCCTGTACCACCATGGCCATAAACAAAAAAGAGGGAACCTTTATCTAACTCTACTGATTCAACAATTGCTCTGTATATTTTTATTTGTTCTTCGTTTAATCCATTGTATAAAGATGTAGCTTCAGCTAATAAATCTGATGCATTAAAAGACATTTCTTCTCTTAGTAATCTGTTGTCAAATTGTTGTATATAATTTTGTTGAGGTTTTGGAAGTCCGTAAACAGACAGATTTGAATTATTGTCGATTAGTATGTTCTCAATTTCGTATAGCACATGATCTTTTAAATCTGAATCCGATAATTGTATGTTTTGTAAGTGATATGTGTTTTGAATTTTGTATACTATGTCATCTGTCATTTTTTTCCAACGTTCAAACAAATTTAGTGGATTTCCTATTTCACAAAATAGTAACATACTTACAAATAATCTTCGCAACTGTATTGCACTTGCCCAATTTGATGTTTCTTCAATTGCTGATAACCATTCGTTGTCATCCTCTAATAAACCTAGTGCGTTACACGCTTCTCTAAATGTGTTGTATGTGATATTATTTACTGTTCGTATGTTTTCGAATGATGTTGCTCCTCGAGTGATGTTTAGAAGCATTCTCAAGTAGTAGAGTTCTCCTTGATTTGGATTAATATAATATATTCGTCCTATGCGATTTCCTTTTTTTCTGGGAGTCCAACATTTCTCTTTTGATTGCCAAGTGTATTTGCGAGGTATTTCTATAAATGTTATTTTTTTGGCTTCAGGGTCGTTTTTGTTAAGTTCCATCCACTCAGTTAACATTGTTCTATCACATTGACCAGAATTGATTATATCTTGCATGTCTTGATTATCAGTAAACACTATGTTGTTCATTTTAGGTAAGTGAATAGGTAATCTTTCTATACTTGGAACATTGCAGTGAATGTTGTATTGAAATAATCTCCAAATAGCTTCATGTGGTGTTATATATCTGCAATCTAAATATACTTTTATCTCATTTATCTCTTCAGATTCGTTTTGTTCATTTTTCTTCGATTTTAATAGGCTAGTAAGTTCTGCGATTGTCCTGTCATTTCCTTTGCATATATATTTGAACAAATATTTGATAAGTCTTGATGTATGGCATTTTTCAACATTTATGTGAGCTTGGTATCTAACTATTAAATCAATGTTATGAGGAACAACAAAACGATTATCTAATTTTAGTCCTTTCTTCTCTACAAAGAACTCTGTTTTACGTCTTTTATATGTAACTATTCCATCTTCATTTATGGTGGTTCTATCATTGTATTTCTTTGGGAAATTTTTCGAGCATGATCCATTTTTTATACATCCAGTCTCTAATGCACCACCACTACATGGTCCATGTATCATGAACTTAGCGACCGCACAATATGCAATTGGGTCTGATGTCGGATCGGGTATTTCTGCTGATATGCATTGGTCAATGTCTTGTGGTGTTTTTAGTTTGTTGTGGTCTGCCATCCACAATATCATGTGTACATGTGGAAGACCTCTTTTTTGAAATTCAATTGTATATACGTCTGTTAATTAGCTAACAATTGTTAGAAGAAAGAGATTGAATTATGTTAACTATTATTGAATAAGAAAATATATGAAGAATAGAAATTGCACTTACATGCTATGGTTTCGCCAAAGTGCTTATTATCTTTGATATCTTGCAACAATTTTTCTAATTTCATCTTAAAGACACGTGCAACAATGTCTGGTCTATCTTCAGGTTTTTGGGTTGGTGCATGTTGTGTATTTCTTGCCATTGTGGATTACATGTGAATGTGACAAAAAGGTCTGGCATTCCTAATTGCCGACATATTGCCATTGCATCGTGATAGTTTTGGAGCATATATCGGGGACTTCCAACATGGGATGCTGGTAATATTATTCTTTTGCCTATGTTTCTACCTATAGTGTGACCTTGTTGTATTGCATTTTGAATGGTGTTGTAATTTTCTGACCTAAGAAATTCTTGATTTTTTTGTATGAATGATAGCCTATCTAATTCAACTGATAAATATGCATCAACAATAATTTGTTGAAATAATCGTCCTGATCTGAAAATTGTGAGGGCATCACCATCACGGGCATGAAATCGATATGCATAAAATTCAGCCATTGTAACATATTCACGTTTTATATTTGGTTGTCTACCATTTGTTTGGACATACTTTATTCTTGGGTGGTATCCATCCTCACCGTATGCAAAAATGAGCGGATATTGTAATGCCATGTAGCTTGGATGATCGGGATGAATCCGTTGTAATCCATTTGTACGATGGTCGACAATGACATCACAATAATTCTCTTTTCCAATAATATCTCCTACTATTAGGCCAACAACTTCACTTGCATTAGGCATACAATACTGTGAAAATTTGGTTGATCGAGTACTTGTTAGTTTTAGGCTGAATTTTTGCATATCTGATTCGAAAAAGCGTTCTTTAAACATTCTAAAACGCTGAACTATGACATTGTTCTCATTTAACATTTGCATTAATTCTGACACAATATCTGGACGTAGTTCGTGTGATTTGTTTTCACTCTGAAAATTGTCTAATCTATTTTTTAGTTCATTTGCTGTGTCATACATGTATAGTTGTGCATATGTTGGTTTACATCCTTCAGGAGGGAGAAGAGATCCTATTCGATGATAATTTTGGCCTGAAACTCTAAAAACATATGGTCCATGTCCATCATTTATTTTAGTATCTATGTTGACTCCCATTGATGTGAACGAAAAAACTGAGTTGTATGTTCTAATATTTTCTCTAAAATGATTTGATCTAGGATCTCTAGAAGGATTTAATAAGTTATCTAATAAATTTGGAGGGTTTTTTAAAGATGGTATCATAACTCTTCCTTCTCTACAACAAAGATTGTATTGTGCTCTGCTATTTTTTTCAGCAAACCAGTAGTACGCCCCACAATAGTCACATATACAATTTGGAGCTCCCAAGTCCAATGGGCACGTATATTTTCCTAGTCAATAAGTTAGAATTGATGGCAGTTACAGAGTTTATATAATAAGTTTGTAATAGATATTTAATTCAACTCTATAGTAATATAATAAATATGTCATTTTAGAAAATAAACAAAAAGTAGAATTTAGATAAGTGTTATGAAATTTACTTACTTTTTTGTAATAGGTTGTTATGATGATGTTGATTATTTTGTGGAGATGGTTGTTCTTGTTGTAACGGAGCTGCAAGATTCCTTATTGCGTCTGTATTAGAAAATCTGGATTCTGTTTCAGACAATGCTGAACTGGATGGTAATGACTCTTGGTCTGTTTTGAAAGCATGATTTATTTTAATGAATTTTTTAATATAAAAAATTGTGCTATCCTAAATTAGAATAGGTTGATCCTATAACTGTACAATGCTAATATACAATATATTTGATACTTACCTATTAGACATCCTGTAGAATAGATCTCCTGCTGTGACGTTTCTACATCGTTTGATAAATTTAGTTCACTAACAGTATTATAGGGATCCACTATGTGCATTCCAACACATCTTTGGAGCAAAGCTGAAGAATTATGTCGCGCTCTCTTTTTTCTTCTAATATCTATTGATTTATTTCTTTCTTCATTACTCATGACCTAAATTAATGTGGTGTAAATTTGATGAAAAAAGTTGAAGTGTTGATGTGTAAGAGGAAAAATATGTTGGTGCCTATTTTCAGGAAAGTTTGTAACGTTGTGGAACAAAAAAAAAATATAATCAAAATAAATAAATAAATAAAAGGATCAAAGGAATACCTGAACAGCTGTAGAAAGAGGACACGGAGTTGAAATGCAAGCAACAAAGGAGTGAAGACCCGACAGCAGATAGCTGTTGTTGAGAATAATTGAATTAGTAACATTAATAGATTGAATAATGTGATAAGTGAATCATTTGAGAAGTGTTCTTGACTCGTCAACATGTTGGCAATTTAGTTCCACATTAGTAAAATATTTAACAAAATTTAGTTTAGACGTGGTGCAAACATGTGGAAAAATCTTGTTGACCAATGTAAACATGCGGAAAAATCTTCTTGACCAATTAAAAGAATATATAACAAATGCTACAAACAGGATCTGAAAATGAAAGTATTGTTTATTAGATATATGTTAAAATGAAAGATTTATGAAAGTATTTGTTCCTTAATCAAACAGGCTCTGAAAATCTCCTATGTACCAGCAGCATAAAAGAGGAAAAAAAAAAAGGGAAAATATCAAACCTTGAAAAACTGAACTTTGAAAATTCACAAAAAATAGTAGAAAAATCCAATTTAATTAAAAATTGGGACTAAACTGCATGGAATGAAGTCCTGTACATGCCTGTCATGTTTATTTTGACATAATCAGAGTTTATGGCCTCTGATTTGCTAGTTCTCAGCAGAAGGGTATTTTTGACTGCTTTTGTGACAGTAGGGTCAGCGAAGTGATATGATGATTCGGTGTTACAGGTAGGGTGCACTATGGAGTTCTTTTTTAGGAGAGAATTAGCAATTTTGGTGCTAATCGGTTAGTGGGTTAAAGGGCTATTAGAGGTGACTGGTACATGGTATCGTGGGTTTGTGACTTCTTTTTGGAAATATATTGACCACAGATATATGAAAAACTTTACATGGACAAAATTTCTAGTTTTCCACTTTAATTTAGTCCCTTGCCTTCAGGCACAGACATATGAAACTTCAAGCATAGATATATGAAATTTTGTAATTTTGTAATTTTCTAATATATTGACCACAAATATATGAAACTTCATATGTAAAATTTTACCCCTCTTCCCAACCCTTTGTCATTTTGGAAATATATTGATCACAGATGTATGAAAAATTTCCAACTACTAAATTAAACACTATTTTTTAATCAAGCATTCAAGCACATTGATTAGTCCCTTGCCTTGAAGCGCAGATATATGAAACTTTATATGAAACTTCAAGCACAGATATATGAAAGTTTCTAATTTTCTGATATATTGACCACAAATATATGAAACTTTATATGTACTACCCCTTTTCCTGTGGGTTTGTAAGTCTCTTTTTTTCTCCTTTTTATTACTGTACCATCTTAATAGCTTATTTTAAGAATCTTAGATGGAAAAAAAAAGGCACACGCTTATAAAACAGTACTTCATTGTTTGTTTTGAATTTGAACATGCGATATACATTTTACATTTGTCTAAATATTAAATCAACTGATTAAAGAAAGTACCTGAAAGGTTGCAAAAACAACACGATAGAACTGTACTTAATCCACAGCAAGCAGGTTATTGCAGCAACGAAACTGTTGAAACAAAAATGAGTTTAATTAGTGTCTCCAAAATCCAATATATAAATGTCAATAATGGTGAAAAAGATTTCTATAGTAACAATAGTTTCTAAAATCCATATGATTTGCACAACCTATTTGTAACATTAACCCAGCATTTCATAAACTAACAATGAGACGTATAATCAGTGAAACGATACGGCGATTCAGTGTTACAGGTACAGTGTACTATGGGGCTCCTTTTTAGGAGAGAATTAGCAAATTTGGTGCTAATGAGTTAGTGGGTTAAAGGGCTATTGGAGGTGACCGGTACATGTTACCGTGGGTTTGTGAGTCCTTTTTTATTTTCCTTTTATTACTGTATCAACTTAATAGCTTCTCCTAAGAGATTTAGAAAAAAAATATATTAAAATTAGACAGCCTTATAAAACAGTGCTTCATTGAAATTGAAGATGCGATACACATTTTACCACAGTGCCTCATTGATTCAGCCAAACATAACCCAGCACTGTTAGTACTAATTCATCCAATGGTTGTATATAAACTGTTTGATACTGGAATGGAATTCCTAGATCAATCGGGGGTGGAGAGACCACCTTCACAACAGGGATGCCTTGAAAAGCATATTGGATCCTATTACACCAGGGTGAAAATAAATAAGGCAGAGTGGGACGTATCCATCTTTTTTGACTTTATCAATGGCATTACTAAAATCAGTACTTTGATTTTTCTAATTTTCTTTCTTAAAAAAATCGAACCTGAAGGAAGCTCACCTCGGTACTGGATTTGAATCAGCGGTGCAAAGAGGAAAAGGATCAGCGACAGAAAGAGAATGTGGGAGTTTGAGTGCGGATGGGAGAGGAGCAGCGAAAGGGTCGGGAAGAGGGGCCGGTGCGAAGGAGCGGTGGGCGATGAAGGAGAGGAGCGCTGGTGGAAGAGAATAGCGATGGTCAGGGTTTTTGAGAGGAGCGTTGTTGAAAGAGGAAAAACCCTAAATTACTGCTACTGTTGCTGGACCACTCTCCCAGGGGTTTGTAATTTTTTTTTTTTTTAGAGAAGATCAACAATGAAGTTTCCAGAGAAAGTTAGAAGCGGCGAAAGCAAAAAAATAAGGAATTTTAATTTTTCGCTGAAATCGGGTCCCAGTGGTCGGTCTCACTGTTCATTACACTGTAGCGGACGCTATCAAAGATTAAGTATATAGTATAGATTTGAACCGTCCAATTTAGATCCACATTAATATTAAAGGATTTCGTGTGTTATAGACATAGACTAAATTGGTTTGAATTCTGATCGTACAGTTCGAAAATTAACTTAAGCAATATGTTAATGCAGAGGATATGGATTCAATTATCTGAGGGGGTGTAATTAGAAAATCCGGAGATGTTCTTTTAACCCTGGCACGAATCTCAAAATGAACCTCCTATATCTACAGTAGGTACTGAATTTTTTTGTCCGGCAGATATTAAATCCAAACTATTCTTTTCTAACACTATGTTTGGTTCACACGAGGTGAAAAGAAAAGAAGGTATAGAACAGAAGGGGAGAAAAAGGAGCAGAAAGGAAGATTATTATATTTTACATTCTCGTGTTTAGCTCTGTTACACTCAAATTTGAATATTAACAAAATAGAAGTTTTATGAGGTTATAGGAGGTTAAAAGAATAACACACATTAATCTTACTCTTTTATTATTAAACATCCAATCAAATAAGAATTAGTCATGAAATTTTCTCTCTCCTTCCTCCCACTCTCCATCCAAACAAAATGTAAGTGCACCTCAGATATATGAGGGGATACTAATTCTCGGTATTCTATTGATATTCAATGTAAACAATGCAATTTAGTGGTTAAAAACATACCAAATGCAGCAGTACCGTATTCTATTGATATTCAGCAGAAGGGGATACAAATGCAGCAGTACCGTATTCTATTGATATTCAATGTAAACAATGCAATTTAGTGGTTAAAAACATGATGTCTGGTTTGAAAATAGATCGAAACAATAGATCAAATATGGAGACATCACTCTCCATCCAAACAAAATGTAAGTGTACCTCAGATATATGAGGGGATACTAATTCTCGGTGAGAGCTCTCTCCCTTCACCTCGCAACTGCAGAAATAAATAAATAATAAATGTTTTATTTCTTTAAAGAAAAGAAGCAAGAGAGAAAATGTTAAAAAGATAGTATTTTTTATTATTTAGAGTAAAAATTAATCTTTGTGTACTAAAAATAAAAAAAATAGTTGAGAAGATGGATATGAACGATGAGAGAGAAGAAGAATATTTTTTCTTCTTTTTAATAATTTTATTTAGAAGAAATTCTCACAAATTGTTATATTTAATTATATATTTGAATGTCAACATATCTCATCCATCGAATCGAAATAATAAAATAATATTAATTCGACCTAAATTCGATCAGTCTTATTGGCAGTCATTGGCACTATTATGAGTATAACGGCTTGCTTTTATTTATTTATTTTTTGAGTAAAAGTTAGAGATCAAGCCATCTAATTATTAAATACTTTTATTATTACAATATATTAATGATTAATACTCTTTATCTGAATTTCAAATTTATAATCTCCTACATTAAAGACTATATATCTTGCCACTAGAACAAACTTGCTCTTATTTGATCTCGAAATTTAACACAAATTAATTAATACTCTTGTCAATCCGGAAGAAACTTTTTTTTTTTTTAAATTTCAATAGATACATCATATATGACATACGCTGCTCTGTACTTTACTAGGCTCCAGTGGTCAGTGTGGCCACTTGAGAGTAGGTCCGATGGGCATCGGACCTACTCTGGTTCGATTGGGTTAATCACCATTGATTTGCTTTAAGATTCGTGCAAAACACTTTAAAATTCGTACGTATCTGTTTCAATTTCCGTGCGCACAAATCTTAAATTAGATCGGACGGTCATGATGCCTGTTGAACCTAAAATAGATCCGATAGGTTCGATGGGCATCGGACCTACTCCGTTCTCCAGAGTGGCAACTGGCGAGATGCTATTCTGCTTTATAAATTATTCCAAATCTAAGCGCATGGAGTAGAATATCCAGTGTTGATTCTATTCCCATTTCCCACGTAGGGTCCAATTAAATTTTGTGGTGATCATTATAACAATTTTATATTGAAATTGAAAGATCATAAGATGGTGTTAGTAGGTTGCACATCAGAATTTTTTATTTATAGAAATTAATATAAAATAATATAGGTCATGTTGGATTGTGGTATAAAAAATCACTTATGTTGTTATAAATTAACTCATTTATTTAATTAAGTTGCATAATTTATACTGCGTTTCTTCTCTTTTGAAATTACGTAATATGTGATGAACAACTTATTTGTATTAGTATTTGGACAATTTATTTGTCATTTTACTTTCTAAATTAAGTACCGTTGCAATTTAATTTTATTTCTAAATTATATAATATGTTTTTCTAAAACCTTCGGATATAAATTATTGTGTTATAAATTTCTTGTGTAATTTCTTAATTCAACAATAAAATATAATAATACACAACTCAATAATTAGTTTAACTCATGACTTAACTTTAACCCATAATCAAACAAGAATATCATATACCGTCATAACTTGAAATAAATAATTTATTCTATCATAACTTTAACTCACAACTAAACCTAACCATAAGGTATTAGAATAAGTACTGTGGGATTTACAGGAGCTGTAAAAAGATTAGAATGATGCCCATTTTTTTTTTATTATTGAAAGTCCGTAGGCAAGAATGAAACCGATTTTTTTGGGATCCTCTGTGGCCTAGACGTTACAACATATGTGTTGTATAGTTGATTCAATGGATTTCTGAAATTTTTAAATATACTCTCAATAAAAAAATAAGCCAAAAGACTACTATTTATGTAGAATTTCATAATTATCCGGATCGCAACGACAAATGGCGGACCCATTCTTTAGGGGACGCCATTCATTGTGACCCCGTAAAAATCCAAAAATTCAAATGTTACGGTGATATTTTATTGATTTGTTTAATTATTTTCAAAAATAGAAAGAACAACTAATAATTTGAATATATTAGAAAGAACATCAAACAAAATAGATAAAAATCTTATAATTTAGATGTACTAGAATGACTCCGAAACATTTTTCAGGCATGATTTTTCCCGACTGTAAAAAAAATTAAACTATTTCTTGGTGTGTTACTAAAAAAAAAATATTTTGGATCTGAATTATTGATCCTGGTTCAAAAATCACTTCTAGTAAATAAAGAAATTATCGTGGTCCTTCTAGTAGATTCAAATTCTAAGGTACTCCATCTATTTTGAAAAAAAAAAATTGTCATTATTACGAAATCTCAAATCAATTTTTTTTTTAAAATAGATGGAGTATCTTACAATTTGAATGTACTAGAAGGAACACGATAATTTATTTATTTACCTAGAAGTGACTTTTGAACCGGGATCAATAATTTAGATCCAAAGCATTTTTACTTTTTTTTTCCAATAACACACCAAGAAATAGTTTAATTAATTTTACAACCGGGAAAAACCTGCCTGAAAAATATTTCGGAGTCCTTCTAATACATCTAAATTATAAGATATATTATCTATTTTGTTTGATGTTCTTTCAAACATATTCAAATTATTAGTTGTTTTTTTTTCTATTTTTTTAAATTATTAAACAAATCAATAAAAAATCACTAAAACAGTTGAATTTTTCTATTTTTGAATATTGCGGCCTGAATAAATATCGAATTCTCCACAAACAGTGGTCTTTTGCTTTTTTTTTTTGTTTATTGAGGGTATATTTAAAAATTTCGGAATGGATTTAAAAAAAAAATCCGGCTCCATCCTCTGGAGACAAAATATTCCTTGGAAATTATTTTTTAATCCAATAGCATTGTATTCCCTTCTATTTTTTGGATCCTCTGTGGCCTAGATGTTGAAATGTAATGGATCCGAAAAGAAACTTCGGTTTCATTCATTGGAGCTAAAAAAAATTTACGGCATATGGAGCCGAAATATTTTTACGGCTGCTTTTATGCCATCTAAATTCTACTGTACTCATTTTAATACATTATATTATTTTACATTAATTTCTATAAATAAAAAATTCTAGTTGCAGATGGGCAGTGTACAAGTCAAATGCAATTTCATTTTAACACCATTCCTTATCCAAAATTATATTATTTTATTCAAGTTTTCTATTTCTAATTATCAATTTCATAAAATTCCTTTTTGTATATTTTGTCTTTCGTAACGTTACAGTGACCTCACTGTGTCATAGTACCAATCTGTAATTATACTCTGAATAGCTTTTACTAAATTATTGTTAATTATAGGGTACATCTGCAAGGTTTCAAAAGAATAAAAGAAAAGGGAAAAAAATCTATTATAAGAAAACACCTTGTAAGATTTTTCTGTATATATATAATAAAGAAACATCTGACAAATTTCATGAAAGATTAACGAATCAAAAAAAGAAATATACAATTTTGCTGTGTATATATATATACAGAGACTACACACTACAAGCACTATGAAGTAAATGCAATTGCAGCCCCTCGATAATTAATCAGACTAAATCTACAACCTATATGTTTATGAATAAACCAATGTAAACGACAGATAATATACAAAATGCTTCATAAAAGAATGGAGATAGAAGCCTTGCTTCAAAATTTATATTTTCCCAAATCCCATCTATAAGATATCATTCTTCTTAGGCTGGTGCCATTGTGCCAAAGCTCTACACAAAGAGCTAAAAAATGAATTTCTAGGAGGGCGTATAATTTTCCCATGAAGACGCTTCCCTGCAAGGTAGGTATAATTTGAACCAGTCTTCTTTAGTCTTTCAATCTGCAATGTAAACCAAAAGTATCAGTATACAAGATTATATTATGCCTCAATTATGCTATGACTGGGTTATGGATCAAACAAACAAGGTAAGAGCACCTAACTGACAGCAGTTTTAGAGGCAACAGAAATAAGTTCTGGTTTTAATATGCATATAAAGAACACATTTTGAAACTAATTCATGAGAGCGTACCTTGCTTACTTTTCCGTCTTTCAAATAGTACCGTATACCCGACCAGTTTACTGACTGTGTAATGTAAGAGCGAAAAGCGGATACCGGGAACATGAAATTGTCAATTAATACAGCAAGGAACACCTACACATGCATAGTTTAATCAGACAGTTAAGAAATATTGCAGACAGTGAATTATGTAAGAACAGATATGAGATGTCCCTTGAAAAACCACTATTCCACTAGATAATATTTTAGTTTGGACTTGAATCAAGCTCGAATCATTCATAAGAAGACACAGAAATCAAGTTATACCAAATCAATTAAATAGTTAATAGAATAGGCTTGATACCGACCAATACTTGAGTCTGACATGTATTACCAAATCTTTAGTTCTAGGCTCAGAGCACATTGCCACTTTATATACTTGAGAAGAGAATGTAGCATATAAAAGTGCTTACAAGTCCCCAGTTAAATGAATTCAGGCAGACTCGTGGACCTTCAGGAGTTAACAAATTGCACAGTTGAATTTCCACTTTTGTTAAATTCCACATTGATATGAGCTCTAAAAGTGTGCAGATTAACAGAAGACTAGCCAGAAACAGACCTGATCAACAATGCAGCAACATAAATATCAAATGAAGTTTGTAACACCCATGATTTAGCTCTATTCATATAATTATAGTGCACTAACCACATGAGGAGGCAGAGGCTTCCTTTAATGAGCTTTCACTAGTGTGCGGTGCTCGGAGTAACACCACCACATGTACCGCTGCCATAAAATAAGGGAAAACAAAAGCCCAAGAGAGGTAGCAGTGTACAAAAAACAGTGCACGGTTCATAAACCAATTGACCTTTGTCACGTACGATTCAAGAACAAATGTCTGCTTCCTCAGGTAATTCCAGTATCTGTATTACAATTTGAAAAGAGACGGAAACAAAAATATATGTATGAGAATTAATAGTCAAACATTTTTCTGAAAAAAAAAACTTTTGAAAAAAGTTGCAAGTTAGTGCTCCTAATTTTTTTTAAAAGTGAAATTTAGGCATGCCTTGAGAAACTTAGATCACTTGCAAGAGGGTGCGGAAAGATTGCAACTGGTGGTGAGCTTATAAGTCTTTTATGTTGCCCTATAAAGCACAATGATACCTCAATAGATTAGAGCTACTCAATCATAATAGTTCATAAATAATGTAAAATAAAAGACGCACATCAAAGCTATAGGATGGCTTGATTTTACCTGGAGCATGGACAAACACAGTAAAATACAGATTTGTCAATACAAAATAATGCAGTTGGTTAGGATTCATTCACAGGACTTAATGTCAATCTTTGTATCCATCAAAGTAGATTTTAGAATTAAAATCTACACATTTTAATCCCACTATCATAAAAGATGGGTTTTGCTTTAAATTATGTTGCAATAAAGAAATGTTTGCCACTTGCATTCTGCAAAAGACAAGAAGGGTTCCATTTTATAAAATACGATCTCAGAATTATGTTTGCCAAAAGCCCACAAAAGATATTCAAAAGCTTTAGAAAGGATCGATACCAGCAATAGCTGCCAGGGTCATGTCATCTGAGTAACCACCATCTCTCAGCGCACTAACAACACCATATTGGTTCTTTCTAAAATCATCAGCATGCATCTAAATAAAGAAATAATTTTAGAAATGTCAACATATATTTACATATAATTACTATTTATAAAGTACGAACATAGCCAGACATAAAGATAAAAGATTATACCATCATGCAACCACCCCACAAAAAGAAGGTCTTTCCGCCAGTTGCAAATCCCAAAGAACAAGGCTGAAATCAGATTGATAAAGAAAAAGATATTAACACATGTATATCAAGGAATCTGTGTAAAACCAATCAGAAACAAATTGGATGAGCAAGTTTTTCAATGGTTCAGCATAAAGTTCTCAAGACAGAAGTACATTAAATGGGCTAAAATAAGTCGTGTGTTTTTAGATGTGCATCCCTTGTATCATTCAAAATGATATTCCAAGGACTAAGAACTAAATACTGAAGATTATCATACCATGTGATATTCATATATGCAATAGCTCCAAAAGCTTGACGAAGGCAAATCAAGTGGAAAACCAGTTTGAATAAATATCTGCAATGTATAAAACAAAATTAAGTTACCTTAATTATCAACAAGCTAAATAGGACTTAAAAGATTGCTTTGAACGATAAACAAACAAGCACAGCAGTCTTTGAAAAAACAAATCAGAAGTTGCCTATTGCCTTGCTGGCCCTTAAAATAGTTAACTAATGTCTAAGAATACAAATCAGATTACAATCTGCATGAATCACAAATAATTTTGCAGTATACCTCAGGATTCTTCTCCATTTCAGCTGTCAGAGCTCCAATTGAACCAGGATGGAGCCTGACATCATCATCAAGAAACAGAACATACTTGCTATCTCTGTGCATTTTCTCTACTCCAACCTATTAGATGAGAAAAACTTTTCCAATGAGGCTTCTACCAATATGAAAACTCCATATGCTATAGAGACTTGTATTTTTTAGAATTAAGAAAGAAAGGTAAATAGTTTGAAATTTTAAAAAATATATTCCTAAAAAAGAAATGATTG
Organism: Carex myosuroides; assembly: GCA_028015225.1. NCBI lineage: Eukaryota > Viridiplantae > Streptophyta > Magnoliopsida > Poales > Cyperaceae > Carex > Carex myosuroides. The sequence continues at coordinate 2,988,558 of CM051477.1, forward strand.
ACTTAGAAAACATTAAAATTAGAAAGATCAAGGAGGGATAATTCATTCACATACTAACTGATTGTGAATCTTTTGGCTGCATGTGGTTGACAAACCAGCCACAAGGATTTTCGCATTGACATTGTCCTGATAAAAATAAAAGGTGAAAAAACATGAGAAATCAAATTTTAACTAACTGAACTAAGAATATGCCACAATGTCACAGGTAAGAGGGTTTGAACCTGAAAGTCTGAGATCAGCTTACGGATGGCATGATACGCTGGATCTTCAGTGCTCTCCACTACGAAAATAAACTCAAGAGGGCCTCCATAGAGAGAAGTTATCTGAAATAAAGTTTTGTAGAAATTTGTTAAGAATAGTTTTGCATTGATAACCAATCAATTAAGAACAAAAAAGAAGTAAAAAAGTTAAATGAACTTGTTTAAGAATTTCTCGTCAGGATGGAAGTTTATATCGCTCAAGTCAGACACATGCATGACGGTTGCTGTTAATGCATCAGGGAATTAGCCCTCCATTATGATCCTTCAGCAATGTTCTTGTGTTGATAAGTTGTAATAGTTAATTGTTTGGTGATTAAATTTTGTTTCTAATTTATAAAACATTTCGCTTTACTAATTGTATATGCTATGAGCATTTTAGTTGGTATGGCTAATGAGATTTTATATGCTTTTTTATACCAAACTTCAATTGATCCAAAAGCTGCACAGACACTTACAAAGTTACAGCTATTCGTAAAAAATAAGTACACATGTACTATCTTTTTCCGTATCATTTATGTTTGGATTGATGGCTTATCGACGCATTGCATGAAGGATAAGAAATTGTATCAGTTTGAAATTATACTCACTTGACTTCTCCAGTTCCTTAAATTGTGCTCGCCAAAGCCCTTCAGAGGCATAACCACTGACACCATAGGTAAATTCGATTGAGCAGAGTGTTCCAGGTCATTTATGTTGTCACACAAAAATGCAAAACTATGACCATCTTCTTTTCTTCGTTTCATTTGCCTTATAACCTTGTTCCTGTGGGGGGGAAAAACCATCAATTCTATATGAGACGAACATTAATCGCACTACGGCACTAGCCAGTACATCATGAATATCTAGTCAACCCCATGTATGTCAATGTGGTTTATGTTGCTGCAGTGTATAAGCTCCGTTGAAACCCATAAGTCTTACTTGAGCCTCGGTTTAAATAACTAAACATCAAGGGGCCCAAAAAGTTAGTTTCTGATGACATTGGTACAATTTAAGAGTGAGATTATTTAAGTACCTGACAAAGGCAGCAAAAGCCCATCCTGTAGCAAGAAATAAGCAAATTATGCATCCCTGCGGTTTAGCCAACAAGCAACAACTCATCATATCAAGTGAACAATAACTCAATGACGAACAAACCATTGGACTAGAAGAACAGCTGCCAAATAATATGTTATAATTTCACTTGCGATCCCATTTCAATTTGGACTTTTTTTTATTATGAAAACTCCTTAAGAATATAGATAACCAAAGCTGAAATAAAGAGAGGAAAAATTTGTATCTGTCTGAAAAATTTCGGTTCAGTTTGTTCGGTTTTCAACCGAACGAAAATTTTCAGTTTAAATGGATCGGTTCGGTTGGATGTTTGAAATATTTTAGTTTAAATGGATCGGTTCGGTTTAGACTTTCAAAACCGACTAAACCGAACCGACCGAATTATAATGGTTCAAGTATGGTTTATATTTTGTTTAGCTCAATCATCGCTTTTTTACTTTCATTTTGGTTTAAATATTTTAGAATATCTACATATTTTGTATGGAGTTGAACAACTTGTGTATGAAAATGTATATTTTTCGTTAATAATGCTACCAATATGTTTACTTCGGTTTTCGGTTCGGTTCTATTTTTGAAAACTGAAAAAATATTTGGTTTGGCTATTTTACTTCGGTTTCAACCGAACCGACCATTTGAACACCCCTACGTCTGATCCCTTAATTAATACAGCTTTTTAGGGATGTATTTCCCAGGAAACATGAATTAGCATTGAGGAATAAAGCACGCATACAGCAAAAACAAAAACCACATTCAAATTACAGAACTCATGAGGGTGCACAAGCAACTCTTTAGATTGAACAAGTCAGAGAAAAGAAATTCGAACCTGGATCAGAGCTACAATGGCGAGAGGAGAGGAGAAAGCGTTGCTTAACGAGGCCAATACGACATCCATTGCTTCCAGCCCCGCCATTCCCCCTTCTCTCTCTCTCTCTCGCTCTCTGTCTCTCTCCCTCTCTCCTTTAGAAATTCTTGGCAGCGGTTGCCAAGATTCCCTTCTCTCTCTCTAGCTCTCTCTATCTCTTTCTCTCTCTGATCCAATTTTTTTTTTAAAAATGGGTGAAGGGAGAACTTGAAGCACTGTCCCCTTAGCTATGCTAGGCTGTCTAATGTATTTGTACAGATCCTGGCGGTAAGACGAAAGATAAATGCGAGGGAGAGAAGCAGAACCCGAATGATTAGAATTTGGTGCCTATTTAGATATAGGGTCCGTTTTGAGATTCGTGTCGGATCAAAACTGGCGACTCAGATTTCATTGTACTCGGTCAGATATTGCACTGGATCTGAAACCGTGGCGTACCCCGAGCTGGTTCGCGCTCCGACTGACCCGGTAACAGGCTAGAGGCGACTAGCGGGCTGGGCGGCACGATCTCTCTCATTGGCAATCAATGTATATTTTAAATGAATAAATAAAAGAAACCAATGCAGATTGGTGGAGCCCACTTCCTGGCCCGTGGCATATAAGAGCAGTAGAGCAGCTTGGGTCCGATGCCCACCGGACTCAAATTTGGGTCCGGTAGGTTTCGGGACCGTCCAATCTGCTTTAAGATCGTGCGTACTAATTTTAAAGCATACGCTCGTGAATCTTAAAGTAGATCGGACGGTCATAGAACCCATCGAACTCACTTTGAGTCCGATGGGCATCGGACCCAAATTGACCTCTTGGCAATGTGGCACCAGGATAGCTATGCGTCTGATCGTTTCTGACCAGGAATATACTTGTTAATGTAAGTCAGTAATAAATACAGCTACAGAAATCCTGTCAGGAACAGGCCACACATTGTACTATGCCAGTAATAGCATCAGCGTCTCTCAACCCTCAACTGGATTTATCGATTAGTATTGACTATTGACTATAATCAGGAGTTTCAAGTTTCAAATCATTTGAGATTGGAAATATTCCTCCAAGAGATCCGAATCTGTGGGTCCTTTCTGATCCAAAATTTTAGAACTGCTAATGTCATTACAGGCTGGATTTGGGTTTGCGTCTCTAATTCTCTCAATTATGCTTGGTACCAGATCAGCTTCAATAATTTTAATTTTGCACAACGGTTACTTGCCCGTTCCGAAAGGATTTCCTGATTCGGTCGCTCTCGTTGCTTATTTCACAATTGATTACACAATTTTAATAATGGAGTTCTCAATAAATTAAACAAAATTAAAAATTAAAAAAAATATGTATATGTTATCGGACACATAGATAGTCTACCAATCAAATTTAATGCAATTAAATATTGATTAATATATAATGTATCAAGAAGCGATATGGAATTTCTGTGAGCATTATGTGACGGGTCCTACTCGGGTTCTAACTTTAGCGGGTACTAGTCGGTCTCCATTTGTAGGGAGTGGTTCTAGTCGGGCCCAATCTGACCGGGGTCGATCCCGGATTCCACCCTCCACCTCTAGTCGGGCCCAATCTGACCGAGACCGATCTGAAACCCCGGAACCGTTTTATTATGCTGACAATACAGACGAGGATTCCGAAGAACGGGAGGCAGGAGAAAATTGAGATGCTAGTGACGACAGTGGGCACCTAATCACAGTGATGAGGATTCTGGTCATCCTGTGCTTGGTAGGCGAAAGTGGCTGATATCGGGTCGTGGGGAAAGACACATGTTTGAGCAATTTCATGACACATCAGGTATTCTCACAGCCACAGATACTTCTCTTAGATAATTTCTTTGGTATTAGCTTTGCCTATAAATGGCATAAATCATTCAGATCAGACTATCATACTGTAATTTTGCAGTTTGAACTAAGGTTTGGCCTAAGCTGTGGTATCCCATTTCTTTGAATTTCAATTAAATTGATTCGATTACTTCACTATTTGTGTTCAATTTGTGTTCTTTGTTGCTTCGTTATGTCTAAGACATAACACATACTCTGTTGGATCTTGCAAGAACAAGTATATTTAAACAGTGGCGAGGTGTGTGCAAATATACCAATCCAATCAGAGCCGGCTGCATATCTGGCATGTGCCACGAGAAGCGCTGCAAACACCTCATCGACTGGCTAATTGGACGCGAACATCTAGACAGGCTGCTCAAAAGGAGGTTACTGGTATTGGTATTGATAGCCCCATACCACTGATGGCCTAAACATTGAAATGGAGGTTGGCCACACTTATTTTAGTTTAAATTAGTATTCTTTATGATGATTATGTAACTTAAAATGAACTTTTCATGTTAGTTGTTTTCTATTATTTTGCTATAAGGTCTGATGTACTCAAATGTTTCAAATTTTAAGTAATCTAAACGCCTACGGGCTGTGAGGTATGTTCCTAAGTTATATACAAAGGATAAAATAGGCATTTTAAATTTAAAATGAGTTTTAATAGAAAAGACAATAAAATGGATAAATTTGTGAGTTTTTGAAGTTTAGAAGGGTAAATATGATATTATGAAGTTTAGAGGGGGAAGTACGTAATTTTGATGTTTTTGAGGGGTATACGTGAAATTCCCCCTTTTGTTAAGGAATGAAATGGAGATCTCCTTCCAGCCTCGAATGGAGAATACATTATTCTTCTTCAACCTCCTTAGATGGAGAATACACTGCCTTGGTCATTTAATATTATTTGATAATTTCAATAAAAGAATGTGTGACGTTTTCTTGCAGATTGCATATTCTTTTTTATTAAATTAAAAATCTTCGTAGAATGCAATTGATATAGTTCTCAAAATAATATATTTATACACTTAATTTTTTTATCATTTTGGCAAAAAAAAAAAAAAGATAACGCCTTCATGGACAATATTTTGTGTGCGCCATTATATTCTATAAATTTTCAGATTGTAAAATACAAAAAGTATAAATTATTGTTTAAATATTATTTTGGCAACAAAAAATATTTTATACATTACACTTTTTATTTGCTGTTGATTAGATAATCGAGAAAAATAACATGTACTTGGACCTTTTTAGAATTTGAAGATTTAAAATTAGAATAAACTACCTTGCCAGATGTTTGATAGTAACCGCATGGTACAGAAAAAATATATATTATGTAAACATTTTTCTCTGTCTGACAATTTGAAAATAATGATAAAGAAGAAGTATTTACTTGGCTGTTTGATATTGACTCAACAGGACGTATAAAAATAGGATGTATAAAAATTAATTATTTATTTTGTAGATGGCAGAATTAATTATCTTAGTAAATAAAAAACTCCAAAGAATGATTCGAATATATTTTTTGCTTTTGCAAATTATAAAATATATATATATTTTTTGTTGGCTCTTGCAGATAGAGAGGAAAAAACGTGTCGTGTCGTGACTAACACGCCGTGATTTTGGTCTCGTGCCGTGCCGTGACCAAGTTAATTTTTCACGTGTCGTGCCGTGCCGTGACCAAAATGTCAAGGGGTGGTCACGGCACGCGAATGGTCACGCCACGTGAGTCACGCCGTGCCTAAACGTGTCGTGACCATACATGACTCGTGTAACCATATAATCATAATTTAGGTTAGTTTATTCAAGATTCACCATTAAATCAATATCTAATTGTGCTAATTATACGTGACTCGCGTGACTACGTGTCGTGCCGTGCCGAGACTAAATCTTTCATGTGCCATGCCATGTGTCGTGCCGTGCCGTGCCAAAGTTTCAAAAGATGAGCACAGCACGCAAATGGTCATAGCACGGGACACGCAAGTCACGGCACGTAACTGACACGTGTGCCGTGCCATTCTGTGTTGTAACCGTGCCGTTTCGTGACGGAACCGGCTCCGCCGTACCATTTTTCCCACTCTAGTTGCAGAGCATCACGTAGACACCTTTTAATTTGGAAATTCTGATACAGAACAAGTTTTGTCCTTGCTATTTGATGTTAACGAAATATTCCAAAAAAGAGGCATGTAAAACTAACGTTTTCTTTTACTTTTTATTTTTATATTTTTAGATTGCTGGTTCCATCTTTTTTTATTAAATTAAAATCTCAGAAGGATGAGATTATGATATTTTGAACATAGTTTATCCATTAAAAATTGTTCCCGGTCATATTGGGGAAGAGAAAAAACATATAAGCTCTTTTGGGTTTTAAATAGAAAAAAAAAATGTTGCCTGTTACTGAGACTGGTTTTATAATAAAAGAACAAAGTTTAGTGTAAAATACAAAAAGCATATATCTGTTGCTTAATATTGATTGGATTGTTAAAGATGACAACAAAAATATATATTATATATGATGGTTTATACAATGCTGGTAAACAGTAAATGAAATACTTTCTTAAAAAACAGAAAATTATAATTGGGATATCCCAAAAAGTAAGTATCATGTAATTTTATTTTCTGAGAGGGACTAATATTGATTTTCCCGAATTTGCAAAAAATTTATTCCATTAGTTTGGATATATTATTCTAAAATGATTCGTCTCAGGGTTGATTCAATGACCTAAAAAATGGAATATTTATAATTTCTTTTTTTGTTTCCTTAATCCAGAGCCCAAAAAAATGTTGTTGTAATTAAGATAAAACTAATTTTTTTTTCTACTATAATCAGATCCTAAGTATCAAGTACGTTTGATCATAAAATAGGTGATGAAATATAAAACAATAGAAAGGGGGCTGATGCAAACCTTACTGTTAAGTTAAACATGATCTAAATACTATTGTTTTCAATTTTTCATGAATAGCCAACATATTTATAACGAGAGCAGGTTGGGTCCGATGCCCATCGGACTCAAATTTGGGTCTGATGGGTTTCGGGACCGTCCGATCTGTTTTAAGATTTGTGCGCACGAATTTTAAAGCAGATGTGAAAGTTGCAGGCGCGAATCTTAAAGCAGATCGGACGGTCACTGAACCCATCGAACTCACTTTGAGTCCGATGGGCATCAGACCCAAATTGATCTCATTTATAACACTGGGAACGAGTTTAAAATGAATTGTTTGATTATCTTTAATTTATTGTTAAAAAAATAATTACAGGAAATTTGTACTAAATAATTACATTTTTAGAAATATCTTTCGGTAAATAACCATGGACCGGGCTAGAGCCTTTTTACATAGAATCCATTCGGCCCGGCTCACTACAACTCTCGAGACCAAGAGCCTTTTTGTCCTGTTCACTTTCTCTGATGGCAACCGAGAAAAGCCTGTTTTTGCGTGAAGAAACGGAGAACGGAGTAGGTCAGATGTCCATCGGACCTACTCAACGAGCACGATGACCGTCCGATCTAATTTAAATTTGAGTGCACGAACATTGAAACAAATGTGCACAAATTTTAAAGCAAGACGGTGATTAAACCATCGAACCAGAGTAGGTCCGATGGCGATGGGTCAAGTGGAAGAAACGCGGTATCAGTGACTGTTAGGGGTGTTCATTGGTTCGGTTTGGTTGAAACCGAATCGAACTAGGCAAACCAAAGTTATAATTCGGTTTCAAAAAAAAAACCGAACTGAACCGATTTAACATTGCAACCGAACCGAACCGAACCAAAGTTTTATTTCGGTTTGTTCGGTTTGTTCGGTTCTGATAGGTCCATATACCAATGGCCCTTAAAAAGCCCAGGCCTGGCCCAATAAAGCACTCCCAGATTTAAATACATAAAAGGCCGGCCCAAAATACAACGAAACAAAAGAGGCCCCCTCCCGGGGCCAGCCCGAGTATAAAACAGCCCGAGGTTAAAAACAGCCCGGGATTCGGACCCCCTCACGGGGCCAGCCCGAGGTCAAAAACAGCCCGGGATTCGGACCCCCTCCCGGGGCCAGCCCGAGGCCAAGAACAGCCCGGGATTCGGACCCCCTCCCAGGGCCAGCCCGAGGCCAAAAACAGCCCGGGATTCGGACCCCCTCCCGGGGCCAGCCCAAGGCCAAAAAAGCCCGAGACTCGAACCCCACCCCCAGGGGTCAGCTCGAAATCAAATGAAACGAGGCTCAATGCCTAAACATGCTGAACAACCAGAAAAGGCCGACATACAGCCTCGTTGATTCGGCTCGTGACAGATTATGCGGATATTATCGCCTATTATGCGGACGCCTCTGAACAGTCATGAGGGCCCCCGTCATTAATGATGACAAGACCTCGCTACAGTAAAGGCGACCCCTATTTAAGGCAGAGAAATCCCCAGAGAGAGGGACCGCATATTTGATCACCACCAGAGGAGGTATTAAAAAGGGTTAGAGCGTTAATACCCCTCCGACACCCCGCGTGTCCGCCCTCTCGGCCCGATTCGCTTGAACCGGGACGAGTTACACTTTCGGCAGCCAGCCTCCGCACGGCCTGCTTCCCAGGAACAGGACGTGCGCGCACCTTACTGGACCGAGTCCAAGTACGGCCCAGCCCTCTTCACTTGTACTTCTCCATCCAATAATCCCTCTCCACAACGGCCGCCGTCAAGTCCCTCGGCTCCACAGGAGACTGGGCCACTGACAAATTCTTGGCAGTCATCGCCTCCGTCGCGCGGGCAAACAGGCAGCCTATCTCAAAAAGACGACCCACCGCATCCAGCATCATACCACCCCCGCGCTTCTGGATAAGCCGACCCAAATAAGGGGGCTCCAAGGCGCGGAAGGCCTCCCTATAATACATCGCGCACTCCGGAGGCCGCTCCGTGGCACTTTGCATCTTAGCTAAATGAGGGAACAAGGCGAGGCACCCGTCCGGTTGACTTAACGGGAAGGGAGTCTTACATATGGTCCCTACCCCAACATTACCCGGAAGACCAATCCTGCGAGATCCCTCGGACGGGGTGGGTACCGTTTCAGGAGAAGCAGTCGTGCTTGAACTCCCGCCTCCACCTGGCCCTCCAGTTGAGGACGGAACTTCTTGAGCTAACACGTCCGAAGCCACGCCCGAAGGAGGGACTGCTGCTCCCGACAAGGGGGTAGTGGCGACGTCCCTCGGACTCGAGGCTAAAGGTGGCCGCGCCATCCTCTTCTTGTTTACAGTCAGCCCTTTCCCTTTGACTTCACGATCAATTTCGTGCGTCGCCTTCCGCTTCCTCGACTCTACACTTCCGGCCCCCTTCTTCACCACACGCTCCTCAACGCCAGCGGGTGATGGAGCAGGAGCCGCCCTGGTCGTTAGTGACCCGGAGTACAGCCCACCCGCGTGCGAACAGACCAACTCGGGGATAGCCTTCAGCCCGTTGAAGGAGAAATCCATTAGGCCAAAAGCTGCAACAAAAATATGAACTCGAGGGTCATATATATAGGGAAACAATTGAGGATTCTTTACCAAAGGAATATATGTATATATGCGCGAAGGACTACCTTGCGACAACTGCCCGATAACCTCGACAGCCAGGTCATCAGCAGCGCTCATCCGGAAGCGACTCATGTCGGGCTTCCCCTCCCACGAACTATCATCGTCACCCTTCTTAATCTGTCGCCACGAGCGACGAATACCTTGCAGCGACTCAACTTCCTCAGGTTTAGTCAAATACACCCAGCCCCTATTCCAGCCATCAATCTTCCTCAAAATCTTCTTATGAGTCTCATAGTCGAAAATTTCCGGCGCGTCAGTTCTCCTCCTCACGGCGACAAAATCCGATGAAGCCATGCACAGACTAAAATAATGTGCAAACAGGGCCATGCTCGGCCGTAACTCGGCAAAATAGACCTGAAACTCGTCGAATAACTTCTCGAAGCTGACAAGATAACACCACCCCACACCCGTCAGTTGGGCGGGGGTTATATCCAACTCTTTCAAGAAAGTAACCTGGAACGAGGTCAAAGGCAGCTGGAACCCACATCGGGGCATCTTCCAGTAAATACAGAACCCTTTCTCATCGTCATGGGCTCGATCGTCCGCTTGCGGCAATAAGAACCCCAACCGGTCCAAGGAAATGCGACCTCTCGCTTCCTTTTTCACGAGCTCGCCATAAAAAACGTTGACCCACCAACCCTGACTGCGACAACCCGTTGCTGACGGGAACAGAAGACTAACCTCCACAAACTGCGCGTCAGTCGCGTGCCCGGCGCGCCTCCTCTTCGAGGAGGGGGTTCCTTAGAATTCTTTTTCTTTTTTGATACCCGCGGGCGTGCTGAAACTGACGTCTCCCGAGAAGACCCCTGGCGATCTTGCACCTCGACTTCCTCCGACTCCCCATCCTCATCAACGGAACGGCTATCGCTGTAGCCGGAAGAATAATACGAGGGATCTGCCTTCTCCAACGGGACCCGTTCCCTAACTACCTTTTTCTTCCCTCCCATCTTCGCTGACTGCAAAGGCAAGTTAATAAGATGGTCAGCGACGGGAGATATTACCGGGGGCACAATCCTCTTACCTGACGCGGCAAAAGCCCTTTCTAAGGCCGCTCTCGACTTCCCGGCGCCTTTACCCCCTATCCCCTGATCCCACATCGCGGGATCACTCCAATCGATGGATTCGTTTGAAGAGCCCAGTTCCGCTGCGGCCCCGTCCACGGAAGATTCCAGCTGTGCCGCCTTCCAATCAACGGACGACTCCGGGCCCATATCATCCCAATCCACGGCCGCCTCCCAATCGAAGAAATCTCCCTCGGAACCCGAATTAACGCCTGCCTCCGACATTTAACAGAACCTGCCCAGAAACTGTCTTACGGATCGACCGTAGGACCTCGCGTATGGCAAACGCGCAAGGGTAGAACAATACCGACTTGGTGGCTCACGGTATCGGTTGAGATACTGGATCCCGAACGTAATGTGTGCGACAGTAATACTTACGGATAACGAGCGACGCTCCTGTGAGATGTTCGTGCAGTCGTCCCCGCCGATTGTCCTTATCAGCGAGAGCGATGAGCGAGATTACTCCGAAAATGGAACTTACTGAAAGCGGACATCCGCACGGGCCCGCCTACCTTTATATAGAGCCCCCGTAAAAAACCGTAAAAATCAGCACCAATCTCAAGGGACAACCCTCGACACGTGTCTCGCACCCCTTCGATCAGCCGCTTCAAAAACCCAAAACGTCGCGTCGCCCCGCCTTTTGGCGCCAATATCCGAAGTTATATCGAACCGTCGCGTCTCTTCGGCTTTGTCTATACAAAAATCCCCATGACGTAGATCCCCTACAACCTTGAAGCGTACTGCCCCTCGAGACAGTAATCCCGCGCCGTTGCAACGAGTTAATCCTGACCCCACGCTAGTATCACCGTTTACCCAAAGCAGGGGGCGGCGTGATCAAAATAGCAGCGGATCTCAATGACGTCAGCACGCTTGAGCGTTCATGATGGTCTGACACGTTCATTTATTGCACCTACAGTAACCTCCCGTTATATATATACCCACGGACCCTCCGTACCTAACCATCAATTATCCGTTTAATAAAAAGTCTCGGAGACATGGCACCAAAACCATCCAACAACCGCGGCAAGAAACCCCTCGACCAAGGCCAACCCAGTAATCCAAGGCCGAGGCGCCCGACTAATGTCCGAGACCTACCCCCCCAGATCCGCTCCAGCTGGCTCCGTTTCTTCTCGCGACGTCGCCTCGACCGAATACTGTCAAGCCCCAATAAAAAGCTTCAGGACTTCATCGAATACCTGATCGACGTAGAGGTACGCTCCTACGAGCACTGTCCCTGCTGCCCGAGGGCTCGCCGCAATGAACCACCACCCGCACCTCCCCAGCGCGCCCCACCCAAGCCGGTAATCCTCCGCACCTGCCCCGCATGTGGAAAAACGGGCAACCGGTCAGAGATGCCCCGGTGCCACCGATGCCGGCAGAGGTTCCACCAGGCCTGTCAACCTGAGGAGACTCACTACTTGTTTCCTATCCCGGATCTGGAGAGCTGGCATTGCGACGAATGCACCGCCATCCTCAACTCCCTGGACGACATGAACGAGGACAGCGATGAAGGCGGCAACCAGGACGACGGCGGGGATGGCCTACAATACCACTCCACTGGGTCTGGCGACACCGACCCCGAGGAGGAATCCTCCACTGACGGCGACTTCAGCGACTGACGCATTGCGTAAAGCCGCCCCACCAACCTGGCCGGACTTCCACTGCTTTCTCTTTTGTTCCCCGACATGGGAATAGCACCTTTTTTATTTTATGATAACCCTGTGAACTACTTTGTTTTGTCGAGAAGGAAAACTCTATAAACCACATGACATTACCTATAGTTATAATCTTTTCTATGTTGCAAAGTTCCTAAAAACATGTCCATATAACGGCGCACTAAGGCAGGCTACTACATGCACGTCGCTTGTATTGCAATCCCGTCGCAGCCAAGTAGTACGCTGCGTCACAATGTTGGTTTAACATACCGATAAACCAACTGGCGCCGTCTGCCTTGCAACCTCTCGGTCCAACGTAGATCGCGAAACATTAATGGACATACTACCCGAACTAGCCACCCAGCGACACCAACTCTATCTGATTACCAACACAAGTTGGTGTACCCCCTGTCTCAGGACAGTCCCGGAGACATATGCTTTACTTCTAATCTTACCAATAGCACAAAAACAAAGCCACCTCGTAAGCAGTAACCGAACATTCTATGCCACGCGACTTAAATAGTCCGGACAAAACAGACAATGAAACCATCCTCCCCTTATTCTAAAAAGCACGACTCGAGATAACTTGAATAAAAGAATAAATCTCGACAAATTACCGGCACAACTGCCCCACGACACACCCTTGCGGCATTAAGACACTCTATACTCCAACTCACACACCTGGTATACACTACTACGCACATTTCCCGAATATGAGCTAACCAACAGCGAATAGACCATAACTTAGCTCACGCACTCCGAAAATAATGAATTTTTTCACTAATGACACCTCGAAACAGCCGCCCCGTCAGCCCAAAACGCTTCGAAAGTAACACCAGTCAAACGACAGGCCTACGCCCGTCCAGTCAAGTCACCTAGCCCCAGCTTTTACGCGTCAGTGGGGCCCGGACGCGATAACCGATGGCACCACTCCGCCTATATATTGACCCATTCGGCCATAGGAAGATCATTCCTCACCAACTGATTCTCCACTCTAAAAACCAATCCTCACTCCATCCACCCTCCTAATGTCGTCAAGCGATTCGGTTAACAAACCCGAGCCGCGACGCCTCGACATTACCCTCCCCCGAGAGTCACCTCCCCACCGACCCCGCCCGAACCCCTCACAACCACCATGGCGGACGCTCTCGGAAGGCGAAAGGTGGGTATTGCTGCAAGACATATCCCACCCAGACTTAGAATGGATGCTAGACCACGAAAACCTCCGAATTCGAGACTTTCTCGACATCAAGCTTAGCTCATGTCCGAAGTTCACCCCAGAGGACGAGAACGCCCTCAAACCAGCCGCACCATCGTTACGCACATGCTTTGGGTGCGATGATCAAGATCCCAAGACCGAAATGGTCAAATGCCGAACATGCTTCGAGTGTCACCACATGTACCATTATAACATAAAAGGCCGCTCAGATCCCCGCCGCCGGTTTTGGCGATGCCCCCGTTGCATCGACCTCAACTTCGGAGGACCAACCTTATACACGGTTACCAAGGAAGAGCTCGAAGCGGACAATACTTACGAGGACACCGACAACGAGGTCCTCGCCTAAACGCTCCCCAGGTAGCGACATCACACCCGTCTTTTTGCCGAACAAGGAAACCGCGACATGACAGACAAGAGTGGAAACACCCTCCCAGTCTACCTCGGGATCCTCCTCGGCAACCATGCGGGTATACAGGGAACTAGTCACCCTGCATATCATAGTTTATTAAAACAAATGTATCTATTATTGTGTATCAACAAAAGACAAAAGTTGTCTACAAAATATGTATCATTCCGATGTCATGTTATTAAACTTCTAAAAATCATACAAAGTAATCTCGTTGTCGGGACCCCCTCTTCCCTCACACAACCCATCTTATATATCACATCGACAAACAATTTCCATCTCATAACCTCCCGACGCATACGCAGGCCCTCGTGCCAACTCAATATCTCGGCACCCGATAATAGTTAAAGCGGCCAATCGGCGGCTAGATGCCAAGGAGGACGAGAACAATCTCCGAGGAGGATTTGGAGTGGATGCTCCATAACGAGGACCTTCAAATCTGCGACTTCATCGACATCACCCTCGCCGGGGTACCCTCGTTCACCAAGGAGGACGAGAACAATCTCTACGATGACGTTAATTTTGAGCCCAAGTTGCGTTGGTGTGTCTTATGCCGCGACCAGGGACCCAAGCACGAGATGGTGAAATGCCGGGTGTGCTATGAGTGGAGTTGCTTCGACCACTACGACATCCACGGCCGCTCCGATCCTCGACGTCGATTTTGGAGGTGCCCTGGATGCCTATCCCGCAATTCTGGAGGCCCGAGCCTATACACCGCTACTCCACAGGAAATCAAAGAGGATGACCTCTTTGAGGACACTGACAACGAGCGCGTTGTCCGATTTCAATACTTTTACCTATCGGTGTTGTATGATCTAGACCTTATCACGTACTTGTGCTTTTCGATTATTTTCAGAATACTAACAACTGTTTGTCATCTCCGTAATAACCTCGCCTGAAAAAAAAAAAAAAACCCCGCGACGACAACGCGTGACATCAAGCGTAACTCGTCTAAAAACACGCCAACACAATTAGTCGGGACATACACCCGAGATAGGGCGTACAAAACAATTCGCAAACCCTGTGGGATAACAAAATCACGAAATATAACGACAAAGCAAAAATCAGCACAAACTACGCGCAATCAATAAACGACACGATAAGAAACCATACAAACAGGAATTAAAGGATAACCAAAATACAAAGACCTCGGGGGTCAGACGAATAACCCACAAAAACCCCAAGACCAACTCGGGGGCTAACACTCGAACCTTAAGAAAAATCTAAGAAGCCAAAACAAACGAAAAACTTACCGAAGTCGTCTCTATCACCGGAGTCAAAAACCGAAAGCATCATACTGATACATTTCGGCTTCAGGGGCTAATGATAGGTCCATATACCAATGGCCCTTAAAAAGCCCAGGCCTGGCCCAATAAAGCACTCCCAGATTTAAATACATAAAAGGCCGGCCCAAAATACAACGAAACAAAAGAGGCCCCCTCCCGGGGCCAGCCCGAGTATAAAACAGCCCGGGATTCGGACCCCCTCACGGGGCCAGCCCGAGGTTAAAAACAGCCCGGGATTCGGACCCCCTCACGGGGCCAGCCCGAGGCCAAGAACAGCCCGGGATTCGGACCCCCTCCCGAGGCCAGCCCGAGGCCAAGAACAGCCCGGGATTCAGACCCCTCCCGGGGCCAGCCCGAGGCCAAAAACAGCCCGGGATTCGGACCCCCTCCCGGGGCCAGCCCAAGGCCAAAAAAGCCCGAGACTCGAACCCCACCGCCAGGGGTCAGCTCGAAATCAAATGAAACGAGGCTCAATGCCTAAACATGCCGAACAACCAGAAAAGGCCGACATACAGCCTCGTTGATTCGGCTCGTGACAGATTATGCGGATATTATCGCCTATTATGCGGATGCCTCTGAACAGTCATGAGGGCCCCCGTCATTAATGATGACAAGACATCGCTACAGTAAAGGCGACCCCTATTTAAGGCAGAGAAATCCCCAGAGAGAGGGACCACATATTTGATCACCACCAGAGGAGGTATTAAAAAGGGTTAGAGCGTTAATACCCCTCAGACACCCCGCGTGTCCGCCCTCTCGGCCCGATTCATTTGAACCGGGACGAGTTACACTTTCGGCAGCCAGCCTCCGCACGGCCTGCTTCCCAGGAACAGGACGTGCGCGCACCTTACTGGACCGAGTCCAAGTACGGCCCGGCCCTCAGGGGAAGGGACGTATCAGGTTCAAACCGAAATATATTAATTTTTTTATTTAAAGCAATTAATTTATAATAAACCGAAGTATATTAAGAAATAAACCAAGGTATTAAGAAATAAATCGGGATATTAAGAAATAAACCGGAATATTAAGAAATAAACCGAAGTATTTAAAGCAATTGATTAAGAAATAAACCGGGGTATTTAAAGCAATTGATTAAGAAATAAACCGGGGTATTAAGAAATAAACCAGGGCGGTCTGGACCAAATTAATAATATATAAAATTTCGGTCGGTTCGGTTATTTCGGTTTTCAAATTTTTCAAACCGAACCGAACCGAAATTATAATTCGGTTTTAAAAGGCAAACCAAACCGAACCATTAAACCGAAAAAACCGAACCGTTTAGTCCAAACTAATTCGGTTCGGTTCAAAACCAACTAAACCGGACCCAATGAACACCCGACTGTACCCTTTCTTGATATTATATCCGTCTGATTGAGATCGGACAGGTAGAAAGCGGGCACACTTAATCCATGCCAAAAGTGCTCGTTTTTGTCCTTTTTATCTCGGGGAGATTCGTGTGATACGTGGATATATTTTGACTGCATCTTTCCGTTTTACGCTCAAGGACAAATGCCTATTGTCCTTTTAAGGTGGCGGGAAAAAGTGTGCAAGAATGCTAGGAGAAGACGATCCTTCTCGAACTCCGTACGATTTAGGGTTAGCACGATCGCCTCCTCCCATCGACTCCGGTGCCATCGATGAAGCACCGTCCAGTCTAAAGTTGCAAGAAGTACGAACAGTAGAGATTGTCGTAGGAGAAATGACGTCAGAGAGAAAGGAAGGAAGCGATGGGGAGCGAGAAGAAGCGTGGGATGACGATGTTGAGAAGAAAGAAATCGAAGAGGGAGAAGAAGGGATAGATTCAGATATTGAAAAGACAGAAAACGAAGAGCTAGTAGAGAGTAGAGATAACGACAGTAAAAAAATAGGAACCCAAAAGAGAGAAGAGGGGATAGATGGTGACAATGGTATTATAGAAACCAAAAAGAGGGAAGAAGGGATAGATGGTGACAATGGTATAGAAACTGAAAAGAGAGTAGAGGGGGTAGTTGGTGACAGCGAGAATGCAGAAAGCAAAAAAAGAGTAGAGAGGATCGATGGCGAGAATATAAAATTCGAAAGCCATAGTAACAGTGAGAAGAAAAAAAGCGAAGGTAAAGAACAGGTGAAAAATGTGGACAGTGAGAAAGAAATTGGAGATAGAGAGCAGAGGATCGATTGTGGCAGCGAGCATGAAAAAATCGAAGAGAAGGGAGAGGTGAGAGATGTTGGCAGTAAGAATAAGGAAGTTGATAGTGATGATTATAGTGAGGATAGAGTAGAAGAAAAAGAAGAGGAGAGAGATTGGGGAAATGAGAAGAAAGAAGGAGAAAAATTGCTGAAAGAGCCGGTGAAATTCCCAATTCCTTACCCACAGAGACCATTTACCAAAGATTGCCCCTCTTATCTGAAAACAGGTCATTGCTCTTTTGGCTTGATTTGTTGCTTTAATCACCCGCTGAGGAAATCAGGCAAGGTTTCTCCTAATAGGGATTGCAAAGACAGAGAAAGGGATGGTGATCAGGCGAAGAAAGAATTGGTTGAGAGAGTTAAGGTGATGTGTGCGCAACCTTACCCTCAGAGAGAAGGAAAGGAGGATTGTCTTTATTATATGAAAACGGGCCGTTGTTCTTATGGGGCAAATTGCTACTTTAACCATCCTCCGAGGAGTCCCAATCAGGTATATATATTATATTTGGTTTTTGAAGATTTCAATAGTATGACTATGAATCCGGTGTAGAGAGGCGCCTTTTGCACAATGGGTTGCGCCTGAGTGCAATCTGCATTAGATTATTTAGGTTGCTTAGGCTCTAGATTCTTGCAGATGCATTTGCAGGCAAGATTGATTTTATGAACTTTAGGGAGTGATTTTGGCTATTTTGTAGCAAGGCATGTTTTGTAATAGATAGCTTTCATCTTCCTATTCCGCAAAAAGAAAAAAAAGGAAAAAAAAAAACAAAAAGACATTTCATGCAAGCTAAGCTGTCTCTTATGCATTGTTTTGAATTATAAACATATCTTATTTAGAGTATTATCAAACTTTTTAAAGGCAGCCATACAGATTGAAAATTGAAGCTTGCAGTTATAAAATATACCTTACCTCTTTCATCATTTATTATTAGCTTGCATGTGGACAGTCATTACTATTTTTGGTTTGCATGCAAAAACTCATCTTCTAGTTGGTTAAAATTGTATTCATTGTACGTAAAAAGTGCAAAATTGGTAAGTTGAGAGAATGTTGTAAGACAAATTTCTCACTTAATAACATTTTAACAGGTGACAGAGGGTAGAAAAGACCAAATTGTCCCAGATGATAAGAATAGTCCTAGAGAAGCTGAGAGGAACTGGGCGGTGGGTCCCACTCCATCTCATATAAGGAGGCGTCCTGATTGTGTTCGCTATGTAAAGGAAGGTCGCTGTGATTTTGGAGCGGAGTGCAGATTTTTTCACCATAGAAGTACACGTTTTTATGAGGTTCTCTGCTTTTCTATTATTTGTTACTTTCTGCAGGTCCTGCTAAAGTTACTAAACTCTGTTTTTCCTTTCTTTTCACAGTTTAACTTGAATCCAAGGAGTGACTGGCAAGAGAACTTTGAATTAGAAACTAACTTTCTAGGCCTTCCGCTTCGACCTGTATGTTACTTACAGTTCTTATCGTATTATATTTGCATGATCAATTTATTTTAAAAAATTTGTATAATTTATGAGAATTCATAAATTATAAGGAAGATGTAATGCATACTATTTGTTTCATAGTTTCTCCATAATATTCTTAAGTTGCCTTTTGGTTTTTGTTGTTTGGATTCCCATCATAACTTCAGGGAAGCGATGATTGCCCAGAATACATGATACATGGTGTATGCGAATTGTCAACTGATTGTCAGTACAACCACCCAAATCCTGGCCCTGTTATAGCCAAACAAGATACCCATAAGGAGTTGTATAATGGTGATTCCCTGCCATCTTTAAAAGAGCATGCAGCTCATGTTCCTAGTCCTACCAGTATATTGCCTCCCAGCATTAAACCAATGTTTATACCGACGCCCAATACATCTTTTGCTTATATAAAACGGATGCTTTTACCGCCAGAAAGACCGGACATTGGTGATGGCAACAAGGAATTACAGGTATATTGAGCATAGCAATACAGTCTTGAATTTTTTATATTGTATATCATTTTTCCTGTTATGCGCTAAAGTTTAGCAGAATATCTAGAAGATTCAAACAAAACTTAGCATTTGAAATCTGACTTAATCTGTTATCTCTGACAACGTGTAAAGGCCCAGCAATCTTCTTCTTCTACTACTACTAGATCGAATAGCTCTGGAAGTGGAGGTGAACTGTTAGAGTATCCTGAGAGACCTGGTGAACCGCTATGCCCTGCATACATGAAATCTGGAGGCTGCAAATTGAAATCAGAATGTTGGTATGATCATCCAAGAGATCGACATCCAAAAGTATGTTTTGCTTTCGTGCTTTTCTTTTTTCCCTTTTAATTTATTTTTGTTTGCTTGGGATTAGTGGTTGAAGTAGATTAATATTCATGCTGAACAGTAAGCTTCAGTCAAAGCAGTTAGTTCAACACATGAAACAACAGATGGTATTGCTGTCTACCAATGTTGATGAATGGTTAATTGTTGTAGTTTATAATGTATCGTGGATCTGAATCAGATCCAATCGTGAAGATACACTAAATCAGTCTTTAAATGAGGAAAATAATTGGTTACAGCATACGGTAAATTAAATTTCATTTGAAAATTGTTATACTGCTATATTATATCATAGGGTTTCAATGCTCGTCATACGTACTTTTTAACATGCCAAATCTTACAAATTAGTAATTAACAATGTAAAATACTAACGAAATATACAATTGGATTGCCAAATTCCTCAAAATGTTAACTTCTGTGATTTTAGACAGAAATATAATCTTTCCTATGCCCTTGTGGTAAGTCAACGAAATTAGTAATTAACAATGTAAACCACATGGTTGGCAGTGTAGTGTTTAACACTGAATCTGAAGTAATAAATATACAATTATTATTATTATTATTATTATAGCAAATCTGTTTTCAGAACATCACATCATTCAGAAAAAGGCAACTTATAATCCCTATCAACTTTATCCCTAGCCCACCCAATAAACCAAAGACATGGTAATTCATGGTCAATGCTATTCATGGGTATTATAAGGTTTTTGGTTCTTTGAGACCCTAGAATGGGCAGAGGCAAGAAATTTTTCTTTGGGGGTTGATATGGGGAGTCTATATGTTACATGTCATAATCACAGCTTAAACTAATATTTTTATGAGTATGGGGATCAATAGTGAAGAACTTTTATGAATAGTTTGAATGTCCATGTATACATCTAATTTGTCTGAAAGAGAAATAAGAAACAGTTAACTACCCACATGACCATGTGTATTTTAGAAACAACTGGGGTCAATACCCCCCATTCTTTCCACTTCCATCCACCCCCGCTTGCAAGCATTAGGTCATTGTGCATGCAGGATTGCTGTAGACTACAGCCTTGTGTTCTCTCTAACAAATATTGAGCTTCATTGTTTGTTACTTAGGATCCCGTAAAACCTTTTGAACAATCAGACCGTTATAATAGAGAGTCTTCAGTAAAGGATGCCAAGAAGAAAATGGTTCCACATGCTTCCGTTGTATCAGAAA
The DNA here is from genome assembly GCA_028015225.1 of Carex myosuroides. Classification (NCBI taxonomy): domain Eukaryota; kingdom Viridiplantae; phylum Streptophyta; class Magnoliopsida; order Poales; family Cyperaceae; genus Carex; species Carex myosuroides. The sequence goes on from CM051477.1 coordinate 3,009,359, forward strand.
ATAAATTCATCTATCCTGAGAGACCTGGTGAGCCTGAATGCGCGTATTATATGAAGCATGGGGATTGTAAATTTGGATCAACATGCAAATTTCATCATCCAAAACATCTACACAAGGTTTGCTCCAAAGCCTAACAAAATTTGCAATTCAAGTTTTTTCAAACAATATGCATAACTGTGTATTTTGTGTTGAATTCACTAATTGATGCTTTTTATAGGCTCCAAAGTATTCATCGTTCTCACAAGATTCTAGAGTGATGTCAGGAAATGGCTCTGAAGAAATGGAATATCCTGAAAGACCTGGAGAGCCTGAATGTGCATACTACATGATGCATGGCAATTGCAAATTTGGATTAAACTGTAAATTTCATCACCCCAAAGGTCAAAATGAGAAGGTATTGGCATTAAATTTTTATTTTCAACTCGTATATACATCAATCTATTTAATTTAGGGAATGTTAGGTTTGACCCATGAATTATTGTGCTTGGTCCAATTAGGTACCTGGACATTTTTTTTCTTCTTTTAGTTTGAAGTGTTCAACTGACCTTAATTATTGAACTTGCTCAATTTGGACCCTGAATTTCTTTTGGCTTCAACATTCAAAACTAGAAAGATTTTTCTATTTCCGTTGGGAGGTTATTTGCAATCTAATTGCTATTTTTCTGTTCATTCTTTCTATGCAGAAGAGTTCTCAATGGGGTTATAGAAAGTTAGTGCACTGAGGCCAAATGTCTGCTATTGATTTGTAAGTGACGGGTTTGAGCTTGTTTTAATCATTGCCTTTTGGATTCTTCTTGCTTGGTGTCAGCCATCTAATATTACTATATTATGTGTGCTCTTTCCATGTGATTTGCCTTAATGATTTAAGGACCATCTAAGATATTACTTGGATATTTTCATCACTGTTAACATTTCATTACATTTTACAACTGCTGTTGTTTCAGTGCATACCAGACACATACAGGGTGCATACCAGTTGCATGTTCAAATAATGCTTTCTCATCTGATTGACTATTTAATTGCAGGGGTGTTTACAATCAAAGAATAGAGCAATTAGTGTGACTTATACAAGTTTTGAAGAAGTTTACGACCTTTACCCTTCTATTTGCTGTTAGTAAAATTTAGGTTTCCTATTTTTTGTGGAAAAAAAAAGTATGTTTACATTTTTTTATAGATTAGGTCATGAAAGCATTGTGGACTTGGTGGTGTTTGATATTTTGTTTTTGAGAAAGAAAGAGTAAGGATCAAGAGGAAGCCAGTTGTGGAAAATGGTTACTTGCAATTTTTGCTCATACTTACGTACCTGTGTTGGCTATAAATTGCGCTATTTTTGGTGTTTTCTAAATTGTATAACTCATTTGTTCTTAATTTTTTTTATTGCATTGGAGTAATGCTTTTGTTGGCCAGGAGTTCCCTCATCTCAGCTCGTCCACCTACAGACTTGTGCAATGTGGCCTGCAAGTGCTAATCGTGTTTGTAACAAGTGTCAATTATATACAATTTCACACTTATAGGTAAACTTTAAAGTTATACACGATTCAAACATATTTTAGAAAGAGTTTGCACTTGTAGGCTAAATAAGACCTGCCCACGTGGTTTAGCAATGCCATGGTTATTTAAATGTTTTCTCTACTAAACGTACTTCCAAAAGAAAATGAGAGGGATTTTTGTAAACCAATGCTTTGCGGGTATTAGTGAGCGTGCTATATTCTGATGTTTCGTTCATTAATCATTATCAATCACCTTAGGTCGATCTTATCAGCGTGTTTTTGTGTTAGAATATGCTAGTAAATTTGGTACGTGTTGGAATTGAAGGAATGTCAATATATTGCCATGAATCGTCTTTAGGCATTTTGGTGAATAGTCTAGAGATTAGATAAAATATTGGCATGAAACAAGAGTTAATTCAGTGCTTCTGCACTAGACATCCAGGAGTCCATATCCTCTGAGGTAACATAATATTTGAGTTTTAGATCCGACTGTCCGATTAGAATCCGGGCCGAGGTGGAATGCACGGGTTCCTTTAATATTCGTGCCAAAGCAGATTACCTCAGGTGATAAGAATTCGACATCCAGACCAGAGCCATTGCATTTCAGACGCACTGTAGTCAGAGCAGTGTTGTTGCAACACACAGGAAGGGAGTGCATTGTGACGTACTCCAAAGAGAAAAGTGTAATCACGTTTGTTCTGATATGATTCTTATCCTTAAGAATATATATTTCGCTTCTAAATTTTGAAACTCCAAGCATATAATTCAGGGTCTTTCACCATATTTGAATTTCATGCCCAGTAGCTCTGAGATGAATTCAGCGAAAGTAGTATTGAGCTGTACTGGTCTTACACTATCTATTTGCCTTCCCAATTATGCCAACTATTTCAAATAAAAATTAAGGATTTCTATCACTTTGAATAACGATTATTTCTTTTATTTAAGGTGTTCAACAGCTGAGAGACATGGATGAGATGCTGACTGAGAAGAACGAAAAGAATGTAAGCTAGAATGGTGTTCGGGTTGAGATGTTTTATCTGAGGAAGATGTCACTGAAACCTAGTTTACAGATAACACATTTCAGTACTAATAGTTTGAATTAGTTTGACATAATGTGATTAACCTTTAATTAAGAAAATTGAACTCCCGTTGATTTGTGCAAAAGGGAAAATCAAGGATATGGACAACCAAGAAGAACAAAAGGACAGTTAGAGAGACTCTACGAGGTAGAGAGCTTGGCGAGTGGCTTGGCTTTAAAAATTCTGTTGGTTAGAGCCTTTAAAAACTTGGAACAAACTAGAGAGAAGAGAGGCAGGGGTGGAGATGATGAAGGAGAGGAATTAAAAATAATAATACAAGCTTGAGGCGAGCAAGCGGTGCCATGGCCTGAGTGGTAAAGATGGGAAGAAAGAAAGGAAGAAAAGAAACAGACTGGAATATTAAGAAGACAAAATTTCTCTTAAAAATATATATATCCACTTGCTTAAGAGGTCAAATGCTGGCATAGACCAACACCGCATAGAAATTTAATCAATTGCACCAATAAAGGCAAAAAAAAAAAAGAAAAGATAACGTCGCATAAATTTCTCTCTAGCATATAAATATCCCCTTGCTTTTTGCTGTCTCTAATACTTAATTTTCCAGAACATCGACGAATGAGAGGCATCAACAGCATACTGTAGGTGATATGAGGTGCGAGACCATATGTTATACTTGTCAATATTTTCCCTCAATAGAAGCAGCAAATTTTTGTGCCGTGACTGTTTCCTTTTCAATATGCAGTAAAAAGCAAATAAACCCAGCCAGATTATTTCCTTCATCTTCAATCGAAGTACTGCACAAATGCCGAAGCATGTCTCAGCATCTCTTAACCTTTTGAATATCAGATTGTACATGTACCTTTCCAATAAAAATAAAAACTATCAGAAAATCAATTACTGACTACTGTGCAGGATTTCAGTAGATTTGGAAGATCAAATAATTAACACGACTAAATTTACCTCGGGTATGCTTTAACAAATCTTGAAAACTATCTTTCTTTTACGAAGTTTGACGATCTATAGTAAATCAAATGCATTATTGAACAGCTGATGATTACTGAGCCAAACTGGATTAAAACTGAGGCTAAACAGGAAAAATTAATGATTTTTTTTTTTACTATGAGGAAAAATGAAGGTTAACAGTGGCTAAATCAATATGTTTTGAGACAGCCAGTGAAGTTACTGGTACCACAACCAAATATCAGTAATCTTTTTAATCATGCTGACCTATTTTAGACACTCATACCTGCACACGTGCACACAAAAACAAAAACAGAAGATTGTACCTGCATGTTTTTTTAATTATCTTCAGTAATTGGTCTGGGCTTGGTACTGAAAGATGCATTTCACAAATGTAGCAGTGGAATTTCATAGCACACAGTAGAAAGGCCTGGTACGCATTTAACCTAACTGTCGCAGGGGAGTTGATGGTGGAGTCGTATAGTATAACATAGCTCTTTGGAAGCATGTAGCTAAAGAGTTTGCTTTGGAGAAGATCACCTGGCTTATTGCCTCTGTGCACTGTGATTGTAGATCTGATATCAATATCCCAATACCTACCCAGAAAAAGAAGAAAGAGAATCATGTTGAATGGGGGAAATTACAGCACCAGTATACACAACCTAACAATCTCATTGGAAAGGTTTTGACCAATATCACCTCAATACTGTGGTACACTGGTACTAGACTGGTTGGTATGAGCCTAAATTGATGCTCAAATTTTTTAATTTAGTTTTAGTTTCATTTTGCTTCTGTCCTTCATTGAAATCTGAAATTTCTGCGAACAATTAGAACTAACATTTACCGAGTATAATCAGCTTGAATTTCCAGAGTAACACAATTCACCAACAATCCGCTCCAAGGTAGAAATGGGATGCCATCCTCCCCTACGTATCTTTTATTAGTGAAATTACCCATCTCGACTTCAAAATTAAGCCCGAATTTCTTGCAATTCATATAACAATTGTATTCTCTAAAGCCCCTTCTCAGCCTCTCTAAAAACCCAAGGGCCTGCTGCTTAGATGTAGAAACAAAGATGAAATCATCCAAATACCGCATCAACAAGCTTTGTTGAGCCTGCCCATTTCCAGTAGTTTCTTCTAATTTTCCAAGATAAGGCTGTAATAGGGTTTCCTCTAAATGACCTAGATAAAAAGAGCAGAGGAGGGAAGATATGACACTTCCTTGAGCAATACCCACCTTCTGCAGATACAAATCATGGCCAATTTTTACAATGTTCTGTTTTACATGTTCAGTCAGAAGGCGGTGAAGATCATATTTCTTTCTTTTCTTGTGTGCAGCCTGGATTGAGGTCACAAAAAAGGAAAATCAACTTAGTATTATTCAAAATGACTTTAATTTATATTTAGGGTATAGAATTTATCCACATTTATACTTTTGTTAATTGTAAACCACAGACACTAAACCTTTGCAATATCCATTTGTTAATCCTTGGTTTCATTTACGTACCATCTAGTGTGCACTGGAATACTACAATATTTCATGCTTAAATCACGTAAGCTTGTCCTTAAAAGCAATTTCACTCTTTTTTTTTTTTGAAGGTCAGTTAGCAAATCGCTTACTGACTATTCCATTAATAGAAAAAAGTGCTGTACACAATATTTACACCGCATTTGCTCTGGAAAAGGAAATTCTAAAATTACAAGGCATACAAAACACTAATAAAAATAGAAAACAGAGAGTCGTAATTGAGAGTCAACCCTGTATACAAAACACCAATATTTACACCGCATTTCACTCTTACAAAAGGTAGCCAATTAATCACTTTATATTTAATTTTAGTTAGGTCAATGAATCATTTATGCTTCAGTTTATATACAGCCACACGTTCTTAGGGGTAATTGATACAAGGAGAAATTTGAGATGTATTGCAGTACAAGTTGTACAACACTGTTCTCACTGGTACTATGCCAATGTTTGTACCAGCTCATAACCACACAAGAAATGTATGAATGGAAATTCTTCAGCTTTGGCCTTACCCTGAGTTTGTAATAAAAATTGAATAAGCACAGACTTTACCTAATACAAATGAAAACTATGAACTTGACTCAAAACCAGGCCAGTGGACCTTATTGCTCGTGCCAATGTAGGAGTGATCTTATGCAAATAAATAAAACACATACCTGAGCAACAAACAGACCAGAGCTTGATGAAAATTGCACCAATGTATTTGATGCATAACTCCCTTCATTATGCAAGCTAATAGAACCCAGTGATGCATTGTAAGCAGGGCAAATAATTTTTTTTCTACTCAGAACTTGCCTGTAGTTGCCCACAATATATTCATCATTTTGCATTATACTACCTTCCATGATTTTTAATAACTTGTCTTGGTCAATGGAGTCAAATGCTTTTGACACATCAGCAACTACAATGAATACCTCAGGCATAGAGACTGTACCATCCTTCACCTTGGAAATAAAACCATGGAGCTTCTGATACACGTCGTTATAGTCAAAAACCGTTGAACCTAACAAATTTGGGTTTTGAACCTTGATTGTTTTCAAAATTACATGCAATTCATTCAGTGAAGCATTTACTGATTGGTACCACTTGTTGAGAGATGGCAATATTGATGGCTTATTGAGGTTTGCTAAAGGTCTTAAGCAATCCTCCTTAGGGAGAAACCTAAACCTGGAAAAACCAAAGGATCTACTATCATTGAAAATATTTCTCAAAGAATCAGAATCCACAGGACAAAAACTCTGCATTTTCATCTTTTCTATACAACCCTTAACTACACTCCCCCAAATCGGCTTCATGTAATAAAAAACCTCATATCTCTTCGACTCTTTCTCAGTTGCATAAAAGTTGGAGCTGATTATTGGCACAATTACATGCATAAACAACCAATGAACCCAAGTAGACAATAACTTCTGTGCCAGAACTATCTGCTTTCCACCACCATAACAAGAGCATGATTTTTCAAGATTTGAGAAAAATTCAAAATTTGAAACTTCCAACCCCTCCAGACAATCTTTTAGGTAAAACTTCTCATGCCTCCGCAATTGCACAAATTTGTAGATATTCTTTCTCAGCACTCTCCAACTCTTTTTATTTCCCAAAAGTGGAAGAGGCACTATTCTTCTAAGTGTGGCGAAAATAAAGGATACAACTTGTTGGTGTTTGGAAAAAGATTGCGGAGAGAAGGGACGTGCATTTGACTTGGAATTTTCAAATGATGTTTTGAAAGTTTGGTCCTTGTTTCCTATACAGAATTTGATTTCGTTCTTATTTTGGTGCATCCTAAATGTAGACAAGCTTCGCTTTGCTACCTGTGATCAACACAATGAGTTTCCAGCAACATTAAAAACAGTCAATAATTGGCTTATACCAGCCTAATTGTTAAGTAAATTCAGTTAGGTAGATCCAAGTACAAGCTTGAAAAATTTAGTTAGGCAATATTTTTAGCACATTTTTTTGGTTGTTTCCAACTTCATCAATTGTGTTTAAAAGACGGAGGAAATTCTGAGCCAGTATATAGATTAAATTGAATTAAGGCTCCATTTCAGTGTTGGGGGATAATTCAATCTAAATTTCGGTATATCTGAGGCTTAATTACAAAAAATAAGGGTGAATGAGCTAAGTTGGATATAATTTGGGCTTATTTGGGATCAACTGCATTTATTAATGTTAGGACTGGACCATCTTGTGCTGTTCAAAGGACAGTGTACAAACCTTGGGACCCAATTGACCATCTTTACTGAGAAAATTCACATAGCAATGCTTGTGCAGTAACATTCTGTGCCTGCATCTTTGGGTGTCTCTTATGAGGGATTTGAACAAGGCCAGAGATGAATGGTACCTTCACAAATAATATAAAAAAGTAATAGTAAGAGCTCAAAATCAGTCAAATCTTGGTCACATCAGTGCCACAATTTCAATATAGCAATCCGCAATTGTGAAGAAAGTAATAACACCTGTAACACTATGTACAACAAAGGACAATACCTTCAAATAGACCTTGTATACCCATAAGATTTTAAAGAAAGAAGAAACTAGCACCCTAAACTAAGCCTCCTTTCAATATGAGTTAGTACTCAAATTATACAGAAACATAAGGGCATCGATGTCTCATAAAAAGACGAAGAAAATGTAACTTACAAGCACTTTGATCTAGATTGGGCATAATGACCACAATGAGTACACTGCACAAAGTTGTAATCCTTGGCATTTCCAAAGATTTTCTTAATTAAAGAAAAAGCACCGCTGTCATTGGGTTTCAACAGATTTAGCATATCTAAGCGTCAATGGAGTAATGGAAGGAGAAACTGGACGGTAAAATTTATTTAACAGTAATTATAAACTAAACAACTGAACTTGGACGTACTTTATATTACATTGAGCCGTTTCACACAACAAAGGGTTATATCGGGTTCAATTGTGCTACATCCAGGTTTAAGTAATACAGCAACAATTGAAAAATTGGATTAATTTGAGTCTGAATTGCAAAATAAGGTGCTAATTGATGCAAATTGGGTAAACCGGGGGTTATATGCTTCACTGGAAGTTGAATGCTGTATGAGTTTAAATCGAGTCTTAGTTGCTAATCAAGGGAAATTAAGGTGAACTGTTTAAATTAACAATTAGTTAACAATTGAGAATCAAGGCAAGCCCAGTGATTAATGAGTCTTTGTTGTGTCTTTCTTTGTGCTAATTGAGGCCAAATTGGGTACATCAAGCCTTAATGATGAACTGAGGGTCAACAAAGGGATGATTGAAGCTAAATGGGCAAAATTCTATTCCGGTACTCTGTACCAATTACTCTTAAAGTAGAAAACAGAGTCAGTAGTTTGTTCTAAAATGACCAGAAATGAGATACCAAAAGGATACGTTTCTTGGGGAAGAGAGATAGAGATGACCATCTGTTATAGAACATGTATTCTCTCTTTATCAGTACATCAGCTGGTTGATTTTGCACAGAGTGTGACATAAAGCAGCAGAAGCAAGCTCTACAGTCCTGTTATTCGGTGAGCTTGGTATTAGTAATCTACTAGCCTGTTCTGCGTACAGAAAAATATTGATTTGATTTTTGATTCATTGGTCAAACAGAAACATATTTGGATTTTTTATAATTGTCCTGGTTACGCAACTTCAAGTACCCGTAACCATTCTAACAGTGCCTCACTAACCCTTCAATGTATAGCATTGGATTGGTACTTAAAAATTTTAGTTTTTTAAATTTTCCGTGCTTATTGAAAATTGAGATTCAGATCAGGTTGGTATTGAAAATTGTCAATACTGATGCATAACAGTCAGGAGTAACTGAGTAAGTGTACCTTTCCTTTTACATATTGACTGCATGCTTTATTTTGATTATTCAACTTGTGCTGCTTCCTGCGCTGCCAGCTGTGCAATCTTTTTCTCTCGTGTGGCTGGCAAACACTAGGTTGTGAGCTTACATCTTTTGTGACTTCATCCCTTTTCCTTTTCAATTTTGCTTTGGAAATAACCTGCCCTATCCGTCGACATTTCTAAAAATGGAGGATGAGACTGAAGTTAAGGGAAAGAAAAAATCTACAGAAATACATATTAGTACTGCCTCTGACCAGCTCCATAAGCTTGGTAAAGAATCAGCTCATTGCAAATTTGCAATGATTAATTTAAACTCATCTCCTGTTGGGTTTCATTTCTAGCCTACCCCAACTTGCTTGGGACTAGAGGCTTGGTTGTTGTTGTTGCAATTTAAACTCATGTTTAACCATATAGGCTGCAAATAAGTTGTTTATATGAAACCAACTTATAACGCAAACCACTTTAAATCAATTAATCTCGTTTGTGCAATGAAAAACCTAAAAGCCAAAAGTAGCCAAAATAGAAAAGAAAAAGAATAGGATTTAAATACAAGAACTGCCTCAAACAGTAATATTGGAAAAGAAAAAGTATATACTTGAGATAGGATTTGGGTGCATCCTGATTGCGGAGGTGTGAATACACGTGGCGGTGCTGAAAGATGATATGAAGGTTTTGACATGTTGAGAGATGTCAGTGGAGTTCCAGTTACTTGAATAAATCCAGTGATGCTCCTTCCATTTGGTACAAATATCGAACAGTGCTTCAAAAGATACTCCATCAACAAATCTCCAATCTAAAAAACATTGAAAGATGTAGTACAAGAACATCCATACAAATACTTCACAAAATTAACTTTTTAATGCAGAACACGTAGGAGCATTGCTTACCCTGTCCAAGAGGAGTGACCAATCTGATGAAGAGAGCAGCTCAATTGAGAGACTAGTACGGGGATCCTGAGATCGGATATATGAGTATCAAAAATGTTACATATAACAAACGTTTAGCTAAGAGCATATAAGTGAAGTTTGAACCTAAAGTCAACAAGGTATGAGGTTTCTGAATGAAGCGGTCGCTTTGCATCTGTTAATAAATAGTATCATCTGACAACATAAGTGGGTTTAAAGCAGCTTATTCATGTGTTTTCTGGCCTTCCGTGAAACTATAATTACTCTGGAATGAAATTGTTGAAAAACTGGAAATAAGCTTTTTTTTTTAAGTACAATATTTGTAATTGTATGTTGTGAGCTCTCAACTGAGTATACTCACATCCTAAACTTATGTTACAGTAGATAGAATCACATTAAGGAAAGGACTGGGAAGTGAAGGTAAACAAAGTATCCCAGTATTCTACTTTGGTGAAATAAAAGATGAGGAATAACAATTAGATTTAGTGAGATGATCTGTGTAGATAGAAGTTTAAGTAAATAAAGGCATTGATTTTGTGAATTCAAAATTGAGATCATCAATCATATTACCCCAGTGCCTTGTAATGATCAAGATTGTAGTAAAGCAAAGGTGCAAGGAAAACAAAAAATACTGTTCAAATAACAAGATTATAGATCAGGATGTCATCCTAATTCAAAAAATTTAAACAAGAGATTGTAGAATACAAGATTCTATCCAATTTTATCCTTTCAAAACTGGTTATGAACTTATGAGAACAAATTGAGCATGCTGGTTAGTATCTCTCTTGAGCAAACTATTAAATTTACAAGTTAATCTTGATTTTTCATTCAAGTCTATTGCACCTCCAATGCAATCACTTAAGTTTTGCTATGCTAATAAGAAAACTATATAAGAATAGTTGATACCAATATTCAACTTTACTGAATGTGAATAAATCCAATAGCAGCTGCCATGTGCCATTATAGTACTATATTATGATCATCTTTTGTTCTAGACCCTCATGTCCCCTAAAGTTTGCTACTCAAAAGTAAGAATTTGTACAATCCATAATTTCAGCTTCAAATTTGAACATCCCTATAGACAGCTTTCACTCATACTGGCTTCTGCGAATAAAATTGGTGGTTTGCAGAGAACAAGTAATTCAGGAGATATGTGTGTTGTGACACATAACTTAGATTTGTTTTTGCATACCGTATCATAACTCTTGCACAGCAAATTACTGTTAGAAGACCTGTTTCTTTTCATCAGCTCCATTGTATTCCTTACAATCTGAAAATTGGATGCATTTTCTTATTAGATAAGTACCATTATATTGTAGTCAAATAGGTACATAAGCACACAGCAACAAAATTGAGCTCGTAAGTGATAATTGTAAACAGTGCACTGAAATTTGACAGAGGTACACAGTCCTGGCTTGCATTAGCATGGAACAGTTAATTCATTTTCTTTTATTATCTCATAAGTTTTATCAAACAGTAGTTACAGTACTATTACTAGATTCAGCCTTACTTTTGAATGTTCTCGTCATCTATGGGCCCATATCATGCAACTAAATCTTAACTTTTCATGTGGCACAAATTTAAAAACATTCAAATAAAAAAGAAGAAATATAAGAGGAAACCGCGATCCTTACCTGGCGTTGCGAACGCTGTGGAACTGAGTAAACGGCAGGCGGGGCTGGGGCATCAGAGGAGAGAGCACACTGTGCATAGCTGATGAGGTGGCGGTAGGTGGTGGAGTCGCCTTGGCAGAGGAGGTGGTCTGCGCCACGGCAACACAAGCAGCCAGTGGAGTCACAGCGACAGCTGTGAGGTGGCGGAGGGAGGAGAGAGAGTATGGTGTCCTTGAGGTTCCGAGCACGGTTCCCGTACGCACTGCGCAGTATCGGGTGTACGGAGCCTTTGTTTGGCCTCTTTCGTCTCGCCATTGTTGTTTGTTTGTTTGATTGAAAAGTTTTCTTCTTTCCGCCTTTTGGAAATGGAAACCGTACTAGAGTCTAGGACACAATTCGAATTGTACCGAACGAACATCGGGACCCGCTTTCTTGGGAGAGAGACATGAAAAGAAGCACATCAACATTTATTAGTTACACTTCGGAGTTTTCTGAACTACCAACTCGTATTCACTGAAAGTGGGTCCGAAGTCGATTTCCGTTTCCAATGGAGGCGTCCTGGGAAGTCACGCTATAAATTTTTGCCTTCTCGAGATGGCGTTAAGCACTGACAATACTTGGAAACCCCGAAATTTTTATTAATACCCTTAAAAAAAAAAATTATCAAATTTGTCCTCAGTCCAAAATTATTTTTAAAACGACCCCAACCGTCCAGCCACTGGGCGGTCCAGTTTCCATAGCTGACCGCCCAGCGGCTGGGCGGTCCGCTATTGAATTTTTTTTTTTATATGGGCGGCCCGACCCCTCTCTCTCTCTTTTGCTCTCTGCCTCCCCGCCGCCCCGCCTCCCCGCTGCCCGAAACCAATCCCCCCACCTTGCTCTCTCTCACTGCCGAGGTATCTCTCCCTCTTCCTCTCTCTCTCTCTCTCTTGAACTCTCTCTCTCCCTCTCTTCCTCTCTCTCTCTCCCTATCTTCCTCTCTCTTCCGATCTGCCCCTCTCTCTCTCTTCCTCTCCCTCTTCCTCTCTCTCTCTCTTACCCTCTCTCACCCAAACTCTAATTTTCGACCATCTCGGCGACAATCCGATTATTTTCGGATAAGTCTCTAAATAATTTTTTAATTTATATTTTGTATCTTGTATTGGCATTGGAACGATTGGTAGAAATTGAATTGTTAATTATCTTGTGCGGGTTGTTGATTTTCCCGACGCGATTGAATTGTTCAAAATTAGGATTTCCAAAATTAGAGTTTGTAAATTATGATTTAGGGTTAACAAAACTGGAGTTTATAAATTAGAGTTGAATTGTTAATTATCGTGTGCGGGTTGTTGATTTTTCCGTTGCGATTTAATTGTTAAAAATTAGGGTTTTCAAAATTAGGGTTTGTAAATTAGAATTTAGGGTTGACAAAATTGAAGTTCATAAGTTAGGGTTGAATTGTTAATTATCGTGTTAGTTAGGGTTGAATTGTTAAATTAGGATTTAAGGTTGACAAAATTGGACTTTATAAGTTAGAGTTTATAAATCAGGATTTATAAAGTAGAATCTTCTGTTTATTGAAATGTAGTATGGTCAGAACTAGACGGGGATGTGCATGGGATACCCCTCTGGAGACGGGGGAGAGTTCATATGATCACGGTGTAGAGGCATCCGGTGCAGAGGCATCAGGTGAAGAGGCATCCGGTGCAGAGGCTCCCTTTGGAGATTATTCCCATCACCATATTGACACATTTAGTCCTCTTCTGTGGACCCCACATGTCAGTCACCGTGTCTCACTTGCATCTATGGAGGTACGTTGGTTTTGTATTCCTAATTTAAATAGCATTATTTAGTATTACAGATAATCAGTCGTTTAATTTAAAATCACTGTAAAATGCAGGACGATACGATGATTACAGTGAGGCATCGCACCTCCGAGATACCATACGTCGCTCATCCGTTGATGGAGCGGTGCATCATGCATCTCGGCTTGTATCAGTTGGCCACCATGACTCACAGTATGGTAGACCAGGCTCTCGTTTGCGGTCTAGTAGAGAGATGACAACCGGAGACGTGTACATTTCACCTTCCGGTTGGGGAGATGACAGTCACACTAGGTGACGTCAGGGCCTTATGGGGTCTACGGATAGATAGCGACCCCATCGGTGGTGTCTCGGACCATTCGGAGCTGACCGGGATGATACCAGAGCTGCTGGGGGCCGCTCCGACGGACTTGCATAAGAAGAAGAAGAGAGGAGAGGAGGAGGAGTACCGGTATTCTGGGTATTGCATTAGTCTTGCGGCGCTCCACAGGTTCTTTCACCGGCGTAGGATCACCCGCAATACCGCTGACGAGGAGGCCGTTTTGAGATTATCACAAATAGTTGAAAATTAAAATATGTTATGGAGTCAACAATAATTGTAGTTATTTATGTTGACTAATTTATATTGCAGGTATGTGAGGGCGTTTGTCATGGATTTATGTGGCAGCGCCATGTTTGTCGATTCCAGCGGAGACGCAGTTCCGATTATGTTCATTTCTCTGTTAAGAGACATTGAGCTGCCGTCGAGGTGGAATTGGGGTGGAGCCGTGCTCGCCCACTTATACCGGGGCTTGTGTCATGCTCGCCCATTATCTGGCCGGCTTACTCCAATTTCTTTTTTTTTAGAGAGACACTATAAAAATCAAAATATTAAAATCTAACACTGAAAATTTGAAATTTTTGTTTAAATTATTTGTTATATTCCTTCTTTTGATTTATAATTAGCATATTTATACTAAAATACGCTAGATTACTTGAAATTATGTTGAATTACACTATATTACATTAAATTATGTTCAATTATACTAAATTACGTTAAATTATAATAACTTCTCTAATTATGCAGCTTCACTGTGAATTACGCTATAGTAGACTGATTTTGCTCATCTTTCATGAATCATAAAAAATAGTAAAAAAATTCAAAAATAGTAAAAATTGGTATTTTGCAAGTTCATTATGTAACTAATTTACTCAGCTACTTGGATTGAATAATAGAAATGAAAATCTTAATCGGAAACTTCAACTAAAGTTTTGAGGCTCTTTCCTTTATTTTTTGGCGATTCAGAATTACAGAAATGCTGTCACTGACGCATGCGCATTTTTGCAAGCTTTCCGAAAAGTGGTCATTTGCTGAAATCGGACACTCGAGCGCCGTTTTATGACCATTTGAAGTTTCATCGTCATTTTTCGCCTTTTCAGTGAAGATATCGTCCCTATTCATTTGTAATTTAGCGTAATTTACCGTATTTTAGCATAATTTAATGTAATTTAGTGTAATTTAACATAATTTAGTGTTATTCAACATAATTTCAATTAATGTAGCATATTTTAGTATAAATATGCTAATTATACATCAAAAGAAGGAATATAACAAATAATTTAAACAAAAATTTCAAATTTTCAGTGTTACATTTCAATATTTTGATCTTCATAGTGTCTCTCTAAAAAAAAAATCGAGTAAGCCGGCCAGATAATGGCCGGTTTACTTGGGGTACCTAAACCGGCCATTTTCTGGCCGGCTTGGGTAGTTTTAGCAAAAGTTCGGGAATCTGGGCATAATTAATAATTTCTATCAAACTTTGGATATTAATAAAAATGTCGGGTACTTTTGCATTATCTTCTAGGATTATTATATGTATTAAATTGGAAACTATATATTATTCTCGTTCATTTTACCATTTCATGTGCGTAGATCCGATCTCGAGTTCTGTGGCACGAAACGATTTGGGATTTTTTCCCACCTACATTAGGAGCTACATACCTAGAACGGGTTACCCCACCACGGATCAGATCTTGAGTTCTGTGGTGGCATGTTTTATTATGAGGTTACACAGTTCCGATCTCGAGTGTTGTGGCAGTCTGATTTATGCGACCGCACAGATCTGATCTCGAGTTATGTGTCGAATTTGTTTTATGCTACCGCATGGTTCCAATCTCGAGTCCATGGCGGATTTAGTGCACAGTTCCGATCTCGAGCCTGCGGCACTGGTTACTATTTCCCATTGGTCTGGCCGGACGATGGAGTCCCTTGTCTGCTCATGAGGAAAATGTTAACACATTCTTACGTCATGCTTGTATGATTTCTCCTATTTTATATGTTTGGTTAAAGAATCGTTTAGAATAACGAACATCCATTATTGAGATATGTTCATCTGCATTCGTAGTACATAGAGGGGCTCAATGCTCGATATCACTAGGCAACGTGTATCATTGGACCTCTGACCAGTGTACTTGGATAATATCTTATTGGGTCTTTTGATCCGATCGGCACGGCACAAGGTGAAATTTTTCCTGTATTATTATATTAACTTCTACACACAGTATTTAGTTACTGGACTCCGATTTGGATATGAATACAATATTCTCCTTGTGTTTTATTTTGAGAATCTTTTGCATGTTGGCATAATAGGTTAATCGCATCATTGGATAGCTGCACCTACTATATGTATTTTTCTTTTAAATAGTTAATAAGTTAGTTTATATTTATATATAACGAAATCACTTGCATATGAATTTTCGTTTACAAAATCATACATAGATTTACAATTAAAAGTACTTTGACCGTAGAGGATCACTGAATGGGTAATTCTGGTCACATACTGAGTGATTAGTCGCTCACCTACAAGTTGTTTTGTGGGCTTTTAGGTACAGAGTCTGGTGATCAGCAACAAGATTTGCCAGGAGCTATTCTCGATGACCACGTAGTTTGATTTACTATTTATAGAGCTTTTGGTTAGGATATATGAGACCCGATGTTTTTAATTCATACATCGGATTCGTTAGATCACGTATCCCTTTCCTTAGATTGTGTTATGATAGTATGATGTGGGTTGTATGGATGTTATATGTGTATGTTTATTTATGAATTGTATGACTTATGCTTTTATTATTATTATTCACGTTTCCGCACTTGTTATATATTTGTATTTGTTTAGCCTTGTGTGTTATTGGTTTAATAAATACGAGGCGAAGATTAATCATGCCTTAATCCGGAATTCCCGGTTTGAGGTATGACAACTTGCATCAATAATATTACTTTCTTTTAAGTCCGGCAATGTTTTTTTTTTTTTTAATGCTTGGTAATGCCCGACAATGTTACTGATGCCATTTATGCTTAGTTGTCACCAACTTTTAACCTATCAAATAGACATCAAACGTGCTTAGTTGTCACCAACTTTTAACCTATCAAATAGACATCAAACGTCAAATTTATACTGATATATTTCACGAGTGATACGTTTATATGTAAAATTTACAAATTTTTGATGATATTTAGTATCAATTCAAGCGATCAAAAAGTGATAAAAAATGAATGAAGTTAAAATCTATTTTTTTACAGCTCAACTTCATACTGAATGAATTTGAAAATTTATAATTTTTGTATGTAAACACACTCATAAAGTAAATTAGTTCAAACTGTTTAGATTCATCGTGAAGTAAATTAGTATGATAAGTTTTGGAGTCGATAACAATTTGACTGGAATGTCACTAATGACACAATAGTCAGACTCTTACTAACTTTTTTGAAAACCTTCGTAGTTTCTGCGAAGTCGTGGGAGGAATCGAATTCTCGACTCTTACCAACTTACTAAGTGATTTCGTCGAGTGTTTATTCCGAAATTTTTAAAACTACCATTGTTTAAAAAAAAAATAAACCAAAAAACCATCATTTTTGGAAAATTTGAAATCTAACACGGCCGCAGAATAATTCTGCGGACCCAAATTCTGGAGACCGCACAGGCGTTCTGCGGACCCATTTTTTTTTTCAAACTTTGAGATACTCATCAAAGGGGCACACATTCCTAGGACAGAAAAAAATTATTAAAAATCCAAAAAACTTTGAGATCTCTCCCATCATCCCCACGTGGTGCGGACCTAAAAAACAAAAAAATAAAAAAGAAAAATGGGTCCGCCGAACGCCTGTGCGGTCTCCAGCATTTGAGTCCGCAGAATCATTCTGCGGCCGTGGTAGATTTCGAATTTCTCAAAAACGATGTTTTTTTTTTTTTTTAAACTGTGCTAACTTTAAAAAATTTTGGGTGTTTATTTATTTATTTATTTTGAGGACCGTTCTCTTATCACGGAATTAGGAGAATTCAGATTAAATTAAAATTGAGATTTTGAGGACCGTTCTCTTATCACGGAATTAGGAGAATTCAGATTAAATTGAGAATTATGTTCGAATCGTGACTTACAAGTTAGCATGAAAACTATTGAGTGAGAAATAGATCATATTTCTAAAATAAATTACACAATTTAACAAATATAACGAGTTGCGAGCTACGTAATATTTCATTAATATTTTAGAAAAAAATAATAACGAGGTGATTTGATCAGAATTTATGATAAATTTAATTTGAATGACTAATTCGAAACCAACTTTAAAATTTGGTAACCACAATTAGTCAATTCATCCAACTTTCAATAATCCGACATATCTATCGGCTATCGCATCTGGGCTTTACAAAGCCTAGTGTCTTACTGTTACAGAGAATCTGCAATGCAGCACTGTATACGAGTTTTCCTCCAAATTGTCAGGTCATGAACCCCGTGATACGTCATGCACCCCGTGATGACCCGGCTCTTTCTGATTAGCCGTTACATCTCACTTAACCGAAATAATAAAAGCGCCGACGTATCACATTAACCCCGGAAAACTCGTACTGGTTCAAATACAACAACCCAAATTGATGTGCAGACTTTGACACAATATCAAGAGCGGTCCAACATGTCATTTTCACTTTGTTATATGGACCATGGGCTTCTAGTCATTTTCAATTAGGTTGTATGTTCGTCTTACTTCAAAAAATTGCATTACTTCAACATAGCATCCTCTCCTTCACATGAACTCTTTCAAATGAACCCTGAGCCCCTGAATATCCAAGAACATTACTGTTGTTTCAGTATGAACTAAATTTACCAGTTTAGTAAAAATAAATACTTTTGACAGCAAAACCATCTCAGAAAAGGAAGTCATCGTATTAGACACTGTCCAACTTATTAAATACCATGCACCATCTCACAAACAAAAGATCGACCCGCTTACCTCACGGGCAAAAAAAAAAAATCACACATACTAAGCATAAGATTACTCCGCAGTTACGCCCGGAGACTAACCAAAAAAAGACAGATTACACTCAGTACTTGTAGCCCTTGACATGGAGGCTCTCAGACGCACCCTCGCCAATAGCTGCATCTCCCTTGTATGTCCCGAGTGTTGCCTCAGAGTTGGCCTTGCACCTGGTGAGGAAGGCAGCCCTTGCCTTCTGCAAGTTCTCAGGCTTGCCGCCCCATGCTTTGAGTGTGCTCTGCTGGAGAGCACGGCCGAATGAGAAGGAGAGGTTCCATGGCTTCTTGGTCTGGAGCTTGTTCATTGCGTTGAGGTTCAGTGTCGCCTCCTCCTCAGATTGTCCACCTGAGAGGAAAACAATGGCAGGGACAGCAGGTGGCACGGTCCTCTGGAGAGCACGCACAGTGTACTCGGCAATGACCTGTGGGGTCACCTTGGCAGAATCAGACCCAGGGGTGACCATGTTGGGCTTAAGGAGAGATCCCTCAAGGAGCACGTGTTGCTCGTTCAGGGCCTTGTAGCAGGCAGCGAGGACCTTCTCAGTGACATAAGCACAGCGCTCAATATCATGGGGCCCATCAACCAGGATCTCAGGCTCCACAATTGGGACAAGACCATTCTCCTGGCAGATGATGGCGTAGCGGGCCAGACCCTGAGCGTTGAGACTAATGGAAAGCTCCGATGGCTCATTCGGGCCAATCTTGAGTACTGCACGCCACTTGGCAAAACGGGCACCGGCCTCGTAGTACTTAGCACAGCGCTTGCCCAGGTCATCATGGCCCTGCATGTAGAATCGAGGGAATCATTAACAGCTGGTTTGTTAGGTTTATATGATAAAATATTAATAAGTATCGCATAGGTACTTCACTTTATTGACAATTATGGTATACAGGAGCTTCTTATCTTTGAACACATGCAAGGATTGTGTAATAATTAACATGCCAGTACCCATAGTTCAAGCACACATTAGCTTTTTTTCTGCAAGATTTGTTGCATGTCCCCAAAAAGATTTCAGGACAAAGTGCTGACAAATGAAAACATAACGGAACTTTTTGCTGTATCAAACAGAAACACCTTTACACACTAATGAACTAAAAGTGCACACTTTCTTAACATAAAGGTTCCCAAAACTACCGATACTAAATCTATATCTTGGAAAACAAGAATAACCAATACAGCTATAAATCGTACGAACCAAATAAATCTGTCTATCCAATCACACCAAATAATTGTAAGATTTAAATAGGACCACCTATTAATAGGAATTCTCAAAACTTGCAGCTAAATTATCACCAAATCTTACCGAACAGTAATAACTAATTTGGCTAAAGGATCCTAATAATCATACCAAGAACTACCACCACCAATTAATGCACACTAAGAAACTCATATTGCATCAGTTCCTATTCCAACTACAATACAGAATTCAAAAAAAAAAAGTAGCACAAAGAATATGTTTTCACCATACCTGTGTGGTGGTCTCGCCGTCGGTTCCAGCAATATCAATGGTACCCTTGTCGACCTTAATACCAGGCAGGACACCTGCCTCCTTCATCACATCGACAAAGGGCTTCCCATCCTTGGTCTTCTGGTATAGGGTCTCCTCAAAAAGGATGATGCCGCTGATGTACTGGAGGGCTCCAGGGGTGCAGAAAAGGAGCTCACGCAAGTAACGGCGGTTCTCCTCCACATTCTCCACGTTGATGCTTGCAAGACGCTTGCCAATGGTTCCGGTCGACTCATCAGCTGCGAGAATTCCCTTACCGGGTGTGCCAATGTAGGCAGCGTTCTTGATCAGCTCATCTGTGGTAAAAAGAAGTGATTAGTGTTATTGGGTTGAAATAAACATGTTTGATTAAAAAAGTAAGCAAGTTGCAATCATGGATAACGAAACTAAAGTTATGCTTAGGATAGGTTGATAGGTAGCAAGTTGCAAACTGCCCAAGGAAATTGGATCCTTTAGTCTAGTTCAATCAAGTCAATATCGAGTTGAAACATATCTGCATAGAATAAGTATTTCAATAAAATAATGATTTCCTAACTAAGTTCTTTCATTTCTTTTACTCCTTAGAACCAGCTTACTAATTAGTATTGCTGCCACTTTAGCATAGGAAATTACGAAAAAATTGGAAGGATTTTGATGAGAAATAAATCCAGAACCTGAATTTGTATTCGATCTGTATAGCTTGGACTCGTTAAAAAAATGAAGTATGACAACTGACAAAAGTAGGTTTCCAAAACACTTTTCAATAAATTAGAAGCTAAAACCTTATAGAATTCTTTGATCAGCCTCGGATCTGTAAAATTCAACTTCATTTAACAAAGTAACAGAAACAAACCACAACATATCACACAACTACCTCGTAATTTCACTAAATCAGCCACCTAACCACTCAAAAGAGTAGGTAGCCCACATGATTTTAGGAATAATAAATAAAAAGAACAAAGCAGAGATAAAACAACTGAATCTTACCAACAAGTTACCGTATCAAAGTCCCTTCTACAATAATACAACTCAGATCTAAATCACCAGTGTAAAAAACCCGGAGAAAACAGTGAAAACCGCTTAAAGAGCTAAGATAAAAGCATATAGATTAAAACGAAATAGATACAGGTAGAAAACAAAAGATCTAGGAGCCATACCCTTGTATTTTCCACAGTAGGCAGACATTTTCGACTTAAGAAATTATAAACGAGAGATATCTAGAAAGTAGTGAGAGATGGAAAAGAGAGAGACTGTGCTTGGACAAGGGGAAAGAGATGGGATGGGATGGGATCGATTTCTTATACAGTGGGAGTGGATCAAATTCCTCCGTTGCCTGGATGCGGTCTTCGTGAACCAATGTGAACAAAATAGTAGTGCTCAGATGATAATTATAATATTTAAACAAGTTGTAGTTGAAATATATAATAAATAATTTATTAATATTTTTCCTCTCTCTGTTTAGCGTTTGATCATAATAAGAATTATAAACTTTATCAATTATGCTAATTATTTCAATAATTTTTTTTATAAAATATTTTTTTTTAAAAGTGCATTACGACTAATAACGATAACTATAAAACATTCATAACAACGTATGTACACATGTTTGATGATATGCATTTACTTTATGCTAAAAAATAAGCATGATAGATAAATATTTATTTCATAATTGACTAATAATAGTTGAAACATTGTTTTTTATTACAAATAGTTTTTTTTTAAAGAATAAAAAATTATTTTGAAAGAAGATTACAAATATTGTTATTGTCAAATATATCTTACCTCTCGTGTTTAAGATGAAGAATATGTATATAGCATACGCAATCATTGACCTTAGGGTCTGTTCGGCCTACAGGCGGGAACGGGAACGAGAATGGGTTGGACTCCAATTTGAACTGACGTTTACTGTGCGCGTGGGACAGAAAACACGAAGTTGAACTAAATTTTTTTTCCCACGCGCACAGTAACAAAAACGAATATCAACGATTCCTCATTTAAGTCAGCTTTTTAAATTATAGAATAGGTTTATTTTTTGACAGATTTTTTTAGGCGGTTGTTTATTCAAATAATGTGAAAATTATTTTAAAATAAACACTGTAGAACAGGTCTATGCTATAATGCAACACAGAATAAGCAACCTTTTATTTCCGATCATTACTATTTCAAATAAATAATATATTTAGGGCCTAGCTTGCTGCCTTTCTAAACACTTGAGAGTAGGACCTACTCTATCAAAATAGGTTTAATCACCGTCAATTTACTTTAAAATTCGTGCAGAACCTTTAAACTTGGCACATATTTGTTTTAATTTTCGTGCATATAAATCTTAAATTAAATCGGACGGTCATTATACTCGTTGAATCTAAAAGTAGATCCGATGAGCATCAGACTTACTCCTACGTTTCTAAAACCAAAGGAACTGGAAAGAAAATATTAAAAAAAGGTTCGGTACGAAACTACGAATGCTGTAGTTTTAATATCCTAGGTGCTGTCTGCTGTGTTGTGCGCCAACTGGATTGATTGGGAATTTGGATCTCGATCCAGTCTAAACTCCGCGTCTCACTGCACTCCACATCCGAATCCAGTGGGCGTTATTAATCTCACGAGTTACGAGTCGTTACCTACTTACCTGTTGTTTTGCGGCTAGGGTTTCCAGGTGCCGAATATCCGTTAACCAGATCCGGATCCGGTTTAGTCGAGGCGGTAGGAATTCACATCCTCTCCGGTACCGCAAAAGAAAATCTTTTAGAATTAGACAATTAGTAGATCCCGGACCTTTCTTCTTAACTTGGCACGAATTTTAAAGCCCAATAATACTGCCCCTGCGTTAGTCCGAATTTCAAAGCAGCTGAGAGTAAATCTCAAACCGTAAAGTGAAGGGAATCTTTTACACATATTGGAGAGGATACTTTTTTTTTTTTTTTTGAGGAAAAAGAGGATACTTGTTCAGGCGGTAGTCCTGTTCTGAAAATTGACTTCAACTTTATCTGATCTATGAGCCGCTT